>OZ012736.1:5517116-6239616 GCA_963859935.3 Lathyrus sativus | reverse complement strand
GCAGCGTTGACGGGTTCATTGTTGAAGACGCAATGAAGAAAGAAGAGCTCCTTGGAGTTCACTTTGTGGTTGCTGTCTCTGGCGAAGATAGTGTTACTCAACGCTCTGTGAAAGTACCTGATGATGGGGTTATGGATGTGAGTGGCGTGCAGGGAGTCCCAACCATCGGCATTGAAGCCGGTCAACTGATACCACAGCGCGAAGGCTTCGTGCTGGAACTGATCAGTGATGCGGCGATGAGCGTTGTCGCCGCGAGGTAGCTGTAGGATGCCGGCAATCTGGTTCTGGTGCATCTGATAGTTGACTCCAAACATCCGGAAGCAAGCGGCACCTGAATGCTGGTTGAGTTTGCCGCTGCCTGTGACGTAAGTGAACGAACTCAAGAACTCAATAGTGAGTTGTTCGTAGGTTGGCTAGGGGTTGGTGCAGAGGTTCCAGATGCCTGCTCGTTGAAGCATCCAGGTTACACCTTCAAGGAGTCCGAGCTCCATAAGCGATGGAAGGTGCGGGTAGTGAGTCGGCTGGAGTGACCTCTGATGAAATACCATGTACTGTGCTCGTTGTCTTTCTCCTAACTCGCCCTCAGGGAAGGAAATGTTGCTGACATCTGCGTTTCCGGCCATTGTTGAGGATGGAGAGGTTTCTGAGGTTTTGGGGTTTTTCGGCAGAGAGGGAAAAATGACAGAACGGTGGTTTGGAGGTTGAATTTGGAGTTGAAGTTTATAGTTCAATGTGGGGAGGATGAAAATTCGTAGTGGGGTAGGAGTTTGGAAGTTTGAAAGTGATAATGGGGGGAGTGGAAGGGAACACGAACCCTGTTTTATCAGATAGCAGTTCTGGACTGCGTGACGGTCGTCACAAAGGTGTGACGGTCGTCACCCGCGTGACACTCGTCATGGGGTTGTGACGGTCGTCACAGCAGCAAAATCTGCAGAACACAGAATTTTGCTCTGAGGGCGTACTCGTGGTGATTTTAAAGCTTAGTATTGATACGGTGATGTAATATAACAGCCAACTGTAACACGGTGGGAGAACTGACTTTAAACAATGTTGCGGATAGCAAGAGTCGCCACCGACTTTTATTTTATCCATAAGGAAAGGTTATAAAAGAACAGGAAAGACCTTAGAGAATATTTTGGGTCCGGGGGTAGGTTATGAAAAGGGAAGGTGTTAGCACCCTTTTCATCCATGGTTATCCATGGGCTCTTAGGTACTTAAGCTCACTTTTGAATTGTTTTGAAAGTGTAGTGTGTGAATAGCAAAAAAATTTCAGAATAGTTTAATAATAATCCGTGTATGGATGTGAAAAAAAACTTGTTTGAAAATTTTGTTGGAAATTTGTTTAAGTGTGAAAAAGTTTTGAAGTGAGCAAGTATCTAGGAGTAGCCTACCCTAATGTTTTAAGGTCTTTCTTATTCTTCATTCTTTCCTTTAGTAAGACTATCCCTACTATAATGGAGTAGGTAGTCCTTACTTTGGATGTTAAGGGATATGTGAGGGACAATTTGACTTTGAAGGCCATTGTGGGATGTAATAAGCACATATAAGGGACCATCATCATTTTTCAAAAGGGACTCGATTCGTAAAGGCAACCATAAGGGACTTTGATGATTTTTTTTATTTGAGGGACTTGCTTTATACACCCCACTTAACCATTATTCGTAGGCAACTTGAGGGATATCCTTAGGAAGTGAGACGGCGATTAAAATCGACTTACGTGTGTGACGTGTTTATTTTAATTATCTTTATTTAAAAGTGATCTAAATTTATTTTAATATTACATACAGGTTGTTACACTCCCTTATTACTAACCATAATAATAATTAAATAATTAAACAACTTTACATCCAAGAAACAATTACAAAATAATAAGCAAAATGATTAAATAGCAAAGATAAATAAAATATAAATAAGCAATAATAAATAATGAAGGGGGTTAATTCTAAGTTTACTCGGCAAGACATCGCATCTTGTGCCTACGTATCCTTACGGGAGTGGAATCAGAGTAATCGTAGTTCCCCTCGAAAGGAAGGTTAGAGACTTCTTGACTGTGGTCAAGGTCTCAAGGGGAATAAACGCATCTTAAGGACACGCTTACATGGAGTGTAGAAACTCCAAATATCTACGTTGAATTGTTAAGTTGTAATTAGGGTTAAATTAGGGATTCCACGGCGGGAAACCCTAAAATGAGCGCGACGGCTCTTTGACCTAATGCCAGGGGTAAAATTGTAATTTTGCCTGCGGCGAGGCATTTGTGAAAATTTAGGGTTGAAAAGGTGTAAGGGTTGAAGGTGAGGACTATTGGCGTGGAGGCCAAACGGTTAGACCTAATCCTTCGGAGGTGTGTAATGTGACAAATTAACGATGCAAATGCGAGAATTTAAACCATACAAACAGCGGAAATTAAAGAGCGAAAAGATAAACGCGATTATTTGTTCGCGAGATTACATATGAGGAGCAGTTACAATAATAATGAAGGTTTGAATGAAAATACAAAAAAGAAATAAAAGTGCAATGAGCCAAACTGAAAAAAACAAACGATCAATGTTAGCAGACAGAATTAGACAAGTTAGGAAACGAGAGGGGAAATTTATATACATTTTTGTCGCTTATTCGTGATATATGAAAGAATTTTTAATTTAAGTCAGAATAGAAGTTCTTCTTAATACTAAAATAAATATTTTTAAGTTTAATTTTCAAGAGAGTTTAATTTAAAAAGGCCTAATTATTTTTAAAGAGAAGGATTTGTTTATTATTATTAAAAAAAGCTAAACTAGTTATCTTTTAAAAAGAAAAACTCACTATTATTATTTGAAGAAAATTATATTATTACTAATCAGAAATTAATTTTAATTGTTTTGTTATATGTTTAATACTAAAAATAAAAACAATGATAAGTAAAAGAATAAAGTTGGGCCGGTGATCAACCCAGCCCCAACTCAATGCTTGAAAACTGAATGACACTGCTTTTAGGGTTTCGAAAACCCTATCGCTACCCGCGGCGCCGTCATGGCTCGTATCTCTTCGTCTTTGCTTCGTTTTGCATGTTTCGACCCCTCTATCTCCTGAAAATGAAACTATGAACAATATCAGCACAAATATGAGTTTTACAAACTTCCTACCCAGATTCTGACAATGGCGGATGGCGATGGCGTTTTCGTTGTTCTTTAAGGCCTGTGATGATGTCAAATCTGAGGCTACGAAGGTGGATTGCCCGTCGAGAGACGAAGGCGGTCTTCGTTCGAATCTTCTCCTTCGTTCAGATGCACGGCCGTCGATGGTTGTTCTGGTGACCTACGGCCGTTTTCGCTAGGGTTTTGTTCGCGATTTTGTTCGCCCCCTTCTCCGTCTTCTCTCTCAGCGGTCCCTCTGTTTTCTCTCTCAGCGCGTTAGGGTTCCAACACGGTGAGATTGTTCCTTTTATAATTTCTTTTTTGGGCTTTTTTGGATATTTGAGTTGCTCTTCCATTATTGCCTTCGATTTGATTTAATTTTATGGAACTTTTGTAAACCAACATTGTTTCGATCTGATATGATTTTCTTCCTCTTTTTGGATTTGATTGAGATACGGATTTTATTTGGACATTGTTTTGGATTGAAACCGGATTTGTTGTGATCTGTTTCGAAAACCCTCTTGTTTGGATATCTGCTTTGAACTGATTTGGATTGTTTGCTCCTTTGCAGATGTGGATTTGAGCTGGCTTTTCTTGAGTTTTGATTGTATCAGTTTCGGTTTGAGCAACTTTTGGGTCTGAGCTGGTTCCCTTAGGTTGGGCTAAACTTGTTCTGCTGAATTTGGTTCTTCTGTCTTTGAGTAACACACGTGCAGGTTGCTGGCTTATTTCTGATTTGAATTATGTGAACTGATATGCTTCTATTGTGAATTCCTGTTTCATGGACCAACTTTGATGCATCTCTGAACTTAAATTGAACTTGGCTGAACTCTTTTCTTATGAACATGTATTGTTGTATTTTTCTGTTTACGAGCCGGTACTGTCTGATTCAGGTGCTTCAGGTGACGGAAAAATAGTTCAGACCTGTCGGCATCCGGGTTTGAACCTGAGCTGGCTAGTGTTTACCTTGGTGTTGGTTCAGAATTAATGTGAATTGATGAATGAATGTGGTTCAGATTTTAGTTCAGTTTGGTTATCAATTTGGAGAATTTACTTGATAGTTGTCACCATATTTACTTGATGAGATGATGCCTAGTATTGAATCCAAAGTCGCGTGAATCCTCTTTCGGCCCAAAAACTTCTTTTATCTCTTCATCTTTCTCGGCTGCCCCTTAGATAAGAACAGATGTTACCTGATCTGACGCTAATGGCGCGGATCGGTAACGGGGGTAGGATGCGGCTTCGGTTGTGCCACTCCCGGCACTCGATGATGACAATGTTCTGAGAGTGTCAAATTCATCTTTCTAACATCTTCCTACTCTGTTCTGTTTTGTTTCTCTTATTTTTTTGCAGGTGATCGGGAACTTCGAGGAACACTCAAGGGAAGGATACCATGAAGAAGCCTTAGGAGTTTTTAGGATTTAGGATTTTTTAGAGTAGATGTAACATTTGTAAATGTAATCTCACAGCAATTCAAATGTGAAATGATTCACTTCCTTTTGTAAAATGATATTCTTATGAAATAAAAATTCTATGATCATTCAACTTTGAATCTATTTATATTTATTTCTAGTTATAAATTATAAACATTTGTGAATAAATCCACAAATATTTAAATTCATTATTCTAGTCATAAACCATAAATACTCACGAATGATATTCTTGCTCATGTACTTGTCTCGTTGGTAGTCCTAATCTCATCACCTGACTTCATTCATTTGGATTCTAGCCAACAATATTCTCCTCATTTTCTAACCAAACGCGAATGTGCGCCGTAATCACAACAGATTTAGTATCAATGATGATATTGCCCGTAATTGAATTCCACTGACCAAATGATATAAGCAACAATCCAATAATACCCAATTAAACTGCGCCTTATTAACAGCAACGGAAATGCTCTGGAAATAAACCATGAGCGATAAAATGGACCTTAAATCCAGTTATGCCCGACAAATTTCGATACCGAACACATCGAATTGGCACCTTGATATAATCAAAACAGGTGATAAATAAATGCCTCAGAAATAGTGTCTCAAGTGTCTCACAGCTCAGTAACAGCCCGTCTTCAAAGAATTAGCGGGATCCACGTAAAAATGACCAAAATACCCCTGGGACCAAATCTGAAGTCTTGGAAGTCCATCTAGCCTGATTAAAGTCAAAACCCTAGTTTTGGATGCACTGCTTAGGAGGTGCATTGTCTGAGGGAATTGTCAACTCTTCTGACCAATTGTGAATTTTGTGAACCTTGTGAACCTTCTTGGAACACAAAGTCTTGTATTGTGAGGGCAAATTTTGGGGTGCAACAGCTGCCCCTGTTCAATTTTCTGAAACCTGAGGGGTTAGATTGGTATATTTGCCAGTCGTAACCTGGAAGGTTGAAGGGGATTGAACACAAAAGCCCAAAAATTTGCACTCACCAGTGCATGGAGTGATATTGATGGTTGGTTGAACATGATTGAGTGGGCTTAAAGATGCCACTAGGGGAAAGTTCTTCAGTAGTATAATGAGAACTGTCAGGAGTCTGGAGTAATACTGATGTAACAGCATGTCTTCATGAGGATAGAGCAATCAATAATGATAACCCTAAAGCAGTCTTGAAGTGATAAATCTGACCTCAGGAGGATAGAGCAATCAATAGCTCTAAAGCAGTCTTGAAGTAATAATGGCTTCAGGAGGATAGAGCAATCAATAGCTCTAAAGCAGTCTTGAAGTAATAGAATGGCTTCAGGAGGATAGAGCAATCAACAGCTCTAAAGCAGTCTTGAAATAATAATGTGATATGTCTTCAGGAGGATAGAGCAATCAATAGCTCTAAAGCAGTCTTGTGATATGTCTTCAGGAGGATAGAGCAATCAATAGCTCTAAAGCAGTCTTGAAGTAATAATGTGATATGTCTTCAGGAGGATAGAGCAATCAATAGCTCTAAAGCAGTCTTGTGATATGTCTTCAGGAGGATAGAGCAATCAATAGCTCTAAAGCAGTCTTGAAGTAATAATGTGATATGTCTTCAGGAGGATAGAGCAATCAATAGCTCTAAAGCAGTCTTGAAGTAATAATGTGACCTCATGAGGATAGAGCAATGAATAGCTCTAAAGCAGTCTTGAAGTAATAGGATGATTTCAGGAGGATAGAGCAATCAGTAGCTCTAAAGCAGTCTTGAAATAATAATGTGATATGTCTTCAGGAGGATAGAGCAATCGATAGCTCTAAAGCAGTCTTGAAGTAATGATTTCAGGAGGATAGAGCAATGGATAGCTCTAAAGAAGTCTTGAAATAATAATGTAATTTCAGGAGGATAGAGCAATGGATAACTCTAAAGCAGTCTTGAAATAATTAGATGGCTTCAGGAGGATAGAGCAATGAATAGCTCTAAAGCAGTCTTGAAGTAGTAATATGACCTCATGAGGATAGAGCAATGAATAGCTCTAAAGCAGTCTTGAAGTAATAGGATGATTTCAGGAGGATAGAGCAATCAGTAGCTCTAAAGCAGTCTTGAAGTCATGAGAGGCTATCAGGAGGATAAAATAACCCTGAGGTTACAATAAAGCAGTCCCAAAGTAATAAGAAGCTCATCAGGAGGATAAAGTAACCCTGAGGTTACAATAAAGCAGTCCCAAAGATCATAAGATTGTTTGTTGGATAATTAACCTGAAAACAAGGTAGCATTCTGTATAACAACATTAGTTTATGCTTTATGTATGCATGTATGACATGATGCACTTAGGTAATGTACTATAGACATATATGTTATGGTATGATGTAAATGATGTATGTATGCTATGACACTGCTGGAAGTGTCTGGATATCCTTGTATAACAACTGCTGGCCAAGGAAAATAAATCCCGATTCGTTGTTGAAGAATATATAACCCTCCGTCTGCTGGGGATAACAAGGTATAGATAACCTCCCGTTGTTGGGGATAACAAGGGTATAGATAACCTCCCGTTGTTGGGGATAGTAGGGTATAGATAACCTTCGTTTTCGTTTGATAGTAGGATAAGTATAACATCCCGTCTTCGTTCATCGTGCCCTTATTGGAAAGTAATTTCCCGTATATCCGTATGAGGATAAAAGAGATGGATATAAATTCCAGGGGAGATTAGACTTTGTGAAAATGGATTAGTCCTACTGATGGTTTGTAACTGTCTTGTAAAGATGAACCGGCGAAGCTTCGTTGAAATCCTTCCCTCGTTCGTCCTTAGTAAATACTATTACTGCATTTTCATGCATTTCTGGTAAACATCAATCATATTAAAAGCATACATGCATTTCTGGTAAACATCAATCATATTCAAAGGCATACATACATTCAAACACAACCAATGGACGTTTCGCTTATGTAAATAGGGTAAAAGTGAATCTGGATTCAAAAGATGGAATTTATTTATATCAAAAGTGACCCATACACGGGTAAGTTTGTACAAGGAGACATAAACCCTAGTAAGAGAATTTTGTCATGAAGTTTTACAAAAAGAATCAGCTATGTGGGAAATAATCCTATTGAGTTTCAATTCTACTATTGCCACTCAAGTATCTCATCTTCTTGCTGTTGAGACGGAAACGATTGGATTGAGCTTTATCTGTTTGAGCTTGAGTAAGTAGTACAACTGGTTGCAGTTTCATGAGTGATCCAAACGAGACATAGTCATACGCTTTAATCCCTAACTTTTGCCTGGATTGCCCTTTCAGGTTTTCAATCCACCGGGATACCCTTTTTTGCCCAAGCCGCCTTTTCAGGTTTTCGACTTGCCGGGTGTACATCTTTTTATATATATATCCCTAATTTTTGCCCAAACCCTTTTGGTTTGCCGGGATGCCCTTATTTTTGTCTAGGCCTGTCAACCTAGCGGGTCTCTTTTTATGCGTAGTATTTTTTAACTATGTCTGCGTTTACAGGTTGTGGGAAGTCTTCACCATCCATTGTAGTCAGTATCATGGCACCTCCTGAGAACACTGTCTTGACTACAAATGGTCCCTCATATGTTGGAGTCCACTTGCCCCTAGGATCACCCTGTGGTAATATGATACGCTTGATTACCAAGTCACCAGCCTGATATACCTTTGGCTTAACCTTCTTGTTAAAAGCTTTGATCATCCATTTCTGGTACATCTGGCCATGACAAACTGCTGCTAACCTTTTCTCATCAATCAAATTTATCTGGTCAAGTCGAGTCTGAATCCACTCATCTTCATCCAAGCCTGCATCCTTCATAATTCTCAAGGAGGGGATCTGAACTTCAATAGGCAGAACTGCTTCCATACCATAGACTAAGGAGAATGGGGTTGCCCCTGTTGAAGTACGTATTGTAGTACGATAACCATGCAGAGCAAATGGTAACATCTCGTGCCAATCCTTGTAAGTAACAGTCATCTTCTGCACAATCTTCTTAATGTTCTTATTAGATGAGCCAAATGATCAGCAACAACACTCCCCTTAATGGCCTTCTGAGTAGTATACTGTATATCATATTCCGTCAAGATCATTTGCCATCTTGCAATTCTTCCGGAGAGAGCAGGTTTCTCAAATATGTACTTGATTGGATCCATCTTCGAAATCAACAAGGTAGTATGGGTCAACATATACTGTCTTAGTCGGCGAGCAGCCCATGCCAAAGCGCAGCAAGTTTTCTCGAGCAGTGAGTATCTTGTTTCACAGTCGGTAAACTTTTTGCTAAGGTAGTATATTGCCTGCTCTTTTCGACCAGACTCGTCATGTTGCCCCAATACACACCCCATTGAGTTGTCTAATACTGTTAAATACATAATCAAGGGTCTTCCATCAACTGGTGGCATTAAAATTGGAGGTTCTAGCAAATATCTCTTGATTTCATCAAAGGCAGTCTGGCACTCATCGTTCCATTCCATCACCTGATCTTTCTTCAACAACTTGAAGATTGGCTCACAGATGGTAGTTAATTGGGAAATAAATCTTGCAATGTAGTTCAATCGTCCCAAGAAACCTCTAACCTCCTTCTCAGTACGGGGAGCTGGCATCTCTCGTATAGCTTTCACTTTTGCAGGATCCACTTCAATACCTTTTCCACTGACAATGAAACCCAGGAGCTTTCCAGATCTAACTCCAAAAGTACACTTGTTTGGATTTAATCTCAACCTGTATTTCTTCAACCTCTCAAACAACTTGTGCAGATGATCAAGATGTTGCTCTTCATTCTGAGATCTGGCTATCATATCATCCACATATACCTCTATCTCATGATGAATCATATCATGAAACAAAGCCACCATAGCACGCTGATATGTTGCCCCTGCATTCTTCAAACCAAATGGCATTACCTTATAGCAAAAGGTGCCCCACTGTGTCACAAATGTAGTCTTCTCCATATCTTCAGGTGCCATCTTGATTTGATTGTAACCAGAGAAACCATCCATAAAAGAGAATACCTTATGCTGAGCAGTGTTGTCTACCAGGATATCAATATGAGGAAGTGGAAAGTCATCTTTAGGGCTAGCCTTGTTCAGATCTCTGTAGTCTACACACACACGTACCTTACCGTCTTTCTTAGGAACTGGTACCACATTCGCAACCCACTGAGGATAAGAAGTTACGGCCAAGAACCCTGCATTGAACTGTTTCATTACCTCTGCTTTGATCTTTTCTGACATTTCAGGACGCATACGACGAACCTTCTGCTTCTTTGGACGACAATCTTCTTTCACTGGCAAACGGTGAACCACAATGTCTGTATCCAACCCTGGCATATCTTCATAAGACCAAGCAAAGATCTCCACATAGTCACGTAGTATCTGAATCAACCTGCTCTTGACACTGTCCTCTAAATCAGCCCCTATCTTGACCTCTTTTCTGTTTTCTTCAGTTCCCAGATTCACAACTTCGACTGGCTCTTCATGTGGCTGTATAGCTTTCTCTTCTTGTTGTAACAACCTAGCAAGCTCTACAGGTATTTCACAATCGTCCTCGTTTCCGTCTTCAGTTTGATAGATCGGATTCTCGAAATTGTAATTGGCAATAGTAGAACTGTTATCAACTGGATCCAGAGTGGATGAGGATCTGCATTTTAGTGACGTGGGTGTGTGTAAGAACACATAGCTGATAAAGCAAAAATAAAAGAAAAAGAAAGACAAGGAACACAATATTTACGAAAACGAAACGTCCACTGATTTTATTGAATGAAGTATGCAAATGAAATGATGACCCGTAACAAGCACACCATTGTGCCCCGGGTAAGGCACATGGCTTGAAAGTTTTAATTGTTCCAGAAATTACAAATTTAAAAACATAACACAGTAATAGTATTTACTCCTGACTAAAGGAGATAGGGATAACATCTTTAGCTTTCCAATTATTGAGTCCAGCACCCACAGTAGGAAAAATCCATGCCTCCAAGTTGTAGTCTTCATCTTGATCTCCCACAGCATTGATAACCCCTTGATTGGTGATACGAACAGCACGAGCACGACGAACAGCCTTCTGGGACTCTGCAGTGAAACCCAAACCAACTTGTCAGACTTGTATGGAATATCAGGAAGCTGACCCCAAATAGTACAACCACCTTCTTCCACCACAGCTTTTGCATCATTGAGGGAGGCCATTGCCATTGTTGGAGGGTTTCTGATGACCACAGGAACCTTCTTCACAGCAGGAGGAGTCACACAATCCTTAACAGCCCAGGGAACCACTTCAAATGACTGACATGGAGTTTCAATGTATTCACCTTCTACTTCCAGATACTTGAAAGTGTTTACATGGCTGACAAAGTATTCTTCCTCTCCAAAGACAGTAACAACTTTTCCATTCACCGGATATCTCAACCTTTGATGTAATGTGGAAGTCACAGCACCTGCCCCATGGATCCAGGGACGACCAAGCAGACATGAGTACGAAGGACGAATATCCATCACATAGAATGTAGCAGTGAACACCTGAGAACCAACCTTGATTGGGAGATCAATTTCCCCATGCACTACTCTTCTAGAACCATCAAAAGCCTTTACCACAATATTACTGGGCTTCAATACCGTATCTTCAGGACTCAGCTTGTTCAGGACTGCCTTAGGCAACACATTCAGAGAGGAACCATTGTCTATCAGCACATGAGACAGGGTAGCGCCCCTGCATTCAATTGAAATATGCAAGGCCCTGTTATGATCCCTCTTGGCAGGGGTCAAGTCAGCATCAGAAAATCCTAACCCGTTGTCATAGGTCCGGTGAGCAACACAATTCTCAAACTGGTCCACAGAAATTGCACTGGGTACATGAGCCATCTTTAGAAACTTGATCAATGACTTGGCATGAGCCTCAGAACATAATAACAGGGAGAGCATAGAAATCTTTGAGGGAGTATGCCCCAGCTGATCAACAATATCATAATCACTCTTGCGAATGATTTTCAATACTTCTTCCATCTGCTTAGAGAGGTCATCAGCAGCTGGCACATCAGTAGATACAGGCTCAATAACAGGACCCTTGCCCCGAGCATCAGTGGTGGAAGTAACAGCAGGAGTAACCGCACTCTTAGAAGCAACTGGAGGAGAGAAGACTCTTCCACTACGAGTGATCTTGCTAGATCCGGCAATATTATCAATGTCAACAGGCATATCAGGTAAAGGCTCCTGTTTGACACCATGGATGTAAACATCAGACCCATAGTGCCAAGGCACAGCTTTGTCAGATGTATAAGGAATAGGACCAAGAGTGGTAATGATCAGAGGAGCTACTCTGGCTTCAGTGACAACTTTCACAGGACCTTCAGCAGTAATCTTGATTGGGCCCTGATGAGTGATTTTAATGGGACCCTTTGAAGTGATTCTTAGTGGTACTTTGTCAACCATATCAACCTCTTCAATCTTCTTACCCTGAGTCAAATGATCTACCATACTTTCTACAGATGCTGGTCTTCTTTCAAACACTATAGTATACTTATCCATGAGACGTTGAATCCCATCTCTCAAAATGAAGAAACTATCCGGCTTATAGGTACAATACAAACAATCTTCACGACAACCTGGAAAGATCCCAGCTTGTACTAACCTCTTTTTGATAACAGACAATGGTGTGCTCAACTCCATAACCGAATAGACATGCAGATCTTCATCAATATCTTCATCAATGGCGTTGACAGTCTTCTCGTGATTTGGCATTGGAGCTGTAATCACATTTGGAGTACCTGGTGGATCAAACTCAATTTCTCCAGCATCAATCATATCTTGAATTTTGTTCTTCAAGACCCAACAGTTATTAGTATCATGTCCTGGACAGTTTGAATGATATGCACATCGTGCATTGGGATTGTACTTGGGAGAGGTAACATTGGGATTCTGAGGGGCCTCCCTCAGGGTAATAAGTTCAGCTTTCAACAAGTGTTGCAATGCCTGAGCCATTGACATGTTGATCTTCGTGAACTGTCTTCTAGCCCTCTGTTGGTTGCCTTGAGGCTGCTCTGTTGTTGCAGGAGTTGGATTTGAAATATGAACTGCACTAACAGACTGATGCCTTCTGTTACGATCAGGCTGACCATACACAGCATTAGATTCTTTCTTCCCAGTGGGAGGCTTCTTTGCAGCACCTGATGAAGAAGTGCCCACTTGGATCTTACCACTCTTGATACCATTCTCTACTCGCTCTCCTGTCATGATCAACTCAGTGAAGCCAGATGATGAGCTTCCAATGAGATGACTGTAAAACGGACCATTCAGCGTACACATGAACATATCAACCAACTCCCTATCAGTCAAAGGGGGTTGAACTCTTCCAGCTAAGTCTCTCCACTTCTGAGCATACTCCTTAAAGCTTTCTTTGGCCCCCATAGACATGCTTTGAAGCTGCATGCGAGTGGGGGCTAAGTCAGCATTGTATTGATACTGCTTGTAGAAAGCTTCAGCAAGGTCATTCCAATCTCTGATGTTGACACTCTCCAACTGATAATACCACTCTAGCTGAGCTCCAGATAAACTCTCTTGAAAGAAATGGATCCACAACTTTTTATCAGCAGTGTGGGGTTGCATTCTTCTGACATAAGACCTCAGATGCAATTTGGGACAAGAGACCCCATCATAGACAACAAATGTAGGAACTTTGAACCCAATGGGTATGACCACCCCAGATATCAAGCTCAAATCCTCAAAATCCAGCCCAGATGATTTCTGTAATTCCATAGCATCCATTCTATCCACCAGCATCTTGAATTTGTCTTCGTTAGGCTCATGGTAGTAGTTAGCCTCAGAATCAGAGTCCCCCATAGTGTTGTGGAGACTGCCTCTCTCCTGCTCAGATTCTTCAGATTCATAGTCTTCAACCTGTTCCTTGGTCTTGGCAGGACCTTTGAACCTTCTTCCCATGTTGAGCAACCCAGCAGACCTTCTAGCCTTCTTAGTCTTCTTGGCCAGCAGTGTCTTCAATTCATCCTGCCCCTTAGATAGGTTCAGGATCAGCTCTTGGAACTGTGCATTCTGTGCCTGGAGATCCTTAACTGATTGTTCAAGAGCCATTGCTGAAATAAACAGCGAGAAGATGAGAGACCTGTACACAATTATAAACCTGTGATGCAATGATATGGGAATGCATATGCAATGTTTTCAAGGACCGCAGGATTTAAATTTGCTTAAACAAACAAGAAAGTAACTTTTTATTAGTAATAACTTGTTTTGCCTTTTAGGCTTACAAAAAAATGAAAACGAAATAAGTACAAAAGATGGGGTTTTAAGTCTCCCATGGACGTTTCCTCTTTGTGTTGAGGTATGAGTTGAGGTTTCGTTCCTCATGAAGTAGCTTTGTTAGCTCTAGGATCCTTGCTTGGCTTGCTTTGTAATGAGCCTCGAAAGTATCCCTTTGCTCTTTCAGTTGGATCCATGATCTCTGCAAGTCTTCCATATCAGTAGGCATGTCTGGGTGAAGGATGGTATAAGCTGTGTCTCCTTCAGCAACAGGTTCCATGGTAACTGGTAGGACGACAGGATATGGCATCATGAGTGTCTGAGCACGAGATCGTACCCATCTGAGATAAGCCTCCATAGGAATAGTGTACTTAGGCTCCAGTGTCTTGCTGTCAATCCTGTTTACCTTTCCCCAAGCTCGGATGAATCTCTGACGGTAACCCTGAAGATCGTTGTCGTAATCAAACACAATGCCCTGAATCAACATGTCATGTGGACCATCGCTCCGGGCGTAACCAAACTGTCGTAAAGCTAGAGATGGGTTGTAGGTGATGCCTCCTCTTATGCCTAGAAGTGGCACATTAGGAAACTCCCCACAATGGTCAATGATGGTGACATTCTCCATAGATCTGGAGCACCAATGGATGTCTGAGTGAGAAAGTGACATGATCCTCTTGGACCATCTGAACCCTTGCTCATTCTTCATTACTGAGCGAGGAAGGTGAGAAATAAACCACCTAGAAAGTAAAGGTATGCAGCACATCAAAGTTCCTCTCGCCCTTTGTAGTACGGGTGTGAAGAGAATGTAGGATGTCTCCAAGTAAGGTAGGCACTGGATTGTGACTCAGGAATATGTTGATGGCATGAACGTCTATGAACTGATCAGGATTGGGGAACAACACTAAGCCATAAATCAATAAGGCTAAGATCTCCTTAACAGCACCGTAGCTCATAGCCTTCAAGAACATTTGAGCTTTATCCACTAATACCTTGGCAAGAATACCTTTAACTCCACTTCTCGTCTCTAGAATAATGTCAGACTTCTTCAGATGTAGAGCTGCAGCAATAACTTCTGGTTTAAGCTCCTTCTCTAAGCCTGTGAATGGCTTCTGATCAAGAACAGGTATACCCAGAAGTTTAGAGAACTCCTCCATGGTTGGAACCAGCTGATAATCAGGAAATGTAAAGCAATGGTGCTTAGGGTCAAAGAACTGAAACAGCACACTCATCATGTCTTCACTGAACCCTGAAGTAACTAGATCCAATAAGTGACCATGTCTCTTGTTGAACTGGGAATGATCAGGCACTAGGGAAACCAACTCCTTGAGCTTAGCAGGTATCCCTACAAAGTTGATCCTGATGGTGTTTCTACGAGCAGAAGCCATGACCTGCAACAAAGAACAAAGATAAATCCTTTGGTCCTTGAAATGGTTAGGGAAAATGATATGCTTATGATGCATGATGATGTCATGATGTCATGCTCAATCACAAACATGTGGCACACACAAACAAGTCACACCATAGCCCTAGGTTTAAAGGCTTGCATGAGGTTCAAAGGCAAGTACCCTCCCCTGAAGTTAGATGGTTCATCCTGTCCTACAAAAGTAACCAGGTTCTAAGGGATCTCAATATCATTGATCCTTCACAAGGGTGGTTGTTCAGAAGGCAACTTACTTGCCAACCAAAACCCTCCAAGTTTAAGATCTCAATGAGCGTAGTATCGAGTGTCAACCAACTTCAGTCTGCACCAAAGCCGGTTACCTCACTACTTTCTAAAGGCCAAGATGAGTTAACTAGGGTTCTAAAAGTCAGTTAGTGCATTGACAACATATGGCAGCCTCAATATTATCCTCAACTTGACTTAAGGAATATAAGCACCAACCAAGAAGTCGCACTAACTATGGCCACCAGATCAACCGTATCGATATACGTCGTACAGTTTCCTTGGTCTATTGCCATTTACCTAAGGTACACTAGATCCGGGTTAGGACCTTTCACACATAAGAGCACCCCAACAATATAATAATAAAGCAAACAAGGCAAACAATTTAAAGTGATCTTAATTCCTAAGGGTACCCCTCTTAAATAGATCCCCAGCAGAGTCGCCAGTTCTGTAACACGGTGGGAGAACTGACTTTAAACAATGTTGCGGATAGCAAGAGTCGCCACCGACTTTTATTTTATCCATAAGGAAAGGTTATAAAAGAACAGGAAAGACCTTAGAGAATATTTTGGGTCCGGGGGGTAGGTTATGAAAAGGGAAGGTGTTAGCACCCTTTTCATCCATGGTTATCCATGGGCTCTTAGGTACTTAAGCTCACTTTTGAATTGTTTTGAAAGTGTAGTGTGTGAATAGCAAAAAAATTTCAGAATAGTTTAATAATAATCCGTGTATGGATGTGAAAAAAAACTTGTTTGAAAATTTTGTTGGAAATTTGTTTAAGTGTGAAAAAGTTTTGAAGTGAACAAGTATCTAGGAGTAGCCTACCCTAATGTTTTAAGGTCTTTCTTATTCTTCATTCTTTCCTTTAGTAAGACTATCCCTACTATAATGGAGTAGGTAGTCCTTACTTTGGATGTTAAGGGATATGTGAGGGACAATTTGACTTTGAAGGCCATTGTGGGATGTAATAAGCACATATAAGGGACCATCATCATTTTTCAAAAGGGACTCGATTCGTAAAGGCAACCATAAGGGACTTTGATGATTTTTTTTATTTGAGGGACTTGCTTTATACACCCCACTTAACCATTATTCGTAGGCAACTTGAGGGATATCCTTAGGAAGTGAGACGGCGATTAAAATCGACTTACGTGTGTGACGTGTTTATTTTAATTATCTTTATTTAAAAGTGATCTAAATTTATTTTAATATTACATACAGGTTGTTACACTCCCTTATTACTAACCATAATAATAATTAAATAATTAAACAACTTTACATCCAAGAAACAATTACAAAATAATAAGCAAAATAATTAAATAGCAAAGATAAATAAAATATAAATAAGCAATAATAAATAATGAAGGGGGTTAATTCTAAGTTTACTCGGCAAGACATCGCATCTTGTGCCTACGTATCCTTACGGGAGTGGAATCAGAGTAATCGTAGTTCCCCTCGAAAGGAAGGTTAGAGACTTCTTGACTGTGGTCAAGGTCTCAAGGGGAATAAACGCATCTTAAGGACACGCTTACATGGAGTGTAGAAACTCCAAATATCTACGTTGAATTGTTAAGTTGTAATTAGGGTTAAATTAGGGATTCCACGGCGGGAAACCCTAAAATGAGCGCGACGGCTCTTTGACCTAATGCCAGGGGTAAAATTGTAATTTTGCCTGCGGCGAGGCATTTGTGAAAATTTAGGGTTGAAAAGGTGTAAGGGTTGAAGGTGAGGACTATTGGCGTGGAGGCCAAACGGTTAGACCTAATCCTTCGGAGGTGTGTAATGTGACAAATTAACGATGCAAATGCGAGAATTTAAACCATACAAACAGCGGAAATTAAAGAGCGAAAAGATAAACGCGATTATTTGTTCGCGAGATTACATATGAGGAGCAGTTACAATAATAATGAAGGTTTGAATGAAAATACAAAAAAGAAATAAAAGTGCAATGAGCCAAACTGAAAAAAACAAACGATCAATGTTAGCAGACAGAATTAGACAAGTTAGGAAACGAGAGGGGAAATTTATATACATTTTTGTCGCTTATTCGTGATATATGAAAGAATTTTTAATTTAAGTCAGAATAGAAGTTCTTCTTAATACTAAAATAAATATTTTTAAGTTTAATTTTCAAGAGAGTTTAATTTAAAAAGGCCTAATTATTTTTAAAGAGAAGGATTTGTTTATTATTATTAAAAAAAGCTAAACTAGTTATCTTTTAAAAAGAAAAACTCACTATTATTATTTGAAGAAAATTATATTATTACTAATCAGAAATTAATTTTAATTGTTTTGTTATATGTTTAATACTAAAAATAAAAACAATGATAAGTAAAAGAATAAAGTTGGGCCGGTGATCAACCCAGCCCCAACTCAATGCTTGAAAACTGGATGACACTGCTTTTAGGGTTTCGAAAACCCTATCGCTACCCGCGGCGCCGTCATGGCTCGTTTCTCTTCGTCTTTGCTTCGTTTTGCATGTTTCGACCCCTCTATCTCCTGAAAATGAAACTATGAACAATATCAGCACAAATATGAGTTTTACAAACTTCCTACCCAGATTCTGACAATGGCGGATGGCGATGGCGTTTTCGTTGTTCTTTAAGGCCTGTGATGATGTCAAATCTGAGGCTACGAAGGTGGATTGCCCGTCGAGAGACGAAGGCGGTCTTCGTTCGAATCTTCTCCTTCGTTCAGATGCACGACCGTCGATGGTTGTTCTGGTGACCTACGGCCGTTTTCGCTAGGGTTTTGTTCGCGATTTTGTTCGCCCCCTTCTCCGTCTTCTCTCTCAGCGGTCCCTCTGTTTTCTCTCTCAGCGCGTTAGGGTTCCAACACGGTGAGATTGTTCCTTTTATAATTTCTTTTTTGGGCTTTTTTGGATATTTGAGTTGCTCTTCCATTATTGCCTTCGATTTGATTTGATTTTATAGAACTTTTGTAAACCAACATTGTTTCGATCTGATATGATTTTCTTCCTCTTTTTGGATTTGATTGAGATACGGATTTTATTTGGACATTGTTTTGGATTGAAACCGGATTTGTTGTGATCTGTTTCGAAAACCCTCTTGTTTGGATATCTGCTTTGAACTGATTTGGATTGTTTGCTCCTTTGCAGATGTGGATTTGAGCTGGCTTTTCTTGAGTTTTGATTGTATCAGTTTCGGTTTGAGCAACTTTTGGGTCTGAGCTGGTTCCCTTAGGTTGGGCTAAACTTATTCTGCTGAATTTGGTTCTTCTGTCTTTGAGTAACACACGTGCAGGTTGCTGGCTTATTTCTGATTTGAATTATGTGAACTGATATGCTTCTATTGTGAATTCCTGTTTCATGGACCAACTTTGATGCATCTCTGAACTTAAATTGAACTTGGCTGAACTCTTTTCTTATGAACATGTATTGCTGTATTTTTCTGTTTACGAGCCGGTACTGTCTGATTCAGGTGCTTCAGGTGACGGAAAAATAGTTCAGACCTGTCGGCATCCGGGTTTGAACCTGAGCTGGCTAGTGTTTACCTTGGTGTTGGTTCAGAATTAATGTGAATTGATGAATGAATGTGGTTCAGATTTTAGTTCAGTTTGGTTATCAATTTGGAGAATTTACTTGATAGTTGTCACCATATTTACTTGATGAGATGATGCCTAGTATTGAATCCAAAGTCACGTGAATCCTCTTTCGGCCCAAAAACTTCTTTTATCTCTTCATCTTTCTCGGCTGCCCCTTAGATAAGAACAGATGTTACCTGATCTGACGCTAATGGCGCGGATCGGTAACGGGGGTAGGATGCGGCTTCGGTTGTGCCACTCCCGGCACTCGATGATGACAATGTTCTGAGAGTGTCAAATTCATCTTTCTAACATCTTCCTACTCTGTTCTGTTTTGTTTCTCTTATTTTTTTGCAGGTGATCGGGAACTTCGAGGAACACTCAAGGGAAGGATACCATGAAGAAGCCTTAGGAGTTTTTAGGATTTAGGATTTTTTAGAGTAGATGTAACATTTGTAAATGTAATCTCACAGCAATTCAAATGTGAAATGATTCACTTCCTTTTGTAAAATGATATTCTTATGAAATAAAAATTCTATGATCATTCAACTTTGAATCTATTTATATTTATTTCTAGTTATAAATTATAAACATTTGTGAATAAATCCACAAATATTTAAATTCATTATTCTAGTCATAAACCATAAATACTCACGAATGATATTCTTGCTCATGTACTTGTCTCGTTGGTAGTCCTAATCTCATCACCTGACTTCATTCATTTGGATTCTAGCCAACAATATTCTCCTCATTTTCTAACCAAACGCGAATGTGCGCCGTAATCACAACAGATTTAGTATCAATGATGATATTGCCCGTAATTGAATTCCACTGACCAAATGATATAAGCAACAATCCAATAATACCCAATTAAACTGCGCCTTATTAACAGCAACGGAAATGCTCTGGAAATAAACCATGAGCGATAAAATGGACCTTAAATCCAGTTATGCCCGACAAATTTCGATACCGAACACATCGAATTGGCACCTTGATATAATCAAAACAGGTGATAAATAAATGCCTCAGAAATAGTGTCTCAAGTGTCTCACAGCTCAGTAACAGCCCGTCTTCAAAGAATTAGCGGGATCCACGTAAAAATGACCAAAATACCCCTGGGACCAAATCTGAAGTCTTGGAAGTCCATCTAGCCTGATTAAAGTCAAAACCCTAGTTTTAGATGCACTGCTTAGGAGGTGCATTGTCTGAGGGAATTGTCAACTCTTCTGACCAATTGTGAATTTTGTGAACCTTGTGAACCTTCTTGGAACACAAAGTCTTGTATTGTGAGGGCAAATTTTGGGGTGCAACACCAACAAGCAACAATTAATGCGAAAACAAAATAATTGAATAAAAACTAGAATTGAAATAACATAAAATGGAAACAATTGTATGTAGTACATAATGAAAACGAAAAATGCGAAAAATCCAAATGATTAAATTAAACTAAACTATACTAGACTAAAGTGACACTACTGCTACGAGCTAATAATTAATCTTTTCGTGCCTTCAACTCATCGAATTTCTGCGAATAGTAGTCGAGTTGGTCGCAGACTAGATCCATGAAGCCTACCAGTTCGCTGTGCATGCCTGCGATATCAGCTTTTACATTAGTCAGAGCTTTATCAACGTCATCCAATCTGAGTAGCACGGTATCCATTTTGTCGGTGGTCTCCTCAGGGATAGGCTCAGGATAAGTATTGTAGTGTGGAGGAGTTGTAGGGTCTACTTCAGTTTCAGATGCAGCGTCCTCATAATACATGTAGTCGTGTGCCTCAGAGATGTGGTCACTGTCATACATATAGTTCTGGGGTGTTGACTGTGGTGAAGGAGGTCCCATAGGCTCATCCAATTCGTAGAGCCAGTTATCCTTGTTGTGGATGCTTGTCATCAGATGATCAGGCAGTGTGAATAGCTATACTGGTTTTTCGTTAATAAGGTACTCATACGGTCCAGGTCCCATAGTCCCTAAGATGCGCCTGTTAAAGCAGAATTGTATGTTCATGGGTCTGATGGTACCGAAACGAGTACTGGCATTTAAATGGAATCTAAGGCCAAGCTCGTGGGAAATCATTGTTACTAGTCCTCCTATAAGAATAGGTGTCTGAGGTTCCAGCGTGAGGCGTTTGAAGGATCTCATCATGAAAGGCACTGCATTTACTGTCCGTCCCTGAGAAGCACAGAACATGATGAATAACTCCTCCTTAGACACTGTAGTAATATTTTCTTCTTTTCCAAACAAGGTGTGAGCTAGTATCTTATGGAAGTATCTGAAGGCTGGGTTATGAATGTCATCATTGTACATTTTGTCTGGTTCAGGGTGATAGTCTCCTGTGATTCTACCCCAAAAGTGATCGAGTTGCAAATCAATATCGTCATCTTCTGCACTGATGAACACATGCGGTCCGCTAGGGAATCCTAGGAGGTTAGCTAGTGACATCCGGCTATGGGTTTGGTCCATTCCAAACAATCGGAAGGTAATCAACTCTGTGTTGGATCCAAAACCATAGTTGGGTGTGTATCTGAAAGAACTAAGGAATTCGTAGGTAAGATCCTTGTAGGTAGCGAAACGTGTTTTTAGAGCAGTATTCTCCCAACCCAGTTGATTGAACAGGTATTGAATGCTATCTATGATCCCTAGTTTATCCATAGTAGCCTTATCATAATACAGCGTTAAGGCGAATTCTCTTTCGGTTAGTGCTGCAAATCTTGCCTTTTGAGCGAGTCCTCTGAAGTGAACCTTTGTGAAGTCGTACTCGGCCATATTCGCAGGTAATTCGGAGAAAACAGAAGGAATGTTTTGAAGACTTTAAAAATCCTGAAAAGTTTGAAACAGGAAATTGAAGTCAGGATTTTTAGAAACGAAAAGTGGTAGAAACAAAAGACAGAAGAGAAAAATGAAATAAGAATAAAAGTACGAAAATGAACGAAAGTAGAAAGTAGTAGTAATTTTAGAATTTTTGTTGGATTTTTCAAAGTAGAATTTTAAAGAAAAATGAAATGCAATAACGAGGGAAATTTTGGGTTGCCTCCCAGTAAGCGCTGTTTTTAACGTCTAAAGCCTGACGATAGCTTAGTGAGAAGCTATTCGGGTGTCTGAGCCGGAAGCTCGAGCAATGTTATATTGCTTACTTGAGGACTGTTGTCGTTCTTATTGTAATGTTTTAGACGTTGCCCGTTTACGATAAACGGTGCATTTGTCTTATCGGTAATTTCAACAGCTCCACTCTGAAGTACTTTAGTCACTTCATAGGGTCCAGACCACCTAGATTTTAGTTTTCCTGGGAAGAGTTTTAATCGTGAATTAAAGAGCAATACAATGTCTCCCACACTGAATTGTTTCCTGATTGAACGTTTATCATGCCACTTTTTAGTTCATTCTTTGTAGATACGGGCATTTTCGTAAGCGTCTAATCGAAGTTCTTCCAACTCGTGTAAGTTCAAGATTCGCTTTTCTCTTGCCTCGGTGTAGTTGAAGTTGAGTGTTTTAATGGCCCAAAAGGCCTTATGCTCTAACTCTACAGGGAGATGGCAGGATTTACCGTAAACTAATTTATAGGGGGTAGTACCTATTGGTGTCTTAAATGCGGTCCTATAGGCCCATAAAGCTTCTTGTAGCTTCGACGACCAATCTTTCCTTGAGGTAGCGACAGTCTTTTCCAAAATCTGTTTTATTTCTCTGTTCGAGACCTTTACTTGTCCGCAAGTTTGTGGATGATAGGGTGTAGCTACTCGGTGCCGGACTCCATATCTAGAGAGAAGTTTATCGAATATTCGTGATATGAAGTGAGATCCGCCGTCACTAATGACGAGTCTGGGTACACCGAATCTAGGAAACATTGTGTTCTTGAAGAGTTTGATTACTACTCGTGCGTCGTTTGTTGGAGCAGCAATGGCTTCTATCCATTTAGACACGTAATCGACAGCGACGAGTATGTAGTTATTTCCGAAAGAAGGTGGGAAAGGTCCCATGAAATCTATTCCCCAGACGTCGAAGATTTCTACCTCTAAGATTCCTTTCTGAGGCATTTCATCGTGTCGTGAGATGTTGCCAGTTCGTTGGTGTTGCGGTGGAAATAGGATCACAAACTATTAATGAGTTTGAATCGCAATTCAATTCACAACCGCTCTTTGATTTATCCGAAGGAAAAGGTCAAAAGAGGGAAAACCTATTTTTGCATCGTAAACACAATGCGGGGAAAGATCTAGGGTTCGGGGATTGATTAAATTTAGGGAAGGTATTAGCACCCTGAACTTCTGTAGTACTCTACAGGAACCTTTTGTTCAAATGTTTACTATTTTGCTTTATTATTCTTAAGGTATATGTACAAAGGATTAAAAGTGAGAAAAGAGACCTAAGGGGATAATTCTAAGTTTACTCGGCAAGACGTCACATCTTGTGCCTACGTATCCTTACGGGAATGGAATCAGAGTAATCATAGTTCCCCTCAAAAGGGAAGTTAGAGACTTCTTGACTGTGGCCAAGGTCTCAAGGGGAATAAACATGTCTTAAGGACACGCTTACGCGGAGTGTAGAAACTCCAAATCTCTACGTTGAATTGTTAAGTGAATTAGGGTTAAATTAGGTTAGGGATTCCTCGGCGGGAAACCCTAAAATGAGCGTGGCGGCTCTTTGACCTAATGCTAGGGGTAAAGATGGTAATTTTGCCTACGGCGAGGCATTTGTGAAAATTTAGGGTTTGTGAGGTTGTAAGGGTTTGAAGTCGAGGACTATTGGCGCAGCGACCAAACGGTTAGACCTAACCTTCAGACGTGTAATGTGACAGGAGTATTGATGAATGTGTGAGATTTGAATCATGCAAGCGGAAAAAATGCAGACAGTAAGCCATACAAGCAGAAACTTAAAGACAGAAACTAAAGCGCGATTGTTAAGATTCGCGAGGTTACATGGGAGGAGCAGATACAATATGATAATGAAATTTAAATAGAACGATAATGAAATAAATAACAGTAAACGTAATAAACTGCAAAACGAACAAACAACGTCAGTGGGCAGAATTAAATGGATTATCAGATGGTGAAGAAGTGAAATTATGCATCTTTTTGTGGTTTTATTTTATGATATAAACTTTAAATTAAAATAGGATTTTTTAATATTAATTTACTCAAATCCTAAAAAAAACTATTTTAACCTAATTTTTATTTTTAAAAAAAATGGATTTTAATATTATTTATAAAAAAAGATTTTTTGTTTATTATTATAAAAAGGTTTTTAATTTTATTTATTTTAAAAAACAATTTTAATATTTAACATAATATTAATTATAAAAAACAAAAAAAAAATAAAAATGAAAAATAAAAGGGATTGGGCCGGTAATCACTTCCGGACCCAACCCGGTTGATAAGAATGTAACAAAAGAAGATTTTAGGGTTTCACAACCCTATTCTCTTCTTCGCGGCGCCGATTTCTTCTTGTTTCTCTCCGATTTCCTTCACATCCTCCCGTTTATGATTTAACCTGCAATGAAACAACAAGGTCATGAGCGTGCGCTCTTAACTCACGTTTTTTGAGCTTCGCCGGTGGGATTTCGCGTTAGGACGGCCGATGGTTGCTGTTGATGATTATCGGACGCAATGATGATGTCACAATCTGAGCCTCAACGGATGTTTGCCCGTCGTTAAATGAAACGGCGCCGGCGAACTATGTTGGTTAGCTTGTGTTTTTTATGATGAACTTCGAACCGTCTTCGTCGTTCCTTTCCTCCCTTTCGATCTCGCGGCCGCTTTCCCCTCTCTCCCGCTAGGGTTTTTTTCAGGTTGTATCTGTTCCCTTTTTATAATCTCTTCTGATTCCCCTTTGGGCCTTTTGATTGTTGGATTGCGTTATTTTTGCTGAGGTATGATTCTGAGATATGATTTGATTTTTGTGGATTTGTGAACCTGATACTATTTCGATTTGATTGGGATTCTTTCCATTTTCGATTTGCCTATATCCTCCTTTTGGACTTCGAACGGTTGTACTCTGATTTGGATTTCGTTGGGTTTGCTTTGATTTGGATAACCTGCATTGACTTGGATTTCTGGATTTGGACCTCTGTTTTGAACCCAATTAACTTTTCTCTTTTTCTTTCAGAAGGGTGCTAACGCTTGGTCGGACCAAATATCGCCGAGGAAGGTCACCGGTAGTGATGATCCTCTGTCTGAACCTTTGAGGGATGCTATTGTCATTCAGTTTTGACTCTGATATTGGCTGATGTTATCAGATGCTGATATATTTTTGGATCCCTTTCAGAACAAATATCTGCTTTTTTTCTGATGAGATTGGTTCCTACGAGTCACTATCTTGTTTTTCTGATGAGTTTACTGACTTTCCTTTTTCTTCTTTCAGAGGGAACTGGTGGTGCGGGTACTGCTGGGTCGACGCCGCCGAGAGAGGTCACGCAGTGATGATGACATCTTGTCTGAACTGATATTGTGTGGTTTTCGATTATGTTTGACGGCTTCGTCTGAACCTGTGTTGGATGCCATTGCCAAGTGGTTTTGGTTGCGTTGCCTTAGCGATGATGACCTTCGGGTCTGAGCTGATATTTTTGAGCTGATAGTTCGCACGAAATTGCAGTTCGACGTTCGGTAGGGAGTTGGTAACGGCTTCGGCCGTGGCTCTCCCAGCCACTCGAATTCTCACGCCCAATGATGGTTAAACTGAGGGCTGAATCCCTGTTCCATCCATTTTGATACCTCGATTCTTCTTTGTCTGAACTGAAACTCACATCTCTTTTTTCCTGAACTGATAGGTGAATGCGAATTTGGGCTATGACTTTCACTGAGCTTTGAGCTTTATACTTTAGCTTTCCCATCGTGACCCACACATTCGGTTGGAATCCTTATGACTGATGCAGCGAACTGAATCTCAGTCTTCGGCATGATTATGAAATTGTTTCTGAGGTGGTTTTCTGTCATTAATCAGGGTATTCATTACTGTGCTTTAGACTTTGCCTGTTGGCTTTTCATTGTGACTTGCACCCTTGGTTGAGGCTTGCCCTGAGCTGATTAGGTGAATGTGATTATGTGAATTTATCTTGCTCTTTTGATTTGGTTTACCTAGCATGAATTGAGTTTGCATTTCCTGCTGTGGTTTTGTGAACTGGACCTCTGCCCTCTCTTGATTCTTTTGATGTACTTGCCATTCTATTTTTCGAGCTGGTTCAGCGGCTTGCGAATTGTTGGACTTGGTCCTTCTTTTTTATGAACATGTGCTGGTTTTGGCGCCTTGCGAATTGACATTTTTATTCAATTTTGAGCATCCTGTGAGTTGTTTTGTTTATGCAATTTAGGTGCAGCTTATGAACTGTTTTGGTTTTGAGTTCTGTTATAAACTTTGTACTGATGCTGTTGTGGTGAATTTCAGGTGTTGGAAATCTTCGAAAACAAAGCGATTCAGACCTGCCGGCATCCGGGTCTGAGTCCGAATTGGCTGTGCTGTTTTACCCTTGTATCAGTTTGGAAGCAATCTTGAAATTTACTTGATAATGTCACCATGTTTTACTTGATGAACGGCATTCTGTTTGGTTTTGAAAACGAATCCAATTTCGGCATATGATCCCTTTCGGCAAATTATTCAGTCTCTACTTCATTTTACTCTTCATCTCTCTCGGTTGCCCCTTCAATAAGAAACAGTAGCCACTTGATCTGACGCCAATGGTTCAGATTGGTAACGGGGGTAGGATGCGGCTTCGGTCGTGCCACTCCCGGCACTCGATGATGATGATGTTCTGAGAGTGTCGAACATAAATTATAATCTTTCCTATTCTGTTTGTTTTGTCTTTGTGCAGGTTGATCAGAAGTTGTATGAAGACTCAAAGAGAAGACCAAATGAAGAATGCTTAGCAGCTTAGGACTTAGAATAGGGTACCCTTTGTAAACATAAACCTCTTGTAATACTGAATAAGTACCCATGAATCAAATTCAAGAGTTATTTGTCCTCTTCACTTGTAAATTAAGTACTTATGAAATAAAATTCAACAAATACTTATTTACTTCTCAATTGAAATCTTAAATACTTATGAATACCCAATTTTGAAATTATTTATATTTACTTCTTAGTTGTAAATTATAAACACTTATGAATAAAAAATCCACAAATATTTGAATTCACTTCCTAATTGTAAAGTATAAACATTCGCGAATGATATCCATATATACTTAATTTCTCGTCCCTGTGTCTATTCCTCTCGTGGCCTCGATCTCACTGCCTGATTAAATCTGAGTGAATTCAAACTAAATCCCAATCATTGTATATCGAGAGAATGCGTTATCAACCGAAATGGAACCCCGCCCAGAATGGCCTTGAACCCTAAGCAAATGAACGACCCAAATTTAGATACACTCCCGGCAATTTTCAATAATAAACCGAGCCAGCTCGATGCCTTGATAATAACCAACTCATATGGCAGACAACTGTCCACGTATCATGGTCTGAACGCCTCGAGGCTTAAAGACCGATTTTCTTCAGGATTAACCAAAATAGTGTAAAATGACCAAAACGCCCTTGAACTGGATTCCTGCAAAGCAAATCAACACTCCATGACTGGTTAGTGATTAACAGATGCACAGATGAGATGCTATGCCAAATGACTGACTAAATGTAAGGGTAAAATTTGGGGTATTACAGTTGCCCCTATTTAAATAGCTACACCGGATGACTTGAGTGACGGAGACTCGAGGAATCATGATGGAGGGATTTAAATATAGATAACCGAAAATTTTGCCCTTATATGCGGCGATATGCAATGCTATGGACAAAGCGAGAACAGATTAATGCAGACGATGCCATGAATATGATATGATGCGTATGCTGGAATGATGAATGCGAAAATGCTGACGAATACGACGACATAGGGACAGACGCTACGAGAAGAACACACTGGGGAAAACGACGCGCTGGGACACAGTACAACACTGGGGAATTCTAAAATGATGGTCAACTGGTGCGAACACGACCAATTGTCATTTTTAGAACGGGGACGAGATTCTCAAATGGAGATGGCACCTATGAGACGGCCTCCACTAGGGAATCTAAAAATAAAACTGGATCACGTACGATTGCAAGATCGATCACAGAATGCATGGAGCATTGAGCAAAGAATAACATCCAAGCTTCTGTAACCTATCCCTCGTGACAGGATCAAACGGACTTTTCGGGAATCCGTAGCAAATATACAGGGTAAAAAAAAAATCGGCTGTATGCCAAAATAAATGGACTTAAAGTGGTTAGAACATGATCCTAAATGGAGATGGCACCTATGAGACGACCTCCACTTGGGGAATATTCAACAATAAAACTGGATCTACACGACTGCAAGATCGATTACAGAATGCTGGAGCATTGAGCAAAGAATAACATCCAAGCTTCTATAAACTATCCTTCGTGATGGGATCGGACGGACTTTTCGGAAATCCGTATCAAATATACAGGGTAAAGACCGGCTGTATGCCAAAATAAATGGACTTTGATAGGAAATGCCCTGATAAGCTTCTCGAGGGAGAACTGTCACTTATCGTTGGAAGGGACTTACATGCCAAAATGGCTAAGCACTCAAATAAAGAGGCTTTTGCTTATCTGATATATAAATATTCTCATATTTAAGGTCGGCTCCTGGAATACGATTCTGATTCTTCTTTTACTAAAGGATAAAATAAACTTCTTCATACTTCCGAGGACAGCGTGTCGGGTATGATTCCGCTTCTTCTTTTGCTAAAGGGTAAACTGAACTTCTTCATACTTCAAGATCTGTGCTCTCCTGAATATCATTCTGCTCCTTCTTTTACTAAAGGGTAAATTGAACTTCTTCATACTTCAAGATCTGTGCTCTCCTGAATATGATTCCGCTCCTTCTTTTACTAAAGGGTAAATTGAACTTCTTCATACTTCAAGATCTGTGCTCTCCTGAATATGATTCGGTTCAAACCTCCCCATACTTCAAGACGACAAGGAAAATGGAAGCCCAACTGCTCAATGGAGATGGCCATTTGCTGCGAGTCATAACGAAGATAGGATCAGCTTCTCAGGCGAGAAATGTCGCTTATTTGCAAGAGTGGCAATAATAAGCTTCTCATGTAAGAACTGCTTGTAGAGGTGATAACAGATGATGATAAGCTTCTCGGCGGAGAACTGTTGCATACCGTTGTTGAAGAATGTTACGATAAGCTTCTTAACCGAGAACTGGTGCTGATCGATTGTGATAAGCTTCTCTTGTGAGAACTGTTGCTGATCGATTGTGATAAGCTTCTCTTGTGAGAACTGTTGCTGATCGATTGTGATAAGCTTCTCTTGTGAGAACTGTTGCTGATCGATTGTGATAAGCTTCTCTTGTGAGAACTGTTGCGTATCTTGTTGTGTAAGGTTGTTATATCGATAGGCTTCTCAGGCGAGAACAGTTGCATACCGATGCTGTAAGATGTACTGATAGATTTTCCAGACGTGAACTGGCGTATATCTGCAAAGGATTGCGATTGATTTTCTTGAAAAAAAGTGCAAAATAAATGCACATCCGGGTACAGTGATAAGCTTCTCAGGCGAGAACAGTCGCGTATCTGCCAAGGTAGGGTGAAAATTTTTAGACGGTGCAAAATAAATGCACATCCGGTTGGGCTCAGCGACCGACAAGGCCGAGATTCAATCTAGGATCGAGCTAGAAAGAAAAAATGGCAATCAAGACTCCATCGAGGGAATGAACCCGAAGGGTAAATATCTTATCCTGGCGAGGAAAGATAGCTGAAGTAACCGTCATCCACGAGGATCGAGCTCTGTGGGGAAACTGGAAACACATATGTATTTTATGCTTAGGGTTGACGATCTATTTGGAGCGAACGGACCAACCCAGTTACTCGGCGGTAACAACCAATGATGGAGAGACACAATGAACCTGTGAATGCTAACGCATATGTTAATGTGAATGTATGTTAATGTCTATGTATGTAGTTAAATATGCAGGATGTTATGAAATGAGCATGTAATGAGTATGTGAAATGAATATACGAAATAGACATGTGATGTTTATGCCCTTGCGTACGCTGACGAACAGACTAGAGACGGGGCGAGAGATGAAATAAACACCTCGACGGAGATACCCTGCGTTATCTGCAACCAATACGTCAATCATGGGTGAGAAGGATCAGTGGTAGAACCAAATCTGGTTTCAAAGTTCTGAATTCTCCGGGAAGAAGGTAATCTGCTTGGGTGCACAGTATCACGTCTTCACATGGGGAGAAGAAAACCTGAGGGACACTTTTGAGTTACCCAAGAAAAAGTTGTCAGCTTATAGTCTCTCTGGGGAATGTGTCAGAGCAATGGTTTAAAAGTGTTTCTGCAACAATGAGATTTTTTTCGAGGAGTGAAGAGACCCTTCAGAAATTTCCACTAGTCAAAGTAATTTCTTATATCTTTCAATTGCGTTTTCGCAGATCAGTTTTAAAAGTTTTCAAAGCACCTTTCATTTTCAAAATTTAAGAATAAATGGCATTTTGCATAACAATAGAAACAAGAGTAATGCACCAAGGAATTTAAGTAACAAAATGGTATCTTTTATTAGAGGATGGCAACTTGCTGAGGGCATAGCTCCACAGATGATTATGCTTTGAAATTGGCAACATGGGAAAAGGTTACATTAAATCCAACGACACCTACTGACACTAATAACTAAGACTAATCCAGAATCCTGCTTTGGACGAGGATGAACGAACTGGAAAATGGATCTCATGCGGAAAGTGTGTCAGCGATGATTGGTGTTTTCTAATGCAATGAAATGCCTTCGTCCCTAACTTTTGCCTGGACCGCCCTTTCGGGTTTTCAATCCACCGGGACGCTCTTTTTTGCCTAAGTCGCCCTTTTGGGTTTTCAACTTAGCGAGCTTTTTATTATTATTACTTTTTCTAACCCTTACTTTTGCCTAAGTCGCCTTTTGCAGGTTTTCGACTTAGCGGGTTTTTAGGCATAATATTTTCGGACTGCATCAGAATTCACGGGATGTGCAAGCTCTTCACCATCCATTGTTGTAAGTATCAGAGACCCTCCGGAGAAAACAGTCTTTACAACAAATGGGCCTTCATAATTGGGCATCCACTTTCCACGCATGTCTTTATGCACTGGCAAGATCTTTTTGAGTACGAGCTCTCCTTGACGAAACTCACGGATACGAATCTTCTTATCAAATGCTCTTTTCATCCGCTTCTGATATAATTGCCCATGGCACATAGCTGTCATGCGTTTCTCGTCAATGAGATTCAACTGATCCAGTCTGTCTTGAACCCACTCAGCTTCCTCAAGTTCAGCTTCCATCAACACCCTTAAAGAAGGTATCTCTACTTCGATGGGGAGTACGGCGTCCATTCCATACACCAATGAGAAAGGTGTTGCCCCTGTCGAAGTTTGCACTGAGGTCCTGTATCCATGCAAAGCAAACGGTAACATCTCATGCCAATTTTTGTAAGTCACGACCATCTTTTGCAGGATTTTCTTGATATTCTTATTCGCAGCTTCAACGGCCCCATTCATCTTAGGACGGTACGGAGAAGAATTGTGATGCGTGATCTTGAAACTGTCACACAGCTCCTTCATAGTCTTGTTATTCAGATTGGTGCCATTATCAGTTATTATCCGACTTGGAATTCCATAACGACAGATAATTTCTTTCCTGATGAAGCGGGCAACCACTTGTTTAGTCACGTTGGTGTAGGAAACAGCCTCTACCCACTTGGTGAAATAATCGATAGCAACAAGGATAAAACGATGACCATTAGAAGCCTTCGACTCGATTGCCCCAATCATGTCAATGCCCCACATTGAGAACGGCCATGGTGAAGACAAAACATTCAACGGTGATGGAGGCACATGCATTTTATCAGCGTAAATTTGGCACTTATGGCATTTTCTGGCGTATTGGATGCAGTCAGCTTCCATAGTTAACCAATAATATCCAGCCCTTAACATCTTCTTGGACATAGCATAACCATTGGCATGAGTGCCGAAGGTCCCCTCGTGAATCTCTTGCAGTAATATGTCCGCTTCCCGTTTATCAACACATCTGAGCAAAACCATGTCGTAATTTCTTTTGTATAACACACCATTACTGATAAAGAATTTGGAAGCCAGTCTTCTCAATGTTTTCTTGTCCAGACCGGTAGCACCATCGGGATACTCTTGCTTGACTAGATAGTTCTTGATGTCAGTAAACCAAGGCTTTTCATCCCCCTCGACCTCTTCAACTACTTGACAATAAGCGGGCTCAACTTTGCGTTCAATATGAATAAGAGGTGCTTCATTAACGAATTTAACTTTCCACATGGATGCTAACATGGCTAAAGCATCAGCAATGTGATTCTCAGATCTAGGAACATGCTCGAACTTTATCTCGTCGAAATACTTAATTAGCTCGACAATGTAGTCCTTGTAAGGGATTAACTTCTCATTCTTCGTTTCCCATTTGCCTTGTACCTGGTAAATAACCAAGGCTGAGTCACCACTTACTTTGAGAAGTTTGATTCGGAGGTGAATTGCTGCTTCGAGGCCAAGAATACACGCTTCATACTCTGCGACGTTATTAGTACACTCAAAGTCTAACCTGGCTGTAAACGGAGTGAACCCACCTTTTAGGTTCATCAAAACGGCGCCTATACCATGCCCATTGAAATTCGAGGAACCATCAAACATCATCCTCCACCAAAGACCTGGTTCTGGACCTTCGCTCGGATCTGGTTCTTCATAATCTCTCTTAATCAACAAAATATCCTCATCAGGAAAATCAAACTTAAGAGGTTCATAATCTTCAACTGGCTGATCTGCAAGATAATCCGATAAGATACTACCTTTAATTGCCTTCTGGGGTACATACTGGATGTCATATTCGGATAACAACATGTGCCAACGGGCTAGCCTCCCAGTTTGAGCAGGTTTTTCAAGAATATACTTGATCGGATCCATTTTAGAAATCAATAATGTGGTATGACAGACCATATATTGCCGAAGGCGCCTAGCGGCCCATGCTAACGCACAACAAGTTTTCTCCAACAGTGAATATCTGTTTTCACAGTCGGTAAACTTCTTGCTCAGATAATAAATCGCATGTTCCTTTCTTCCAGTCTCATCATGTTGCCCGAGCACACAACCCATAGACTTCTCAAGAACAGTAAGGTACATAAACAACGGTCTTCCGGGTACGGGAGGAATCAGAATAGGGGGGTCTTGCAAATAATTCTTAATTTTCTCAAACGCTTTCTGAAAATCAGGGTTCCACTCAACCGTCTGCCCCTTACAAAGCAATTTGAATATCGGCTCACAAGTAGCGGTCATGTTAGAGATAAACCTGGAAATATAGTTCAAACGCCCCAGAAAACCTCTAACTTGTGTCTCGGTTTCCGGAGCTGGCATATCTTGAATGGCTCGGACTTTGTCAGGATCCACCTCAATCCCTCGTTGACTAACAATAAAACCGAGCAATTTTCCAGATCTGACACCGAAGGTACATTTAGCAGGATTCAACTTCAACTGATATTTCCTGAGTCGTTCAAACAACTTCACCAAATGGTCTAGATGTTCCTCTTCACTCTGAGATTTGGCTATCATATCGTCCACATACACCTCGATCTCTTTGTGCATCATATCATGGAAAAGAGTTGTCATAGCGCGTTGGTAAGTTGCCCCTGCGTTCTTCAAACCGAAGGGCATGACTTTGTAGCAAAAGGTCCCCCAAGGAGTAATGAAAGTAGTCTTCTCTCGATCATCGGGATCCATTTTAATCTGATTATAGCCAGAGAAACCATCCATAAATGAGAACAACGCAAAACTGGCTGTATTGTCTACAAGTGTATCAATATGTGGCAGAGGGAAGTCATCTTTCGGACTTGCTTTGTTCAGATCCCTGTAATCCACACACATCCTGACTTTACCATCTTTCTTAGGCACTGGCACAATGTTGGCAACCCAATCTGGATATTTTGCAACTGCCAAGAAACCTGCATCCAACTGTTTTTTAACCTCATCCCGAATTTTCAAAGCCATGTCGGGTCTCGTTCTTCGAAGCTTTTGTTTGATAGGTGGACAATCTGGCTTAAGTGGCAACTTGTGAACAACAATATCTGTGTCTAGACCAGGCATATCTTGATACGACCATGCAAACACATCAATATATTCTTTTAACAACTCAATCAACCTCTGCTTAACCTCTGTCCCAAGCATTGCACCAATCTTGACCTCTTTCTTGTTTTCATCTGTACTAAGATTAATTAAGTCCACCTGCTCTTTATGCGGTTGAAGCTCTGTGTACTCGTACTCAATCAATTTTGTTAGTTCAGCGGGTACTTCAAAATCTTCTTCACCCTCCTCTTCAGCTTGATTGATGGGTGCATCCCAGTCAGGAGTGTCAATAAAGTCATTGGATCCAACAAGGTTTGCGATGTCTCTGCATGATGGAAGGCTTACTTAATTAAAATGCTCGAAGATATGTAAGATAAGAAATGAAATGCTATTTTTGGTTGTTTTATTTTTTGAAAAAAAGATTGCCAACTTCATTTTTTAAAGGGGAAACGAAAAAACGCAAATGAACTAAAGTGGAATTGAACAAAATGCATTTATTAATATCCTTTTTAAAAGTGAAAGGTGGCCCAACAAAAACGATCCTATAGCCCTGGGCAGAGCTACGGATTTTTTATTCAAAAATATAAGTGAAAAAAAAATACTTTGACAATGGAAAGATAACAGGGATCTCTACGGCCTCCCAGTTGTTCAAAGCTGCATCACCCTTAAACACCAGGTTGCTCAGATCTTCATCTTCCTCACAGTCACTGACGGCATTGACTTGGAAACCTCCGCTGACAAATACCTCTTGGATAACCTTCGGACGCCCTTCGACAGTTGTGGCAGCTCCATTCTGAGTTGGTTTATAACCCAACCCAAAGCGATCAGCCTTGGTCTTGACATCAATTACCTCTCCCCAACCTTCCGGAATGCCCCTGTCAATTGTTGATTTGGTACTCTTCAGAGATACAAAAGATGGATTACCCTGGCCCACTGTCTCTTCGACTTCTAATAGAACAGCATTGGCGATCTCGAGTGCTTGAAAGGAGATTTCCAAAGCATTCTCATCGGCCTCGATGTAACGGAAAGAAGACAGGTTACTGACCATCAGATCCTCCTCACCGTGTATAATAACTAACTTTTCATCGATCACGAACTTCATCTTTTGATGTAACGTTGAGGTTACTGCCCCAGCGGCATGGATCCATGGCCTTCCAAGTAAGCAGCTGTAATTGGGATTAATGTCCATGACTTGAAACGTGATATTAAAAACTTGCGGACCAATCAGGATAGGAAGTTCAACCTCCCCCATTACCGACCGGCGAGAACCATCAAAAGCTTTGACGATCAAGGAAGTAGGTTTCAACACACTCTCTCTGAAAACCAACTTGTCAAGAACCCTCTTGGGTAGAACATTCAAAGAAGAACCGGTGTCCACTAGCACTCTCGCTAAATTGTCCTCCTGACATTTCACTGATATATGTAAAGCACGATTATGATTCGGACCCTCCTTTGGTAACTCTTCGTTGCTGAAACTAAGAGTGTTGCATGCGGTCAGATTGGCAATCACGCTATCAAACCGACTGGTGCTGATATCTTGATCCACATGTGCTTGAGTCAAAACTTTCTGCAAGGCCGTCCTATGAGCGGGTGAACTCATCAACAGAGATAAGATCGAAATCTTGGAAGGAGTTTGATGAAGTTGATCGATCACTTTATAGTCACTTTTCTTGATGATCCTCAAAAACTCAGCATCTTCATCATTCGTAACGGCTCCCTTACCTTTGTCTTTGACAGGCACTGGGATACTAGTTGTTTCCTTAGGTGGAACCTCATTGAAACGGGGAGTATACACACGGCCACTGCGAGTCATCCTGCTTGCCTCTGCGATATTAGTCACAGTGTCCTTAACTTCTTCATTTGGAATAACCTTCCCAGACTCCTTGTCAATCATCGTCACGTCATATTTCCAAGGTACAGCTTTAGGATCACTGAAAGGAAACGGACTTGGTTTTCGAATAATTATAGGCTTAGGCTGATTCGTCTCAGGGACAAACGACTTTGGTACATTGAACACGGGATTGGAAGAACTTGCCCCTGACAGATTAAACACTGGTACCTTACCCTTTGATTCGGGCTGATGGAAGACAGGCTCAACCACAGCGACTTCGTCCTTCTTGGCTTGGCTGGTCACTTGTAAAATACCCTCATTAATCAACCTCTGAACATCATTCTGAACCAACACACAACCCTTAATATCGGCATCACAACTTGCGCATGCAACGTGGGAAGTATCTACTAGACCGGCTTCAAACAGTTTCGAATGGAATATCTTAAGAGGAGTCTTAATCTGAACAACGTCAAGGACATAACCTTCCTCAGAATCAGCACTAATGGCATTAACACCCTCATGGTTAGGAAAAGGGTTCTTCTTAACATTCAGTTGAGGATCTTCAAATGACAAAATCTTCTTTTCCAATAGATCCCTGACAAGACTCTTGAGAGCATAACAGTTCTCTAGATCATGACCAGGCGCACCCTCATGAAATAAACAATAAGCAGCGGCGTTGTAATTGGCGGGCAGCGGATTAGGAGGCGGACCCAAAGCTCGAGTAGTGATTAGACCTTGCTTGACTAATGAGGGATACAACTCGGTGAAAGTCATTGGAATCGGCGGACAAGGTTTATACTGTCTCTTGTTCGGAACATTCTGGCGAGGAGCTGGATTCTTTGGCTGTTGATGGGCAGGAGCGTTGGGCGCTTGTTGATAGTTAGGAGGCGGATAAATGGGAGATTGTTGCATAGGTTGATACATAGGAACCTGTTGATTGAAAGAAGGTGCAACAGCTGCCACATAGGGTTGTTGAGCATATTGAATCGGATACCCTTGAGGTTGAGCATAACCTTGCGGATATTGATAAAATTGGTCTCTTCGTCTACCGGAGGATATAGCATTAGTTTCACCTTCTTTCTTCTTCTGAGAGCTGAACGAAGGTTTCTTCGGCTGATCCTTTGAAACACCATGAGTATTTGTCATTTTACCGCTTTTCATACCCAATTCAATCTTGATACCCACAGCAACGATGTCAGAGAAATTTGAAGTCACACTACCCACCATCCTTTCGTAAAATTCTGGACGAACCGTGTCGACAAACCAATCAGCTAACTCTTTCTCGGTCAAAGGAGGTTCTACTTGCGAAGCAATCTCTCTCCACCTTTGAGCGTACTCTTTGAATGATTCAGAATTCTTTTGTGACATACTCAACAACTGTCTTCTGTCAGGAGCCAGATCCATATTATACTTATAATGTTTGATGAAAGCGTCAGATAAATCTTGGAAATTCTTAATGCGAGACTGATCCAAAGTTAAGTACCATTTGGAAGAAGCACCCTTCAAACTGTCTTGGAAGCAATGAATCATCAATTTATCATTCTCAACATGGGCAGCCATTTTGCGATAGTACATGATCAGATGACTTTTAGGACAAGTGGCACCTTCATAGCGATCGAAGTTCGGAGTTTTGAACTTCGGGGGAATAACCAAACCTGAGACCAAACAGACGTCCCTTGCAGCAGCCCCAAAAATTTGATCACCTTCTACCTTTCTCAATCTTTGGGCGATAGTGTCTACTTCCTCACGAAGCTTGTCATGTTTCTCATAACCTTCAACATTCTCATCAAGATTATCAAAGATGGGCTCATTGAAATACGGTTGCACACGGGTGTGCACAACAGGTGGTGCAAAAATAGGAGCCCCCCTAGAAACTTCGGAAAATAAAGGAACGGCTTGTTGAACAGGCTGATTAATCGGAACAGTGGCTTGAGGAGGCACAAAACCTGGAGCAAGACCATAAGGTGGGTCCCTTGCTACGGTCACATTCGGTGGAGGGTCCACAGTAACGCCGGTAATCTCGAAAACAACAGTGGGCTGGGTATCCATCTTAGCGTTCATAACATGCAGTAATTCCATCATACGCCCCATACCCCCTCGAAGGTCTTCAAGTTCGTTGCTAAGGCGATCAATCTCCTTTGTCTGATCCTCCATTCTTTTCCGAGTTTGAGCTCTAGTGTTGTACTGGTGCCGAGGACTCAGGGTGACGAAACTGGAAGGCGAGAGAACCGAACATGAGAAAACGGAAGACACATGCAATGCAAGAAAACACATGATGCTATTATGCGAATGCAAATGAAGATTTCATGGAATTCAAACATTTACGAATGTCGTGGGGTACCAAGGAAATCTTTTTCTCATTTTTTTATTTTTATTATTATTATTATTATTTTTTTATTTGTGGTATCCTGCGATCTCCATAAATAATGTTTGAATTCCATGAAATACAATGCAATGGGATGTTTTATGAATGCAATGCACATGAATACACGAAATCCTAGGTTAAAGGACGTGAGTGGAGTCAAGGTCTACCCATCCCCCAAAAGGAGTGTACTATAGGTTGGTTGTACCTGCCGAACAAGGTTCTAAAAGGGCTCAAAATCATCGGCCCATCTTTCGGATATTATTAACCTCCCAACTAACTCGGGGGTTAATAATATTCTCAAGAGAACCTCTTTTGAGTGTAGTATCGCGTAGCAACCATTGTAGGATTACTCCCACATAGCTCCCGCACTACGTCCTAAATAAGGCCAAGGTGGTGTTAAGGTACTACGGTCCTCAATATCACAGACTCCAATCGACCATGAAAAACGTTTTCACAATTACTCGTTCAACCGAACCATTTTCGAAAAGGTCTCAACTGAGCAGTGATTCTCGAATCAGCTTGGTCGGGATTCAACTCCCTATAAGCCTCATCGAATATATCCCCATCCTATAATAATGTCACTAGTCCGGGCGTAGGACTTATCTCACAACACAAGGAACCATCCCGCAATATATACATGTAAATGAATAGTAACGCAAATAGTAATAAACATGAACAAATTAGGGGTAACCCTCAAAAGTTTAGAAATTCCCCAGTGAAGTCGCCATTTTCTGTTGCGGTGGAAATAGGATCACAAACTATTAATGAGTTTGAATCGCAATTCAATTCACAACCGCTCTTTGATTTATCCGAAGGAAAAGGTCAAAAGAGGGAAAACCTATTTTTGCATCGTAAACACAATGCGGGGAAAGATCTAGGGTTCGGGGATTGATTAAATTTAGGGAAGGTATTAGCACCCTAAACTTCTGTAGTACTCTACAGGAACCTTTTGTTCAAATGTTTACTATTTTGCTTTATTATTCTTAAGGTATATGTACAAAGGATTAAAAGTGAGAAAAGAGACCTAAGGGGTTAATTCTAAGTTTACTCGGCAAGACGTCGCATCTTGTGCCTACGTACGGGAATGGAATCAGAGTAATCGTAGTTCCCCTCAAAAGGGAAGTTAGAGACTTCTTGACTGTGGCCAAGGTCTCAAGGGGAATAAACATGTCTTAAGGACACGCTTACGCGGAGTGTAGAAACTCCAAATCTCTACGTTGAATTGTTAAGTGAATTAGGGTTAAATTAGGTTAGGGATTCCTCGGCGGGAAACCCTAAAATGAGCGTGGCGGCTCTTTAACCTAATGCTAGGGGTAAAGATGGTAATTTTGCCTACGGCGAGGCATTTGTGAAAATTTAGGGTTTGTGAGGTTGTAAGGGTTTGAAGTCGAGGACTATTGGCGCGGCGACCAAACGGTTAGACCTAACCTTCGGACGTGTAATGTGACAGGAGTATTGATGAATGTGTGAGATTTGAATCATGCAAGCGGAAAAAATGCAGACAGTAAGCCATACAAGCAGAAACTTAAAGACAGAAACTAAAGCGCGATTGTTAAGATTCGCGAGGTTACATGGGAGGAGCAGATACAATATGATAATGAAATTTAAATAGAACGATAATGAAATAAATAACAGTAAACGCAATAAACTGCAAAACGAACAAACAACGTCAGTGGGCAGAATTAAATGGATTATCAGATGGTGAAGAAGTGAAATTATGCATCTTTTTGTGGTTTTATTTTATGATATAAACTTTAAATTAAAATAGGATTTTTTAATATTAATTTACTCAAATCCTAAAAAAACTATTTTAACCTAATTTTTATTTTTTTTTAAAAAATGGATTTTAATATTATTTATAAAAAAATGATTTTTTGTTTATTATTATAAAAAGGTTTTTAATTTTATTTATTTTAAAAAACAATTTTAATATTTAACATAATATTAATTATAAAAAAAAATGAAAAATAAAAGGGATTGGGCCGGTAATCACTTCCGGACCCAACCCGGTTGATGAGAATGTAACAAAAGAAGATTTTAGGGTTTCACAACCCTATTCTCTTCTTCGCGGCGCCGATTTCTTCTTGTTTCTCTCCGATTTCCTTCACATCCTCCCGTTTATGATTTAACCTGCAATGAAACAACAAGGTCATGAGCGTGCGCTCTTAACTCACGTTTTTTGAGCTTCGCCGGTGGGATTTCGCGTCAGGACGGCCGATGGTTGCTGTTGATGATTATCGGACGCAATGATGATGTCACAATCTGAGCCTCAACGGATGTTTGCCCGTCGTTAAATGAAACGGCGCCGGCGAACTATGTTGGTTAGCTTGTGTTTTTTATGATGAACTTCGAACCGTCTTCGTCGTTCCTTTCCTCCCTTTCGATCTCGCGGCCGCTTTCCCCTCTCTCCCGCTAGGGTTTTTTTCAGGTTGTATCTGTTCCCTTTTTATAATCTCTTCTGATTCCTCTTTGGGCCTTTTGATTGTTGGATTGCGTTATTTTTGCTGAGGTATGATTCTGAGATATGATTTGATTTTTGTGGATTTGTGAACCTGATACTATTTCGATTTGATTGGGATTCTTTCCATTTTCGATTTGCCTATATCCTCCTTTTGGACTTCGAACGGTTGTACTCTGATTTGGATTTCGTTGGGTTTGCTTTGATTTGGATAACCTGCATTGACTTGGATTTCTGGATTTGGACCTCTGTTTTGAACCCAATTAACTTTTCTCTTTTTCTTTCAGAAGGGTGCTAACGCTTGGTCGGACCAAATATCGCCGAGGAAGGTCACCGGTAGTGATGATCCTCTGTCTGAACCTTTGAGGGATGCTATTGTCATTCAGTTTTGACTCTGATATTGGCTGATGTTATCAGATGCTGATATATTTTTGGATCCCTTTCAGAACAAATATCTGCTTTTTTTCTGATGAGATTGGTTCCTACGAGTCACTATCTTGTTTTTCTGATGAGTTTACTGACTTTCCTTTTTCTTCTTTCAGAGGGAACTGGTGGTGCGGGTACTGCTGGGTCGACGCCGCCGAGAGAGGTCACGCAGTGATGATGACATCTTGTCTGAACTGATATTGTGTGGTTTTCGATTATGTTTGACGGCTTCGTCTGAACCTGTGTTGGATGCCATTGCCAAGTGGTTTTGGTTGCGTTGCCTTAGCGATGATGACCTTCGGGTCTGAGCTGATATTTTTGAGCTGATAGTTCGCACGAAATTGCAGTTCGACGTTCGGTAGGGAGTTGGTAACGGCTTCGGCCGTGGCTCTCCCAGCCACTCGAATTCTCACGCCCAATGATGGTTAAACTGAGGGCTGAATCCCTGTTCCATCCATTTTTATACCTCGATTCTTCTTTGTCTGAACTGAAACTCACATCTCTTTTTTCCTGAACTGATAGGTGAATGCGAATTTGGGCTATGACTTTCACTGAGCTTTGAGCTTTATACTTTAGCTTTCCCATCGTGACCCACACATTCGGTTGGAATCCTTATGACTGATGCAGCGAACTGAATCTCAGTCTTCGGCATGATTATGAAATTGTTTCTGAGGTGGTTTTCTGTCATTAATCAGGGTATTCATTACTGTGCTTTAGACTTTGCCTGTTGGCTTTTCATTGTGACTTGCACCCTTGGTTGAGGCTTGCCCTGAGCTGATTAGGTGAATGTGATTATGTGAATTTATCTTGCTCTTTTGATTTGGTTTACCTAGCATGAATTGAGTTTGCATTTCCTGCTGTGGTTTTGTGAACTGGACCTCTGCCCTCTCTTGATTCTTTTGATGTACTTGCCATTCTATTTTTCGAGCTGGTTCAGCGGCTTGCGAATTGTTGGACTTGGTCCTTCTTTTTTATGAACATGTGCTGGTTTTGGCGCCTTGCGAATTGACATTTTTATTCAATTTTGAGCATCCTGTGAGTTGTTTTGTTTATGCAATTTAGGTGCAGCTTATGAACTGTTTTGGTTTTGAGTTTTGTTATAAACTTTGTACTGATGCTGTTGTGGTGAATTTCAGGTGTTGGAAATCTTCGAAAACAAAGCGATTCAGACCTGCCGGCATCCAGGTCTGAGTCCGAATTGGCTGTGCTGTTTTACCCTTGTATCAGTTTGGAAGCAATCTTGAAATTTACTTGATAATGTCACCATGTTTTACTTGATGAACGGCATTCTGTTTGGTTTTGAAAACGAATCCAATTTCGGCATATGATCCCTTTCGGCAAATTATTCAGTCTCTACTTCATTTTACTCTTCATCTCTCTCGGTTGCCCCTTCAATAAGAAACAGTAGCCACTTGATCTGACGCCAATGGTTCAGATTGGTAACGGGGGTAGGATGCGGCTTCGGTCGTGCCACTCCCGGCACTCGATGATGATGATGTTCTGAGAGTGTCGAACATAAATTATAATCTTTCCTATTCTGTTTGTTTTGTCTTTGTGCAGGTTGATCAGAAGTTGTATGAAGACTCAAAGAGAAGACCAAATGAAGAATGCTTAGCAGCTTAGGACTTAGAATAGGGTACCCTTTGTAAACATAAACCTCTTGTAATACTGAATAAGTACCCATGAATCAAATTCAAGAGTTATTTGTCCTCTTCACTTGTAAATTAAGTACTTATGAAATAAAATTCAACAAATACTTATTTACTTCTCAATTGAAATCTTAAATACTTATGAATACCCAATTTTGAAATTATTTATATTTACTTCTTAGTTGTAAATTATAAACACTTATGAATAAAAAATCCACAAATATTTGAATTCACTTCCTAATTGTAAAGTATAAACATTCGCGAATGATATCCATATATACTTAATTTCTCGTCCCTGTGTCTATTCCTCTCGTGGCCTCGATCTCACTGCCTGATTAAATCTGAGTGAATTCAAACTAAATCCCAATCATTGTATATCGAGAGAATGCGTTATCAACCGAAATGGAACCCCGCCCAGAATGGCCTTGAACCCTAAGCAAATGAACGACCCAAATTTAGATACACTCCCGGCAATTTTCAATAATAAACCGAGCCAGCTCGATGCCTTGATGATAACCAACTCATATGGCAGACAACTGTCCCACGTATCATGGTCTGAACGCCTCGAGGCTTAAAGACCGATTTTCTTCAGGATTAACCAAAATAGTGTAAAATGACCAAAACGCCCTTGAACTGGATTCCTGCAAAGCAAATCAACACTCCATGACTGGTTAGTGATTAACGGATGCACAAATGAGATGCTATGCGAAATGACTGACTAAATGTAAGGGTAAAATTTGGGGTATTACAGTTGGCATCTATCGCACTTTTGCACAGCGATGTGAACGTCTTTCCAGAGGTTAGGCCAGAATAGGCCGGCTTGGAGAATCTTAGCGCACGTCTTAGACGTACTAGCGTGACCACCATATGGTGCTGAGTGGCATTGGGAAATAATATTTTCTATTTCTTCCTCTGGGACACAGCGACGATATATGTTGTCGGCCCCTCTCTTGAAGAGTAGAGGTTCGTCCCAATAATAGTGTTTCAGATCGTGGAATAATTTCTTCTTTTGCTGATAGGTAAGATCCGGCGGAAGAACGCCCGCAGCGAGGTAATTAACGATGTCAGCATACCAAGGTAATGTGACTTGGGCATAGACGGCTTCTACGGCTTTTTCGAATTCTGGATCTTCCGAGATTGCATTGGGTGTGTCACTTTCTAGTTTGGCTATCAGATGTTCGTACGGGAAATCGTCATTTATCGGTACTGGTTCATGTCTGATGCCTTCTATTCGGGATAAATGATCCGCAACAATGTTCTCGGTTCCTTTCTTATCTTTGATTTCTAAGTCAAACTCTTGTAATAACAGGATCCATCTCAATAGTCTTGGTTTGGCATCCTTTTTGCTTATTAGGTACCTTATGGCAGCGTGGCCTGTGTATATTATAATTTTTGCTCCTACTAAGTAAGAACGGAATTTGTCAAGCGCAAATATAACTGCTAGAAGTTCCTTTTCTGTGGTAGCGTAGTTCATTTGGGCAGGATCTAAGGTTCTACTGGCATAGTAGATAGCATGGAGTTTCTTGTCCTTCCTTTGTCCTAGAACTGCGCCTACAGCGTAATCACTCGCGTCGCACATGATTTCGAACGGTAGTCGCCAATCGGGTGGTTGCATGATTGGTGCGGTGATAAGGGCTGATTTCAATGTTTCGAATGCTTTTAAATAGTCGTCGTCGAAGACGAACTCAGCATCTTTCATCAATAGGCCAGTCAGAGGTTTTGTGATTTTCGAGAAATCTTTTATAAATCTTCTGTAGAAACCGGCATGTCCTAGAAAACTCCGTATTTCTCGTACGGATTTTGGAGGTTGGAGATCTTTTATAATCTCTATTTTAGCTTTGTCTACCTCAATCCCTCTATCTAATATGACGTGTCCTAGAACTATTCCTTGTCGGACCATAAAATGGCATTTCTCCCAATTTAGGACGAGGTTTACTTTTACGCAACGTTCTAGTACCATTTCTAAGTTTTGTAAGCATCCTTCGAAACTTTGTCCACATACCGAGAAATCGTCCATAAACACTTCCATAATGTCGTCTATGAAATCTGCGAAGATTGCCATCATGCATCTTTGGAAGGTTGCTGGAGCGTTACAGAGTCCGAACGGCATTCGGCGGTAAGCAAAAGTACCGTAAGGACAGGTGAATGTAGTCTTTTCTTGGTCATCAGGATGGATGGGAATTTGGAAGAATCCTGAGTAACCATCTAGATAGCAGAAATATGAATGTTTGGCTAATCTTTCCAACATTTGGTCTATGAAGGGTAGCGGGAAGTGATCTTTGCGCGTAGCCTTGTTAAGCTTCCTATAATCAATACACATCCTGCTTCCAGTCACGACCCTTTTTGTTATTGATTCGCCTTTTTCGTTTTTAACTACCGTGACTCCTCCTTTCTTTGGTACGACATGAACTGGGCTAACCCATTCACTGGAGATCGGATAGATGATTCCTGCATCTAGCAATTTCTTTACTTCATCTCTGACTACAGTGCTCAGGATGGGGTTCAGTCTTCTCTGATGCTCTCGAGAGGTTTTAGAGTCTTCCTCTATTGTAATTCGATGCATACAAATCGAAAGGCTTATACCTTTTAGATCGCTTATGTTATAGCCTAACGCGGTGGGGTACTTCTTTAGGACTTCTAATAACTTTTCGGTTTCTGGTTGTCCTAAGTCGGTGTTGACTATCACTGGTCTTTTTAGTTCATCGTCTAGAAATTCATATCTAAGGTTTTTGGGTAGTGTTTTAAGTTCTAAAGATGGGTTCTTCGGACCTGGCATATGGTTTGGGGTCAGTGTTAAGCTTTCGCTTAGGCTGTCGTCTTTATACGGTTTACGCCAATTGTCGTCTTCAGAAATGTCGGGTATTTGAATCTTTATTATTTCTGAATACGTGGTCTCTTCATTTTCAAGTTCTCTTATGCATTCGTCAATTTCGTCTACTAAATAGCAGGTATCGTCTATTGTTGGTGCTTGTAAGAACTTGGTGAGAATGAACTCTATCTTTTCTTCTCCTACTTCGAATGTTAGCCTTCCTTTCTTCACGTCTATGATCGCTCCGGCTGTAGCTAGGAATGGTCTTCCTAGGATAATTGGGGTTACAGTATCTTCCTTGATGTCCATGATTATGAAGTCGGTTGGAATGTAAAATTATCCTATGCGTACTGGAACGTTTTCCAGTATTCCGACGGGGTATTTTACTGATCTGTCAGCTAATTGTACGGACATTTTGGTTGGTCTGAGGTCTCCCATATTCAGCTTTTTGCATATAGATAAGGGCATAACACTGATATTGGCTCCTAAATCGCATAGAGCTTTGTCTATTATGAACTTTCCTATGACGCAGGGTATGGAGAAACTACCTGGGTCTTTTAATTTAGGAGGCATGCGGTTTTGAATAATAGCGCTACACTCTGCAGTAAGTGTAACTGTTTCGTTATCCTCGATCTTTCTCTTATTCGACAGGATCTCTTTGAGAAATTTAGCGTACGACGGCATTTGAGTTATCGCTTCTGTAAAAGGAATAGTAATATTCAGCTGTTTAAGGAGCTCTACAAATTTCTTAAACTGTCCTGAAGTTTTAGAGTTTATTAGTCTTTGCGGATAAGGAATAGGTGGTTTATATGGTGCTGGAGGTGCTTGAGGTTTTTCACTTGCGGTATCCTCCTTCTCGTTGTCCTCCTTCTTCTCTAACTCAGATTCCTTTTCTGCTTGTTCAGTTGGCTTTTGTTGCATGGCTGAGTTTTCGGTCCTCGGATCGATCGGTTCGTCCAATTCTTTTCCACTTCTTAGTATCACAGCATTTTCTTGGCCTTTGGGATTCTGTTCGGGTTGTCCAGGAAATGTGCCAGCAGGTGCGGCAGCAGATGCTTGTTGTTGAGCCACTTGTGATATCTGAGTTTCTAACATTTTGTTGTGGGTGGCTAAAGCGTCTACTTTTCCTGTCAACTGTTTAATTTGCTCGCTAGTGTGTATGTTTTGATTCAGGAACTCTTTGTTCGTTTGAGCTTGAGTAGCTATGAACTTTTCCATCATCAATTCGAGGTTAGATTTCCTAGGTGCATTCTGAGCAGCTGGTTTTTGATATCCTTGCGGAGCAGTAGGCATTTGCAATGCATTTTCGCTTTTGTAAGAAAAGTTTGGATGATTTCGCCAACCTGGGTTGTAGGTATTTGCGTAGGGATTTCCTTGAGCATAATTTACCTGGTCTGGCGGGATTCTGGCTAGCAATGGGCATTCGGGTGCATTATGAGTGGTGCTTCCGCATAACTCGCAATTTGGAGTTACTGCAGCGACAGTTGCAGTGGGGTTAACGGTCAGACTATCAATCTTCTGTGCTAGAGCATCTACTTTAGCATTGAACTTTTCAAGGCTGCTGATTTCGTACATCCCACCTTTCGCTGTGTTTTTCTCAGTTGGAGTGCGTTCACCTCCCCATTGGCAATGGTTTTGTGACATGTTTTCTATTAATTGATAGGCTTCATCGTATGGCTTATCCATAAGTGCACCGCCTGCGGCAGCGTCTATTGTCAATCTAGTATTGTATAGAAGCCCATTATAGAAAGTATGGATTGTCACCCAGTCTTCTAGACCGTGGTGAGGACATGTTCTCATCATATCTTTGAATCGTTCCCATGCTTCGTAAAGAGATTCAGTATCTTTCTGTCGAAATCCGTTGATTTGAGCTCTAAGCATAGCAGTTTTGCTTGGCGGAAAATATCTCGCTAAGAAGACGTTCTTCAATTGCTCCCACGTCGTAACGGAGTTGGATGGTAACGATTGTAACCATGTCCACGCTCTGTCTCTAAGAGAGAATGGTAAAAGACGAAGTCTTATCGCGTCTGGAGTTACTCCATTTGCTTTCACTGTGTCTGCGTATTGTACAAACTTCGTTAGATGTTCGTTCGGATCCTCAGTTGCGTTTCCTGAGAATTGGTTTCGTTGTACAGCCGACAGCAATGATGGTTTCAGCTCAAAATCATTTCCGGTAATAGCTGGGGCAGCAATGCTACTTCTAGGCTCCATCTGAGATGGTGTAGCGTATGCCTTCAGCGGTTTGTTCGGAGGTCCTTCAGCCATCTCTGGTTCTTCTTCTTCTGATTTGGGAATGGGAGTGAGAGATTCGGGAGTGTTATGTTTGAGTTGTTTGAGTTGGTACTCAATGATTCTACTTCTTAAATGTAAGAAGCGTTCTAGTTCTGCGACTGAAGGTTTTACGATATCGCTTTGCGGGCGATTTCTTGGCATACAATCGACAGAACTAGTAGAGGAAAAATGAAAATTGTTTACCTAGTCTATACGGCGTAACAGAAGGTTACACTATTGACTAAACGGGTCCCCGACAACAGCGCCAAAAACTTGATCGCGACTTTTTATGTCTAATACAACTAACTGCAAGTGCACAGTCTATCGCGTAGTAATAAAAGATATCGATCCCACAGGGACTCGTAATCAAACTAGTGTTCTCGGGAGTTACTATGTTTAGCTAGGTAGAATATGTTTAAGGGAATAAGATTTGTCACTAAAAGAGGGAACTAAGATTACTATTTAGATTTTAATTAATTGAATCGATACGTAGTAATTGTGTTCTTCAGGGATTTGATAAATTACTGGTGTATGAAATAGTTTTCACAGTTTATTTAAGCAGAAAATGGAGATTTGAAGACTCTCGTCTCACGATGGTTATTGACGCTAATCATAATCCTAAGGGCCAAACGTACACTTTCGTATCCCGTTCGGGGTTAAAACTATTTTTTGGAAATCTCTAAGTTCTAATTCGTTTTAAAGTGCTTTCGCTGTTATTAAAACAAATGCCTAGTGTTTACTATCTGACCTTACCGCAGCTTTCGCTTGTTGGTTCGTATCTTAATTAATTTCCCACTTTCGTGGCAAAACTACTTTTAAATAAGTTCTCGCTTTCGCGACGAAGTTTATTCAGTGAATCAATTTTAAACACTCAGACCATAGATTACTTTTGTGAAAAGAAAGTTTTCAAACCAGTGGTTATCAAATCCCATTCGAATTATTACTACATATCGATTACCTAAGTTTAGCTAGACATGGAATTGGGAAAAACAAAACATAAATAAGAATAATAAATAATAAATTGCATTATAATAAAACAGAAGTCGATCAAAATGAAAACCTGTAAATATGCCAATTGGCCTTTGGGCAGATCCTCCACAGATGTTGGCAGGATTCTGGTCTTTAGTGCCAATTTGATCGTACAATATAATAGAAATTACAGAAGAGCGGAAATGGGAATAAGGAAATGTAAAGAGAAATGAATACAAATAAAACTGGAAAGTAATTTGCTCTGGAAATTAAATTCGGCAGCACTTCGTGGTATGAATGCAGCACACTTTTTGAAGTCCCCTGCTTCCCTTTTTATAGAAGTGGAATCTCAACGGTTATCTCTGAGGATGATGGACCTTGAGGCAGATAATTTAGGGAGTAGTGGTCCACTTAATGGGAATTGGAACTGCTCTTTTGACGTGTAATCTGAGTGGGGCGTTTTTGCCTGCATGACGGTCGTCACAAGGTGTGACGGTCGTCACCCGTGTGACGGTCGTCATGCATCTGTGACGGTCGTCACATCAGCAAAAACAGTCTATTGCGCTTTTCATTGTGTTTTCACTCCTTTTTCGTCCATATTTCATCTGGGATTGCTTCTTTTCTTCATGTTGCCTTGTTTAGGTGTGATCGTTGAATACCTGCAAAAACATCAGACAAATACACGGAAATAACCCGAAATCGGATCGAAAACGGTTAGCTTTTAGTCGAATTATGCATAAAAACATCTATATGATTTCGTGTTATCACACACACACACACACACACACACACACACACACACACACACACACACACACACACACACACACACACACACACACACACACACACACACACACACACACACACACACACACACACACACACACACACACACACACACACACACACACACACACACACACACACACACACACACACACACACACACACACACACACACACACACACACACACACACACACACACACACACACACACACACACACACACACACACACACACACACACACACACACACACACACACACACACACACACACACACACACACACACACACACACACACACACACACACACACACACACACACACACACACACACACACACACACACACACACACACACACACACACACACACACACACACACACACACACACACACACACACACACACACACACACACACACACACACACACACACACACACACACACACACACACACACACACACACACACACACACACACACACACACACACACACACACACACACACACACACACACACACACACACACACACACACACACACACACACACACACACACACACACACACACACACACACACACACACACACACACACACACACACACACACACACACACACACACACACACACACACACACACACACACACACACACACACATATATATATATATATAATTTAGACACTACTAAAATTCTGTCCTTTTATATATAAAATATAAAACATACTTAATATCTAAGAAATATTTTTTAAAGATTTTTATATTTTAAAGTTTTAAAATTATTATTTTTTAAAATAGAGAAATGAATGATAAGTCGACGATATAAATTAATTTTATATTGTTAATTAATGACGACCATCTATTTCGTCAAATCAAATTGAAATTTTTAAATTACTTATATGATATGATAAAATGATATATTTTATTAGATTATAGTTAAAAAATTTATTACACTATTAATATAAGATATACTTAATATCTAAGAAATATTTTTTAAAGATTTTTATATTTTAAAGTTTTAAAATTATTATTTTTTAAAATAGAGAAATGAATGATACATGGACGGTATAAATTAATTTTATATTGTTAATTAATGACGACCATCTATTTCGTCAAATCAAATTGAAATTTTTAAATTACTTATATGATATGATAAAATAATATATTTTATTATATTATAGTTAAAAAATTTATTACACTATTAATATATAACTATTAAAGTCTTAAAAATATTGAATTTTTTTATGGGGACAACATTTGAATTTAATTAAGTAAAAAATAAAATTATTAAAAATTTTTTAACATTATAAACAACAAGTGGGGGCAGCTAGTGGGGTAGATGCCCCCAAAGTCCATAAGGTGGATCCGTGCCTGAATGGAAACGAGATTTCATGTGTGAGTTATGCACGCTTGTTTTAATGAATAATTGGTTCAAAGTTTGTCTACCAATCTATTCGGAGATGAGTGAAAACTTAACTTAATAAGTATTGCTCAAATCGTAAGATACCTTTATCTGAAATTATGAAATTTTCTGAATAATAGATTTAGATATATTTTGAAAATGGTTGGGAATTGTTGGAGAAATTTTCAAATATTAAATTGATAAATAATAATGGTTAAATTAACCAAATAAATGACCGCAACTGTCTAGAATAGAACCAGAGATCCTATAATGATTGAGTGCGTGGTCAAAAGGTGCAACCACCAAATTAACACAACTTTTCATGAAAAAGTTTGTTGCTATTGATATACAATAGTTCGCGAATGGTCATGTTGGAATCAAATAAAACATTATTTCTCCACACAAATCTGTACAAGTTTTTTTATAAATAGAGATATTTGTCAGCCATAAAAGATCTATAAAAAAAATATATTTCAAAGGCAAAATTTATATCTAAGTCATTTCAAAGGCAAAATTTATATCAGATAAATGAAGAAAATTTATTCAGTAAAATATCATTAATCGATATGCTTAACGTGAATGTGCGATTCATGTTAAGGTTTTCAAAGTATTCTAAAGGGGATTCGCCGGTTAACCCTTTTGTATAAATTGATGGGGCGAATTGAACCTAAAACTTAGTGTAAACTCATGCTTTAGAATTATTTTGTTCAACTTTCATCCTACCGTCTTCATCATCTTCTTTTTATTCATGTTTTGCAGCAGACCCCAACACAAGATCTAACATTGGCATGAATTCTATTTTAAACGAAGGATCATGTTAGTGGTGAAGGTTTATTCAAAAAGAAAGTTAATCTCAATATAGCTTTAGTTATTTCTGCAAATCCTATCAATTATAAATATTATAATTATTACTAGTTGGAGCTAAAGTCATTGGAGGTAAATGGATTTTTTAAAATAAATGAATTTGGAGAAGTTGACAATATAATGCTCAGTTGGTGACCAAAGGATATTCTCAATAACAAAGGGTAGATTTCACTAAAGTATTTGCTCTAGTGAATCGAATGCATATTGGGAGGATGATATTGGTACTTGCAGCATAAACGATTAGGAATATGACATATTAAATCAACATTTCTGTATGGTGAACTCAATGAGGGTGTACAAGTGGAGCAGCTAAAAGGTTAAAAAAAGAAATTTATTAAAATTTGTTTTAACGTATTTTCATAAAATCAATTTTTAAGATGAGAAATATCACTCTATATAAATTATTTTTAAATTCTATATCAAATTAATATAAATTTTAAAATATTCTAATGCGTTCCATCACGCTCTACACTCTTGTTAAGTTTGATGTGTAGATATTAACAATGGATATTGAAGTATTAAAGAATTTATGGGTTTTTTATTTTTTATTTTTAAAGTACCCTTTGAAATGTTGAAGTGTTTTACGATACTTGAAATTAAGTCAATATGTAGTCAATTGTGTCAGAGATCTAAATAAGTAAAAATTATTAAGGAGTTACAATTGATGAAATCGATTATAAGAGATAGGTTTTCAACACGCTGAGACATACGGTCAGATTTGTAAAAATTATTTGTACTAAAATAAATGTTACTTTTAGTTTTTATCTTTTATTTTGAGACATACCACCTATCTCTTATTTTGAGACGGAGATGTTTGATCAGCAGGTACATGGTCAAGCCTACTGAACTTAATTTACAGACTGCGAAAATGATAATAAGGCATTTGAAGGACATTGCTTTTCCATATAGTGATTATTTTAAGTTCCGGAGCAATTTTGTGATCTTCCAAGAAACAACCAAAATTTGTGCACTTGTTGCTTGTGGTTATCAAATGATATGGATAAAGAGAGTGTTGAAGAAACTGAGTTATTCACATGAAGATGTTGATGTCATTATATGTGACAATAGCTCAACAATTAAACTGTCAAAAAATTTAGACATGGATGGAAGGAGTAAGTACATTTATCTGCAATTTCATTTGGTGAAGTTAAATTAATTCAATATAAATCAAAAGATTGGATAGTTTTAATAACAAAGTCATTGAAGTTAGAAGCATTTTTAAAACTCATAAATATAAAGAGAATGTGTAAGAATACAATGTAAACTAATTGCATTCTATAGTTGAGTTTAAGAGAGGGTATGAAAGAGTTTAAATTATGCGAATACTTTGGTTGGAAATTATGTGTACTACAATTTTAAAACTAGGTTTATGAGAAGCAGTTAAGTTGGAACATCAAGTTCTTCTGCTTTGTCTTTAGGCCGCTCAAATTTTCACAGAAAAAACTAACCATGTGATTTGAGTAACAATATACATGCTATATTCTTTTTATATACTGATGAATGAATCTGTTATACACAATTTTGTTCCTTTTGCCTGTATAGAGTGCTAAACTTATTTACCATACAGTCACTTCTTTCCCATCAAAAAGGGAGTTGAATTTCATATCAAATCATCTTGGTCCTCAAGTGACCGTTTTCGAGCTCGCAGATTAAGCTTGAGGTTTTCGGGTACAGGAGGTGTCCTCCCTCTGCGGAATAGAACTGCAAGAGCCCTCATTTTCTTGCAAAGTTCAAATATCTGCAAGACATCATGCAAATACTATTGTTTAAAATTTTCAAACAGGAGATCAGAGAAAAATGATAATTGTTTGGTTATTTGTACCGATGAGGCGTCTATCTCAGCAACACCCTCGCAACCTTGACCACCTCCTTGCAGCAAGTCACAATACTTTGCGGCCTCATTTTCATCTTCAAATACCTGCACCAAACCAATTAAATTCAAACACAACAGAGACAATAGTAAATGTTCTTAGATACTTTCTGATGCATTTCACATTACAAAATGTTTGGATGACAGTAAATATCCAAAATTTAGTCATGATTTTGAACATGTACGAGTGTCAGAATAGAGTACATACCAGCACTCCCTCTCTAATATCTTCTACCTGCATTGGAAATTTTGTCCCACCCCTTTCTTGTTTTGACTGATTTTCTATTGCAGCTCTCCATTTGCTTCCTTTAGAAAACAATAAGCCAAGCTCCCTCTCAACTTCGCTGTTACATAAAAAGTGAAGTCAAGTACTGAAAATTCCAAATATTACTTGAGAAAAGGAAACAGAATTGAAACACACCTAATATTTCTCCGGGTTTTCATCGTGCACAATTGGTTTTCCTTTTGGGTGAGTACATACACAGGCTTTGAAGTTTCTCTCCAAGGGTTGTCATCTAAAACTGACGAAAGGAAAACAAGAAACAACAAATTACGAACAATATTAGAGAAAGAAGAAACAATAAACTGACGAAAGGACAACCTTCGATTATTACAAGTAATTAAAACACTCTCTGCCTATACAGATATTATACTGATATTGACATATACAAATCTCAAACATTGACGACAGACAATTACATCAAGTTCAAACATTTGCAGGGTAGTTTAAAATATATTATCCCTTCCTCTTCAGTAACACTTCATTACATATCTCATACAACTATAATGCAATGGACAAATTGACAAATGACAAGGTGTAAAATTACCAAAGATTGAGGATGGAGGGACAAGGTTCCCCCACTTTGGAGCTAGATTCAACTCGGTAGAGCTAGTCTTAAGCTCACACGAGTAGGGTTCATTCCCCTAGTTGACCTGTTTGGTTCACAACACACTTACAACAAAGGAATTGTTCATGTTTTTTAGTCCATGAGTTAGTTTATGCATAGAGAGCTATTGGGTTGACACTTAATAGATGGGTTCGCGTTGGGATGTTAGATGCAAATGTGGAATGACTGTTGCAAAAGTAATGTTAATGTCTCGTAAACTACAGAGTCTTATCATTCAGCTATTGCATTTTTGAATTTTTCAAAAAAATAGTAAACCACTATCATTTTATACATGTCGTAGAAAAATAACCAATATATTGTAGACTCGGTCAATTGTCCACCCGTTCATCTGTCTACCTGAATTTACACAAACAATTTGAAACCTGAGTTTGAAGCTTAGAGTTGTAAACTAGTACAGTTCTCAATCAACTCAGTTTGGTATTCATGTCAGAGATGAGTATAGAGGAGAAAACAGTAAAGACAAGCAAAGCAAAGTTGTTTTGGAGACTATTGTTAGAAAGGAAGGCTGGAATTTCCAGTGACCAATTTTAGCTTCGGCCTTTTCAATTCTCTTTTTGTGAACTTAGAATATCCTCAGGGAGGATACAGTCTAGAGCGAGAGGCTAAACACAGATGCTACTAAGATCCATTTGAGGGGGCGGTTTTTTCAATAGAAGTTGCTTCCTCTTCCATTAAAGTAGTTTTCTTAGCCTCTTTCTCAGCAAAAGAATACCACAAAATAGGTATTGCGGTTGTACAGGGGAAGAGTTTGGCAAGCTTAGCTAAATTGATGATTGTTTTTTCTTCTAACTCCACTTGCTTTCTTTATAACTTGCACTCTTTCACTTCTTTTGTTAATCTCATCCAACAAAATTGTCTTCTCTTAACCAAAAAGCACAAACAGACATCAGCCAACAGTAATGATCATGATGACATCATAAAAATAAAGGCGAATTTAATTTAGGACAAAACTTAGGTCAAATTGATCATGTTTTTCACTAAAACAACTACCAACTATTTGCAACTATTTCTTTGGGGATGAATCTTTTGAAAAGTTTTCTGAGTAATTTTAGTGAGAAGCGTGATCAACTTAGGCATCTTTAGATAAACAGCTTAACTAAGCGCTTATTATATCAGTGCTTATGTAAAAAATATATCTATAATAAGAGTTTCCATATAAGCTATCAAGTGTTTTTAAAGCTATCTTGTTGAATTTATGAAGTTCAAGTTCGGGAAAGAAACATAAAATTCAAGTTCAATTAATCTCTCGGAATCACAAGTAAGAAAAAGCGAAACGCAAGAGGAAAGATACCGTCATAGCTGCTAGAATCGAAAGACTGATGGAGGTTCCTGCGCATGTCATAAGCACGGGAGGAAACGCGTTTCAGGAACTCGTCGGAGCTGCCGGGAATTTTGCCGTCCATGTGAAGCGCTTTCTCCACCTCCTCGTTTCCACCGTCGTCTCCACCTAGGGTTCCTCCGCCACCGCTGACGCCAACGTTGCACAACAACTCCTTCCTCCTCCTTGTTCGGTAGCGAGGTGTAGAGACGAGTTTTGGAGGAAGACGGGGATGGCGAGAGAAGAGAGAAAGACGTCGAGGATGGCGACGGAAAGGATTGCTTGAAGGTAGAACCGTGGAAGGGGATACCGAAGGAAGAGAATCCATGGAGATGAAGTTGGTTGATGTGAACTGAGAAAGGAAGCCGAAGAAGAAAAGCTATTTTGGAAAAAAGCAGCAAAATGAAAATTGGGTTTGTGAATTAAAGTTGGTTAAGCGATTTTTCTTCTCTCTAATCTCTAGAGCTGTGGGACCACGTGAATCTTCCCTTTTTTTTTCTCTATTTATCACTATTTCCTTTTCTTTTCTTTTACTCTATTTACAAAACTGGAATCCACCATTTTGCTCGAATTCAATTTGTGTTGACTTAGTCTAATCTCTTTTTATCATCTCTGTGACAATTATTTTTGTACCTCAATTATCTAGTAAACACATTTTTTTAAATACTTTTATCAATTATATTTGAAAGCATTAGACACAAACATTACAAGGGTAACATTATAAGTTGTTTGTTATGCATGGTGGTGTTGAAAACCAGACCACATTAATTAGAACATAGATATGATGCACATTAATATGAAACCAAACTTTTGATTACTCAATTTTTCATTACATCTCATTGTTCATTGATAAGCAATATCACTACATTATATCAAACTAATATGTTATATTAAAATACTTATAATTTGAATCTAAACAACTACTCCCTCCCTCGGTTCCAAAATAAGACGTAAAAGTAGAAAAATTATTTGTTTTAAAATAATTGTTTTTTTAGATTACCAATGCAATTTTGAATTTTATCTTCCAACTATACTGTCTACTTAATATTTTTAATTTATTATTTTTTATCTTCGCATTAATTTGAATACACCAATAATTAGTAATTATAATTTAATAAAATCACTATTTTCTTTCTTTAATTTATTATATTTTCTTAACTTCTATAAAAATATCAACTATGACATTTACATTACTATTCTTATGGATAAATTCTTACCAAAGCTTTTGTCCCAGAAAATTAGCTAATCAGATTAAAAGCAAGCTCGTTAAAATGCATAATTTCTATAACAATCATTAATATTAATCATTCTTGTGTTAAGTTTCCATTTATCAATAACACTCCCCTATAACAATGTATAAGAAAAAAAAAGACATGTTTTTTAATACTATAAATTATAAGGAATTTTATTCCATTTAAATATGTTATTCTAAAGATCAGTTTTGCACCATCATTTTTGAGTTTATATTCCATTTAAATATGTTATTCTAAAGATCTGTTTTGCACCATCATTTTTTAGTTTATAATTTATAAGCTTATATAACAATAAAAAATCTGTTTGATAACATTTTTTTAATAAATATGAAATATTGATTTTAAATTGTTAGAAAAGAAGTATATATTAAGATTCATTTTAATTAATTGTGAGGGTTTCAAAAATTAAAATATCATTGCATTCTCAAATACTCCATGGATAAAAAAACAATTTGTCACCAAAATTTAGATGTTTTATTTCTTAGTTATTTGAACGAAATATAATTTTTAATTGAAAAAATAAAGAGGAATTTGGTGAGAACTCTTTCGATTCCTAATCGGAGATTCTTGATGTTAGCTCACCAACAAAAACACGTGCCCTGTCGTCTTATTATCTATTCACCTCCCCAACGCCACTGGTTTTGGCATCGTCCCAACTTCGTGATCATCTTGTACTTGATTTCCTTAAACCACACCACTAAACCTCTCTACCAACCTCCTTGAGTATGTCGTCAAATTTACTTGCATCGTGTCATAAAACGAGTATACATGACAAAAAATTTACATGCATCAGGTAAACACTCTTTCATCTCAACAAATGTAGAGCATGAAAACCAAGAAATCGTTGAAAACTTCACCAATCATAAAAAATAACAATGGAGAAACAATTGCAGGGATATGACAAACATCATATATGGTTCCTATATACAACCAAACACATACAATGATACAAAGTATAAAAGATCACTTGAATTGTGTCGTATCTTGTGCATATCACCTAACGAGATAGCTTGTAAAACAGAATAACAACTACTGCAAAAACTAGAGCTCCAATCAAAGATCCAACGATCCATTTGTTTCTTGTTATTCTCCGTGACATGGTGGTTAAAACTTTCTTACTCTTGTCAATAGCATTATCCACTCCATGAAGCTGCAAAGCATACAAAAGTTATCATCAGCCATTAATCATCACAGCTTCTATATTGCATTTGTTACGTTGAATGCTAACAATCTTATTTTAAGGTGATAAACTGATGCGATTGAGATTGTATGTGATTCTTTTATATCAAAAGGAAGGAGAACGATAACTATCTAAAGTTGACATATAAAAACACCATTTGAAACAAAATTACATTTACATATCAAGTACCCTTTTATGGGAGCTCAGGAGAGTCTCGCGCTGCTGGTGTAAATCTTGGAGGATTGAGACGCCAAGTTCTTCGGTCTCCAACACTGTTCTGTGGCTCTCCCTGATTCTATCACTTGACTCATTTAATCTCTCCACTGACATAGTTAGTCTTTCTCTCTGATCAGAAGATGCCTGCAAAATCATCCATATTTCACCACCACATGATACATAATAAAATAACAACATTTGATCTACTGCACTACTTTCTTTAATGTCTACCATTTTCAAAACACTACAAATTTCAAATTCAACATATATATGGGGATATAGGACAATCGAAGAACTGGATATGCAATTGGAAAGGAAATATTATCATTACAAGTGCAATCGATTTCAAAAATTTCATGTTCAAAATAAAAGATATGCGGATAAACAAAACCGAGAGATATGCATGTGCAAATATCTGCAACCTTATTTCCAAGTAATGATAATCATTTAGTTGTGTTTTCTCTTCATTTAGTTCTTTTTTTAATAAAAATAAAACTATTGGGGAAGGGGAAAACTTTATTAACATTGGTGGCCCTAGTAGCCATTTTACAACTATCCTAGGTGGGATTTGAACTTTGTCCCCCAACGTTACAAAGTAAAGCTCTTACCACTGAGCTGACACCTCTTGGACAAAACTCTTCATTTAGTTCTTGTTTAGGTAAGATTCATTATAGCTACATAACCTTTTCATTCAGAACTTCCTGCATGCGTAGTTTGCATAATTTTCCAGACGAAATTTCATGTCATTTCAATTTTTTTATGATCTAAGTTTAACAGATATTGTTTGTCGGAATAACTCAAGGAAATGGGAGCTAATTTGAGAGGAATAACAGAAAGAGTGTAAAAAATGCCCAAAAGGGAGCACAATTGAACTTGATGAATGAAATAGAAGATTTAATTATGAGCATTGGACACATTTAGGGCCAAAACTCGTGTGGTTAACCCACCAGACTAGATAGGTTCAAAACTGAGCACACAAAAATAGCATAACAAGGTCAAAACTCAAAATCAATGAGGTTCACAATAATAACTAAAGAGAGAAGGACGGTATGACTAGGTTCCACTCGTTGGAACTGGGTTTTAGCTCATCTGAGCTGAGTAGTTCATTTACCTGTTGGCCTATTTATTGGGTTCACTACAAACTTGCAATGACGATTTTGTCATGTTTCCAGATTCGTGACTTTATGTTAGGAACTATGGGATTGAGACTCAATACAACAACATGCATGTATGGAACTAGACATAAATATGCCCAGAAATGGGACTGAAAATGCCCTATGTCAGACCCATGTTCAATAAGTAACTAGATGTTTCTGAGAGTCTTAGATCTTTTGATGTGAAATTAGAGAAATGATCAGAAAATTCCTTTCTTGGAAGCCAAACATTGCGGGAGCAAGAAGCTTGTTCATCCAAATCACCATGAATCCATCTCCTATCTTCTTTAATTCCCCTATTTATCTTCTCTTCCTATGAGTTCCTAAAATTTTCAGGTTAGGGAATGATTATTCCCAATTTAAACTCTACAAAATATGACTCCTTGAACCTCAACCCAAGTTTCTATCTTTCAAATAAGTGTATGCTTCTACTATTCATGCTTTCCACGCCCATATTGCAGTTTCTACTTCAACTACCAGATTTATGGAAGCTACTTCTACTCAAGTTTCTGGAAACATTCAGTCGCATAAAAATATCACACTATGAAGAGACAACTAGAAACAACTTTATTTTCCCACTTTGGGGCTCTATAAGACTCTAACCAGAGACAAGAAAGCCACAAGCTTCCTCCTTTCATTTTCAAGAAATATATGCTATGAAGTAAAATATTCCAGAGTTTCAGATATACCAAATATGCATCTGCCCTTCCGGTCTCCAACAAATCATCCCGGGCAGCCTGATCGGCAGTCGGAGATGTTAATCTTTTAAGTTCTTTTTTCAAGTTGTTTAGATCAGATTTATATTCCCTCAACTTTGCAAGAAGCATTGCTTTTACACTTGGCTGCAGACTTCTTGCCTCAAGGTCCATCTTCCGAATCTAGAGGGAGAGATAGGTAACAGAAATTAAAACAAATAACAAATTTAAAAACTTAATAAGCATAAAAGTAAGGCATGAGATGTAAAGAAACATTTCAACATTGTACCAAAACATCTGCGTCATCAAGTCCAGTTTTGATCTCAGAAATTTTTTGCAGCTTCTCTTCTGAAATTAGTATTGATCACAGAAAAATCAGTAACAGAGGATCTAATGTAAAAAAAAAAATGGTATTGACATATATTTATGTCGCAGTGGCAGAAACATGCTCATGAAAACATTTGACACACGGCACAGTAAATATCATCCAGCTTCTCCAGCAAAATTGTTTTGAGAATTAGTTTCCAATGAACGAAGTGTCAACAAGAGAAACATATGACACATGGGTATGTTTAGTTGGTATGACAGTAGATTAATTGGTGTTTTCTAAAACCTTTTGAAAAGTCAAATAACAAATAATACACTAATCATTTTTTTATATTTTAAAGTAATAATATATTTATTATATATGCTAACAATTTGGATAAAAGCATAGTTCTGGATAGAACATTATGGCGGAAGTTGATCCATGTCGCCAATCCAACTTAGTGGGAGAAGGCTTAGTTGTTGACTGTTGTTGTTGTATGTAAACAATTATGTGTAAGTATGATGTTTTCTTTTATGTGACTAGGAGTCTCGATGAAGAGTTAAAGTTGTTGCAGTGGGACTAGAAAGCGACATGTTCTTCCAGTCATAAAATCAGTGTATTATTGCAGAGAATAGTGGTCCCCCCTCCCTGTTTCCCCCATTTAGTTGTAACAACTAACAAGAGCTCCTATCCTCCTCTTCGTGTTGTCCGAATATCATAGTTTGCATCCGTTCAAGCATGTGTTCCCCATAGAACTAAAACAAAAAAAGCATTGTTGTTTACGTGAATTGAATTTAGCTAAGAGCTTGACTAATTTCTATCAACAATGATTTCTTCTTCTTCAGATGATTTCATTGAGAAATGAACTATGTCCCTCAACTATGAGTTCTTTAACTACTCAAGAGAGTGTTAAGTGAGGTGAACAAAGCTAGCTAAACTAGCAGATCATGATAAAATAGTAAAGACTTGCAATTAAAGGTAAATTGCAAATGAAAAAAAGAGTTGCATTATTGATGCATGTTAATCATTCTATACAACTGGTATTTATAGATAAACTATGAGCAGCCTATGTCTACCAAGATTCCTATCAACAAAACAGCTGCACACGCTCGGTTTAACAAATATCCAGCTGCATGCATGTTTCCTCTAGCCACGTCCCTATCTCCTATTTAGATGGAGCTTCAGCACTTCTGCTTTTTCAGCTTCGTGTTAAATGGAAAGGAGTGGCCCATTTGATGCTCCCGACATTTTGACTCATAAGTTATCTCATAACCTCCCCTAAGCTTAATCAAATCAACCATCCTAATATCTTTGCATATCATGAAATGAACGAAGCAATATGCAAAGGAGCGGAATGAAGATTACATTCCATCGTTTGAGTATTTTAGAATGGAGCAAGACAAATTCTCCATTCCGCCCAAATCGGAGGGGAAGAAATATAATGATAAGTGATGGAATGGAATCCATGCCACTCCATTCTACTATGCTCCATCCAATTTTATTTGATCCAAACAGTGAAACCTCATTCCATACCATTTCATTCCGCTCCATTACATCACATTCCATCAAGCCAAACATACCCTAAAATCTCAACTATCTACGGACCGAAGCCTATATTTATTTTGGGGTTAGGAGCCACAGATCAGAAGAGTATCCAAAATCACAATTAGAAGGCATGTTGATATAACTAAATCACAATTTAGTAACAATAGTTAAGTCCAATAAGAAACCTAATATCAGTAACAGAATAAACTAAAATGATCAAATCAATCACTGTTGACATAAAGCACTTCATCAAATCATATAGCAGTGGCACAAAATCATTCAACAACACAATTTGCCTCCAATCAGATTCAGAGCAATGAATTGAGGTCCAAAACAAGTAAACAACAATAATGAAAAAGTGGAGTTTGAATTGGAACTACCTTTGTCAGAAAGAAGAGAAGCGGAACTGCATTTACGGGAGAGATTAGCAGAGAGTTCGCAATATTGGCGTTCGTATCCTTCGAAAACTTGACTCATCTTCTTAATTTACTGGGAAACCTTGTTCTGAAGATAGAAAAAGATGAAATTAGAAGAAATTGGAAAATGGAGGAAAATCATTGGTGAGTGAGTGATTGATTTTACCTTGAGTTGGATCGAATTGCAGTGTGAGGGATCTGAAGGAGAAGAGGAAGTGTAGTGATTTAACCAAAGGTTGGGGAAGGATCGTGTGCGGCTCGGACACTTTGGAGTAGTCTTGTTGTTATCGCTTTGGCGGTTGCCGGTTGCTTGTGAAGTTAAGTCGTACAAGTCAATGGTCAATATTCCTAGCATATTGGTTATTTATGTAAGAGTTCAGAGTATAACCAAGAGAAAAATTACATGAGACTTCATATATCAAATAGTATAATTGTGATAGTTGAATGAAAGAATTTTGAATAAAGTTAATGAAATTATTTAGAATAAAGTTAGAGTAAAAAAGAAATGTTTTAAATAATGATTTATGTGTAAAAATGTTTAAAGTTGGGAAAAGTATCATAAAGTTAAGAGATTAGGTGTTAGCTTGAGTGAGGCATTTGAATGAGAAAAATAAGGGATTTTTTCTTGAGGGAGGCTTCGAATAGGCACAAGAAAGTGCAACTGATATGTAAAATAAATATCTTAAGGCTATGTTTGGATTAATAGAAAATAACATAACGGAGCGGAGCGAAATATAGTAGAGCGAAGTGGAGCGGAGCGGAATGGAATATAAATTTCATTTCATTGTTTGGTTATTTTATTAAAAATATCTCATTTTATCACTTACACCCCAAATTGGATGAAACAAAAAATGAAAATTTGGATAGAATAGAATGAAATGGATTCGATCATGTTCCATTTTATTCCATCATTTATTTGCATATCCAAACAATGGAATCACATTAGTTACTTCTCCACTCCATTACATTCCATCTCATACCATCAATCTAAACATACCCTAAGAGATTAGAAAACTAGTTAAAAAGATGTTGAGAGAATCAGAAGATTTTGGATCTAGGGGTAAAGAATTGCGATAGTAGAATGAAAGTATTTAGAATAAAATTAGAGTAAAAAAGATGTGTTTTGAATAATGATTTATGTGTAAAAATGATGAAAGTTGAAAAAAGTATGAGAAAGTTAAGAAAGAGACCGAGTGTTAGCCTAAAAATTTTAGCTGAAGAAGTTTGACACGTCTATTAGATTTTGGGAACTTAGTGTATTTTTAAGTCTAAGTCAACCGAACTAAGAATATTGAGGAAACACTATAGGGGTCGATCTAGGAATGTAAATGGATATTCATGGGATGGATACTATGATATATGTATCTGCCACGTTGGATAAATATGATATTCATTAAGCATGTACTTCGTGTGTTTTACAGTATCCGCAGATATTTACAGATATCTATGGATAATATTTTTCTCATAAAAATTATTTTTTGAAAAAAATATTTTTAACTTCTTTAAAAGACACAAAAGGTTATTATCACATAACATACATACAATTCGCTTTTAATTTAACAATAATTTTCTTCATATTCACCAAAACATAATTAGATTCAAACATAATATTCATACATTTCATTTTTAACCAAACAAATAAAATATATTATGATTGTGAGTTATGATGGAAAAGTATACGACAGAGAAGTAGGAAGGGAGACACTGGTTCGACAGAGAAATGACGACACTAGTTGGTTGGATTGTGAAATTGTTAAAGTGAGATATGAAGTATTGAAGAATTTAAATATGAAATGGTTAATAGAATTTGAATGAAATCTGAAAGGTTTTCTTCAAAGAAAATTTCAAAAAAAAAAAGAAAGAAATATAAGAAGACAAATATTTTAGAAGATGAAAATATAAGGTATAATAAATTAATTATATTTAAAAGATTTTTATAATTTATTAATGGATATGGATATCCACGGGCACGAATATCATTAAATCTGTATCCATATCCATTAACAAATGGGTATTTAAATATCCATTTATTTTATCTGTGGATATCCATTAAGCTAGCTGCCTCATATCCGTGACGGATTTTATCCGCAAATACTCGTGGGTACATATTTTTTTTGTCATCCCTAGGTTGACCAAAGATTTTCGACCATAAGCAGTTAGACGGTTCAAAGGCAGTTATCAAGCATGATGAGAGATTTTTTAGCTGTTTTAACATTAAAAACGCGAGGAAGCAAGTTAGAGAGTTAAAGCACACGTAATAGAATACGTGTCAAATCTTGTGGAAATAATTGTTGTCGACGGTTACTATTGTATTAGTATAAATAGTTGATTTTATTATTGGGATCAAGGTCGCAACTCTCATTTATTCTCTGTAGAACTAAAGTACCAAAGTTTATAGAGAGAAAGAGTTTGTGAGAAATGTAAGAGCATGTGTCCTCTCTTTAAATTCTTTAATTCTTTTATAAAATAGTTTTACTTTAATGATATTTATCACGCTTTTTGTTTATTATCTTCATCCAAAACTTATTTTTATTGGAGTTTATATCTATATTGTCATTATTCAAACATTTAATATTCAATCACACACACTTTTTACTGCTCATTTCTGCACAACTTTTTTTGAGATTTTTTCGAGTTTAATTTTTTAAGTGAACCAAACTCGTGATTGTTTACTAAAAATACCAGTAAACAAATTGGCATGTCCCATGGGACCATTTTGTGCAAGAAATATTAACTTTGCAGAAATGCATCGTGTCTTTATATTCTTTATTTGTGTTCTTCATGTAAACATTTGAGTGTGCATGCGTTTGAGAAGTGGTAGAGTTAAAAAAAATTACTAGTAAAAGGAGTATGGCAGGAAGAAAGTCAAAAAACATGTCCCTTCCACAAATTGACACACCAAATATAGAAGAACAACCAACTGAAACGACGTTTGATGGTATGAGAACTTCAACATATGTTGAAATAACTACTCATGTTATAAGCCAAATATCAATTTCGATAGTATCACCAGAAGTGGTGGTTTCCTCACCATAATTAACAAGTGTTCCCACTACTCCCAGGGTTACACAACCAATTTTTGGAGATCCTATACCATCTTTTCTCCCAAATTTTGCCCTACCCCCTCTTGGTAGGGAGTATCCTTATGGAATGTCAACTGCAATAATGACAGGTCTACAAAATAATGCATCTATGTATGCAAATAATGTGAAATAATTGTTGCAACCTCTCTCAATCCATACTCAGCATCATGATCTTATATAAGCAGTACTAGCTGAATGTTACAACCATAAGGAGGGGTAGGATATGTTTCTCAATTGTGCCATCTTTAACAACTAGTTCCCTCTAGTCTGTGAGATAACAAATGGATGAGAGTAAACAGGAGATGGTGAATATGCTTACACAATAATGTGGGGTTGTGTTTAACTCTTTGATTTAGAACACTAACCATAGTTACCAGCAATTGGCGTACCAAATAGGTCGAATTACTGATTTCTTTGGTACTCCTCAAGCGCCCATGCAACAAGTGCCTATTAACCAAATATCACAATAGGTTGTACCTATCGAACAACCCTTACTAAGGGTAGTCGAAGGCAATAAAGGCTAAAATGACACTGAGGTAGTAAGGGTGCATATAAACCAGGATGCGGACCAGGTGGTTAGGAATGTCCAGCAAAATAATTTTGGGGAGCAAAATAATATAACTAATATGGTCGAACAAATTTTACCCCTGAATGGTCTCAATGTTGGCCTTCATATGACAAATTTTGTCTTTGCTTTCTTTGAATATGTGTTGCATACTGAACTGGAAAATCCCTAAGTTCACTAAGTTTGTAGGGGATACCAACGAATCCACTATCGAACATATTATTAGGTATCAGTCTGAGGCAGGAGACTTGGCTAATAATGAGAACTTAAAAATGAAGTATTTCCCAAATTTTCTAACTAAGGATGCGTTTACATGGTTCACTGCCCTTCCCCCGAATTCCATATACACATGGAATCAGTAGGAAAGAGTATTCCATGAACAATTTTACATGGGCCAGTTGAAGATTATCATAAAAGAATTGACTAGTGTAAAGAGAAATATCTCTCAGTCAACAGATGAATACCTTAAAAAGTTTATACTATTAAAGGAAAATTTATTTACACAAATGCTTGAAGATGAGTTAGTTGAACTAGTTGTCATAGGTCTCGACTATTCCATTAGGAATAATTTAGATACTCAAATACTTGAGGGACATTTCCCAATTAGCAGATAGAGTTCGACAAGTCGAACGTTTGAAAGCTGATAAGGCCAGGTCAAATAAATATAACAAAAAAAGAGAGAAAGTCACATATGTTGAGATGGATGAAATTGATCAGATATCTGGCATTGATTATGAATATGTCGAAGAAAGTGAGGTTAATCTTGCAGAATTAAATTTAGGACCTACTTACATTTGTAGGGTGCTAAAACCTTTGAACGAGAAAAATCATGTTGAATCTAGTAAAAAAGAAAAGTTTGTTACAAAACATACACATTTGACGTAACCAAGTGTGATGAAATATTTTACCTATTAGTTTCTAATGGCAAAATCATAGTCCCTAAAAGGCTTAAGACACCGCCATTAGAATAAAGAAAGAAAAAAAGTTTTTGAAATTTTCATAATTTTTTTGGTCATAAAAATTTTCAATGTATTATTTTCATATATCTAGGGAATAACACACTAATGGATGGAAGGTTGAAGTTTGCAGATAAACAGAAGCCTTGGGTGGAAGGTGACTCAAACGCCAAAGCTAAAGAAGCCCCATTTGTTGAGCCTGTAAAGGTAATGATGGTCGATATCACTGAAGACCTTGACACTAAAGTAGGTGAAGTCAATATGCTTGACTATATAGAGAAGATGAAAATGGTGTACCCCAGAGTCGAGGAAGAACTAATCGACTTCCTAAACATATTTAAGATTAAAGACTCTAAAGTTATGTTTTGTCAACGTTGCAGTGCAGTTCTTGACAAAGAAGCTGCCAAAGAACTGGGGAAGGTCAGACCCTACAGTCACTAACAAAAGAGGTTTGGTAGACAAGACAAGCAAGATAATTTTGTATTTGACAAGAGGGGGTCCCTCACATAACACAATAGAGTAGAACTTATGTCCCATCCACCAATGTTCCCTTGGGTAAGCGGATCTGACCTGCAAGAAAAATAGGCAATGATCAATGCAAATGGAGATTAATTGAAGTTGGTACATGATCATTATACCATGACAATTTGAAAGTGTAGAAGAATTATTCTTATACTTCTAAGAATTACCTGGGCAAGAATCTTAAGACCAAGACACAATGGATAAGGCACCAACGTAAGAAGAAGGCTGCCTTCGAGGCAGAAAGTTCAAGAAAAAATGGTAGTGTTCAAGCCATGATGAAGGACACTCGACCAAAAGGAATGTGAAATAAAGGTTATTCCCTCTTTTGACAACTATGGCTAACTCCAATGAGAAACATGTCACACATGACCAAGACGAAGACATGGCTACATATGATTTTGATTATGGTTCAAAACCCGAGCTAGATATAATTTGTAACATGATGTATGTGATACCTATTGAATATGAAATGGTCACTGAGGAAACTGAAGAGGAAGATAATGGTTTGGTTGAATAGTTGGAGAAATACAAACCTTTGTGTTGTTCTGTGATGAAAGAAAAATGTGTGGATGAAGACAAGGTTGTATTTGAAAGGCTTGATATGGAAATGAAACAACAATTGAAGCCCATGTTCATAAATTCCAAGTTCAAAACGTGGGGATAAACAAGGTTTTAGTAGATTATGGGGATTGCATTAACATAATGCAACATTCCTTGCTATGGAAAATAGGCAAATACGACGCAGACTTGAAACCCATAACATGGTTTTATCAAACTACGAGGGAAAGACAAGTAAGCCTCTAGGGGTTATACAGCTAGATATTTTTATAGGAACAACTACCAGGCCAACTTTGTTTGTGGTTGTTCCAACCAAGGCGATTTATAACTTACTCCTTGATCAAGAATGGATTCATGTGGTAGGAACAGTCCTTTTAACCATGCATCAAAATATTATAATCTGGACACCTTATGGAATTGTTGAGAACATTAAGGTGGGCCAAAGTTATTTCTTGGCCTATATGAATCACATAGATCAGAGAAAAATTGACAGACAATTGGCGAACATTTTGCCATGTACACCTGTTTGAACAGGATTTTCCTTGCAAGGAGATATCTATTATTCAATAAAGATACACCTTAAACATGGATTCATGTGGGAGTATGAGACCATCGAAGGCCATAATCAAAGGTTAAAATTAGATGATAACGATGATTGAGTAGACACATTGGCTCGAATTTTGGCTTACGTAGTCGAAAACAAAATAAGGGCGGCTTTAGAAGTGATTTTCATTTAAAAAATGGTTGTTGAAGCTAACTAAATTGAGAAGAGTAATACAAGGATTATGGAAGACCCAGTTTCAGAAATCCATAACTCGATTACTTATATAATTATGAGCCTTTATGATTTGAGAAAGATCCTTTGGTTTCGACTAGGAGGACCCATTTAAGGAATGGTACAACCAGGTAGCCAACGTTCGTCAATGCCAAGATGAAGCCAAGCCTGAAGTCCCAGATGATAGAGTTGCTAAAAGAATTCAAAGATTGTATTGCCTAGGACTATGATATGACTCAAGAAATTTGGTGGAATTAAAGTTGTCAATTAGACCTAAAAAAAGACATTTGAAGTAGACACCAAGGAGGTTTGCACCAGAAATAATGTCAAAGATTAAAGAAGATATCACATGGCTTATCAAGAATAAGCTCATAAAGACTTCTAGACGAAGATGTGTCAAAGATGACATGTCGATGCCCTGGGGCCTTAGGAACTTATGAATGGGTAGTGATGCCCTTCGACCTAAAGAATGTTGGTGCAACATACTAAAGGGCGATGAATCATATGTTTCATGGTTTCGTCAAAACCTTTATGCATGTATACATTGGTGATATAGTCATTAAATCCTCGTCAAACAATGGTCACTTAGACCACATTCAACAACACTTTGAAAGAATAGGGAAACATTTACTTAAAATAAATCCTTTGAAATATGCTTTTGATGTTCATGTAGATGACTTATTGGAATTTGTAGTTCACAAGAAAGGCATAAAGATAAACCATAATAAAACATAGGCCATATTTAATACAAATCCTTCATAAAATAAGAAACAAATCCAATCTTTACTTGGAATTTTTTTTTGAAGAAGGTTCATTTCGAATATAAGTGGCAAAACAAGATTTTTTTCGCCTTTGCTATAATTAAAGAAAGAAGAAGAATTCATATGGGAACTAGAGCATCAAAAAAACTCCGAGGAGATCAAGGCATACCTGTCAAATCCTCCCATATTTTTACCTACCAATAGGAATAAGCCAACAAAGTTGTATATTTCTACATCTAAATTGAAAATAGGTAGTATGTTAGCAAAAGAGAATGATGATGGCGTCGAAAGGGCCATTTGTTACCTCAATCGAGTCTTAAATAACGCAAAAACTAGATATAGTCAAATAGATAAATTATGTATATGTTTATACTTCTCGTGTACGAAATTGAAATATTATATAAAGCCATCAGGTGTTTTCGTCTATTCTCATTTTGACGTTATTAAACATATGCTATCAAAACCTATTTTGCATAGTCAAATTAGAAAATGGGATCTAGTTTAACTAAACATTCTGTAACTTATGCGCATTTAAAGGCCAAGAAAGACCAAATCTTGGTTTATTTTGTTGTAGATCATGCAGTAGTTAAAGTGACACAAAGTTATATTGAGCTAAAATCTTGGAAGTTATACTTCGACGACTCCAAACACAAGAATGAAACTGGTATTGGAATTTTGATTATTTCCCCTAAAAGGATTCCAACCAAGTTCAAATTTAAAATCCAAGGTTGTTGCTCTAATAATGAGGCTGAATATGAAGCCTTAATTGTAGGCCCTAGGATCCTGTTAGACTTGAGGGCATAAGAAATCGAAATTAAAGGTGACTTAAAGTTGGTTGTGAAGCAATAAACAAGAGAATACAAATGCATAAAGAGAATCTATTTATGTATTTTGTTGCATCCAACTCATCGTTAAAAATATTTAATTCACTCGACATCAAACATGTGCCTCGATTGGAAAATCAAGAGGTTAACGACTTGGCACAAATTGCTCCAGGTTATAAATTCTCCAAAGAAAAGTTGGAAGACTTAATAGATGCCAAATAAAAATTAATTCGACCAACATTCTCCCCTCAGAATTGCCAAAGTCAAAATTGGTGGGGGTATAAAGGTTGGAAGACTTGCAAAATTTTGAAAGTTTTGAAATTTTTGCAATTGACAATCTGTCGATTAATGATTGGCAAAAATTAATTATAAATTTTTTAAAATATCCAATAGGAACAACTGATCATAAGATGAAATGCAAAGTATTGAGCTATGTCCTCATTAGTAATGAACTTTTTAAATAGACTCCTGAAGGAGTTTTACCTAAATGCCTTAGTGAAAGCTACGCATATTTGGAAATTTTCAATGTCCATAGTTGTGTCATATGGTGTTGATCGAGCAAGTCACAAAACATAGTGGGTTTTGTTTTAATAAGGTGTATAACAGCCTACTATACTGAATGGTTGCATCGAGTTTGGCAAAGGTTGATAAAATTGTCAAAAACATGCAGGTATTAAACATGTCCCTGTAAGTGAATTATATTATATTGTTAAACCTTGGCAATTTAGAGGTTGGGAATTAGATTTAATTGGTGAAATTCGTCCAGCTTCATATAAGAGTCATAAGTACATCTTATAGGCATATATTATTTTATCAAATGGGTCGAAGTTATACCTTTGACAAATGTTGATCAAGAAGTTGTGATTAACTTTATTCAGAGTCACATCATTTATATATGTAAAATTCCTGAAACTTTAACCATTGACCAAGGTTCAGTTTTCACTGGACGAATGATGGTTGAATTTTCTTCAGAATCAAGAATCAAACTTCTAACATCTACGCCTTACTACGCTCAAGTAAATGGTCAATCCGAAGCATCCAACAAGATGTTAATTAACCTAATTAAGATACATGTGGGTGAAAAGCCAAGAAATAGACATAAGACTTTGGACCAATCACTTTGGGCTTATCGAACTTATCTTAGAGAGGTAACTAACTCGACCCCATTTCAACTGACATTTGACCATGATGCAGTCTTGCCTGTGGAGATTTACTTACAGTCCGTGAGAATCCAAAGGCATGTCGAAATCCCATCAGACCATTATTGAAAAATGATGCTAAATGAGTTAGTCGATTTAGATGAAGAAAAAATATTTGCTTTAGATGTTCTTATAAGACAAAAGGAACATATAGCAAAAACCTACAACAAAAAGGAAGTCAAAAACCTTTGCAATTGGGGATTATGTGTGGAAGGTTATTTTGCCCATGGGTCGAAAAGACAGAACTCTAGAAAAATGGTCACCAAATTGGGAAGGGTCAATTCAAATTAGCTAAGTGTTTTCATGAAATACTTATGAAATCAAGGAGTTATGTCATGATAGTAGAATTCTAAGGGAAAATGGAGAGTACTTAAAAAGGTATAAATCTATGTTGCAAGAAAGTCAAATAGAATGAGAGTAGTAATGCAGGAAAGACAAAAATGCTAAAATGGAATTGAAATCGAAAAATGCCAAAATGGAAAAGTCATTACTACAAATGGAAGTAAAATACAAAGAGTACAAAAAAAATCTAGGACATCGGGTCAGTTTTAATCTTCTCAAAGTGTAATATGGCAAGCTAAATCCTCTAGTTATTCATAGCACCCTCAATCTTCAGTTTGTTCACCTCCTTCTCCAGTACATAAGCATTTTTAGCATGCTTAATACCAGTTGTGGCCTCTTCGATTAACTTCTTCTCGACATAAGTCAATTATGAAGTATTAATTTCAACTTTCTCCTTTTTTGTTGCTTCGATCTTTTACTACAATTCATCCATCTGTTGTGTCCAAATCAGAATATTCGCTTCAAGAGTTGTCAGTCGATCCTTGTCTTTAGATTATTTCCCATTCAGTGATTCCACTTTGAGATTGAGTAACTAAGTCCCTTTACTGAGACATGGCCTCAAATCATCTGTCAAGTCAACTAGCAAATTCCATTTTAAGTCTGATAGTTTGAACAGTTTGCTCAAGAAACGACTCAAAATCAAGAAACTGTTCTCTCAAACAGTTGATTGGTGATCAAGGTTAGTGTTCTCAAAGTCAAGGTTTTGATGGCATGACCCATCAGTCATTGGTTCACGTTATTTATTGTTAGAAGTGTAGTAAAGTGTCAAGAAGCAAAATTTTAGATTTGGAAGGATTCCCTCTAGGATTTATATCGTCTCCACAAGGATCGGTGCGAGAGAAAGAACGTCTTTCAACGGTCTCTACATTTCTAAGCTTGTTGTGATATATTTGTTTATAGATCAAAGGTACCATAAATAAAGGTAGGAAATATAAAGGCTAAAAATATAAAGTAAAGACTTAAAAAATATAAGCGGAGCCTTGTTGGGATTTGATTTCATCAATTGATAACACATGCATTCTTCTAATCAGTTAAATACAAATCAATCATTCGTCTGATATCTTTACGCATCACCCACAATAGAGGTTATGTCTAACGCAACATCGAGAGAACAACTATATTGTCTCATTGAAGATGTCTCATGCAACTCAACAACATAGAGCATTAAGAATTGATACTCAAGCAAATGTTAAGCCTAAATCTATGTCTAGAGTCTAGAACCTAACAGATAATCATCCTAGATCCAGATCTGAAGAGTATATTTTTATAACGGGTTAAATCAAAGATAAATAGGTAAACAAAGATGACATTCATATCAGCTTCATGACTGATTCATATAAAACGCCATAATCAGAATACGTACATACGCTTAACCCTTCTTACATGCATTCAACTAATTTTCCAAATGTAAGTGAACATATTTATTCATCTCTATTATCACACATCCTCACAATACTGTATTGATCCTACTCATGCTACTCATGCTACTAATCAACATAATAAAATAGAAGATACAAGTAAATATCAGCTTACAAGACTATGTCAAAATTTTGCTCATTGATAGATGAATATCTAAGATCAAAGATTTGAAAAAGGTTTTATCAAGACCCACAAATAAGAAATCAAAGGCAACATCAATATTGAATCACAACTAGTTCATAAAACATATATTAGATTAAATACATAAGGTATCAAAAGATTACATCTAAACCTCATAAAGAGATCAAAGCTCTTACTTTCTCCCCCTTAGGGTTTGTGTTTCTCTCTCTAGAATATGCTTGAAAATAAAGAGAGATAAAGTAATGATGTTTAAAATATAAGTTATGTAAAAAGTTATGTTCTAAAAAGAAAGAAAAGTACATATATAGTAAAATAAAAATTGTCATGTTCGCCTAGTGAACACCTTCTTCGCCCGGCGAAGACCACTTTTAGGCACTTGAAGTGCCTCTGAACAGTTAAACTGCCCTTGGAAAATATATGAGTTCATAGTGTGAGCATTTCTTCACACAGCGAATTGCTTCGCTACAGCTTCGCCCAGCAAACTTAGGGCCCTTTTCTTACTATATTCTGCACAATAACACACACGTCAAAGAATACAAAGGTATTTATAATATAATTGAAGAATCACACAAGAACAAGAAATAAATCTATTAAAACGTGAGAGTTGAGTTGAAAAATGCCAAGAAAGATAGTTCAATTTAAGCCAAAATTTTCACTTAACAAACTCTTCCCAACTAAATTTTTGCTTGTCCTCGAGCAAAGTATGCCGCTCATGAAAATAAGAGAGATTTTCTCAAACAAGAGGATTTTCTCAAGCATAATATTTAACCAAGAAAAGATTAATGGTTCAAATTCAAACAAGAGAGACTTGCTCAAATAAGAGGATTTGGTCAAGCATGAAGATGCGGATAAGAAATATTCACCACTCAATAGAACCGAACAATGACAAAGAATTCAATTCTTAAAAAAATATCATGCAATATTTCAAATAACAAATAAATTGTCATACTTGAATCACTCTAACACTCCTCTTAAAGTAAGAATAAAGAAATTAACGCGTTTGCAACCGCGAGACAATTTCACTCACCTGGAAAACAATGCTAATAACAATTCAATTCATACATTCCTCTAATTAATCAAAAATGAAATCATGGAAGCAAAAGATCACTAAGGTCTTGTAAGGTTGTAGCTTGGTCGGGTTCACAACAAAGAGACATTTCTAAAGGTTATTGAGTCGAAATTGCCAATGCAAAAGAAACATTCATTATACATGGTATTTACACATCACAACTTCATGCACCGTTTTCTTTTCTCTATTACAAACCTTCTCAAACTTCCTTTTGTACAATTATTTCATTCTCTATTTTTCTTTTTCAAACAAGTATTATTTTTCTTTTATTTTTCACATTAATATTCACATTTTTTTCCATGCTTGCTTGAAAATTTTCAAAATTTATAGCAACCTACCATTTTCCTTTTTGTTTTCCCCAACTTGAATTCAACCAAACCTCAAGTGAATGTTCCTTGCTTTTTATGGCAAGGAAATCAATTCAAAACAATGTTCAAAGGTTCAAGATTTTTTTTTAGAATCTCACAAAATACAATGATGAACTAAACTTTCAAATTATGTATATAAACCATGTTCATCACTAAAAATAGTTAAGCATGAATCAAATGTATTAAACAAAGCTATCAGTCATTCTAGCATATAGTTAAATAATGAAGGTTTCTCACAATTTGTGGCTTTTGGTCCTAAGTGAAACAAGCATTCAAACAAGTTGCAACAAGAAAAAAGAATACACATTTGCACAAAGCACAAAATTCTTAAATCATTCTAGCATTCTATAAAGTGGTACAATTTACCTTACTTGCATTCACATACACAACATCCTACCATTACCATCCAGACTTGGGAGAATCTTCATTGGATACTTTTATACAAATATCAACCAATCTAGAAGAGGTTCTCATCATGCATCCATAAACAACACTTAAGAAAACAAGTATGTATATATATATATATATATATATATATATATATATATATATATATATATATATATATATATATATATATATATATATATATATATATATATATATATATATATATATATATATATATATATATATATATATATATATATCACTACTACAAAATAGTTTTATAATAGCGCTTTTTTTGCTTTTTAATAGCGCTTTAAAGCGCTATTAATCAAGGCGCTATTGTAAAACAAAATTTTTAATAGCGGTTTAAAAGCGCTATTAAACACAGGTACTATAATAGCGTTTTTGAAAAAGCGCTATTATAGTACCTGTATTTAATAGCGCTTTTGAAAAAGCGCTATTATAAGTCACATATTTGATAGCGCTTTCAAACAAAGCGCTATTATAGTACCGGTAATTTGCTTTAATTTTGATAGCACTTTCAAACAAAGCGCTATTATAGTACACATATTTAATAGCGCTTTCAAATAAAACGCTATTATAAGACACATATTTAATAGCACTTTCAAACAAAGCGCTATTATAATGCACATATTCGATAGCACTTTTAAACAAAGCGCTATTAAAATACCGGTAAATTGCTTTAATTTTGATAGCACTTTCTAACAAAGCGCTATTATAAGATGGTGTTATAATGGAGAGCTTTATTATGAAATGGTGTTATAATGGGGAGCTTTATTATGAAAAATAAGAAAAATGTATTTTCAAATAGAAGTTATATAGATAAGTTGATCACTTTAGAAAAGTCGAAAACTCGTTAAAATCTAGTGAAAGAACTTGAATCGTCATTTAACTATTTGCAGCAGAATAATTTGAACCCCTATACAAGTCCAAGCTAACAAAATATGAAAAAACTACAAATCCCTACTCGCAACGGCTTGGTTCACCTCCAAGATCAAAGACAAGAATGTTCTTTTCTCCACCTTTCTTGTCCAATCCATAAGCAATAGCCGCAGTTGTGGGTTCATTGATGATTCTAGCAACATTGAGACCGGCAATGACCCCGGCATCCTTGGTGGCCTGTCTCTGGGCATCATTGAAATAAGTTGTACATTCCAAAAGAAACCGATAAACATTAGTATAAAAACAAAAGGTGAAAGAAAACAATCAAGATTTCATGAGGAACAATATAGTTGGCTTATTCACCTGGGACAGTAACGACAGCATCACGGATTGTCTTGCCAAGGAATGCTTCAGCGGTTTCCTTCATCTTAGTCAGAATCATAGCACTGACCTCCTCAGGACTGAACACCTTGGTTTCACCATCCTTTATTTTGACCTGAATGTATGGTTTTCCATCCTTGTTAACAATCTTGTAAGGAACAAGCTTCATGTCTCTCTGAACTTCCTTATCTTCAAATCTGCAGAAAGAAACAACTCAGTCAACATTAACTCCATCAAATCAAATAATAACAGATCATTTATTAACAACGTATAACAATATCTTACTTTCTTCCGATAAGTCTCTTAACATCAAAGATGGTTCTTTCAGGGTTAACAGCTGCCAAATTCTTTGCAGCCTCACCAAGAATTTTCAAAAGCTTGGAAAAGGAAACCTAAGAATTTTAAAAAGTGATAACAAAAAATGATCAACTCTGCAAGACAAATTGTTGAACCAAGGATCATGCCACCCTGTCTTTGGCTATGTGTGCTTGTCAATAAGATATAGGAAGGAAAAGACCAAATAATAAGAAAAGGAATAAACATAATACTCACAGATATATGATTCTTGCTAGTATCTAAAATCACTCCTCGTGCAATAGTTTGATGGCTTGACTCGTTACTCAATATCTAAAAAGTAAATAAACATGAGTTGCTAATTAAAAAATAAATTCACTCTATACTACTTGTTCACATAATTATTTGACAACAGTAAGTTAAAATGTGTATTTGAGTGTATTGCAAAAGGAAGGATTCTTTGCAGGTATTGAACATAATGTTGGTTCAGATCTCTGCATTAATATTTAAAAGACTACAATATAGTCTTGAGGACTGATACCCTGCACATATTAATCATACAAGAACAGACTTAGCTCTCAACTCTCCCGACATTTTGGATAATAATTGTTAATAAGTCAGTCATCCACTACTTGTTAACAATATACCTAAACCCACTTCCACCAGGGGCTTCAATGAAAGTATCATAAACCAAGCATTATTAATGTACAAAATCATAAACCTATATAAATAGTTATGTTTCAATCAGTAAGCATATATAAATAGTTATTTCTAAATCATAAACCAATCATTATTAATGTACAAAATTAATCGTATAGCCTTTGTTGCTTTGGAGATAAACCAAGATAGTAGGATATAATTATAACATTACTATAAAGTGAATATAATAAATTAAAGCTCCAACTACAAAAAAAAAACAGACAAGGAACACCAACATAAATATCTAAAGCTACACCATGAACAACCACCTATTCCACAGAACACCAAGAACAGCCACCTATATCAAATAGCCCCTATACGAATAATGAACGGAACAAAATAGAGCCGAAAACAATGATATACCAGGGCAAACACTGTAAACCAGAGCTGAACTAAAACAAAGGCTTACTCGAAGAAATGAAGAACGAAAAAGATGAAAGTTATTCTGAATTTTGCAATCATATTTATAATTGTGCTCAATCCTACTAAAAAGATGTAGCGCAAGACAAGTTGGATACCTTTGGATACCTGATCGAGCCTCCTATTGAACTCATTTTGAACATCCTTAGACTGCTGCAACATTGCTTTACGAATTGGAGCATTGCGACATGTTTTCCAGCCATAAAGCCTATCAACCTGCAATGTTGCAAGAATAGTGTGACAGTACTGAGAAACCTGTCAAGAACATTTATATTAGAAGCAGTAGATCATACTGTCAGAGTTTCAGGTTTGACACCAATTGCTGCAGCCAGTAGCTACCATCTCAAAAATAATTTACTAGTTTATTGCAGCAGGTGACATTATTAGGCTACAACAATTATATGGCGAGAAGTTTGATCAATTACCGACAGAAAAAAAATTCCATAACAAATTTCTTAACCATACAAAAATCCAGAGTAGCAGTAGTTTATATTTCTAAGATTCTAACACAAATTAGGTTACTATATTTCTTATGCTGGTCAGATACACTAAAAGCAAGAAATAGTAAGAAGTATGGAATAGGACCCAAATTGCTACGGTACCAAGTGTGTTATTTTCGACAATTACACAAATTTCAAGTATATTTCTGTCAGTGTAAAGTAAAAACTATCAATGCAATGCAAATCTCACCAGCAGTTTTAGCAGGTATGCCCGTTTTAATCTCTTTACCAGGTTCAATTTACCGATGCTCATGGTTAATATATGCTACATCCATCAAGCCACATCCTACAAAAGAAAAGTACTTAAACCATGAAAACTCAGCTCATGTTATAACGTCATTTACCGATGCTCAATCCTGCACTCTGCACAAGTTTACTCCCATCACTATATTTGTACCATAAATCATGACCTCACAGTCACGCCAGAAAGGAAACCGGACTTACCGTCGTTACCTTTTTCGCCTTTCAAAACCAAACAACAAGCCATTAACTCTCAATCCAGACCTGTAGTTCGAAACACCAAAGTCACATCAGAGTTGTTCTTGCTTTTGTGTGATACATATAATATGAACAAGTAGGAATTAATAAAGCAATATTCATTACCACTACAACTCTCAAACACGGCCTTCCGCAACAACTCGACAAACCACGAAACTCTTTTGCTTCTTCTGTGACATTATACACAAAATAACCTATTGAAGAATTTCAATTTCCCTATAAACCTACTAATGAAGCTATGTGATATTAAGGCTGCTACAAGCATTGTTCAAAACCCAGTGCAGCACGACAGAACCAAACTTATGAAAATATGAAAATTGATAGACACTTGACAAAAGGGAAAATAGATGACAGAGATATATGTAATTCATTTGTTCCATCCACTCAACAACTAGAACACATCCTTGCCCGCAGAGTTATTTCAACCTAAGTTTAAACTTTTTGTAAGCATGTTGAACATGATTGATATCTATTCACCAATTTGAGGGTGTAAAGATAGCTTGAACTTGAACTAGTGTATATCACAGTTATTGAATATTGGCCATGGTGGTGTCAGGCTGATATCAATGGCGGTTTATGGGCTTCGCCGCAGGGGTAAATATCGGCTGATACTGGGGATTTTTCCGCCATAACCCACTATGATGGTGCCACGAAGCAGACAATTTAGTGTGGATAGATTAAGATCTGAATTACTTTGTTTTATAGCTTATCCTTTGTGGTTCTATTTATGTATCCTAAGTTGTAGCAAATTAGTTTATAACCAACTCCGTTTTTATTGAAAGCTAGAGATTCTTCAAATATGATGCCTGCATATCCTATTACAAATAGCAATGTCATAGCAAGATCCTGCCGCAAGAAATCACATAGAACTTCCAACTTTCAGAATTTATCATACTCAAAGATTTTTCTACAAATGCATGTACTTCATTGTGAAACATAGCAGAAGTGAAATCAGGTAAAATGACAATACCGAACCTGATTAGTAGCCACCCAAGAATGGTTAATTGCTATTGTCCCAGTTGCAGCCGCCACAAATACCGCAACTGCTTTAAGTAAATCAGTCTTGGGCTGATAGTTGTCTTCGAAATCTTGCGAGCTTGTTTCATCAACTGAACATAAGGGATCACAAGTTCCAGATTCTGATGTCAAATCCTATTACCAAAATTAACCCCTTAGTATATGAGAACCATATTCCATAACTTTGTAATAACCGTACTAATAAATTAAACACAAATTTTGATCTTTACTGGATTACTGAGGCACCCTTAACCTTAAGTTCAAGCCAATCATAAATACACTACCATAAAGTTCAAATCAATCAATAACTATGCTACCATAAAGCTCTTCACCAATCAAGCATTAACTGACATTCTCAAAAGTAAAGACATGTATAAGATGGATAGACATTTACCCCAATACTCCGTATCACCCATAAGCCAATAAAAAGCAAGATAGACAAGTGATGTTGCACATCCTCTCTATCCTACACAAAATGCAATTTACAAGTATATATTATTAATAACGGTGTTGGATTTATTAGGCGATGAATGCCAGCGAAGTAACCTGCAGGAAAATTTCCCTAGGATACAAATACGTTATCTAGGACCAAGCACCATTAAAACAGAAACATAAGCGTACCAATCTAAAAGGCAGTGTAAATTCAATTTTGAAGAGACTACCAAAAAACTAGTAATATGCATCACTGTTAGCCAAATTCGTGCATTAAGGATGAAAGTCATAACACTTACTGCGTAGGGTATTCAAATGATGTAGCAATCATGTTTCTCCAACCAAGATAGCCTTGACAATATCACAGTGACGGTGCCTGCAGAGTTTCCATTATGACCTTATAACAAAACATAAACAACTCTCAAACCAATCTTATTCATACATAAATAAACAAATGAAGCAGTACACACCTGATTGCTGCTCGCACGACTCATATCTTATGTAGCAGCCACACCTGATTCACCTTCGGCTGCTATCGTAACCACCTCAATAATGCACAAGAAAAACCATGCTTATCACAATTTAGAAACCAATAAACTAAATTCCATTTCCTGTACAGGACAAAAAACGATAGAATCAAAAAGACCACACCACAATATTTCGTACGAAACGGTTATGTAGAATTCCCACAGCAATAACCAGTACGTCCAAAAAGCAATTTTGCAGCCTCAACTTGTACTATTTCATTGATGTTACAAGAAAACCGTACGCCTACGCCAGCTCACGTAAAAACCGTATCAGTATACATGATTCCAACAGCAAACTTTTGTGAAAAAAATTCAAAAGAAAACCTCACCTGCAAACAAAGGACCGATAACAAAACAGAAACACAGAATAAACCTTCTCTTCTTCATTCACAAATACCTTCATCTTCGAAACTCGATTCACTCCATTATAACCTGCAAAACCCACCTCCTCTTTAACCTTCAATTCTGCTAAATAAAAAAACCCTTCTTCAAAAAACTTCTTCAACATCAACTTTTGAAACCCCATTTATCATTCTTCTTCAATCCATAATGAAAACCACAACCCCAAAACCTTCTTGATCCCTCAAAAATGGTCAAGCCCAACCCTTCTTCTTCATAAACGGGAACCCGTTTTTTCTTTAAAACCCATTTGAAAATCCCTCAATCCGCCATTAAAACCCCAACCTCCAAAACAAAAACGAAAGGAGCTCAGCTTCCATCGCACCTTCGGTTTTTCTTCTACCCGGCCCTTTCACACCATCGCGTTTCTTCCTTCTTCTGACCACTTTCAAACTCACTTCATATTCAATCCAGAAAAGTCACCAAAACTCTGTCACCATTCATAAAATACCCTTCTCTAAGTCGAACCAAAATACAAGCAGTTTTGAGAAACTGAGATGAAGAAGATTGAGATAAAAAGTGAGAAAAAATCTGAGTTTAAAACATGATTTACGGATGAATTCGAAACTTGAATCAAATCGAGAAAATCAGAATAGATGAAGAAAGAGACTGGATCAGGTTGAGAGTAGGTCAAAATTGAACCTGATTGAGCTGGGACGAAAGGATGCGAAAGCGGATTGTAAGGGGATACACGTCGTCGTTTTGATGGTGCTGTTCGAAAATGATTGTGAGCTGATATGTGTATGATATTGTTTGTTTCATCTTGATTTTTTCTTTCTTCTTCTCACCTAATTCACGTTAGCCGCTATGCGTTTCATTTGGTGTTAGAGCTTCTGTGAAGGTTTTCATATTTTAATTAATTTAATTTAGTGAAATACTACGATAGCGCTTTATAAAAAAGCGCTATCTTAAAACACAATTATAGAAACGATAGCGGTTCCATAGAAAGCGCTATTGTAGTTACATATTTTAATTTTTAAAAAGCGCTATTGTAGTGCTTTTAATAATAGCGCTTTTATAAAAGTGCTATTGTAATACAACATTTTAATAGTGCTTTTTAGAAAAGCGCTATCTTAGTGAATATCTATAATAGCGCTTTTTTACAAAGTGCTATCAAAATCATATTCTCTGTACTCTTTAATAGCGCTTTACTATAAAGCGCTATTATAAATATGTTTGTTTCCTTTTTAATAGCGCTTATTTAAAAAGCGCTATTAAAGTAGGCGATACAAAAAACCAATTTTGGCGTAGTGTGTGTGTGTATATATATATATATATATATATATATATATATATATATATATATATATTGATCTGACCTGATCAGAAGGAGACCAAGGACTTGCCACACGCCATTAATTTGTTGCCTGTTCACCGGTGTTGAAAAGGAGATGGGGGTGTGCCTGCAAGACACTCTGATGCCAAAGTAGGAGTTTGGACAGAGTGACAGCAAATACAGAAAAGGGGTAAGAAGTGAATACCTGACCCTCTTGGAGAAGAGGGTATTTATAGAGGGACCTTAGCGCAGAGCCAACGGTCATTTGAGTTGGGCTGGATGGCCAGGCCCAACCCAAGTGACTGCTAGGGCTTACGCGGCATAGTGAAGACCAGAATGTGGTCTTCGCCCTAGTTCAACTGCTCCGTGAACTCCGGAAAGTGGGTTGACCTGCTCTTTCGGAGGTGGACAGTTGGTGGGTGACGTGTCCCCGCAGAGGGGAGCACATGGAGAACGTGTGAAGGACACGTTGTTCTGCTTGACAAGGGAGAAGGTCCTGCCCGCAGAGGGACATTGCCTGCCCGACAGGGAATCTGTGCTCGACGGTTGTGGCCCAAGTTGGATTGGGCTTGGCAGAATATCATTGGGCTGGGCCTGCCCGGTCAAGCCGGGGCCCAGTTCAGAACAGGAGCCCCCCAAGTCGTAGCTCTGAGGGAGGGAGCGAAGACTTGTTGACGTCGTGCCAAGGAGGAGAGGCTAGCTTGAGGAGAAAAACCTCTAACTCGTATTCCGCGGGGATGCGAGCACGTGAGCCCTTCCTCGTCATCGGGTGCCCGAGGGTTGAGGACACGTGTTGGCGGGGAGACGGGACGAGACGCGTGTAACAACCCAATTTTAAATAACTGATTAATGGTACTAGTTAATTGGTTTGTATGATTTAAGTGAATTATTGGATTTAACTGATTTATTCTATTTGGTAGGATAATATGGACTTACTAGATATTCTCTAATTAAGGATGAGATAGGATATTTTATGAGAAAATGAATTGGTAAATATTTTGAGAGAAGAAATAAATTGGAGAGAAATAGAGGGAAAGATATATAAGGGAAAGTGGGAGGAACATGTAAAATAGAAAACATGAAAGAAAGGTGGAGGAAGAAGAGAAAGTAGAAGGAAAAAGAAGGGAAAGCTTGGAAAGCTCAAGAACAACTTCTAGCTCCCGATTAATCGAGGTAAGGGTATGAAATATTTTTATCTTACTAATGTATGTGATTATGTATGGATTGTTTGGATTGGTTTGGTAGTTTTCCCTCATCTTCCATTCTAGGGCATAAATGAGTTTAATCGGTAGAAACCGAGTTTTAACGATTAAAAATGAGGATAAGTGGTAGAGTTTAGTCGAGGGATGTTGGGCTAAGGCTACTGAGACGAGTTGGAATTGAATCAGTTGGATTTGGATGAGTTTCGGAATTTTGGACAGTGGGGATTTCTGAGTTCGCAGACCCTCGCTAGCACGTTCGCTAGGCGAGCAAGTCGCGAGCATTCGCTTTGGCGAGCCAGTAGCGAACGGTCCCAGACTTGGACATAATGGTTTTGGGTGTTCTTCGCTGGTAGCGAAAGGGGTAGCGAGTGTTTGCTAGGCCTTCGTTGAGCGAGTGAGGTAGCGAATCAAGTCAGTGGCTTCCGTTTGCCTTCGCGAGCTTGTTCGCTAGGCGAACAGGTAGCGAGCACTCGCTAGGAGCTCGCTAGGCGAGTAAGGTAGCGAGCATGTCAGCATGTTGTTTTCTTGTGTTTTCCATCCCATGGTTAATTGTTTGGTTCAATGATGTTAATCTTTATGTAGCGTGTATAGTTTATGCATTATTGAGATGAGACGTGATGTGGGTAGCCTTATGGCGTAAATCCTAGATTGTGAAGTATGGCCTTTTGGCAGCTACATGCATTATTTGAATTAAACATGAATGCATGATGAATGTGATATTGATGTTGTGAATATGTAACGTGCGAGATTCTTACTAACTAGGGTAGAATGACAAGGTGTTGTTCCTAGTGTAGTAATCACCAGGGTAGAATAACTGTGATGTTGTTCCTGGTGGGGTACAAGCGATGTACCCATAATCCAAATGAGGATTTGCGAGAGTTGATGAGTTTATATGAGTCATATGGTATGCGTATGTGATTGTTGTATGAAAGTGTGAGATATGGTCGTTTGGTAATTATGTGTATAGTTGTACGTACTTGTGTGAGGTGTAATGTGTAATTATATATATATATATATATATATATATATATATATATATATATATATATATATATATATATATATATATATATATATATATATATATATATATATATATATATATATATATATATATATATATATATATATATATATATATATATATATATATATATATATATATATATATATATATATATATATATATATATATATATATATATATATATATATATATATATATATATATATATATATATATATATATATATATATATATATATATATATATATATATATATATATATATATATTTGTGAATATGTATGCATTTCAAGAGTGTGTGGAGTCGTTTTGCATGGGAAGCATCATGATTGCATTCTTGTGTCTTGATCCCGTAGAGGATCTGCAGAAACCTCGTGTGCCCTTGTGGGGTGTGAGCGATGGTTTATTCTTGATCCTGTGGAGGATCTGCAAAAACCTCGTGTGCCCTTGTGGGGTGTGAGCGATGGTTTATTCTTGATCCCATGGAGGATTTGCAGAAATGATCGTGTGCCCTTGTGTGGTGTGAGCGATAGTTTATATTTGATTCCGTGGAGAATCTGTAGAATGATTGTGTGCCCTTGTGGGGTGTGAGCAATCCTGAAACATCGTGTCCCCATGTGGGGTGTGAGCGATGGGTGAACATCATAGGCCCGACGGGGAGTTACTTCGGTAACGAGCGATGGTTCCTTTGCTTCTTCAATTGAACCTGCTGAATGAGTCGGTACCACATTTGCATCTGCATAGAGTCGTGAGTCGGTCTCTATGAGTTGCATTATCATCTTTATATGATGCTTTGGTGAAATAAACATGAATATAGATGTTTATGTGAATTGGTTGAATAAACATGTTGTGTGTGTTTATGAGAATTGATGAATGTGCTTAAGCATATATGTCACAACATACGTTTACCTAATTAAGCACATTCATCAATTCTCATAAACACACACAACATGTTGGAGTGAGACAATGAGTATTGGAGTGACAATGCTGGTTCAATGGATATCTTTTTGATTTAGTCATATTGAATACATAGGGTAAATGTAAACTCTTGGTTCAAGTTCAATTGGAGTAGTTTCAGTCCTGTGGATTCACGTGAAAGTATCGGATTGAGGGGATTTGAACAAGCTTTTGTTGACAGGTTAATTAAAGGAAAGTAAGGGGGAAAGTGTTATTTAGAGAATATATATGAAATTCACTCATAATATTGTTTTAATATTACAAAGAAGAATGCTACTTGAAGGAAAGTAACGAAGATATGAATGATTTATTTGTGTGTATCTTATTTGCAAAGGAAATAATTGTGAATAAAATATTAATGGATTTCGGATTCATAAATGGTTTGTTTACAAAATACGAAGAGGAAAATAAAGTACATATTTGTTCCTAAAAGCCTCTAATATTCTAAGTGCTTCAGGCCAGATGACTCTTCCGATTAACTCCTCCGAGCTTTCTTCATACCTGCGACCGAATAAACAAAACAGAGCAGACAGAATATTAAAGTTAAAATAGAAAAAATGGTTTTTCAATTGGTTGACACCCTCAGATAAGTCTCATCATTGGGTGTCGGGAGGGCACGACAAAATGCCGCGGCCGAACTCCCATTTCCAGACTCGACGGCGGCCATAAATCGATAGCATCCGTTCTTATTGTTGGGACAGCCGAGAGAGAGAGTGAAAAAGGAAGTATGATAATGTTTCTCACCCATCTGCTGGAATGATGTCCTTCATGACATCGTGCAGGTATCAAGGTGTAGTACTGCTTGTAGTTGCGAGGTCGCTATTGGTATAGCGGTTTAGTGATTTAATTGTATTGGGTCGAGTCGTGTTCTAGTCGTGTAACACTGGAATCGTTGGGTTATGTTTCGGAAGTATTTTGTGTTGTTGGCCTCAGTGCCTAAGTGATGTTGATTTATGTGATAAATGCAAATATTTCTTTTATGAAAAACTGTGATATAAATGAATCCACTGCTACATGCAAATGAAATTTTGTAAAGTATGATTATTTATTTCAGTGTTATTGAGCATGACAGATGGTTTTTAGTAATCCGGAAGTATATGTGTGACACCCTTTGTGAATGCATGTTAATTCTACTCTGATTATGCTTATTTTCCGTGGGATTTAGAAGGGTGTTACAACGTGACTGTCAGCCTTCGCCATGTGTCATGCGTTGGATGGCTATGAGGGTGGCTACCCTAGGGTACTCGAGTGCCTAGTGACGCTTCGAGTCCCGTGCTGGGGTATAAGTAGGTGAATCCCCGTCCATTTCTCAGTTTCACCTTTCTTGCTTTCAAACACGAGGATCTGCTGCTCCGCTTTCGTTGGACATCTCCGCCGTGACTACCGCCGCGTACTCTATCGTTAATCGCACCTAGTAAGTTTTTCTTCTCCTTTCTCTTGTTTTTCTTGTCTGTTTCGAAACTGGGGCCGGGGTGAGTTGAATGCCCCGAGGAGAGAGGTGCGCCTCTGCCGCTACATGCGGTGTTTTCTAGGATTTTAAGATGAAGGTGTCGGGGACGCGCCAAGGAGCGGTTGAAGTTCCCGGGGATAAATGCTTATTCCGATGAATGCCTCGGGGAGAGACGCTAGGCTGGTTGAACGTCTTAGGGGGAGCGAGTAGCTTAGGCGGATAGGTGTCTCGAGGAGAAGAGAGGATTAGGAATGAGCCCCCCGAGGAGGATGCCCGGGTGCTTTTCGACCGTTGCTCACGGGGCTGTCCTCGTCGCCCTTTTACTTAATTTGATCTTTGTCATCAAATTCACCGTTACATTCTGCTTTTCAGGTGTTCATATCTTCGTGGATTCTAGGGACTATGGTCGCGGATGAAGAGTCGGGCGTCTCTCTCGCCGATGAGAGCGTCCGTTCTATCGAGGAGTGGGTGGCCGACGAGCCTCTATCCACGCCCTTGTATTTCACTAGTGATCCAGTTGGGGCCTACGCCACCGTGGAGGATAGGGGTAAGGATGATCCCTATAACTGGTAGGTCTACCGGCCTCGAGAACACCACCGTATATGCTCGAAGTATGGGAGGATGCAATTCCCCATGTACGAGTTCTATTTTTGCAAGGCCAGGCTCAGATTGTCGTTCTCGAATTTTCATCTCGGGCTCTTCGACTGGCTGTGGTTGGCCCCCTCGCAGTTACATCCAAATGTCGTAGCCTTTGTGCGGGCGTTCGAGGTCGTTTACCGCTTCCTGGAGGTCGGGGCCACGTTGCCGCTGTTTTTCCGCCTCTTCCATCTGCAACGGAAGACGGTGAATGGACGACATGGTTGGGTTTCGTTCAAACAACCGAAGAGGCTTTTCAAGACGTACATGGACTCTGTACGGGATTTCAAGGGGCGCTTCTTTGTCGTTAGCCCGATCACCGTCGTCGGGGTTGACTTTTTGTACGAGGAAGGGGAGCGGGTGGTGAATGGCCGGAGGGAAACCGTCATGTTGTCGAAAATGCCGGTGGAATGGACCGACGAGCACTTCACTAAGGGGACCGACCGATATATCGTGCACGCGGGGTCCCTTAACGATGAGGACATGGTGGGCTATTTGAAGATAGTTGCGTTTGTGCGCAGCCTGCCCTCGTCGAACCTAGTGACACCTGATGGTCGGTACATCCTCGAGAGTCAGAGAAATATCCGCCAGACGGAGAGGTTGATCAACATGAAGGCCCTGCTCGAGTGTTCCTCGGAGGAGGAGGCCTTTAGCTATTTAGGTGGTTCCCGACTTGTTCTTTCCTTTACTTCTCATTTTTTCGCCTGTTACTGACGTATTTCTTTCGTTTGCAGGGAGCATGTCTTCTGTCGAGGAGAGGGTGAAGAAGTTGCATGCATCGAGGCCCCCTGCTGCTGCGAGGACACGTGTCAGGTGGTTGCTGGAGACCAAGTGGGTAAGGGTTCTTCCTCGTCTCCTCAAGGCATTGAGTCCCCCACGTCTCAGGGAGTCTCGAAGAGGCCCATGGTTTAGCAGACGGAGAGCATGGTCGACCTGACGGTTAGCTTCACTGAGGAGGGTTTCTCCACCCCGCCCTGCCATCAGCACCCCGGTTACTTCCACGGGGCGAGGTCGCCAAACATCCCAGATGGGGAAGTGAAGGCGGTGCTTGGCACAGACCGGACTTCTCGTCGACAGGTCTTGACGGAGGACTTGGCTGCTTTGATGCGGACTTTCACCACTGCCATGGTCCTGAGTTATGAGAGTTGTTAGGCTGCCGAGATGTCCAAGCTGCAAGGGGACCTCAATTTCACGCAGTCGCGCATGAGCAAGCTTACCGAGGAGCTGGAGAAGAGCAAGGGGGAGACTACCGAGCATCGCAAGAGGGGGGATAGCGCTGAGGAGAAGTTGAAGGCTACTAAAGAGGAGGTGCGAGCACATAAGGCTCGTGTAGCGAAGCTAGAGAGTGCCCTTCGTCCTGCCGATGATGAGACCGAAGAGGACAGGCAAATGGTCACTCGAGAAGATCTGCTCGCCAGGATCTGGGTGCTGGAGAGCGATTGCTTGGAGGCCTTCGCGATGGGTTTTAATGGTGTTGTCGCACAGCTTAAGGTGGTTAACCCTGGTGTCGCCCTGGTCGAGGATGGCATGTGGCCTTTCCACGAGATAATCGATGGTCGTGTGGTCGACCCTAGCCTTTAGGACGCTTGTAACACCCCACTCTAAACTCTCGCAGAAAAATAAGAGAAACAACAGAAACAATCAGAGTGCAGCAAAAAAAGGTTTCATGACGACCGTAATGGATGTCACGACCGTAACGGTCATGACGAGCGTCATGGAGTTGTGACGACCGTCACACTCACAAATTCTGGGACGTATCAGAGGTGTCACATTTTCAACTTAACAAAACAACATACACCTGCAACGGATCATTTAATAACATACGTAGCACAGATTCGGATGAACAGACAACGATAATTTGTTTAACATTTTAATCATAAAACAACATGTTATAATATACTTCCCACCATTCACAATAACCAAATTCCATAAAAATTCAGCAAGTAATTATCTTGCGTCAATTCAACATAACAACGAGGTTCAACCATAAAAATCAGCACTACCGATTCACTGGCTTAAAGCGTACAACCAACATTTAGTACTCAACAATAACAACCAATTTACTTAATAATACTCAATAAAATTCAGCAACATGAAAATCAAATAAAATAGTAACATCAATCGTTCATCCCCCCCCCCCCCCCCCAAGAGTGCTACGTATCAGAGCGACCAACAACCTTAAATGGAAAACTACACTTTATTCCGGATTACCTGCAAGTTACCACCAACGGAGGTAACATACAACATAAAGGGTGAGATATCAACAATATAACATAAGGCATGATAAAAGTCATGTCAGAATATTATCACAACATCATGATTCCAGCGGTTCGCAAAAGTATTATCAATAATTAAACTGCAATAATCCGTTATTCATATCCACAACAATTATCATGAAAATTCAGCAACTCGTCGATTACTTGCAAATGCATAACGACCCAACTCAACTATGCAATTCAACAAATGCGACTCAACTACGCAACTCAACTGTGCATATGCATGTGGTACCATTTTGGAGCCAACACTCCACAACCGTCGCCAATCCAGGCCAAATAACGCCAATACTGGCACAACCGTCGCCAATCCAGACCAAATAACGTTAATACAGGCACAACCGTCGCCAATCCAGGCCAAATGATATGCTATGAGACGCAGCTATTATGGACTACAACATAACACAGCAACCGTGCAACAAGGAATCAAGCCTACAACCAATTATCCTTAATAGAAACATCACTATTTTGCATACATCATGTACTCACCATTTCAACCCGTTCATGTCAGAGACAAATAACAACAACCACTCAACAAGGCATTAAGCCTACAACCGATTATCCATAACAGAAACATCACTATTTCATATAATTTCCTACAGATAATATATCCACAACTTTTAATCTAATTGAATAGGTACACAATAATAATGTAAACACAATTTTCAATCTAATAAAATAAGGACATCAGAACAACCCTCATCAACAAATGGGGAATTAGCGCGTGTCGGCGCCTTTTCCCAATTGCACACAGAACTAATGACATAAACACTAATTCAGGCATAGACAAACATTAACCCTTAATATTGCTCAATCTACGGGAACATTTACCCTTAATATTGCTCAACCTACGGGAACATTACTACGGGAACATTGCTACGGGAACATTACTACGGGAACATTACTACGGGAATATTAACCCTTAATATTTATCGACCTACGGGAACATTAACACTATGATTCAATTCCCTACATGAAATCGATCATACCCATAATTATAGAATTGAACCCCACCCTTACCTTTGGACTTGAGGACAACTCTAAACTCCCGGTTCCGGTTTGCTCTCTGATGACTCTTCTGCAACTACCTTCAATTCTCTCCGGCGGATAATTCTTCTGTTCTTACTCTCTCCACAGTCACGTTCCTTTTTCCTTCTCTTCAACCTTTTTCCTCCATTTTGGTTTTCTGATCAGTTTATCGTGTTTTCCTCTTTTCCCCCACAACTTCTCTAATAACCTCCTATTTCACTTATTCCATCCATTAATAATAATAATAATAATAATAATAATAATAATAATAATAATAATAATAATAATAATAATAATAATAATAATAGTAATATAATATTACTACTAGTTATTAAATTATCCTTATTATTAATCATATTATATTATCAAACTCTATACTTCTTAAATGGTTTCCTATACTTTAAGGACATCCACCAACGCTCTCAGACACACTCCCACATAAAGGCAAACCAATAATTCATAAATAATTTAATTTAAAAAGAACGGGCGTTACAACTCCCCCAAACTTAAAAGAATTTCGTCCTCGAAATTACCTCAATCAAACAGCTCGGGATAAGACTCCTGCATCTTGCTTTCCAGTTCCCACGTCAAGCTTTCGCCAGCAGCTCCCAACCAGGCCACTTTCACCAAAGCAATCTCTTTTCCTCTAAGTTGTTTCTCGTTCATCAATTCAAACAAGCAACGCCTCAACAGTCAATTTACCTCTCACTTGTACACCATTCATCTGAATCAATGCACTTCCTCAACTTAGGGAGATGCCACATCATGTAATTTCACAAGCGACAGCGGTAAAATAGTCTCACATGCTACGTCTCCCACGCTTTCGCTGCGCCACTTCCGACACAAATCCTCTAAAGACTGGATAGTTCTCTCTGTCCGTCCATCCGTCCACGGATGATAGGCAGAGTTCAACTTCAACATGGTACTCAAAGCGTCTGCAAACTCTCCCAAAATCTCAATGCAAATTTTGGATTCCTATCAGAACGATATTCAACGGTATCTCATACAACTTCACAACTTCCTCGATATACATCTCAGCTAGCTTCAACATAGAATGATTAATTCTCCTTGGTAAGAAAAGAACCAATCTAGTCACTCTATCCAAAATCACCCAATCGGATCATATCCTCCTCACAGTCTTCGGCAAACCCGACACAAAATCCATGGAAATGCTATCTCATTCCCATTCTGGAATATTCAACAGTCGCGGCAGACCCAACGGTCTTTGACCCGTATTCTTCGACTTCTGACAAGTCTAACCAGCATATACAAACTCAACCACTTCTCTCTTCATCTATGGCCATCAAAATAATTTCCTCAAATCCGGTTACATCTTCGTAGCACCGGGGTGGATATTCCATCTACCTCAATACTCTTATTCCACTTAATAATATCTAGAACACAAACCCTATCACGACATCTCATGATACCATTTCCATTACTCCGAAAATCAGCCCTTCGACTTTAATTCATCAAATTCAACCAATCTGCCAACTTAATTCAGATTTATGACCTTATCGAATCTCGTTAAGAATACCCTTAGTAAGGTCCAACATACTAAGTTAAACTCCATAAGAAGTCTCTTCACAACCCAAACTCATATCACAGAAATTGCTCAATCAGTCCTAACTCTTTCACCACAATCATCGGTATATGCAAGGATTTCCAAATCACTGCATAGGCTACCACGTTTTGCTTCACCCGAATGGTAATTCAATACAAAACCATAATCCTTCAGGAGTCCCAGTTATTCTCTGTCTCATATTCAACTCTTCCAACTCAAGCAAATACCTTAAGCTCTTGAGATCACCAAACATTTCAAGTCTCACACTAACTAAGTGAAGCCTCCAACTCCGGTACAACCATAACAGCAACCAAGTCTAAATCACTTATCAGGTGATTCCTCTTATGTACTTCAAGTTGCCTTAAAGCATAACCAAAACTCGCTGAAGTTTCACTCAACATATCTCCCAAGCATATCAACAAAGCATCACAAAACACAATAAATGGTCCTGTCGGGTTCGGCAAAAATCAACACATGATATGTTTTCAATTTTCTGCTATAGTTGAACCAGGTACAGGCCTCAAAACAATTTTTCCTAGAAAGATCATCTCGTTAGCTTTCCAACGCTTCAAACGGGGGTCAAAACTGACATACGATTAAAGAGTTATAAATTTTTGAAGTTTTTCCAAAACATAATTTTTCTGCATAAAGACTGCTACGGGTTTGAGCATTTTCGTCTGAAAATCCGACCGATTCAATTATTTTCTTCGAAACAACCACATACTCATTCATACCAAACATATATTAGTGATTTAGAACCATCAAACGTGAAATCTACGACTTTCGATTTCAATCTGAATCTTAAACCCTCAAATCTCCAAAATGCAAAAACTTACAAAAATCAATCAAATTCGATAAAACAAGCATACTCGATCACAGCCTAACATTACCCGACACAACAGCATAATCTATTCCAACTTTCATCCGTAAAAATATCGATTTCGTAAAAAGTTGTGATCTCGGAATTCGACGTACGACAATAATTTCACACTTAGAAGGTCATTCGACACATCTTCAACTCTTGGAATATTTAAAGGTCTAATTATACCAATATCGCATTCCACATCTTACTTTCTTTAATAATCATCAGAAGTCACTGTCCACTCTTAATATACTCGACCTCACACTCTGTTGCCTTAGCACACACACCAGACACGAGTCTCAACACTGCTTAATCAGTTTAATTCCTTAACCATCCAAACAGACATATAATATGGAGCTCTCACTCTCGGACTAGTTTCCGTAACTAAGTCGGTCACAACACCACCTTCATTATAACTCAAAATTCCCATCAAAATTAAACACCTCAACACTGTCCTGTGCCGACTCGTCAAAACAATTCTTAGGCACTCAGCTTAACCCAAGACAATTCACTGCTCATGCCATCTAAGCTTGTAAGACACGTCCATCCCATGATGGGGTATAAACCATCCTTACCAAACTATAAGAGCTTCCAACCACACACCGAGCTACAACTCCACACTTCCAGCATCCTGGAGAAGCACAACTTCTCCCCCACTTGAATCATTCTCACTTCTACAGACAAATGTTAGAAACTAAACGTGTATCGACAGTGTTTTGACACACATGTCGCATACAAGGGAACAATAAACATTAGACAACTTGGCCGAACGGACCAACCTGCTCTGATACCAATTGTAACACCCCACTTTAAACTCTCGCGGAAAAATAAGAGAAACAACAGAAACAATCAGAGTGCAGCAAAAAAAGGTTTCATGACGACCGTCATGGATGTCACAACCGTAACGGTCATGACGAGCGTCATGGAGCTGTGACGACCGTCACACTCACAAATTCTGGGACGCATCAGAGGTGTCACATTTTCAACTTAACAAAACAACATACACCTGCAACGGATCATTTAATAACATACGTAGCACATATTCGGATGAACAGACAATGATAATTTGTTTAACATTTTAATCATAAATTGACATGTTATAATATACTTCCAACCATTCACAGTAACCAAATTCCATAAAAATTCAGCAAGTAATTATCTTACATCAATTCAACATAACAACGAGGTTCAACCATAAAAATCAGCACTACCGATTCACCGGCTTAGAGCGTACAACCAACATTTAGTACTCGACAGTAACAACCAATTTACTTAAGAATACTCAATAAAATTCAGCAACATGAAAATCAAATAAAACAGTAACATCGATCGTTCATCCCCCCCAAGAGTGCTACGTATCCTTAAACGGAAAGCTACACTTTATTCCGGATTACCTGCAAGTTACCACCAACGGAGGTAACATACAACATAAAGGGTGAGATATCAACAATATAACATAAGGCATGATAAAAGTCATGTCAGAATATTATCACAACATCATGATTCCAGCGGTTCGCAAAAGTATCATCAATAATTAAACCGCAATAATCCGTTATTCATATCCACAACAATTATCATGAAAATTCAGCAACTCGTCGATTACTTGCAAATGCATAACGACCCAACTCAACTACACAATTCAACAAATGCGACTCAACTGTGCATATGCATGTGGTACCATTTTGGAGCCAACACTCCACAACCGTCGCCAATCCAGGACAAATAACGCCAATACAGGCACAACCGTCACTAATCTAGGCCAAATAACGCCAATACAGGCACAACCATCGCCAATCCAGGCCAAATGATATGCTATGAGACACGACTATTATGGACTACAACACAACACAACAACTGTGCAACAAGACATCAAGCCTACAACCAATTATCCATAACAGAAACATCACTATTTTGCATACATCATGTACTCACCATTTTAACCTGTTCATGTCAGAGACAAATAACAACAACCACGCAACAAGGCATTAAGCCTACAACCGATTATCCATAACAGAAACATCACTATTTCATATAATTTCCTACAAATAATATATCCACAACTTTTAATCTAATTGAATAGGTACACAATAATAATGTAAACACAATTTTCAATCTAATAAATAAGGACATCAGAACAACCCTCATCAACAAATGGGAAATTAGCGCGTGTCGGCACCTTTTCCCAATTGCACACAGAACTAATAGATAATTCTTCAACCTTTTTCCTTTTTCCTTTTTCCTTCTATTCTTACTCTCTCCACAGTCACGTTCCTTTTTCCTTCTCTTCAACCTTTTTCCTCCATTTTGGTTTTCTGAGCAGTTTATCGTGTTTTCCTCTTTTCCCCCACAACTTCTCTAATAACCTCCTATTTCACTTATTCCCTCCACTACTACTACTACTACTACTACTACTACTACTACTACTACTACTACTACTACTACTACTACTACTACTACTACTGCTACTACTGCTACTACTACTGCTACTATTACTACTACTACTGCTACTGCTACTACTACTACTACTACTACTGCTACTACTGCTACTACTGCTACTACTACTACTACTACTGCTACTACTGCTACTACTACTGCTACTACTACTACTACTGCTACTACTGCTGCTACTACTGCTACTACTGCTACTACTACTACTACTACTACTACTACTGCTACTGCTGCTACTACTACTACTACTACTACTACTACTACTGCTGCTACTGCTTACTACTACTACTACTACTACTGCTACTACTGCTTCTCAGCGTTCCATGGTCGAGCTAGTTGATCCCCGTGTAGGTTTTCGAGGTAGTAGGCCCCGTGCTCCATCTTGTTGCGAACACGATACGGGCCTTCCCAATTCGAGGCTAGTTTGCCCTCGTGAGAGTCCTTCTGGTTTCTTCGCATGACTAAGTCGCCGATCTGAAACTCGCGTTTTAGGACCCCTGTTGTCGTGGCGAAGTGCTACCTGTTGTTTCAGCCTGGCTTCCCGAAGAGCCGCCCCCGACCGAATTTCTTCGACTAGGTCGAGCTCTTCTCGGAGGGCTCCATTGTTGGCTTCGGCTTCGGCTTCGAGGGGCGCCTCAGTCCGTATGGACGGCTCTCGGATCTCGACCGGGATCACCGTCTCGGTTCCGTATGTGAGGCGGAATGGTGTTTCTCCCGTGGTTGAGTGGGGTGTGGTTCGGTACGCCCGTAAGACGCTGTGGAGTTCCTCGACCCATGCCCTCTTGGTGTCGCCGAGTCTTCGCTTTAGTCCTCTGAGTATCACTTTGTTCGCGGACTCAGCTTGCCCGTTCGTCCGAGGATGTTCGACCGAGGTAAAGTGATGCTTGGTCCCGAGTTTGGTGACGAAGTCCTAAAAAATTTTGTCGGTGAACTGCGTGCCGTTGTCGGTGACGATGGCGAGTGGGACACCGAATCTTGCAAGGATATTCCTTTTGTAGAATCAGAGTATGTTATAAGTCGTGATTTTGGCGAGGGCTTCGGCCTCGATCCATTTGGTGAAGTAGTCGACGCCCACGATCAGGTATTTGTTCTGATAAGAACCTAAGGTAAAGGGATCGTGGATATCCATCCCCCACCAGGCGAACGGCCAAGGGGAGGAGAGGGATTTGAGCTCGCCCGGTGGGGCGAGGTGCATGTCCCCGTGTCGTTGACATCTGTCGCATTTCTTGACGTACTCTCTCGCGTCCTCTTGCATCGACGACCAGTAGTATCCTGCTCGCAGAGCCTTTCTCGCCAGGGACCGTCCCCCGAGGTGTTGCGCGTTGATACCCTCGTGGATCTCTTCCAGAACGGCAACAACCTGAGAGTTGTCGATGCATTTGAGGAGGGGAACCGCAAAGCCTCTGCGATACAATTTGTCCTTGAGAAGGACGTATGAGCAGGATCTTCGTTTGATCGTGCTGGCTTCTTTGGGGTCAGCGGGGAGGCGACCTGCGCTGAGGTAGGTGTGCAAAGGCATCATCCAACATTTGATGTCTCCTATGGCGTTGACGTCGAGCAGTGCTTTGGCCTTTTCCGTGCTCGGTTGCCATAGGATCTCTTGGATGACCGACTTGTGCCTGCCCCTCTTTTTAGTGCTTGCTAGTTTTGAGAGAATATCTGCTCGAGTGTTTTGTTCGCGTGGAACGTGTTGAAATTTTGCAAAGTCAAACATTTGCATTTTTTCTGTAATGAAGGCCAGGTACTCGACCAGGTTATCGTTTTTCGCCAGATACTCCCCCCGTACTTGCGAGGCGACCAGCTGGGAGTCCGTGAAGATTCTTATTTCCTTGGCCCCGAGGTCTGCCGCCAGGCGAAGCCCGACCAGGAACGCCTCGTACTCGGTCTGGTTGTTCGTTGTTGGGAAGGCTAGCGTTATAGAAACCTCTATAATGGTGCCTTCCCCGTTTTCGAGGATGATGCCTGCGCCACTGCCCGAGGAGTTTAAGGAGCCATCAACGAAGATAGTCCACTTGTGATTACCTGGGGTAGGCTTCGGGGAGGGGGTCATCTCGTTGGCGCCTTATATGCTGATGTTTTATTTGTAGTGTGTGAAATCCAGACACAACTTCATGTTGTAAAGCTAGAAGCAGAAAATGAGTCTCCATTGGATTAATCGAAACTGATTTAGTCACTTGTGAAGCTTGAATTAGATCCAGACGTGAAGAAACTACCGCTCTAGGATCTACGGCGTTTTGCGACGGAGGAAGAGGCAGTTGATTATTTTCTACTAAGGCAACAACAACAACAACTTTCCGTGTAGTGGTGGATTTAGTAGCCTTGGATCTAACCATATTTGTTGTAGATGAAAATTAGTGATTCGAAAATCCTAAAGAAATGATACTGAAGTTGGGCTAAGTCGAATTGGAATACGATAGATCTTTGCGTTCGACTATGATTACTTGCTCTAATGATCGAAAAAAGTTATGAACTGCCAAAGTCGAATAATGAGTGTGAATTTGTAGAAATTGTAGGAATTAAGGGTCGATTCTCAAAGACGGTGCCACTGTTCCGTTCGGGAACCATAAATGGATATTCCAACTTCACGAAGGAATCCAATTCATGATTAGCACTCCAACAGCAATGCGAGGTAGATGTGCATGTTTAACACTAATGCCCAAGTCAATTCAAGATTCAAGATAAGTAAAATAAAATTGGAGATGAGAGATTGTATGCCTTTCCATAGTGTGTGAATCATTTTTACTCTCTCCATCTCATAAAAAGTGTCTCATTTGCACTTTTTCTATGTCTCAAAATAAATGTCTCTTTAGAATACTAATACAACATTTATTATTTTTTTTCCACTACTATACCCATATTTAATAACTTTCAAGCATTTTAATTACTCTACTAATTATAATAAATAAAAGTATTTTAGTAAAAGATACTAATTTTATCATTAAAATCAATTTATCTAATCATTTTTTTAAGAATCGCACAAAACTCAATTAAAACACTTATTATGAGACGAAGAGAATATATTTTGTGTCGAATAGAGTGAATTTGAGATAAATTGAGTCTTGTTCAAATGAGCATTTCACCGATCTAAAGAATAAATTAAGAACCGTGCAAAACTTAAATAAGACACTTATTATGAGATAGAGAGAATATATTTTGTGTCGAATATAGTGGATTTGAAATAAATTGAGTCTTGATCAATAGAGCATTTTGCCGATCCAAAAATTAAAAGTCTTACATTCTCCGTGTAAATTAATTTTAGACCATCATCCAATAGAATTATTTAGCCATATCATGTCACTATTTTTAAATTTTAAAGTATGCTCGAACGTGTTTACCGTGTTTTTTGGTAAACAACCTATGGTCTATCAATTTGGTATCAAATTGACTAACTTGCAGGATTGACCATACGAAATCTTAGGATATATGCTGAAGGGTGTTTCTATTTGAACCTATCTAGAAATGTGTTTCAACAATACTAAGAAGAAATAACTTAAAAGGGGGCAGAAATTATCCACGATGTTTAAAGGAAAGGAGGAAGAAGAATTATTAAAGGGAAAAGAGATAAAGGTTTTTTGGGAGGGAAAGACCTAATCGAAATGGTAATGATGATCAAAAGGGAAAGACGAAACAAATAAATAAAAGTATTTGACGAAAGTAAAGAAAACAAAGTAACTTCATTGAAAAGATAAAGGATTGTGTGTTTACATCACGTACATTCTCTATAATACTCTCTTTCTCTACGCTCGGATACTTGGAGTAATTTTAAGAGTGACTTGTACAACAGTAAATTACAACACACTAAGTTTTATGTCTAAGACTCCTATTTATAATAATAATAGTAACTGCTAATAACCGCTAATAACCTCCTTAGGCCATCTATTCTTGACAAGTGTCAGACCGCATGCAGTCCTTTATCCGATGAGAGCCACTTGTCCTTCTTAGTCATAAGAAAATATAACTACTCCCTCCAAGATTCGAATTTCAAAAACTCACTTCGTCCCTTCTTCTAAATCTCGGTCGAAGACCATTTCACTTGCTTAGGTCGAAGTGTTTAATTTCAAGACTTCAATTTTCCTAAGTCTTTGGAAGACTTGTAGGTCTTTTTAATATGCTGAATAATAGCCTCCAACATGAGTCGTCGAATTGGTGAGCTAATAAATTGCTCCCCAAAAATGTAGTTTTCGACACTACAAAAAGTACATTTTTTGACAACATCCACATTCGACGCCGTTTACCTTCAGCTATATCCTGATAGTTGACCCACCTTCAACTGCTTCGAGTTTAGGAAACTGAAAGGTGATGGGAGAGGATATATCCACAATCTCACACAAAAGGGAACTGTTACGCCACCTTGATGCACGATCTCTGACGTCATGAACATCATGGCAAATTTCTCGGGAATCACCAAAATCGTGAGCCATCATTACCCCTATAGAGCATAGGTTACAACCGCCACTTCTACTAACTCATCCTGAGCACACACGTGACCCACTAACCCCAGCCATTTGTAAAAAACTCTTGAATTTCCTCCTTTTACTTATAAATAATTTTCAGAACGTCTTTTACTTTTACTTCTTCAAACTTTTTTTACAACATTGCCTCACATTTTCTTCTCACCGTTTTTTTTCTTCCAAGAACACTCCTCCAACACTCATCATGGCTGAGCTAAGATCCCAGAAACAGAAAACCCAGTCTCATCAACAAACCTCTTCTTCCACCCTTCCCCTTTTTGCTGCTCTGAGTGGACCGAAGGTGGTAAAGAATCAGCAACTCGTGCGAGAGCCTCTACTGAAGGAGAAACGCCATATCTACGAATCCCAGGTAATCATACCCGTTACTGTCGCGGATAAACCTCTTGCCATGTCCGGGCCTCTATCCCTCTCAGGTTTAAACTATTCCACTTTGAATGAGTTTTTTTCCTTCTTATCGAAAAACCAAACCCCTAGGGCAAAAAGTCTCCCAAAAGGTTCCCTTGGATAATCCAAATAGCTTGGAGGTTTATAATGTGGATCTCAAGTATCTCCATGATGGCGCAAGATTGTTTAGGGCTACACCATATTTCAAGGATTCTGAACTCTACCTCAACTGGTTGAAGAAGGTAGAAAAAGCAAAAACTCAAGACTGGAAAGATATGGGCATTTATGACCTTATTATGATGTCGAAAGTAGGTCCCAACTACTGCCCTCTGATGTTGGCTGCGTCTTTGTTCTTTTGGGACAACACATATTACACTTTTCATCTTCCATGTGGGATGATGACGCCTACTTTGTTCGATATTGCTGCTATTGTAGGACTGAAACCTCATGGACTGACTTACGACCCTGAAGTTGATAGCCAAGTGTTGCACCTTAAAATTTGCCCAACCTTATTCACTTGGTTTATGTTTCACTATCATTAGCATTTGCATATAGAGTCATGTACATAGACTAACCATCTACATAGCATAAGCATAGCAAGTCATTCAACAGTGGACCAATCATTATTCTCATCTCTAGAGGCCTATCAAGAGGTTATTATCCCAAGTCAATCTTATTCAAGTCATCAGGAAAGAATTTGAAAGCAAAGAGTTCAGCAGATTAAGCCTTGAGTCCATCTCCTAGCTGAGGGTATCTGAGGATCAACAAGAGGGTTGTGAGCTGTGAATTGAAGGCAGGGAGAGTATCTAGACATTATGAGAGACTTAGAAAGTCATTTGGAGAAGGAGACAAGTCATTGATGAAAGCACAAGAGCTATAGTTGAAGGCAGTCAACTAGGGTTTCATCTGGGTCAACCCTAGGTCAACCCTAGGTCAATTGACTGATTTAAGGGGTGTTCAAGTATATTGGAGAGATGTGGGGTTCATCATTGGACCTATGAAGAAGGATATGGAGATATGCCAAGGAGAATTCAAGAGAAATCAAGGAGAAGAGGAGTTACTAAATTAGGGTTTCTCTGTAAAATCCCCTAGTTTAGGTCAAATTTCCAAGCAAGATAAGTCAAAATGCTAGCTTCAAATGGCTTCTTGGCCAACATGAAACTTGTAGAGAATCTCAAGACCCTTAATTTGAGTGGTGGAAGACCTCAAGGAGGTTTATAGAACTCAAGTTATGGTCCTTGCAAGTTACAGGTCATCTGAGGTGTCTGAATTTTTGTCTGTGAAAGTGACTTGACTTCCAAGCTAGTTTTGCCCCTCAAGGAGATTTCAAATGAATTCTTGGTAAACATAAGAATTGTTCCTCATTGTCTTAGCTTTCTAGAATGGTATGGCATGCCTTCATATGATGTGTGGAACTCAACTTATGGTCTTGGCAAGCAAAGGGTATTTTGGGCATTTGTGAATTACAGGTCATTTTAACCTATGTCCAAAACTCATACAAGGAGGCCTCAAATGGAAAAACTTACAACATCAAACTTGCTCCAAATGGGATTTTAAGTCTAGAAAGAAGGTCACAAATTATTGGAGAAGCTCATAGCATGAAGTTGCATACTTGGTCAAAATATGAACTAAAATGGCTTATAAAGTGAATAAATTCAAGATGGAAAATGGTTTGGGAGATTTATGAGTCCAAATGGAGACTTCCAATATATGATTTTGAATGGAAAAGCAATTCTAAGAACAATGGTTCAAACACTTTTTTGAGTTTAGAAGGAAAAAAGAAAGTTATCTTTAGTTACTTGTAATTGAAGAAACATAACCAAAATGGATCAAAGTTGGAAAGCAAGGGAATGTGCAAGATGGATCTAGAATGTTCATATGAGGTCTATATATTCATGAAATGAGAATTTAGCAGGGGTTGGCTTCATTTTCACCAAAAATTTCACAAAATTCTCTCATTCTTTTTCATTGAATCTTCATTCCAATTCTCCAAAACCTTCATCAATTTTCATTCACATCAATTCAATCTTGTTCAATCATCATCCTAGATCAGAATTGAAGCAAAGGTTTGGTGGTTAGGATCCATTTTCGTGCACTATCTTCAAGAACATCAAAACTGCAAATTCCATTGGACAGCATAATTCAAGCTAAGTCTCATCCAAATCTTGCAAACAGAATCAAGTACATCAAGGATTGATCAAGATCCAAAACCTAGAAGCTTCGGATCCACGAGTTCCATAGCTGTTTTCAAGATTTCACACCAGGTGAGTTTTCATTCACACAGCTTGATCTAGTTAGTTTGGCATGTTGTTGTTAGTTTAGATATGATGTAGAAGGTTAGTAGAGCAATTAGGTTGAGTTTGGAGTGATTTGGTGATGGTTGTTAGCAGGTGCAATAAACTGTTAGGGTTTAAATCTCTTAGGTTAGTGCATTAGAATGTTAGGTTGATAGCGCAGATTAATTACCATTATGCATAGATTAGGTTAGTGCAAGTTTGAGGGAGAAGTGTGATGAGGCATCTCAGTGTATATCCATGGTGATCAGAATTTGCATCGATCGGGTTGAATGAATTGTTGAGTTTCAAATTGATCTAATGCCATAGGATGGTAGAGGGAAGAATTCTGAGCATTTTTCATGTTCACATCGTGTGGATTGGTTGCCTGTAGAGTGAGAACAGATTGGGAGAAAGTGTGCTCGTGCATGGCCATTCATGGAGCTGAAACCCTAATTTCATTTGATGCAACGAGGAAGACGAAATCCTGGCCGTGTATTGGGCGTAAGACTTTTGACTTGGAGCGTGATCCTGTGGCCATCATTTAATTTCAGATTTGGAGGGAGATTAGTGAGTTGGCCAAAACGCGCCGTTTCATTAATTGAAACGGGCGGGCCTCAGATTGTTTTGTTATCCCCACCCCCAGTTTTAGGCCCAATTCCAATTTTAACATGATTTCACTTCTATTTTCACCCCCAGCGTGTGTTTTTTATTTTCTTTAATTCTGAGTGATGCTGGGCCTTGGTAAAAATGCTATGCGCACCCCTGCTGCTTGGCCCATCCTGAATAATTAACTGAATGCGCTTGCTGAATACACCCCTCTCCCATTTATTTCTTTCAATTTTATTTTTAATTTCTCTTACTATTTTCTTGATTTTCTTTAATTCATAATAAATTCATAAAAAATGCATTTCAATCCATTCTTTTTACACCATTTTCACTAAAATGTCTAGAAAATTTTCATTAAATAAAATTGCATTCTTATTTTTATTTCATATTTTTTCCATATTTTCTAAATAAATGTCATTTTAAATAGATTCATTTCATGCATAAATTTGTTAATTTTTGTTCTACTACATGCTTTAATATTTTTTGTTCATTCTTTTTATATTGTTTAGATTAGATATACAACTTGTAGAAATATTTTAGTTCCCATTTTTAGGAATTAATTTTAGGTGATTAATGAAGACTTGAACATCATGAACAAATTAGGGTTTTTAGGTGATGACTTAGGAAGTTTAGTTTCATTTCCCTTAGGACTTAGGGTTTGAATAGATTAGTTATGGGATTATAAGGGCTATGGGTAGTTACTAGATCCCTTAGAAAAAGTCAGGATTCCCCTACTGCTATTATTACTGTCTGTATATATGATTGTCTGGTGTGGTGTGCCCTCTGGGGATTATTGCTTGATTGTTTGGGTATTGGGTTTGTCTGGGGACTAGGGAGAGCTGAAGACTTGAGGTGATGAAGACCATTGGAGATCCAGAGATTGAAGATCAACTTCCAGAGTTGAAGAAGAGGTTCTTGCTAGCAGATGCTGAGGAGATTAGGGTTTAGGAACTAGGCAGAGCTCTAGGTTAGAAAGCTTGCTTCTCAAACATGGATTGCCTTGTCTGCATCCATTCTTCTCTGTGATTCAGAGTCTCTCTAAGACACTCACCCCCTTCCTTTGGAAGGCTTGGTGATAGTGTCTAAGAGATAGAACTCTTGAGAGAAAATGTCTTTTGTGTTAGAAGCAGTCTGTTCACCACCCTTGGTAGTCAACTGATTGCTTAACACCCAATTCACTCTGGTGACTGATCCCTCATCCTGGAGGTTTGAGCTTGAAGAAAAGCCATTGCAGATGGAAGACAGATGATCAAAGCCCTTGTCTGAAGGCCATGGAGATGGAGATTGATGCTTGTTGAAGCCTGTAGCTGATTGGAGATTGCTTGAAGCTAGATGGTGAATTCAGAGCTGCTGATGCTGTTTCTTGTTTGCTGTATTCTATTTGCTGATGTATTGATTGGTTTTCTGGACTGTATCGTTTGCTGTTTACCCTGTTGGGTTGAAAGTGAAGCCTGTTCACTTTTGCCTATTGTTTTCTAGGTTCGAGGTTGAGTGGGACTCCCTTGCCTCGCTTGTATTGCTGCATTCATGCATTTTACTGTTTTACTGTATATATCTGATATTGTTTCTGTTTCTGCCTATCCCGTAGGATCTCTGTTTCTCTCTGTGCAAGAGAGGAGCATGATAGACACTAGGTCTTAACCCATGCATGATAACATTAGGTTATTTTGATTCCCTTTGCAACCGTAGGTTAGAGTTCTGTCTCTTTCTTTCTCAAAACAAACAGAAAAACACATAAAGATTTCAAACACAATAAAAGACACTTCTTCCGTAAAAGAACGTGAACTCATCAAAACGTCATTTTTGTCCGCTTGGACCGCTAATCAGAAAAACCTTTTTCAGAAGGAATAAAAACAATCAAGGACAGACCTGTGTCGTACGTGGCCCGAACTACGTTTGCTCTGATCTTTCATGCCGTGTGGAAGTACGTAGGCATAGGATGCGATATCCTAGCGAGCAACCTTCCCCTCCTTTCCCGTAGGTAGGCGAACTACGTTGACTCTGATTTCTCGTTCCAGACGGGAATACGTAGGCATAAAGTGCGATACTTTGCCGAGTCATTTTATTTTCATTCTCTTTTCTTTTTAACCCCTGACCTTTAGAGTAGATAGAATAACAATCCATACCCGAAAACAAGCGTGGATCCCGTCGAGTACGACGGACGTGAGGGGTGCTAATACCTTCCCCTTGCGTAACCGACTCCCGAACCCAGGTTTTGGTTGCGATGACCATACCTTTCCCGTGTTGTGCAAGGTTTACTCTGAGCGTTTCCTTTCCCTCCTGTGGGATAAATAACGCACGGTGGCGACTCTTCTGTTCAGCCGGCGCCGATTTTCGCAGTAGCGACAGCTGGCGACTCTGCTGGGGATCCAACGTCCCCTGGCTGCTAAGGACTGCGATGGTTCTTATGCATTTGGGATCCAACGTCCCTTGAGAGAGTCAATCCTAGCGCTTGTTTTCCCGTCGAGGATTTTGTATGGAGTTATTGTATATTTCTAACCTTGTATTTTCAGCTTTGTATATTGATTATTATTGCTGTATTTGGGGTGTGATGGGTGTTCTGATATTGAGAGATAAGCCGGACCTGGGCTTGAGTGCACCTAGAATTAGCGTAGAAAGTAGTGGGCGCGTGCCGGCTTTGCTTGCATTAGTGTCTCATGAAATCTACACTCGGACGAGGTTCTTCTGGTTGGCTTCTTTTTCTACCCTTTGGGTCGAAGGGGTTGTTGGTCAGCTGAATTGTCGACTCCGGGAACCGATCATTTGGAAGTTGGCTGAGTGAGGCCTCTTCAGGATTTGATGATACCACTCCTTCTGGGAATCGTATCATCAACCCTGAAAGTCTGTGACGCCAACGACCGCATAGGATGCCGTACCTTGTGCCAGTTATAGGGCCACCCACCTGTGAGGGGATTTGAGGTTATGCAGGTAACCAGACCTTCAGATACCGGTTTGTTCTCGATCAGAGATCCTGGGTATTTATGGAGAGTTTTGAGGTCTGTCAGAGACCAGTTGGAGAGTTCTGAGGTCTGTCAGAGACCAATTATAGAGGTGATTTGAGGTCTATCAGAGACCAGTGGGAATTATGGTTTGAGGTCTGTCAGAGACCAGTGTTGGAGTTTTATTTTAGGTCTATCTGAGACCAGGGTTTGATGACTTCTGGATGGTCTATCTGAGACCTTTCTTGATTGGGTTTAGGCTATTCAGCTGCAGCTTTGGTCCCTGTTGCATGATACTTGCATTGCATTGCCTGCATATTCATTACCATTTGCATTTCACTAACGTGTGTCTGTGCTGCAGGTGCATTTGCATTTCCCTAGTTCTAGTGCCCGGACTTCTGAGTATTGAGTATGGCTGGTTTGAGGAAAACAGTTGCATACAAGCTGCCTTCACCTGATATTACTTCTTTGCTTGGTCTGATATCTCTCGCTGATGAGGAGGTTAGAAGAAGCTTCAGAATGAGCTATGGGAAATTACTGAGATTAGTCTGTAAGCCCACTGCTGATGAGATGAACGGGCTATACACCTTGATGCAGTTCTATGACCCCGCATTGAGATGCTTTACTTTTGCCGACTTCATTCTAGGACCTACCATTGAGGAGTATGTGGAGTTTACGGAGCTTCCTGTGCAGAACAAGGTTCCCTTTATTCACTCTGCAGCTGAGCCCAAGTTGGAGGACTTAGCCAAAGCCTTGCATATGAATGCTGCAGATCTGTTATTGACTTCTTGGCTTGGGGTGTCAGGTTTCTCTCTGGATTTCTTAGTCGCCAAAGCTCGAGAGTACGCCAAGAACGGTTGTTGGGTGGTTTTCAATGCTATTCTAGCTTTATGCATCTATGGAATTGTGCTGTTTCCTAACTTGCCCAACTTTGTGGACCTGGATGCCTTCTATCTGTTTGCTGCCGGCAACCCAGTACCAACGTTGATCGGAGACTTCTATCACTCATTGCACTATAAGAATGAGAACCGAAGAGGAAAGGTTGTGTACTGCTGTGCTCCTCTGTTGAATATGTGGTTCAAAAGTCACCTTCCCACAAAGGGACCATTTGTAGACAGTGTAACCTCAGCCAGTTGGTCAGAACGCTTGATGAGGCTATCTTCCGAAGACGTTGTATGGTTTGATCGAGACCTGTTGGGATCTGAGCTCATCTTCAGTTGTTCTGGGTACCCTAATGTGCCGCTGATAGGAAGAAAAGGGTGTATCAATTACAACCCTTCTCTATTCATTCGCCAGTTCGGATATGCGCTGAAGAATCCACCTCAGGAGGAAGAAGTACAGGAATCTCTGTACTTCACCGGAGACGTGAAGGGGGAGTTATTAGCCAAGTTGCAACGTGCCTGGACGCGTATTAACCGCAGAGGGAAACCGTTGTTAGGAAAGAATGACTGTCAGGCCTATGCACCTTATAGAGTTTGGATTCAGGAAAGAGCAAGTCAGTTGAGGATGCCGTTTCCAGATGCACCAATTCTTGTTCCCGTTCCGGTAGCAGAGCCAACTACTGTTTCTAGAGAAGCCTACGAGCAAGTTGTAAAGGAGAAAGAAGCCTTGATGAAGATCAATGAAGGGTTAGAGCAAGAGTTAGCCCAGGCACGCAGTGAGAAAAACAAGGCCGTATATGCTTTCCAACAACAGATCGAGCTGGTAAACAGATTAGGAGCTGAGTTGACCGAGGAAAAGAAAAAGCGTGAACGTCTGGGGCAAGAGTTCAGAAGTTCCCATGACATGCTGGAAGCCAAAAAGAAGGCGCTCGACGCAGCACACCGAGAGATATCCTCTTGCAATAAGACTTGGAATGCTACACTCACTAACAACAAGAAGAGGGAAGATAAGCTGAAGCAGCAAATTTCCGACCTCGAGGAGAAGTTGAAGTCCAGCATCAAGAAGTGTGAGGAGGAAGTGATGACCCGGTATAGTGTCCAGCATGCACTGAACAAGGCAATCAAATCCAGAGATGAAGCAGTGTCTCAGAAGCGAAAGCTAGAAGATTGCTTCGGAGAAGCAACATGGGAAGAAACTGCTAAAGACGTGCGCCGTGTTCTTAAGAAGAGGAACCAGCTCGTTGAAGGGCTGCTTGATCGACCAAGCCATCCGGAGACCAAGAAGTTGATAGAGGAGTACCAGACTTTTGGGAGGATTTGATCATTTCATGTAGTTACTTGTATGCTTTATTTGCATAGTGCTGACCATCACCAGGATTGTTGGTTGAGGTCATGCCTTCTTTATACTCTCAGTGATATTGTACCCTGGGATTATTGATTCTCTCTGCAATATATGAGGCTTTCTATGATTCAGCTCCAATATTCCTATTGTCAGCACTGTCACTGCACCGGCACCTTCGCACTAGAACTGGGGGAATGAACTTCCCTAATGCACAGACACATTGCATTGCATTCATATACATATTGCATAACAGGTAATCTTTGAATGGTGTCTTATCTCCTGCTCTGTACCAGGTACTTAACAGGATTCCAGATCAACATCCGCACCGCTATTCTACACGCTCCAACTGTCGGAAAGTCATGGACCAAATTCAGAATGAGATGCAGGATGTGCGCGAGAAGCTCGCTCTCTTCATGCAGACCATGGAGGCTATAGCAAAAGGGCAGGAGAACTTGCAGGCCATGGTCCAGCCTCTGTTGGCTTGCAACGCTGGTCATGGTAATGACGATCATCAGTCTGTCCGGGTTGATACTGCTCATGGAGATGGCACTCCCACGCCAGTGGCTCCGCCCGTGGTCAATATACCTGCCGCTAATGTCAACAACGCTACCGCTGCTGTGAACGGTAACGTCGGAGTGGGGAATGAAACTGCTGTCCATAATGTTGGGCTGGGTGATGTCAATTTGGGAGATAATCTGGGAGGCAATGGCTTTGTCAATACTGGGTTCGGATTCAATGATCAGGGATTTGACAACACTGGCAAGTATGGCTTTAATGCTCAAGGCTTTGGGCAAGATGGTTATGGTATGGTCAATCAGGGTTACGGAGGCTTTGGAAACGGAAATGGTACTGGATTTGTGGGTTTTGGTCCTGCTGGAGGTGTTCAAGGGTACGGCAACAGAGGCCGAGGTCCGGGGATGAATCAGATCAGAGCTGGACGTAATAATGCGTACGATGGGTACGGGGCTGGAAACGGTATGTGGCAAGAGGATCAGCAGGATGACGCCTTCTCCGGAGGAGGTTTTGAAGGGCCGATGGATGATTCCCAAAAGATTAGAATGCTGGAAGAGCAGATGAAGGGAGTCCTGAATCAGAGTGCTGTGGGATTGGACATGACAACAATGGGCTTGGTACCTGGCTTGAGGGTGCCCATTAAATTCAAAGCGCCTGCGTTCGATAAGTACAAAGGAGACACATGTCCGAAGGTGCATGTACGAGCTTATTACCGAAAGATGTCTGCATACTCCACTGATGAAAGAATGCTAATGCATTTCTTCCAGGATAGTCTATCCGGCCCTTCCCTAGAGTGGTACATGGGGTTGGAGCCAACTGATATCAAGACATGGAAGCAATTAGCGGAGGCGTTTGTAGCCCATTACAAGTATAATAGCGACCTGGCACCCAATCGGGTCCAGTTGGCCGGGCTTTCGCAGAAGAAGGGGGAGAGTTTTAAGGAGTACGCGCAAAGGTGGCGCGATATGGCTGCCAGGGTCCGTCCTCCTGTGGAAGATAAAGAAATGAATGATATGTTTGTCGGCACATTCACCGGGCTGTTTCATGATATGCTGTTTCATACGTCTCTGGCTAGTTTTTCAGACCTGATTCTGATGGGTGAAAAGATTGAGCGTAATATTAAGCAAGGAAAGTTCCAAGTCGATGAATCAACTGCATCTGGCAGTAATAGGAAAGCTTATGGTGGGCGCCGTCAGGGCGAAGCTAGCGCAGTATTTGGAGGCCGAGGCCGAGGCCGAGGCAGGGGAAGAGGTCAATATCGTCAGCCGCAGCAGGTGTCGAGTGTTACTATCCCATATCAACAACAACCAATCCAGCAACAACAACCGGTTCAGCAGCAGCCAATGCCACAGCAGCAGCAGCCTCAGCAGGGGGCACAGCAAGGTCAACGAAGATTCCAGGGTAATAAGCCGAGAAGGGTGTTTGAGAAGCCTCCCTCAACCTATGCTGATTTATTGCAGACATTGTTGGGATTGAATCTGGTAGAGAAAAGAACTCTGGCACCGATAACGGGAACTCCCCCGTTCGGCTACGACGCAAACAGGCACTGTGAGTTTCATTCTGGAGCCCCGGGCCATGATATAGAAGGTTGTCATGCTTTTAAGCACGTTGTGCAGGATCTGTTGGACAACAAGACTATCAACTTCGGAACGGCAGGTCCGAATATAGTCCAGAAACCCATGCCCAATCATGGGGCGAACGCCGTGCTGACTGAGGAAGGTTTGAATCTTATTATGAATGTTGAGGATTTAAAGACGCCGCTGAGCGAGATAAAAAGTCGACTGTTACAAGCAGGTGTTTACCCGGGATGTAATGAGTATTGCTTAGATTGTTGGGCCCTGGCTGGGGGGTGTGAGGATTTGAAGAGAGGCATTCAGGCCTTAATTGATGAAGGTATATTGCAGTTTGATCGAGCGGCAACTGATGAGCCTGCAGGGGCAGCAGTGGATAATCGGAGTGATGTGGCCACGGTGACGATTCCTCGGAAGACGATCACTATTGCAGCACCAGCGCAGCGACCACCGATCACCATAACTAAAGCCGGGCCAATCCCGTATGAGAACACGAAGGCAGTCCCATGGTCATATGGGCTAGAGGTGTATTGTGATGGGATTAAGATTGACGTTAACAAGCAGTCAGTGGAGATTGTGGATAATGTTGTTGGCTCAGGGGGCATGACGAGGAGTGGCAGGATCTTTATATCTCCTGAAGTGGAGGCCGAAAGGCTAGCGAAAGGAAAAGGGAAAGTGGTGGAAAATGTTCCGGTACAAGCAAATGAAAAAGAAGTAGCATCTAAGGATGTAGAAGAATTCATGCGCTTGATTCGGAAAAGTGATTATAAAATTGTGGAGCATCTGCAGCAAACACCGTCCAAAATATCTATCTTGTCATTGCTGTTGTGTTCGGAAGCTCACCGAAACGCTTTGCTGAAAGTCCTGGACACTTCTTTTGTACCCCAGGACGTCTCCGTAAATCAGTTAGAAGGAGTATTGGCACACGTGAATGCGGGCCACAGTCTGGGCTTTACCGATTTTGACTTGACTCCGAAAGGGAGGGATCATAATATGGCATTACACGTGTCTGTGGAGTGTAGGGGATCAACAATGTCGCACGTATTGGTTGACACCGGATCATCTTTGAATGTGCTGCCCAAGAAGGCGATGATGAAGCTGGATGTTCGAGGGATTTTGTGTACACCCAGTGATTTGGTAGTCAGAGCATTTGACGGCACGCGGAGAACAGTCTTCGGATCGATTACTTTGCCTCTGCAAGTGGGGCCGGAAGTGTTTGCAACTGAGTTTTATATCATGGATATACAGCCTGCGTACAGCTGCTTGCTTGGAAGACCTTGGATTCATGGGGCAGGGGCAGTCACGTCTACCCTGCATCAGAAGTTAAAGTATATGGTCGGAGACAGCGTAGTCACCGTGTGCGGAGAAGAAGACATCCTGGTCAGCCATCTATCTTCGTTTAAATATGTGGAAGTCGACGGAGAGATCCACGAGACACCATGCCAGGCATTCGAAGGTTTGCGCATCAAGGACAAGGGTCCCGGGCCGAGCAAAGTGCCAGAGATAGCTGTCTCATCGTATAAAGAAGCTCAAGCGCTAGTAGAAGCAGGAGAAGCCAAGGGCTGGGGCAAAGTGCTGGACATTCCTGTAAAAATGGACCGGTTCGGACTAGGGTACAGACCGTCGTCATCAACTCCTTCCGTGGGGGCCCCCCATTTCAGAAAGTCAATCACCATTTCTGCCAGTGGAGTATGTCATGAATCTGTCAATGCTGCTTTAGAGTCCGATGAAGGGGACAGCGACTGTGATATGGATGCCTGGATTCAGCCAAGCACGCCAGGACAAGGACTGTGCAACTGGTCTATTCAGGAGCTTGTTCCTGTGACTTTTAAACAGTAATGCTTTGCTTTATTAATTGTTGAATAATCTGATGTCTTGCCCGGGGCATCAGGATTTGCTTAGGGCTGTGTTGTTATAAACATTGCGCGTTAATCATTAAATAAATGGCGTTTTTTCATGTGCAAATACTGTAATCCCTGTCTTTCTTGTTTTGTATTTTTCAATAAAATGGCAATGTGGTTATTCGCTTTATACGCATTTTGAAGCACTTAACCCTTTCTTTTGCAGGATAACATTTTCAGATGACATCCTTGAGCCACCTATGACTCGTCCCGACTTCGATCACCCGGTATTCCAAACCGAAGAAGAGGTTGTCGAAGATAGCGACGTTCCTGAAGAACTGTCTTGGTTAGTGAAGCAAGAGGAAAGAGCCATTCTGCCTCACGACGAGGTCATCGAAATTATCAATTTGGGGTCGGAAGGGGTTGAGAAGAACATTCGTATCGGAGCGGCACTGCAGAGTGATATCAAGCAAAGACTGGTTGAAATGCTCCGAGAGTATAGTGATGTATTCGCTTGGTCGTATGAAGATATGCCAAGGCTCGATACAGATATGGTTGTGCATCGCCTGCCACTGAAAGAAGATTGCCCACCGGTCAAACAAAAGCTTCGCAGAACTCGACCAGATATGGCAATGAAGATCAAAGAGGAGGTTCAGAAACAGTGGGACGCTGGTTTCCTGGCTGTGACAAAGTATCCTTCATGGGTCGCCAACATCGTACCAGTGCCAAAGAAAGATGGCAAGGTTCGAATGTGCGTGGATTATAGAGATTTGAATAAAGCAAGCCCAAAAGACGATTTTCCACTTCCTCACATTGACGTGTTAGTTGATAATACCGCTCAATACTCCGTATTCTCCTTCATGGATGGCTTTTCGGGATATAATCAAATTAAAATGGCGCCAGAGGATATGGAGAAGACTACTTTCATAACGCCGTGGGGAACATTTTGCTACAAAGTGATGCCCTTTGGTTTGAAAAATGCTGGGGCAACATATCAGCGTGCGATGACGACTCTCTTTCATGACATGATGCATAAAGAGATCGAAGTTTATGTTGACGATATGATTGCCAAATCCCAGACGGAGGAAGAGCACCTGGTGAATCTGTTGAAGTTGTTTAAAAGACTTAGGAAGTTCAGGCTGAGGCTGAACCCTAACAAATGCACCTTCGGGGTGAGATCGGGTAAACTGCTGGGGTTTATCGTAAGCGAAAGAGGAATAGAGGTCGATCCTGCTAAAATAAAAGCGATTCAAGAAATGCCGACGCCTAAAACAGAGAAAGAGGTGCGCGGGTTTTTGGGGAGATTGAACTACATTGCCCGGTTCATATCTCACCTAACTGCTACGTGTGAACCATTATTCAAGCTGTTGAAGAAAGATCAAGCTGTAACGTGGCACGAAAATTGTCAAAAGGCGTTCGACAAAATAAAGAAGTATCTGCAGGAGCCTCCTATTTTGATACCCCCAGTGGCAGGGAGACCCTTGATAATGTATTTGACGGTTCTTGAGGGAAGCATGGGTTGTGTTCTCGGTCAACACGACGAGACAGGGAGAAAAGAGCATGCGATCTATTACCTGAGTAAGAAATTTACAGACTGTGAATCTCGATACTCAATGCTGGAGAAAACTTGTTGCGCGCTAGCCTGGGCCGCCAAGCGCTTGAGGCAGTACATGCTGAATCATACAACCATGCTCATCTCGAAGATGGATCCAATCAAATATATATTCGAAAAGCAGGCGTTGTCAGGTAGAATTGCCCGTTGGCAGATGGTCTTGACTGAATACGATATTCAATACGTCTCGCAAAAGGCTATAAAGGGGAGTGTGCTGTCTGAGTATCTGGCGGAGCAGCCTATTGAAGAGTATCAATCGATGAGATTTGATTTTCCTGACGAGGATATCATGTACTTAAAGATGAAAGATTGCGAAGAGCCGTTGCCAGACGAAGGACCAGAGCCGGGGTCCCAGTGGAAGATGATATTTGACGGAGCTGTGAATGCTTACGGTAGCGGAATAGGGGAAATTATCACTACGCCGCACGGGTCGCACATCCCGTTTACTGCCCGATTGACCTTTGCCGTTACCAACAATGAGGCCGAATACGAAGCTTGTATAATGGGGCTCGAAGAAGCCATTGATTTGCGAATCAAACATCTAGACGTATACGGAGACTCAGCTCTGGTAGTGAATCAGATCAAAGGGGAATGGGAGACACGGCAGCCCAATTTGATACATTACATGAATTATGCAAGGAGATTGTTGCCTTTCTTCGACAAAGTTGAATTGCATCACGTGCCGCGGGCAGAGAATCAAATGGCTGACGCCCTTGCCACTTTGTCTTCCATGTACAAGGTCAACTTCTGGAACGAAGCTCCCCAGATCACTATCTCTCGGTTGGACAGGCCAGCTTATGTATTTGCTATCGATGAAGCATCTGATGACAAACCGTGGTATTTTGATATCCTTAATTTCCTGAAGAATAAAGAGTATCCGGCTGGGGCATCCAGTCAAGATCAGAAGACTCTCAGGAGATTAGCGGGCAATTTCTATTTGAACCCGGATGGCGTCTTATACAGAAGAAACCATGATTTGGTGTTGTTGCGTTGTGTAGACGAGAAAGAGGCAAAGCTTCTCATGGAGGAAATTCACGAAGGTGCTTTTGGTACGCATGCTGGTGGACATGCTATGACGAGAAAGTTGCTGAGGGCAGGTTACTTTTGGCTGACGATGGAAACTGACTGTTTCAAATTTGCAAGAAAGTGTCACAAGTGCCAAATCTATGCTGACAAGATACATGTGCCTCCGAGTCCTCTGAATGTGATGTCATCTCCATGGCCATTCTCGATGTGGGGAATCGATATGATTGGAAAGATTGAGCCGACGGCTTCTAATGGGCACCGGTTCATCCTAGTAGCAATCGATTATTTCACCAAGTGGGTGGAAGCGGCGTCTTACGCAAATGTAACGAAGCAAGTGGTGGCTAGATTCATCAAGAGAGATATCATTTGCCGATATGGGATCCCCGAGCGGATAATCACGGATAACGGTTCAAATCTGAACAACAAAATGATGAAGGAGCTCTGTCAGAATTTCAAGATCGAACATCACAACTCCTCCCCTTACCGACCCAAGATGAATGGCGCTGTCGAAGCGGCCAATAAAAATATCAAGAAGATTGTTCAGAAAATGGTGGTGACTTATAAAGATTGGCATGAAATGCTACCTTTCGCTTTGCACGGTTATCGTACGACGGTACGCACATCAACCGGGGCAACTCCGTTCTCGTTGGTATACGGAATGGAAGCGGTATTACCATTGGAAGTTGAGATCCCTTCTCTGAGGGTATTGCGAGACGTTCAGCTGGACGAGGCAGAATGGGTAACGAATAGATTGAACCAACTGAGTTTGATGGATGAGAAGAGGCTAGCTTCTCTGGCATACGGTCGTTTGTACCAAAGACGAATGAAGAAAGCGTACGACAAGAAGATACTTCCGCGAAGCTTTCAGACGGGCGACCTTGTGCTGAAAAGGATTCTCCCGCCGCAAGCCGATCACAGGGGCAAGTGGACCCCCAACTACGAAGGGCCATACGTTGTCAGTAAGGTCTTTTCAGGAGGAGCGTTATTGTTGTCCACCATGGACGGAGAAGACTTTGCGTCACCTGTGAATTCGGACGCAGTTAAAAAATACTTTGCTTAAAATAGACCCGCTGGACAAAAAAAGAGAGTCCAGGCAAAAATGGGGCATCCTGGCGAACCAAAAACAGAATGAAAGGTTCGGGAAAAAGTTAGGGATAAAATTGGAAAAATGTACACCCGCGAAGTCGAAAACCTACACTGGGCGGCTTCGGCAAAAAAGGGTATCCCGGTGAACTGAAAACCCGTAGAGGGCGGTTCACGCAAAAGTTAGGGATTTGAAAAGCAAATGACTGCGGTCCGAATTTGATATTGCAATGAGCATCAATGCGGGAGAATACGTTTGAGGAGTCAGTTATCGGGTACAACCTCTTCAGAAGAGTGAATACCGGGAAAGTATTAGAGTCGGATGAGTCATGGGAGGATCAGTTCGTGGTGTTCATCTGCATCCCGTTGCCGACATGTGTACAAAATTTAATTTGTCAAAATATTCTTGTTCCTTGTGCATACTTATGTATTTGCTTTGCGTAGCTTCCTCATTTCAGGAGTTACATCCGTGTACAAAAACTCTGCCCATTCAGGGGCCCAATCAATGAAAATGAGTTATTCAGTACTTGATGCCTGTTCTTTACTGTTTTGTGCATGATAAAACGCCTAAGTTTATTGAAGCTAGCATGAGTATAACATCACTGGCCCTTGCCAACAATTGCTAAAGCTTTGAATTAACTGAGTGTAACGTCACTAACCTGAATTGATTTGATTGCACAGGCTTGTCGTGTCTTGTTTGTGCTGTTGCAGGTTTCATAACCATACGAAGGAGGTGATTAAAAGATTGCGATAACGAAAGACTTGATCCCCACGCAGGTCATGCATGTTTTTCCTGAAGAAGGATAGAATTCCCCGGCTAGCCGTAGCTTATCCAAAGAGCGTGCTCCAGAAAAGTTATTCGTCCTCAGCAGAGTTTAGCGATTCTAAGATCGTAAGGCTGTATTTAGACAGGTTCATCGTTCCCCGCAGGGTCGTGCACTCCCCCCAGTGGAGTCAGTTAATTTTCCCCCAAGAGAATCATCCCATCCCCAGCGGAATTCTCTTTGCAAGCGTTTTCATTCCTTCCAGTGGAACTCGAAGATCAAGACTCTCCCAAGCAGAGTTGGTGGTGGTTCCTGTCATTTATTTTGTCAGAGATACTGGTGATATCGGTTCACGTTCCAGCAGAAAGTCCGATCGTACCATGCACATCTGCTATTCCCCAGCAAAGTTGTTTTCCCCAGCAGGGGGTTACCTCAAGACGTGTGGGTTGAGTTCCCAATTTCCCAGCAGGGTCGACTCCACCCTTCCAGCATTTATTTTGCTGGAATAATTCTATAGCATCTGGCTATCCCCGACGGAGTCGGCATTATCCTTCCAGCATTTATTTTGCTGAAGCAGTTTCTGTATTCTAGCAGTTCAGGTGGAGAGAGCTCTTGCTCAAATTAACAACCAGACAGTCAAGATCTCGACGTGAGACATCCAATGATAATGTCAGTTTCGGCGGTATTCCCCCACAGAATTAGCATGATGAGATTCTCCTTGTCTCGAGCAGAGTCATTTATGCAAATGTCTCTTATTTTCCCCACCAAAGTTGCCAGGATAAGTGTCTCCTTATCCCCAAGCAGAATTAGTTATCATCAACGGGTCCCATGAATCAGAATTTCAGAGGCCACCGCCGGTTATCAGAACAGGCGTCCGATAGTTGGGTTTCCGAACATCCCCAGTAGAGTTCATCTCAAAGTCGCTGTCACGTCAGTGCTGAGAAGTTTGTAGGTGTGGATCAGTGGAGAACCAAGTCTTGACGCGGACAATTTACTCCTAGATTGACGGGATTTCTTCAGAAGTGGGCGTCCTAACGTGGACAGGTTTATTTCCCTGGATTGGGGAGGTGTGTTAGTCCTATCGTGGGCAGATTCGGGTTCTCGAAATTAGTGGAATGGGAGGTCGTGACGTTGACGAAAGTGATTACTCTTTGTGTTGGTGTCCTGACGTGGACAAGTTATTTCCCCAGTGGGTCGAGGGTGTGAGTCCTTACGTGGACAAGTCTTATTTCCTCAGCAAGTCGAAGACGCCTGAGTCCTAACATGGACATATCGAGACAAGATCAGAGTCCTGACGTGGACAAATCAAAGAAATTATTATTCCTAACGTGGAAAGATGGAGATTCATTACGCGGAAAAGATTGAGTCCATACGCGGACGTATCAGAAGAGGTTTCCTTACGTGGAAAAAGATAGTTTCCTTACGTGGAAATGACAGCATTCCTGACGTGGAAAGTATGGAGTCCTTACGTGGACAGGTTAAGATGGCATTCCTTACGTGGAAAAGATGTAGTCCTTACGCGGACATATCGGAAAGACAAGTTTATTCCTAACGTGGAAAAGAGCAGAGTCCTTGCGTGGACATATCAAGAGCATTCCTTACGTGGAAGAAAAATGGTTTCCTTACGTGGAAAGACGAGTTTATTCCTTACGTGGAAAGATTGAGTCCTCACGCGGACATATCAAGATTGATTCCTGACGTGGAAAGAAAGGGATTATTCCTGACGTGGAAGAGTTTAGTCCTGACACGGACAGATCAAAGAAGATATTCCTAACGTGGAAAGAAGAAGTTTATTCCTTACGTGGAAAAATTAGAGTCCTGACGCGGGCATGTCGAGTGGTATTGGAGCCCTTACGGGGACAGATTGATATAGTTATCCTTACGCGGAAAGAATATTGCTTCCTGACGTGGAAAGATGAAAGGGTTTAGTCCTGACGTGGACAGATGCAGAAGAAATAATTCCTAACGTGGACGGTGTTATTCCTAACGTAGATAGGTGTTAATCCTAACGTGGAAGAGTTTTATTCCTAATGTGGACGACTCAGTTCATGGAAATGCAGACGAGCTATCCCCAGTGGAGTTGCTGAGATTTTTCTGGGTTAACAGCAGGTGGAGTCCTAACGTGGACAGGTTTTAATTGAGATTTCTTCGTAGTGATGACAGACAGAGTCCTAACGTGGACAAGCAAGCAATCTGTTATGACAGAATCCTCCTCAGAACGATGAAGACAATCCCCAGCACGGTCGCGCGAGATCAGTGGGTTACTGTAACAGTCAGATTCAGCTGATGGATGTCGTTCCTCAAGCAGGAGCGCAATTTAGTTTTGCGGTTGGCAAATTTCTGGTTTCACTAGTATTCAACCGTCTCGTACCGCGAATGTCTGAAGGCTCCGGGCTCTTCACCCAATCGGGTCCAAGTCGCTTGAATAGGGGCAGCTGTTGCACCTTAAAATTTGCCCAACCTTATTCACTTGGTTTATGTTTCACTATCATTAGCATTTGCATATAGAGTCATGTACATAGACTAACCATCTACATAGCATAAGCATAGCAAGTCATTCAACAGTGGACCAATCATTATTCTCATCTCTAGAGGCCTATCAAGAGGTTATTATCCCAAGTCAATCTTATTCAAGTCATCAGGAAAGAATTTGAAAGCAAAGAGTTCAGCAGATTAAGCCTTGAGTCCATCTCCTAGCTGAGGGTATCTGAGGATCAACAAGAGGGTTGTGAGCTGTGAATTGAAGGCAGGGAGAGTATCTAGACATTATGAGAGACTTAGAAAGTCATTTGGAGAAGGAGACAAGTCATTGATGAAAGCACAAGAGCTATAGTTGAAGGCAGTCAACTAGGGTTTCATCTGGGTCAACCCCAGGTCAACCCTAGGTCAATTGACTGATTTAAGGGGTGTTCAAGTATATTGGAGAGATGTGGGGTTCATCATTGGACCTATGAAGAAGGATATGGAGATATGCCAAGGAGAATTCAAGAGAAATCAAGGAGAAGAGGAGTTACTAAATTAGGGTTTCTCTGTAAAATCCCCTAGTTTAGGTCAAATTTCCAAGCAAGATAAGTCAAAATGCTAGCTTCAAATGGCTTCTTGGCCAACATGAAACTTGTAGAGAATCTCAAGACCCTTAATTTGAGTGGTGGAAGACCTCAAGGAGGTTTATAGAACTCAAGTTATGGTCCTTGCAAGTTACAGGTCATCTGAGGTGTCTGAATTTTTGTCTGTGAAAGTGACTTGACTTCCAAGCTAGTTTTGCCCCTCAAGGAGATTTCAAATGAATTCTTGGTCAACATAATAATTGTTCCTCATTGTCTTAGCTTTCTAGAATGGTATGGCATGCCTTCATATGATGTGTGGAACTCAACTTATGGTCTTGGCAAGCAAAGGGTATTTTGGGCATTTGTGAATTACAGGTCATTTTAACCTATGTCCAAAACTCATACAAGGAGGCCTCAAATGGAAAAACTTACAACATCAAACTTGCTCCAAATGGGATTTTAAGTCTAGAAAGAAGGTCACAAATTATTGGAGAAGCTCATAGCATGAAGTTGCATACTTGGTCAAAATATGAACTAAAATGGCTTATAAAGTGAATAAATTCAAGATGGAAAATGGTTTGGGAGATTTATGAGTCCAAATGGAGACTTCCAATATATGATTTTGAATGGAAAAGCAATTCTAAGAACAATGGTTCAAACACTTTTTTGAGTTTAGAAGGAAAAAAGAAAGTTATCTTTAGTTACTTGTAATTGAAGAAACATAACCAAAATGGATCAAAGTTGGAAAGCAAGGGAATGTGCAAGATGGATCTAGAATGTTCATATGAGGTCTATATATTCATGAAATGAGAATTTAGCAGGGGTTGGCTTCATTTTCACCAAAAATTTCACAAAATTCTCTCATTCTTTTTCATTGAATCTTCATTCCAATTCTCCAAAACCTTCATCAATTTTCATTCACATCAATTCAATCTTGTTCAATCATCATCCTAGATCAGAATTGAAGCAAAGGTTTGGTGGTTAGGATCCATTTTCGTGCACTATCTTCAAGAACATCAAAACTGCAAATTCCATTGGACAGCATAATTCAAGCTAAGTCTCATCCAAATCTTGCAAACAGAATCAAGTACATCAAGGATTGATCAAGATCCAAAACCTAGAAGCTTCGGATCCACGAGTTCCATAGCTGTTTTCAAGATTTCACACCAGGTGAGTTTTCATTCACACAGCTTGATCTAGTTAGTTTGGCATGTTGTTGTTAGTTTAGATATGATGTAGAAGGTTAGTAGAGCAATTAGGTTGAGTTTGGAGTGATTTGGTGATGGTTGTTAGCAGGTGCAATAAACTGTTAGGGTTTAAATCTCTTAGGTTAGTGCATTAGAATGTTAGGTTGATAGCGCAGATTAATTACCATTATGCATAGATTAGGTTAGTGCAAGTTTGAGGGAGAAGTGTGATGAGGCATCTCAGTGTATATCCATGGTGATCAGAATTTGCATCGATCGGGTTGAATGAATTGTTGAGTTTCAAATTGATCTAATGCCATAGGATGGTAGAGGGAAGAATTCTGAGCATTTTTCATGTTCACATCGTGTGGATTGGTTGCCTGTAGAGTGAGAACAGATTGGGAGAAAGTGTGCTCGTGCATGGCCATTCATGGAGCTGAAACCCTAATTTCATTTGATGCAACGAGGAAGACGAAATCCTGGCCGTGTATTGGGCGTAAGACTTTTGACTTGGAGCGTGATCCTGTGGCCATCATTTAATTTCAGATTTGGAGGGAGATTAGTGAGTTGGCCAAAACGCGCCGTTTCATTAATTGAAACGGGCGGGCCTCAGATTGTTTTGTTATCCCCACCCCCAGTTTTAGGCCCAATTCCAATTTTAACATGATTTCACTTCTATTTTCACCCCCAGCGTGTGTTTTTTATTTTCTTTAATTCTGAGTGATGCTGAGCCTTGGTAAAAATGCTATGCGCACCCCTGCTGCTTGGCCCATCCTGAATAATTAACTGAATGCGCTTGCTGAATACACCCCTCTCCCATTTATTTCTTTCAATTTTATTTTTAATTTCTCTTACTATTTTCTTGATTTTCTTTAATTCATAATAAATTCATAAAAAATGCATTTCAATCCATTCTTTTTACACCATTTTCACTAAAATGTCTAGAAAATTTTCATTAAATAAAATTGCATTCTTATTTTTATTTCATATTTTTTCCATATTTTCTAAATAAATGTCATTTTAAATAGATTCATTTCATGCATAAATTTGTTAATTTTTGTTCTACTACATGCTTTAATATTTTTTGTTCATTCTTTTTATATTGTTTAGATTAGATATTCAACTTGTAGAAATATTTTAGTTCCCATTTTTAGGAATTAATTTTAGGTGATTAATGAAGACTTGAACATCATGAACAAATTAGGGTTTTTAGGTGATGACTTAGGAAGTTTAGTTTCATTTCCCTTAGGACTTAGGGTTTGAATAGATTAGTTATGGGATTATAAGGGCTATGGGTAGTTACTAGATCCCTTAGAAAAAGTCAGGATTCCCCTACTGCTATTATTACTGTCTGTATATATGATTGTCTGGTGTGGTGTGCCCTCTGGGGATTATTGCTTGATTGTTTGGGTATTGGGTTTGTCTGGGGACTAGGGAGAGCTGAAGACTTGAGGTGATGAAGACCATTGGAGATCCAGAGATTGAAGATCAACTTCCAGAGTTGAAGAAGAGGTTCTTGCTAGCAGATGCTGAGGAGATTAGGGTTTAGGAACTAGGCAGAGCTCTAGGTTAGAAAGCTTGCTTCTCAAACATGGATTGCCTTGTCTGCATCCATTCTTCTCTGTGATTCAGAGTCTCTCTAAGACACTCACCCCCTTCCTTTGGAAGGCTTGGTGATAGTGTCTAAGAGATAGAACTCTTGAGAGAAAATGTCTTTTGTGTTAGAAGCAGTCTGTTCACCACCCTTGGTAGTCAACTGATTGCTTAACACCCAATTCACTCTGGTGACTGATCCCTCATCCTGGAGGTTTGAGCTTGAAGAAAAGCCATTGCAGATGGAAGACAGATGATCAAAGCCCTTGTCTGAAGGCCATGGAGATGGAGATTGATGCTTGTTGAAGCCTGTAGCTGATTGGAGATTGCTTGAAGCTAGATGGTGAATTCAGAGCTGCTGATGCTGTTTCTTGTTTGCTGTATTCTATTTGCTGATGTATTGATTGGTTTTCTGGACTGTATCGTTTGCTATTTACCCTGTTGGGTTAAAAGTGAAGCCTGTTCACTTTTGCCTATTGTTTTCTAGGTTCGAGGTTGAGTGGGACTCCCTTGCCTCGCTTGTATTGCTGCATTCATGCATTTTACTGTTTTACTGTATATATCTGATATTGTTTCTGTTTCTGCCTATCCCGTAGGATCTCTGTTTCTCTCTGTGCAAGAGAGGAGCATGATAGACACTAGGTCTTAACCCATGCATGATAACATTAGGTTAGTTTGATTCCCTTCGCAACCGTAGGTTAGAGTTCTGTCTCTTTCTTTCTCAAAACAAACAGAAAAACACATAAAGATTTCAAACACAATAAAAGACACTTCTTCCGTAAAAGAACGTGAACTCATCAAAACGTCATTTTTGTCCGCTTGGACCGCTAATCAGAAAAACCTTTTTCAGAAGGAATAAAAACAATCAAGGACAGACCTGTGTCGTACGTGGCCCGAACTACGTTTGCTCTGATCTTTCATGCCGTGTGGAAGTACGTAGGCATAGGATGCGATATCCTAGCGAGCAACCTTCCCCTCCTTTCCCGTAGGTAGGCGAACTACGTTGACTCTGATTTCTCGTTCCAGACGGGAATATGTAGGCATAAAGTGCGATACTTTGCCGAGTCATTTTATTTTCATTCTCTTTTCTTTTTAACCCCTGACCTTTAGAGTAGATAGAATAACAATCCATACCCGAAAACAAGCGTGGATCCCGTCGAGTACGACGGACGTGAGGGGTGCTAATACCTTCCCCTTGCGTAACCGACTCCCGAACCCAGGTTTTGGTTGCGATGACCATACCTTTCCCGTGTTGTGCAAGGTTTACTCTGAGCGTTTCCTTTCCCTCCCGTGGGATAAATAACGCACGGTGGCGACTCTTCTGTTCAGCCGGCGCCGATTTTCGCAGTAGCGACACCAAGACACTATCGGTTTCTCAACCATCAAACATACTTATACCCATTTCATCAACCATTATCATGACAAAAATAATGTCGCGGTTAAAGACGAGGAACATATAGCCTTTTTGGCCATGTGGTTGTCTCGTTGCATTTTCTGTACTAAATCCTTGCAGGTGGCGCGAAAATACTTAACACTGTGATAATGCGAAATTATATATATATATATATATATATATATATATATATATATATATATATATATATATATATATATATATATATATATATATATATATATATATATATATATATATATATATATATATATATATATATATATATATATATATATATATATATATATATATATATATATATATATATATATATATATATATATATATATATATATATATATATATATATATATATATATATATATATTGATGTACTTTTCTACTAATCGGCGACCGTTTTCACTCCGAATTCGGGGCATTCCATGTTATTTGTCTAAGTATTTTGCAGGTATTTAAAGAACATGTCCAAGCAAAGCAATATGAAGAAAAGGAGCAAAAACAGGTGAAAACCAGATGAAAAACCAAGAGAAAAACAACAGATACGAGTTCTACTGATGTGACGACCGTCACATAGCCGTTACGCTCGTCATGCGTGTGACGACCGTCACACATCCATGACAACCGTCATGCACCCAGAACGTGCAAAATGAGGTCACGTGCTATAACTTCCCCTCAAAGACCAATAGAGTGACCACTAACTCCTACTTTTCTGCCTCAAGCCCACTTCCTGAAGAAATAACCGTTAGATACTCTCTCTATAAAAGGAAGAGGCTGAGACCTGAAAAAGGGAGCCGCATTCAAGACAACGAAGTGCTGCCAATTTATCTTCAGAGCAACTTTACCTTTCTCATATTCTTATTTGTTTCTCTTTTTCTTCTCTATACTCTTTGGTATTTTTGTACTTTCCTTTTCTTGTACGATCAATTGGCACAAAGACCAGAATCCTGCCGACATTGTGGAGGATCTGCCCAAAAGCCAATTGGGATATTTCCAGGTTTTTTATTTTAATCGTAATTGCAGTTTTCATTATGATGTATGTTCTCAATTACTGCTTTTATTTATGCATTATCAATTCTTCTTCCATGTCTAGCTAAATTACCGTAGTCGATATGTAATAATAATTCGGACGGGATTTGATAATAATTGGCGTAATCTTTCTCTTTTCAAAACTCATTTATGGTTTTAGTTTTTAATCAAAATTTCTAAGTAAACGTTCGTCGCGACAACAAGAACTTATTTAAAAATAATTTTGCCACGACAGTGGGAAATTAACTAAGGTACGAACCAACAAGAGACAACTGCGGCTAAGACCAGATAGTAAAAACTAGGCATTCGATTTAAAAACGGCGAAAGCGCTTTAAAAAGGATTAGAACTTAGAGATTTTCAAAAAGTAACTTTAACCCCAAACGGGATAGCGACAGCATACTTTCCGCCTTAGAGTTGCGACTAGCGTCAACAACCATCGTGAGACAAAAGTCTTTAGATCACTATCTTCTTCTTAAACTAAGTTTGAAAACACTTAATACACCAGTAATTTGTCGAATCCCCGAAGAACAAAATTATTGCATATCGATTCATAAATTCATACCTTAATTAACGTTTTAGTTTCTTTTTTTTTATACACGTTCCTTCTGTTATTACTCCCTAAAACCTTACCGACCTAGCTAAACATAGTAACCCCAGAGAACACTAGATTGATTACGAGTCCTTGTGGGATCAATATCTTTTATTACTACGCGCTAGACTGTGCACTTGCAATTAGATTTGTTAGACATAGAAAGTCGCGATCAAGTTTTTGGCGCCGTTGTCGAGGACCCGTTTAGTCAATAGTGTAATATTTTGTTACACAGTATAAACTAGGTTAACAATTCTCTCTCCCTCTACTCGTTCTTCGATTGTATGCCAAGTACTCGCTCACAAGGCGACATCTTACAACCTACAATTGCCGAACTAGAGCGCTTCTTACATCTAAGAAGGCGCATCATCGAATATCAACGAAGACACAACATTCCTGATCTTCTAGCTCATCCTCCTGTTGAAGAAGCAAAAATGGCTGAAGGACCTCAGAACAAACCGCTGAAGGCCTACGCTACACCCTCTCAGATGGAGCCTCGAAGTAGCATAGCTGCCCGATGTCGCTTGCGCGAAAATAAGGTGCCGGCAAAACAGAAGAGTCGCCACCTTTCGTTATTTATCCCTCAGAGCGGGAAAGGAAACAATCGGAAAAACCTGACGAAAAAAGGGTAAGACAAGGTCATCGCAACCATTGTCTGGGTTCGGGAGTCGGTTACGCAAGGGGAAGGTATTAGCACCCCTCACGTCCGTCGTACTCGACGGGATCCTCGCTTGTTTGTTTACTTGGACGGGTTGGTTATAATCTATCTACCTATCAAGGCTGGCTGAAAAAGAAAAGAAAAATGACTCGGCAAAGCGTCGCACTTTATGCCTACGTATTCTCATCAGAGAATGAGAAATCAGAGTCAACGTAGTTCGGCTAACTACGGGTGAAGGTGGGGAAGGTTGCTCGCTAGGACATCGCGTCATATGCCTACGTACTTTCATCTGGTATGAAAGATCAGAGCAAACGTAGTTCTGCTAACTACGGGTTATCTCCTGAAAGAAGTGTTTTTTATTGTGTTTGCGATTTCAACCGCACTAGAGACTATGACCTGAGAGTGAATGCGTCGCATGTCACCCACGGGGTACCATACTAAACATCCTACCTCAGATGGCTTAAGGCTCGTAACGTACGAAAGAAATCATTCATGATTACCGTATTTTAAACTGCTTTGAGATGAGAAGAGAACAGGCCCAACTAGGAGGGAGACTATCAAGTCCTACTGTTATCATGCCATGGATTCATCCTATGGTTGAGGTTTGAACAGGGAAAATAGGGATCAAATTAGGGTTTTTTCACTGACAATCCTCAGAAACCCTAACTCAAAACTTCTCAAACTCCTCAATCATGATGAGTTGGTCTAGGAATCATCTTTATAACATCTCTATGCATCATTCCATGATCTCATGGCCCTTGGGTTATGTCTCAACCTTCTCCAAATTTTCAGTTATCCTAGGGTTGACCCAGTCAAAACCCTAATTCTACCATTCATGGTTGAATCTTCTGAACTCTTGCTCAATGACCTCTCTGGGCTTCATGATGGCTATCAAGACATCTCACAGGCTTCCTCAAAACATCTAGTTCATTCTCAAAGTCTCAGAATCATCTGAGGAGCACCCACAACTCTCAAGCTATGAAGCACACAACCCTGGTTTCAACCAATTCCTCTGAGGATCTCCTGAACTTTCTGATGAAGGTATCAACTTTCACACACTAGATGGATAAATAATTGTTGGTCAAATTTTGGGGTGCAACAGCTGCCCCTATTCAAACGGCTTGAACCTGACTGGGTGAGAAGCGAACGGCTCTTAACCAATCAAGGTGCGAGACGATTGAATACCGGTAAACCCGAAAATTTGCCAACTGCGCGAGCACACGGTACTCTGCGGGGAACAAATCTTTGAATACTGCAACACTAGCTGCTCACCAACTAGCTGGAGAAATATCGACCTGACATCACCGTCAGTTATCCACATTAAATTCTTCTGACATTGCCTTCAGACAACCACAACACCCAACATCGCCGCTGGAATACTAAACCGCCTGACATTACCGTCAGACAAGATTCTGGGGAACGCCCAACATCGCCGCTGGAACACCAAATCACCTGACATCGCCGTCAAGAACACCCATAACTCGGGGGAACAAGCGTCCAACATCGCCGCCGGAGACCTAACCCTGAATCACCAAAATACCCAACATCGCCGCTGGAGAAAATACAACAATGAACAAAATACCCCGCATCGCCGCTGGAGAAAATACATCTCTGAACAAAGTACCCCGCATCGCCGCTGGAGAACTGCATCTGACATCGCCGTCGGACAATCCACATACCCCGCATCGCCGCTGGGGAACTAAAGGATCTGCATCACCTAACATCGCCGTCAGAAGACTGGATCACCTTGACATGCCCAACATCGCCGCTGGAAAACTGAATCTGACATCGCCGTCGGAAACAAACATCCTCTTAGAGACACTCGACATCGCCGTCGTACAAACATCATCTCTACTGGGGATTTAAAGAGTCTGACCTCGCCGTCAAACAACATTCAACCTCGCCGTCGAACAAACATAATCTGACCTCGCCGTCAAATCCAAACGTTCAACCTCGCCGTCGAACAAACATCCAACCTCGCCGCCGGACAAAACATGATCTGACCTCGCCGTCAAATCCAAACGTTCAACCTCGCCGTCGAACAAACATCCAACCTCGCCGCCGGACAAATGATGATCTGACCTCGTCGTCAAATCCAAACGTTCAACCTCGCCGTCGAACAGAACTTGATCTGACCTTGCCGTCAAATCCAACCGTTCAACCTCGCCGTCGAACAACATCCAACATCGCCGTCGGACAAATGATCCTGAACAACTCTGATCTAGGGTTCACCCCTGGTAAATGGAACAAAAGGTACACTTGCGTATTTGAAACTACTCCGCTGGGAATGAGAGACTTAACCGTGCACACTCTGATCTGGGGTTCACCCTCAGAACCATAACGAACATCGGAATACTACTGCACACTGCCCGCCGTAGAACTTCAACCTTAAAGATATATGAAACCCTGCCCCTGGCCATTTCCAGCTTCCTAGAAAAGATCTTCAAGTACTTCTGAAGATAGATGAACCCTGGCCCCTGGCCACTCCAGATCCGCTGGAGAATCTTCAAGTTCTTCTGAAGATAGATGAAACCCTGCCCGTCGGCGATTCCAGCTTCAGCTAGAAAAAAATCTTCAAGTACTTCTGAAGATAGACATCCTTGACCTTCAGGGATGTACACTTTGCCCGTCGGCAACTCTGCAGGAGGTATCTTCGACTTCAGTCTGAAGAAATGGTCCTTGGCCTTCAAGGATACATGGATCTGCCTTCAGGCAACTCCACCTCTGCTATAGAGCATCCGAGACTTCGGTCAGGGATATACTTCGGCCTTCAGTCTGAAAAATGAATCCTAGGTCATTCATGACCTTGGGGATAACCTTGCCCTTAGGCACCTTCGCTTCAGCTTAGGAAATCTGTGACTTCAGTCAGAGAAATGGTATCCAGAGCCCTTCATGACTCTACGGGGATTCAAACACTTTGCCTTCAGGCAAAACTCCGCTTCAGCTGGAGAAACATCTTCGACTTCAGTCAGAAGAAAAACTATTCACTTGATCGCAATCAATCATCACCTCAGGACGACTGACTTGGTCTTCAGACCAACACGGATCATCTTGCTATATCTACAAGCTTTGGAACCTTGTCTTCGGCCACACGTTGATTCATCAACAAGGAAGTCTGAGCTCACAGGAACCTTCTGATATCGCCTTCAGGCGTTCACGAAGTCAATCTTCATATTAGACATCACTGTTGGAGCAGACATATCACGCTGCTAAGGACTTCAAGAATCATCTTGAACAAACAACTCCGTCGGGCAACTTCAAGAACCATCTTGAACTGATAACCATTCTGGAGACTTTATTCTGCTTGGTATTCCAGGAATCTTCCTGGGCAACTCTTGCTGGGGGACGCCACCGGGGAGCTCAAGAATCATCCTAAGCAAACAACTCGGGAAACTGCGCTAAGGTCTTAAGAATCATCTTAAGCAAACGGCCCTGCTGAGGAATTCGAGAGTCATCTCAAACTGAAGACTTCGCTGGGGATCTCAAAAATCATCTTGAGCGAGCGACCGTGGGGATTACACCGGGGTCTTAAGAATCATCTTAAGGAAGTGACCTCGTTGGGGAGCATATCAGGAATCGTCCTGAGCAACTGGTCTCTTGGTGGAACGCCTGTAAACAAGAATGATAATAACCTAGATCATGCTTATGATGCATATGCTTCTGCGCTATGCCCCACACGGTGGGAATGATATGCGTATGCTGTGCAATCATGCACGATGTTATGCAACGTTAAATGCTATGCAGTGTTAAATGCTATGCAGTGTTAAATGCTATGCAGTCATGCACAATGATGCGATCCCGTCCGCAAAAGAAATGCTCGGAGGAGGAAACCCTTTTGTCAAGGAGACAAGAACTACTCAGGTAGAGGAATCATCCTGCTGAGGAGAACGTGGGCACGCCAATACCAATCGGACTCCGCCTGGGGAACGATCTTCTGGTTGACTGCTGCAGGGCAAACAACTTCAGTTGATCTGCTGCAGAGGGACGGAGCTCTACGAGAACTTGGACCGGCTGATATCAATCGCGAGAATAAACTGCGTGGCCGTCCCGGCTACTCTTCTGGGGATAACCACTCTGTGGGGAGACAACCTCAGCTGCTCAACACTCCACTGGGGGAAATCAATCATGATCTGATCAACTTCCAAGGACTCGGCTCTCTTGGACATCTGCAAACTCGGCTGAGGAAGGAGGAGTCATTCTGCTTCGCTGGAGAGAGTGCGACTCCGGGGAAATACAGTATCAGCTGTTCAATATCTGCTAGGGAACATCCATTCAAGGTCTCAACTGCTTCCAAGGATTCTGCTTTTCTGCGGACTCAGCCGGGGAGAGAAATTATTCTACTTCACGGGAGAGTGCGACTCTGGTGCGGAATTTCAATTTCGCTGGGGAAGAAAGAATCATCTGACTTCGGGAGAGAGTACAACTCTGTAGGGGAATACGACATCAGCCGTTCCAACATTCTACTGGGGAAGAGGGAATCATCCAACTTCAGGAGAGAGCATGACTCTGGTGGGGAATCTCAATTCCGCTGGAGACTTTACTGGGGAAACACGAGCTTCGGCACCCGAACACCTCTATGAAATCTGCACTTGTGACCCGGTGTTGGGGAAAGACGACATCATTCTTCGGTGCTTGGCTCAGCTGATGGGGTGACACTCCTTCAGGATGCGTCTGCTTGGGGAAGAGAATCATCTCTACCTGGGGAAGACATATCAATGCTCACCATCTTGCGTTCAGACTCTGCGGAGGAGAGACTACTGAACTCTGCTGGAGAAGGAGGGCTCGCCCTACTTCGGGGATGCGCACGGCACATCTTATGGAAGCGCTACACCTGCAACAACATAAACAAACAGACAAGATACCCTCCTCAAAGGGGCCTATCCAGGTTATTATCTCATGACAATATTCAGTTAATTAATTGTTTCAACAATCAATGGGCCTAGGCCCGTAAGTTTATGTATGCGCATTTTATAAAAAAACATTGGCGTTTTCATTCGCAAACAAAACAGACAAATGCTAAACAGACAAGTAGAATTGCTGAATAATGTGCATTTTATTGATGGTGAACCCCTGAATGGGCAAAAATGTTTTACAACAGGGGCAAGCTCCTGGAATGAGGAAGCCGCGCAAAAAGAAAACATAAATATACATCAGTATATACAAATGTCGGCAACGAGGCGTGGACGAACACCATGAGTTGATCCCTCTAAGACCCACTCGACTTCGATACTTCTCTGACGCTTCAGCTCCGGAAGAGATTGATTCAGATAAACGGCCCTCAGGTCCTCCAAACCACTAAACAATGAAAGTCCACACGCGGAACGCAGTCATTTGCTTATTCAAATCCCTAACTTTTGCGTGAACCGCCCTTTACGGGTTTTCAGTTCACCGGGATACCCTTTTTTGCCGAAGCCGCCCAGTGTAGGTTTTCGACTTCGCGGGTGTACATTTTTTCAATATATCCCTAATTTTTTCCCGAACCTTTTATTCTGTTTTTGGTTCGCCGGGATGCCCCTTTTTTGCCTGGACTCTTTCTTTTTTGTCCAGCGGGTCTCTTTCAAGCAAAGTATTTTTTAACTGCGTCCGCGTTCACCGGGGATGCAAAATCTTCACCATCCATCGTGGATAACAACAAAGCTCCTCCTGAGAAGACCTTGCTGACGACATATGGCCCTTCGTAATTCGGAGTCCATTTGCCCCGGTGATCAGAGTGTGGCGGAAGAATTTTCTTCAGGACGAGATCACCCGTCTGAAAGCTTCTAGGACGCACCTTCTTATCATAAGCTTTCTTCATTCGGCTTTGGTACAGGCGACCAAATGCGATCGATGCCAACCTCTTCTCGTCCATCAGGCTGAGCTGGTTCAAGCGATTTGTAATCCATTCTGCCTCGTCGAGTTTCACATCAACCAAAACTCGCAAAGAAGGAATCTCCACTTCTAGCGGTAGGACAGCTTCCATACCGTACACCAAGGAGAAAGGAGTTGCCCCGGTCTACGTACGCACCGTCGTGCGATAACCGTGCAAGGCAAACGACAACATCTCGTGCCAATCTTTATACGTCACAACCATCTTCTGAACAATCTTCTTGATGTTCTTGTTGGCCGCTTCAACAGCGCCATTCATCTTCGGCCGGTAAGGAGATGAGTTGTGGTGTTCAATCTTGAAGCTCTGGCACAGCTCCTTCATCATCTTGTTATTCAAATTCGAACCATTATCAGTAATGATCCGCTCGGGAATTCCATAGCGACAGATGATGTCCCTCTTTATGAATTTAGCTACCACCTGCTTGGTCACATTAGCGTACGAGGCTGCCTCCACCCATTTGGTGAAGTAGTCGATAGCTACCAGAATGAAACGATGACCATTGGATGCAGTGGGCTCGATCTTGCCTATCATGTCGATGCCCCACATGGAGAACGGCCAAGGGGAGGACATGACATTCAATGGGCACGGCGACACATGAACCTTATCAGCATAAATCTGGCATTTGTGACATTTCTTCGCGAATCTGAAGCAATCCGACTCCATCGTCAGCCAGTAATATCCTGCTCTCAGGATCTTTCTCGTCATGGCATGCCCGCCGGCGTGCGTACCAAATGTGCCCTCATGGACTTCTTCCATGAGCATGCTTGCCTCTTTCTCATCTACACATCTGAGCAGCACGAGATCGTGGTTTCTCTTATACAGCACTCCATCAGGATTGAGATAAAAGTTTCCAGATAGCCTCCTCAGAGTCTTCTTATCCTGGGTTGACGCACCCGCAGGATACTCCTTGGTCATAAGGAAGGTTTGGATGTCGTGGAACCATGGCTTGCCGTCAGTGGCATCATCAATTGCAAACACAAATGCTGGTCTATCAAGACGCGAAAGTACAATTCTTGGAGCCTCATTCCAATAATTGACTTTATACATTGAAGCCAGCGTGGCTAAAGCATCAGCCATCTGATTTTCAGCCCTGGGTACATGATGAAGTTCCACTCGATCGAAGAACGGAAGCAGCCTTCTGGCATAGTTCATGTACGGCACCAGATTCGCTTGACGAGTTTCCCACTCCCCTTTGATCTGATTGATTACCAGCGCTGAGTCACCATATATGTCTAGATTCTTGATTCTCAAATCAATTGCCTCTTCTAGACCCATAATACATGCTTCATACTCTGCTTCATTGTTGGTAACTGGAAACGTCAGTCTCGCAGTAAACGGGATGTGGGATCCGTGAGGAGTCGTGATGATAGCCCCGATACCACTTCCGTAGGAATTAACCGCTCCGTCGAATATCAACTTCCACTGGGACTTCCTATCTGGTCCCTCATCGGGCAATGGCTCATTGCAGTCCTTCGCTTTGAGAAACATAATGTCCTCGTCAGGGAATTCGAACTTCATCGGCTGGTAGTCTTCGATTGGCTGTTCGGCAAGGTAATCAGACAATACGCTTCCCTTAATGGCTTTCTGGGAGACGTACTGAATATCATATTCTGTTAACACCATTTGCCACCTGGAAATCCTGCCTGAAAGAGCCTGCTTCTCGAAGACGTACTTAATCGGATCCATCTTCGAAATTAGCATAGTGGTGTGATTGAGCATGTACTGTCATAGACGTTTGGCGGCCCAGGCTAGTGCACAACACGTCTTCTCCAGCATCGAGTATCGAGATTCACACTCAGTGAACTTTTTACTCAAATAATAAATGGCATGCTCTTTTCTGCCCGTCTCGTCGTGTTGACCGAGAACACACCCCATACTATTCTCCAGAACCGTCAGGTACATGATTAACGGCCGTCCAGCCACTGGGGGTATCAAGATTGGAGGTTCTTGAAGATACTGCTTTATTTTGTCGAATGCCTTCTGGCAATCCTCATTCCAAGTAATCGCCTGATCTTTCTTTAAAAGCTTGAACATCGGTTCACAAGTGGCCGTGAGCTGAGAGATAAACCTTGCAATGTAGTTTATTCGGCCCAGGAAACCACGAACTTCTTTCTCTGTTCTCGGCGCTGGCATTTCTTGGATAGCTTTTATTTTCGCAGGATCGACTTCAATACCTCGTTCACTAACGATAAACCCCAATAACTTTCCGGACCGCACTCCGAAAGTGCACTTGTTAGGATTCAGCCTCAGCCTGAACTTCCTAAGCCTTTCAAACAGCTTCAACAAATTGACCAGATGCTCTTCCTCCGTTTGGGACTTTGCAATCATGTCATCAACATAGACCTCAATCTCATGATGAATCATATCATGAAACAAAGTTACCATTGCTCGCTGGTAAGTGGCCCCGGCGTTCTTCAGACCGAAGGGCATTACCTTATAGCAAAATGTTCCCCAGGGGGTTATGAACGTCGTTTTCTCCATGTCCTCCGGTGCCATCTTGATCTGATTGTAACCGGAGAAGCCATCCATGAACGAAAACACGGAAAACTGGGCTGTGTTGTCGACCAACACATCGATATGAGGCAACGGGAAATCATCCTTAGGGCTCGCCCTATTCAAATCCCGATAATCGACGCACATGCGTACCTTACCGTCCTTCTTCGGTACAGGCACTATGTTGGCGACCCACGGAGGGTAAGTGGTAACGGCTAGAAATCCCGCGTCCAACTATTTCTGGACTTCTTCTTTGATTTTTACAGCCATGTTTGGTCTCGTCCTCCTAAGCTTCTGCTTGACTGGAGGGCAATCTTCTCGCAACGGCAAGCGATGAACCACGATATCAGTGTCAAGTCCGGGCATATCCTCATATGAACAAGCAAAGACGTCACTATACTCTCGAAGCATCTCGACCAGTCTATGCTTGACATCATTCTGCAGCGCAGCCCCTACTCTGACATTTCTGACGAGCTCCTCAGAACCCAGATTTATGATCTCAATATCCTCCTCGTGAGGCAGAATAACCTTTTCCTCTTGTCTCAACAAGCGGGCCAACTCTTCCAGAAGGTCTTCGTCTTCATCAATTTCATCCTCGGCTTGATAGATCGGGCAATCAAAGTCGTAGTGAGCCGTAGAGGGTCCAGAGTCGATGTCATCTGTTACGTGGATCCTGCAATAACAAGGGTTAAGTTTAAAGCAAGAATATGCAGGTTAGCACAAACCTCGTTGCCATTTTGCTGTTTTTTCGAAATAAACATAAAACAGGAATAACAGAGAACACAATATTTGGTTACGAAGAAAACGCCTTTTATTTATTAACAAAGTGCATACACATAATCCAACAAGGCCCTGACAGTAAAACCACTATGCCCCGGGCAGGACATAGGGTTGTACAAAGATTGTAAAAAGCAAATCATTACTCTTCACTTGTCAGCTTGATAATCTCCTTGATGGTCCAATTGTGGAGGCGCTCGCCCGGCTTGCTCGGTTGAATCCAGGTGTCAAGATCGCAATCACTATCTCCGCTGTCCTCCGACGCAGCGTTGATGCTCTCGAAAATTACTCCCCCCTTGGTGAATAGGATCGGCCCTTTCCCACGAGACGAGCTGCCAGAAGAAGATGAAGCTTCAGCTCCAGGAGAATACCCCAATCCAAACTTATCCTGCTTGATTGGTATATCCAAGACGTGCCCCCAGCCTGGGGTGGAACCGGCTTCGACAGCGGCCCGAGCTTCCTTAAACGAGGAAAGATTCATCTCCTGCTTCTCTGCGACGACAGGAGCTACCTCCTTCACCCGGACGGTTTCAAACGCTTGGCAGAGCGTTTCATGGATCTCGCCATCCATTTCAACGTATTTAAAGGACGACAAGTGGCTCACCATGATGTCCTCTTCACCACAGACTGTTACTATGCTGCCCCCAACAACATATTTGAGCTTCTGATGCAGCGTGGACGTCACGGCACCAGCATAATGGATCCATGGCCGACCTAAGAGGCAACTATAGGCGGGCATGGTATCCATGATATAGAAAACCGTATTGAATGTCTCTGGACCAACTTGAATTGGCAGGGTCAACTCTCCGAAGACGTGGTGCTTGGTTCCGTCAAAGGCTTTCACGACCAGATCGCTGGGCGTGCAAAGCAATCTGCGGGTATCCAACTTCATCAGTGCCTTCTTCGGAAGCACATTAAGCGAGGAACCCGTATCCACCAGGACATGTGACATAATCGTGCCTCTGCACTCTATTGAGACGTGCAAGGCGCTGTTGTGATCTCTTCCTTTAGGAGTCAGCTCCAGATCTGTAAAACCCATCCCATTACCAGCATTGACATGGGCTACCACCTCCTCGATTTGATTTACTGATATCTCCTGCGGCACGTATGCAGCATTCAATACCTTCAGTAATGCATTGCGGTGCGCTTCAGAACACAGCAACAAGTTAAGAATCGAGATCTTTGACGGAGTCTGATGAAGATGATCTACAATTTTGTAGTCACTTTTCTTGATTATTCGCATGAACTCTTCAGCATCTTTAACCAGCAAGTCCTTCTCTGCCTCTGCAGGGACTTCTTCGACAGCTTTACCTTTACCCTTATCCACAGCGTCAGCTCGGACCACTTTCTCTGCTGCAACCTCTGCTGGTGCAAACACTCTACCGCTTCTAGTGATACCACTGACCTCGGCAAGATTCTGCACAGTCGATCCGAACGGCTCAAGCTCTATCTTCTGACCATTACAATAAACTTCGGCGCCGTAATGCCATGGAACGGCATTAGTACTCTCGAATGGGATTGGTCCGGCCCTGGTGATGGTGATAGTAGGCGGACGAGGCGCAAAAATAGTGATAGGGTGACGAGGAATAGTAATGGTAGCAACTTCGTCTGCCTGCTTTAGCACGACCTCCCCTGATGCACTTTCAACGCTCCGGCTGAATTGCAAAATACCCTCGGACATCAGACTTTGGATACCTTCGATCAGCTGCTCACACCCATCAGGAAGTGTAGCACAAGCCATACATAACTCTCCGCATCCAGGGAAGAAGCCCTTCTTCAGCAACTTAGCCTTGACAAAACTCAACAGCGTCTTCAAATCTTTGACATCGGTCAGCAAGTCTGAACTCTCCTCAGTGATAACAGCATTCACTCCGCCCCCCTTATGATGAGGCATCGGGTTTTTGGTGACGTTGGGCACATTGTCAGAAAAATTGATAACCTTGGCGTCCACCAAGTCCTGGACTTTGTGCTTAAAAGCTTTACAATTCTCAATCGTATGGCCTGGTGCCCCAGTATGGAATTCACAAGTAGCATTGGCATCATACCCCGGTGGTGGTGCCCCTGTTAAGGGAGCCAACGTCCTCTTTTGAACTAATTGGAGCTGAAGCAACGTTTGCAAAAGCTGTGCATACGACATAGGTGGAGTATCAAAATGACGGCTTGCCATAGGAGCCCGATTCTGATATCTTTTATACCCCTGTTGATTCTGCTACTGAGGCTGCTGCTGCGGCTGCGGGGGAGCAGCTGGGATATTTATGCTAGCAATCTGAGGCTGAGGGCCCTTGCCCTTTCTCCGAGCATTAGTGACGACACTGGCATCTCCCTCTTGACGCTTGCCAGTATAGGGTTTCTTGCTACCTCCTCCAACTGAGGATGATTCGCCCTGAATTTTTCCGATCTTTATACCGTTCTCAACATGCTCGCCCAGAGTGATGAGAGCCGAGAATGTTCCAGACATGCCACTGACCAGCTTTTCATAATAGATTCCAGGAAGGGTAGCCACGAACATTTGCACCATCTCACGCTCAACCATCGGCGGTTGAACCCGAGCAGCCAGCTCACGCCACCGCTGGGCGTATTCTTTGAAGCTTTCATTGTTCCGCTGTGAGAGATTCTGAAGCTGGACTCGGTTGGGAGCCAAGTCGCTATTGTATTGATAGTGGAGAACAAACGCTTCTGCAAGATCTTTCCAGGTGCGCACAGTAGCGGGCTCCAAACCCATATACCATTCGAGCGATGGACCAGAAAGACTATCCTGAAAGAAGTGCATCAGGAGCTTCTCATCGTCAGAATAAGCGGACATCTTTCTATAATAAGATCGGAGGTGAACACGGGGGCAGGTAGTACCCTTATACTTCTCAAAGGTAGGCACCTTGAACTTGTGAGGTACTTTAAAGTCAGCAATCAACCCGAGCTTGGACATGTCAACGCCCAATGTGTTCTGATTTTCAATGTCTCTCATCTTGTCTTCCAGCGCCTTGAACCTGAGTCGAGCCTCAGCATTCAACTCTGCCTCTACACCTCTCTGAGAGAATATGTCATCCTGATGGCCCTCCAGCCACGGTTGAGGCACCAACAGATTTCCTGCACCAGCATTGCCGTTGACCGGCCCTATGTTAACATTGGCTCCCAGACTACCATTGCCGACGCCTGCCGCATTGAGTCCGAGATTAGTCATTAGATTGCCGTTAACGCTGCCGTTGCCCCCGACAACAGGAACAACATTCTGTGGAGCATCCACTGGAGGAGGAGTAGGCACGGCCCCGCCGTGAAGTATGCCATTACTGTCAACCCTGGAGATCAGAGGTTGCACCAAAGTACGAAGCTGGTCCTGCCCATTAGCGACCACCTGCATCAGTTCCATAAAACGATCCATCCGTTCACGGAGCTCTTGAACATCTGACTGCACCTGGTCCATTATCCTTGTCTGATTAGCGCGAGTTGAGTAGCGGTGGATGAGTCTTTGATCAATCCTGGAGATCGAAAGCAGCTCGGGACCTGTGTACCTGAAAAACCTGTCAACATTAAAGGTTAGGAAAAGCCACAGAATGTATGTCATACAAAATGCTTTATGCAGATGTATGCGTGTGTCTGTGTGCTTGAGAGATCTCCCCAGATCCTGGCGCCTTAGTACCAGTGCCGACAATAATAAGGAGAGGAATCTGGGCCTAATCATGGAAACATCAATCTCACATATAGTATCAGCAATAGTCAGATTCGACACATCAAGGACCGAGAACTCGTATGCAACAGTCTTCCTGAGAGAGGCTTGCAATAATACAATAAGAGGCGAGAGATCCTAGATCGGGGAAACGGTACCTGTCACAGACACACGCCAATGGAATGCGAATGGTTATGCAAACTAATGCAAAATGCAGGCATGCAACAATATATCCAGGTGGCTGCTGTAAAGATTCGGTATCAACAGTCACTGATGAGAAGGAAACCCCGGTGTAAAACCACTGATCTGATCTGCTGAGAATAACCATCTGACAGGATCGAGATCAAAATTCTGCTTTGCCTAGAGTAAGTGCCTGATAACAAGGATCCCGGGTGCAATATCAAGGAATATCTGTTGACGAAGTCTTCAGACCCCAAATCAAGAATCTGCCCTGTCGAGAACAAATGCACAGCTGCTGATGAGATCTTCAGACCCCACTCAAAATCTGCCCTATCAAGAACAAACAACAACTGCTGATGAGATCTTCAGACCCCACTCAAAATCTGCCCTATCCAGAACAAACCGCTGATAACAATATCCTGATCGAAACCTGCTCTATCAAGAACAGACAACCACCCGATGATAAGATCCTCTGATCAAACTCGCTCTATCAAGAACATATCTGCAATTGAGAACCCAACATAACTGATTCACTGTCAAGAAAACCAGGTAGTCTGAAGGTCAAAGTTTCCTGCAATAAACCCAACCCCACTCACAGGTATGGACCTAATCCACGGACAAAGGTACGGCATCCTATGCGGTCATCAGCGTCACAGACTTTCACGAGTGATGATACGATTCCCAGAAGGAGTGGCATCATCAAGTCATGAAGAGGCCTCTCTTAGCTGACTTCCAAATGATCGGTCCCCAGAGTCGACAATCCTCACGTCTGGACTCCCCTCAGATCCTCAGGACCGGAAAGGAGCACCTCTGCAAGAATCTCGTCTGAGCGCGGATTTTCGTAGGGAACTGTGCCTGCTCAGCAGACAGGTTCGTCTACTACTTCTCCGCAACTATATCTAGGTGTATGCTCAAGCCCAGGTCCGGCTTTTCACTCACAGTAACATCCCTCTCCCACAGCAGCACAGATAATCATATCAAACTGGAAATAAAATGCGGGAAATAAAATGCGGGAAGTAAAGTGCGATAAATAAACGCAACCCAACAAGCAAACACACAAACGATAGGATTGACTCGCGTAGGGGATGGGAAACGGTCCCAACATAAGGGATGGGAAAAGTCCCTAGATACTACAGGTCCCCAGCAGAGTCGCCAGCTGTCGCTTGCGCGAAAATAAGGTGCCGGCAAAACAGAAGAGTCGCCACCTTTCGTTATTTATCCCTCAGAGCGGGAAAGGAAACGATCGGAAAAACCTGACGAAAAAAGGGTAAGACAAGGTCATCGCAACCATTGTCTGGGTTCGGGAGTCGGTTACGCAAGGGGAAGGTATTAACACCCCTCACGTCCGTCGTACTCGACGGGATCCTCGCTTGTTTGTTTACTTGGACGGGTTGGTTATAATCTATCTACCTATCAAGGCTGGCTGAAAAAGAAAAGAAAAATGACTCGGCAAAGCTTCGCACTTTATGCCTACGTATTCTCATCAGAGAATGAGAAATCAGAGTCAACGTAGTTCGGCTAACTACGGGTGAAGGTGGGGAAGGTTGCTCGCTAGGACATCGCGTCCTATGCCTACGTACTTTCATCTGGTATGAAAGATCAGAGCAAACGTAGTTCGGCTAACTACGGGTTATCTCCTGAAAGAAGTGTTTTTTATTGTGTTTGCGATTTCAACCGCACTAGAGACTATGACCTGAGAGTGAATGCGTCGCATGTCACCCACGGGGTACCATACTAAACATCCTACCTCAAATGGCTTAAGGCTCGTAACGTACGAAAGAAATCATTCATGATTACCGTATTTTAAACTGCTTTGAGATGAGAAGAGAACAGGCCCAACTAGGAGGGAGACTATCAAGTCCTACTGTTATCATGGCATGGATTCATCCTATGGTTGAGGTTTGAACAGGGAACTCCTAGATGTTGTCATGCATAGGTTTCAACCTAAAAGTCTATCATCAAATCCTCATCAGAAGAAATGAGAGTCCTAAGGGATCATGTCAATGATACACCCAAAACAGACAAAAGCATCAGCTTTAACAGTAAAATGCATGCAATGCAAGTGAGGGAGCAAATGTGTGTGGGGCTTCAGCCTCCACAAGCTCGTCTCGACCTCAAGCCAGTCATGAAATAACAGTAATCATACTGAAGATAAACAACATGCTATCAAGCAATATACAGATAAAAGAAATGAAGTGCCATCAGGCGAACAAAACACATGCTTGAGAAAGAAAGAATCTACATCTAATCCTAATCCTAACACAGAATCCTGATCAAATCTAAGCAAAGCCCTAAAGCAAAACCTAACCAAAAGAAAACAACCCCAGTCTTCAAGCTTCAGAACAAGCTTACCAAAGAAAGGGAGCTAAGTAAGCAGACTCATGGTGTCTTCCTCAGGAAAGCACTAGGAGGTGTATACTCAGGAGTCATATCCTATGTGGCTCAACCATTGTGATCAGTTTACATTCCTCCTCAGGAGAAAATAAACTCACGAGCAGGCTCCAACATCACTGGATATTTAGGAAATTCTATCTGAACTAGTGGAACTGAATGAACAGACTCATAGGACCTTTCTCAGGAAAGTACTAGGAGGCTTCCACTTAGGAGTTGTATCCTATGTGGCTCAACAACTGTGATCAGTTTACATTCCTCCTCAGGAGAAATTAAACTCACAAGTTGGCTCCTACATCATTGGACACTTAAGAAATCCTAGATAAACTAATGGAACTAAGTGAATAGACCCATAGGACCTTCCTCAGGAAAGTACTAGGAGGCTTCCACTTAGGAATTGTATCCCATGTGGCTCAACAACAGGTGATCAGTTTACATTCCTCCTCAGGAGAAATTAAACTCACAAGTTGGCTCCAACATCATTGGATACTTAAGAAAGACGTGAGAAGAAAGAATGAAAGTCATTCATAGTGCCTTCCTCAGGAAAGTACCATGAACTTCCTTCAAACTTCAGGATCTCAAACCTCACAGACAGGGAACAAGCCAAGCTCTGGGTCTCTGAGTCTTGATCTACAATCTTCTCTTCATCATGCTCTCCAACAAGATCTTCAAGACAACACAAGCCCCACAACAAATTCCCCAAAATAAACCCCAGAGATAAACAGATAACCATAGAACAGACAAAATCATCAGCCAACTTCAGAAGATACCTAAAAATACTAAACCAAGGGGGAAAAATCTAACAATTATTCACAAGGGTCTACAACATCTACCCCTAACATCCACATATGCCTCTACCCAAAAATCAAGACAAAACTATCTAAAGAAAATGAATTTCCTTACCTATGCACAACCTAAACCCTAATTAGGATACCCTAATTCTAACCTAATTAAACTAACCAAATTTTAATCTAAAAATCAAGAATTAAATCCTATGGGGAACTATGATTCAATATCTAATTACACCAAAAAGAATGAATTAAAAAGACTAAAGGAAGGTCCCAAAACAAATTCTACAAAGTTGGATATCAAACTAAACATATTAAAAAGCTATTAAAATGAAAAATCTATTAAAAATATGAAAAGAAAATAAAATGGAGATTTTATTTATTTATATTTTTCTAGACAGATTTATTAACATATGAAAAAAAACAAGAATTAAAAAATATTAAATTTTCTATTTTTTATGAATTTTTAAAAGAACAAGAAAACATTAAAGGAATTAAAAAATAAAAGAAAACAATTAAAGGGGAGGGGGTGAAAATAGCAGGACACGCTAGTTGATTATTCATGGGCTGGATCAAGGGGGGGTGCGCGTAGAAGAATGATTAAAGCCCACACGGACTCACTAATTGAAACGGCAGCGTTTCAATTTTTGAATTTTCCCTCCGTTTTTTCAATGAATATGGGCCGTAGATTGAGGTGATTAAGTCAACTTTCCAAAACGGATCAACGGGTGCGATTATGTCTCCTACCTTGAGCCTGCTAGGGTTTCACGAAGCAACCTCCATGCGCAGATCTTCCATCCTCCATAGCTCTCTCATCTCGCAACCATTTCCCTCGATACAAAAACCAAACTTAACCTACTCATTGCCCTCTACACAGCCATGGTCCTAGATTCCTCTAAAACTCAACCTAAAAAGAAATACGCACGATGGAAGTTCTGTCCATCATAGCTTGCACCTGGTATGCATGGAAATGGTATGGGCTCATATTATGCAAGAATGTTCTCCATCTCATGGGGAGTACACTAAGCTAAAGAACTAAGATTATAGTATACTAAATTGTAAGTTCTTGGTCCTAAAACAGAAATGGCCATAAAACAAACCTCCATGTAATGCTCTCAAACTCACCATGATTCATCCTATATTGGTCTATATCACATTTCTCCTAACCACATAACTTAACTATGCATAAATAATGAGATTCAAAAGAAAACGCATACCTTGTAAGTGGTGATGGCTATGGTGTTCCTCTTCCAATTCAAGCCTTGGTGCTCTCTTGGAATGATCTTCAATGGCTCTATGTGCTTCTGTTTGCAGTAGTTTCTGCTCACACTTCTTGAATCAACCTAGCCAATCCTTCATGCAACTTGGAGTGATCATTTGGAATACATGAGCCAGCCACGAATTCTCCTCAATCTTTCTTGCCAAATACTCAATGTTGCTTGTAGATGATGATGATAATCAGAATTGTAGTGATTGATGAAGTTTCAATGGAGTTTGGAATGAAAATGCATTTTGGAGTGAAAGAATTAAAATGTGGTATGCAAGCTCTAAGAATCTCTAACCAATGCATGGAGCCACTCTAGGGCTTATATAGATGAGAATAGAAGTGTGTGGAAATTTGTAGAACCTTCCATGAAGCTTCTAGAACTTCTCATGCAATGATAATTTGAACTTGCCATATTTAGTAAATCTCATGCTATATCATGATACACCATGAAATCTCACTTAATTTCTCCTCAAGTGATATGGTAAAATGAAAACAAAGCCTTACAAGTCCTTATGTAGCATTTTCCCATCTTTCCTTTTGATGCCTTAAAGTGCAAGTAACAAATTTACAAAGCAACTCCAATTTTTAAGCCTAAACTCAAAAATGTGGCTAAACCATTGTTTTTAAAATGATGTTTGGAGTCAAAATGATATATTGGATGACCTATTTTGGATTCCTAGATCTTCCAAACCAATTTTAAATTTCAACTTTTTCAACTTATAAGCCATTTTAGGTCATTTTCACCCAATCTTGCAAATCCATGCTATGAGCTTTTCCAATAATTCATGACCTTCTTTCTAGACTTAAAATCCCATTTTGAACAACTTTCATGTTTTGAGTTTTTTCATTTGAGGCTTGGAAATAGGAGATATGGTCTTTGCTTAAAAATGACCTATAACTGACAAATGACCAAAATACCCCTGTCTTGTTCAAACCATAAGTTGAGTTCCACAAATCCTATCAAGGACTTATACCACTCAAATTAAAGCTAAGAAGATGCCCTTCAACATTCATGTTGACCAAGAAATCATAGGAATCGTCGTACTAGCTCAAAAGTTGTCTGCAAGTTGGGTGACTTTCAAGGACCCAGATTCACACACCTCAGCTGACCTGTAATTTGTCAAAACCATAACTTGAGCTCTGCAACTCCTATCAAGGACTTCCACCACTCAAACTAAAGCTAAGAACAAGCTATACAACATTCATGTTATGGGGAAGATGAGATATCAATCACATCTAGAGCTAAAACTGCCTGGAAAATAGGGATCAAATTAGGGTTTTTTCACTGACAATCCTCAGAAACCCTAACTCAAAACTTCTCAAACTCCTCAATCATGATGAGTTGGTCTAGGAATCATCTTTATAACATCTCTATGCATCATTCCATGATCTCATGGCCCTTGGGTTATGTCTCAACCTTCTCCAAATTTTCAGTTATCCTAGGGTTGACCCAGTCAAAACCCTAATTCTACCATTCATGGTTGAATCTTCTGAACTCTTGCTCAATGACCTCTCTGGGCTTCATGATGGCTATCAAGACATCTCACAGGCTTCCTCAAAACATCTAGTTCATTCTTAAAGTCTCAGAATCATCTGAGGAGCACCCACAACTCTCAAGCTATGAAGCACACAACCCTGGTTTCAACCAATTCCTCTGAGGATCTCCTGAACTTTCTGATGAAGGTATCAACTTTCACACACTAGATGGATAAATAATTGTTGGTAAAATTTTGGGGTGCAACACCCGAGCTATCAATCGAACCGATTTCGAACTAAAACCGTCATTGCTGTCAGCTGTACAACAAAATCAATTCTCAGGAAATGCAACTGAGGATCCAAACGAACACTTAACGAAGTTTGTGCAATACGCAGACACAGTGAAGGCAAATGGAGTAACTCCAGACGCAATAAGACTTCGTCTTTTCCCTTTCTCTCTTAGAGATAGAGCTTGGACATGGTTACAATCTTTACCATCCAACTCCGTTACGACGTGGGAACAGTTGAAGAACGTTTTCTTAACAAGATACTTTCCGCCAAGCAAAACTGCTATGCTTAGAGCCCAAATCAACGGATTTCGACAAAAAGATACTGAATCTCTCTACGAAGCGTGGGAAAGGTTCAAAGATATGATGAGAGCATGTCTTCACCATGGTTTAGAAGACTGGGTGACGATCCATACTTTCTATAATGGGCTTCTGTATAACACCAGATTAACGGTAGACGCCGCTGCGGGCGGTGCACTTATGGATAAGCCATACGACGAAGCCTATCAACTAATCAAAAACATGTCTCAGAACCACTGCCAATGGGGAGGTGAACGAATTCCAGCGGAGAAACCCGCAGCGAAAGGTGGGATGTACGAGATCAGCAGCCTTGAAAAGTTCAACGCTAAAGTAGATGCTCTAGCACAGAAAATCGACAGTCTGACCGTTAACCCAACTGCAATCGTCGTTGTTGTAACTCTAAACTGCGAGTTATGCGGAATCGCCACTCATAATGCGCCCGAGTGCCCATTGCTGGCCGTAATCCCACCAGACCAAGTAAATTACACTCAAGGAAATCCTTACGCAAATACTTATAACCCAGGATGGAGGAACCACCCAAATTTTTCCTACAAGAACGATAATGCCTTGCAAGCACCAGCTGCTCTGCCAGGATATCAAAAACCAGCCGCTGCTGCCCAGACTGCCCCTAGGAAATCAAACCTCGAGTTGATGATGGAAAAATTCATAGCTACTCAAGCTCAAACAAACAAAGAATTCCTAAATCAAAACATACGCACTAGCGAGCAAATTAAACAACTGACCGGAAAAGTAGACGCTTTAGCCACCCACAACAAAATGCTCGAAACGCAGATATCACAAGTGGCTCAACAACAAGCCTCTGCAGCTGCCCTAGCTGGAACATTTCCAGGCCAGTCCGAACCTAATCCGAAAGGTCACGCAAACGCTGTTATATTGAGAAGTGGAAAAGAATTGGAAGGCCCAACAGATCCTAGGAACGAAGATTTAGTAATGCAACAGAAATCTGATAAACCAACCGAAAAGGAGTCTGAAACAGAAAAGAAGGAATGTGACGAGCAAAAGGCCGCCAAAGATGAAAACTCATATGTGCCTCCAGCACCATATAAACCACCGATCCCTTATCCTCAAAGATTACTAAACTCCAAAACTTCAGGACAATTTAAGAAATTTGTTGAACTTCTGAAACAACTAAACATCACTATTCCTTTCACAAAAGCGATAACTCAAATGCCGTCATACACTAAGTTTCTTAAAGAAATCTTGTCTAATAAAAGGAAAATAGAGGATAACGAGACGGTGACACTCACTGTCGAATGTAGCGCAATCATTCAAAACCACATGCATCCTAAACTAAAAGACCCAGGTAGTTTCTCCATACCCTGCGTCATAGGAAAGTTCGTTATAGACAAAACTCTATGCGACCTAGGAGCCAGTATAAGCGTCATGCCTTTATCTATATGCAAAAAGCTGAATATGGGAGAACTAAGACCAACTAAAATGTCCGTACAATTGGCTGACCGATCAGTCAAATACCCCGTCGGTATACTGGAAAACGTTCCAGTACGCATAGGCCAATTCTATATCCCAACCGACTTCATAATCATGGACATCAAAGAGGACTCTGTTACCCCAATTATCCTAGGAAGACCGTTCCTAGCTACAGCCGGAGCTATTATAGACGTAAAGAAAGGAAGGATAACATTCGAAGTAGGAGAAGAAAAGATAGAGTTCATCCTTACTAAATTCTTGAAGGCACCAGCCATCAATAACGCATGCTATATAGTAGATGTCATTGACGAATGCATACGAGAATTAGAAAAGGAGGAAACTACATATTCTGAAATCATGAAAATCCAGATCCCTGCTATTCATGAAGACGACAACTGGCGTGCACCATACAAAAATGATAGTCTGAGCGAGATCTTAGCACTCACTCCAAATCACATGCCAAGTCCGAAAAACCCAGCTTTAAAACTTAAAGAGCTACCCAAAACCCTCAGGTACGAATTCCTAGATACAGAATTGAAAAGACCAGTAATAGTAAACGCTAATTTAGGACAATCAGAAACTGAGCGATTATTAGAAGTCCTAAGGAGATACCCAACTGCGTTAGGCTATAATATAAGCGATCTAAAAGGCATAAGTCCCTCCATCTGTATGCACCGTATCATGCTGGAGGAAGACTGCAAAACTTCAAGAGAACATCAGAGAAGGATAATCCCGATCCTAAGAACTATAGTCAAAGACGAGGTGAAAAAGCTACTAGACGCAGGAATCATATACCCGATCTCCGACAGCCAATGGGTCAGCCCAGTACACGTAGTGCCAAAGAAAGGAGGCGTTACTGTAGTGAAGAATGCGAAAGGTGAATCGATAACCCAAAGAGTTGTGACCGGAAACAGGATGTGTATCGATTACAGAAAACTGAACAAGGCAACTCGGAAAGATCACTTCCCCTTACCTTTCATAGACCAAATGTTGGAAAGACTAGCGAAACATTCGTAATTCTACTATCTAGATGGTTATTCGGGATTCTTTCAAATCCCTATTCACCCCGATGACCAGGAAAAGACAACATTCACCTGTCCCTATGGTACTTTTGCTTATCGCCGAATGCCGTTCGGACTATGCAATGCTCCAGCAACCTTTCAAAGATGCATGATGGAAATCTTCGCAGATTTCATAGATGACATCATGGAAGTGTTCATGGATGACTTTTCCGTATGCGGACAAAGCTTCGAAAGCTGCCTGTCGAATTTAGAAATGGTGCTCAAAAGATGCGCCAAAGTGAACCTTGTCCTTAATTGGGAAAAATGTCATTTCATGGTCCGACAAGGCATCGTTTTAGGACACGTCATCTCTGAAAAGGGGATCGAAGTAGACAAAGCTAAAATAGAGATCATAAAGGATCTCCAACCTCCGAAAACCGTACGAGAAATACGAAGCTTCTTAGGATACGCTGGATTCTACCGAAGATTCATAAAGGATTTCTCGAAAATCACAAAACCTCTTACAGGTTTGTTAATGAAAGATGCCGAGTTCACCTTCGACAAAGAATGCTTAGAGGCATTCGAAACTCTAAAGTCAGCGCTTATCACCGCACCAATCATGCAACCCCCAGATTGGCGACTACCATCCGAAATCATGTGCGATGCGAGTGATTACGCCGTAGGCGCAGTTCTAGGACAAAGGAAGGACAAGAAGCTTCACGCTATCTACTACACTAGTAGAACATTAGACCCTGCCCAAATGAACTACGCCACAACAGAAAAGGAACTCTTAGCAGTCGTTTTCACTCTTGACAAATTCCGTTCCTACTTGGTAGGAGCCAAAATAATCATATATACAGACCATGCTGCCATTAGGTACCTAATAAGCAAAAAGGACGCCAAACCCAGATTATTGAGATGGATCCTATTATTACAAGAGTTCGACTTAGAAATTAAAGATAAGAAGGGGACCGAGAACGTAGTTGCAGATCACTTATCCCGTATAGAGGGCATAAAACAAGAACCAATGCCTATCAATGACGACTTTCCCTACGAACGTCTGATAGCCAAATTGGAAAACGATATGTCTAACTCTACTTCGGAAGAACCGGAACTGGAAAAAGCCGTGGAAGTTGTATATGCCCAAACCACTTTGCCGTGGTTTGTCGACATCGTTAATTACCTGGCCGCAAGCGTGCTTCCACCGGACCTGACTTATCAACAAAAGAAGAAATTCTTCCACGAATTAAAGCATTACTACTGGGACGAACCTCTACTCTTCAAACGAGGCGCCGACAACTTATACCGTCGTTGTGTCCCAGAGGAAGAAATAGAAGACATCATCACCCAATGCCATTCACCACCATATGGTGGTCATGCTAGCACCTCAAAGACGTGCGCTAAAATTCTACAAGCTGGACTATTTTGGCCCAGTCTCTGGAAGGATGTCCATATCGCTGCACTAAAATGCGACCGGTGCCAACGCACTGGCAACATCTCACGACGCGATGAAATGCCTCAGAGAGGAATTTTGGAAGTAGAAATCTTTGACGTCTGAGGAATCGACTTCATGGGACCTTTCCCATCTTCTTTTGGAAATAAATATATACTCGTCGCTGTCGACTATATATCGAAATGGATAGAGGTCGTTGCCGCTCCAACAAATGACACGCGAGTAGTCGTTAAACTCTTTAAAAACACAATCTTTCTAAGATTCGGTATGCCCAGACTCGTCATTAGTGACGGTGGTTCGCACTTCATATCGCGAATCTTTTACCAACTCCTCTCTAAATACGGAGTCAAACACTGCGTAACCACACCGTATCATCCACAAACTAGTGGACAAGTGGAGGTTTCGAATAGAGAAATAAAGCAAATTTTAGAAAAGACTGTCGCAACCTCCAGGAAAGATTGGTCCTCAAAGCTGAACGGAGCTTTATGGGCTTATAGGACCGCCTTTAAGACACCGATAGGCACCACACCATTTAAACTAGTCTACGGAAAATCATGTCACCTGCCGGTAGAGTTAGAGCATAAAGCTTTCTGGGCTATTAAGACGCTAAACTTCAACTACATTGCGGCAGGCGAAAAGTGAATCTTGAACCTTCATGAATTGGAAGAGCTAAGATTAGACGCGTACGAGAATGCACGCATCTACAAAGAAAGGACCAAGAAATGGCATGATAAACGTTCGATCCGGAAGCAATTCAGAGTGGGAGACATCGCGCTCCTATTCAACTCCAGATTGAAACTATTCCCTGGAAAATTAAAATCTAGATGGTCTGGACCTTTTGAGGTCACCAAAGTCCTTAAGAGTGGAGCTGTTGAAATCAAGAATCAAATCAACGCACCGTTTATAGTAAACGGACAACGTTTGAAACATTATAATCAAAGTGAACACAGCGACCACGTAAGCAATATGAAATTGCTCGAGCTTCCCGAATAGCTTATATCCAAGCTATCGTCAGGCTTCTGACGTTAAAGACAGCGCTGATTGGGAGGCAACCCAAATTCTTACCCTATTTCTCCTTCTAAATTTATTAAAACTATTCTTTTTTGTTAACTTATGATTTCTATAAATTTCTATTATCTTATTTTCCAATATTTATATTTTTCTCTTTTATCACTCTTTACTTCTTAAAAATATGACCTGAGTGAATGTAATTTTTTCCAGGATTTTAAAAGTCGTTCTACTTTTCTCCCGTTTTACCCGACTAACGAGTATGGCCGACATCGACGTTACGACTGTTGTGTTTAGAGGACGAGCTCATAAGGCCAGATTCGAGGCACTGACTCAAAGAAGCTTTGCTTCGACTCTGTACTACGATAGACCCACCATGGACAAGCTAGGAATCCAGGATAGCATTCAATACTTATTCTACCAATTAGGCTGGGAGCAAACTGCTCTAAAGACCCGATTTGCTACCTTCCGCGAACTAACATTCGAATTCCTTAGCTCCCTAAGTTACTTACCTGAATATGGCTATGGATTCACTAAAGAGCTGATAACCTTTAGAATGTTTGGAATGGACCAAACACACAACCGTACCACGTTAGCTAACATCCTAGGCTTCCCTAGCGGACCTTTTGTGTTTACCACCACTGAAGAGGATATTGATCTCGAATTAGACCAATTCTGGGGTTCCATCACCGGACACTATCACCCAGAACCGAACAACATGCACAACAACGAGATACACAATCCAGCCTTTCGCTATTTCCATAGGATATTAGCCCATACCCTCTTTGGGAAGGAGGAAAACATTACAACAGTCTCAAAGGACGAGCTGTTCATCCTTCTCTGTGCTTCACAAGGCCGCCCTGTAAATGTTGTCCCTTTTATGACGAGGGCATTTACACGCCTCAATCAGGATCCACACTCACCCATTTTAATAGGAGGCCTAGTCACCATGATCTCCCATGAAATTGGCCTGAGGTATTACCTGAACAAAGCCGTTCGTTTCGGCAACCTCAGATCAATGGACATCCAGTTCTGCTTCAACAGACGTATCTTAGGTACCTTAGGACCAGGAGCCTACGAATACCTCATAGCTGATCAACCTGTCCACCTTTTCACATTGCCCAACCATGAGCTAACCAGTATCCATAACAAAGACAATTGGCTTTATGAATTGGACGAGCCTATGGGACCTCCATCACCTCACCCCACACCCCAAGCTTACATGTATGACAGTGATCAAATCTCAGAAGCACATGACTATTTGTACTACCAAGATTATGAGTCCGAAGTGGAGATCGATCATGAGACCCCTCCTAACTACCATAACTTTCCTGACCCCACGCCTGAAAAAAACACAGACAAGCTAGACACTGTTCTAAGAACTGTAGACGACCTCAAGCTGGAAGTAACCACTATCAAAGATGAATTAACGCTGCTTCACATAGATTTCGTTACTTACACGGACTTGGTTAGCGACCAATTTAAGGACGTTATTCAGCAGGTCAACAACTTGAAGAAAGCGAAGGAGTGATATTTTAGTTTTCTCTTTAATTTAAGTTTACTGCATTTCACATTGTTTTACAGTACTTCATTTTGCAATTGTTTCCTCTTTTTGGATATTGTATTACCTTAAACTCATTTTTCGATTTAATGTTATTTTCATTTCAGTGTCTCCCTTAATTATGTTTCCTGTTATTTCTTATTTCGTCATTAGTCCATCATAAGTCAAAATATCATACTTTCCACTGTTAAAACGCCCCACAAGCAAAATCCTGCATTTCTGCAGAATTTGCTGCTGTGACGGTCGTCACATTCCCCTGACGGTCGTCACGCGTGTTACGACCGTCACACATCCCTGACGGTCGTCACGCAGTAAAAACCCCAATTCTGTCAAAACAGAGGTTGCGCACCTCTCCACTTCCTCTCCCCTAATTCCCCATTATCCCAATATTAAAACCCACTAAAAACCCTCTGAATCCCCCATTAAACCTCCACCATTTTCAACCTCCAATTCACCCTTATATATTACCCTCTGCATTCCCTTACCTCACCATTCTCTGAAACCCATATTCTCAAACCTCTGCACTTCTCCCACCAAAATGGCCAGACAAACCAGTGCAAACCCCGATTTGAGCAACATCACTTTCCGAGAAGGAGAGGCCGGCGAACGACAGCAGACCAACTTCCTAGCATTCCATCAACGGTCGCTTCAACCGACCCGGTATGCTCACCTGGATTCTCTGACGGAACTCGGGATTCTCGATGGCGTAACTTGGATGTTGCAGAGAGCCGGCATCTGGCATCTCTGCACCAATCCCCAACCCACCTACGAGCAACTCACTCTGGAGTTTCTCAGCTCTTTCGCATACGCAACATCATCCGGAAATACCAACCAACTTAACGGCGCCGCCTGCTTTCGTCTGTTCGACACTGAATATCAGGTCCCCCAGGACCGCATCACCTTCATTCTACAGTTAACTCACAGCGACGATGCTCACCGCCGCATCTCTGATCAGTTCTACCAAGAGGCCTTCCCTCTCTGGAACCGACTGACCAGAACCACTCCAGACAGTTGGGACACTCTGAATGCCACTCATATCCACAACCCAACTATCTGCTACTTCCACCGTGTGTTAAGCAACACAATATTCGCTCGTGACAGTAACCATAAGGTCAACTCGAAGGAGCTATTTTTCCTCCGTTGCATGTTCGCTTCGGAACCTGTTAACGTCACCCCGTTTCTCTTGGCTCATATTCAAGCCAATTGTAACTGCGGCTCTAAACCTTTCTATTTCGGTGGCATCATCACATCCATTGCCATAGGCCTCGGTCTTGGCGACCGCCTCCAGACACTCCGCCAGATGCCCTCTGTCTTTCTGGACACCGACCACTGTCGCGCCTTCCACCTCATCAAGGCCCGCCGTGATGGGAGATATCATCCGGTAGTGCGAGGCCGCACTATCCAGAGCATCATCATGCCTTCACGCACCCGAATGCATCCAGAGGATAGAGCCAACTGGCTCTTCGACACCACTGCCCCTGCTGCCCGACACAGGATGATATCCAAGAGCCCAGGGACGAAGTTCAAGAGGAGCTAGACAGAGCCGACCGACCTGAGCCATCACAAGCAGCTGCTACCGAAGGCCCTTCCACGCGCCGCCGCCCCCGTCCTACTACTGATGACACATCCGCGGCCCTCCTCCGCTGCATCGAGCAACAAAACCAGATGATGCTTATGATGGAGCAGCAGAACCGAAGGGCTGAAGAATTTGAAGCATGGCAAAGAGAGCAAACCGGTCAAATTCAGCAATCTTTGCAGATGATGCACGATATCCATTCCAGCATGGCCGATGAGATGGAACACCTTACTGTGCGAGTCAACGGCCTCCGTGATTACATATTCCACACCGGAGCTCTGAACCTCGCCGCACGCGACGCCCCAGCCAGAGGTCGAGGAAGAGATCGAGGACGAGGACGGGAATAGTAGTATTTTTCATTTTTGTCATTTTTGTTTTCTTTCTTTATTTCCTTTGTATTCCTCCCTTCCGCATTCTTTCAAATCAGTGAGGACACTGATTGAGATAGTGTGGGAGCGGACCGTTATTTCCCTTTTCATTTCCCTTTTTCATATTATTTCCCATTTCCCATTGTACTTTCTCTTTCGAATTCTCAATTTAAAGTAATTTTAATTTTCGGCAAATAAGCTCTTTTATATATATATATATATATATATATATATATATATATATATATATATATATATATATATATATATATATATATATATATATATATATATATATATATATATATATATATATATATATATATATATATATATATATATATATATATATATATATATATATATATATATATATATATATATATATATATATATATATATATATATATATATATATATATATATATATATATATATATATATATATATATATATATATATATATATATATATATATATATATATATATATATATATATATATATATATATATATATATATATATATATATATATATATATATATATATATATATATATATATATATATATATATATATATATATATATATATATATATATATATATCTCCGTTACGTGAACTCCCCGCGCTTCATATGACATATACAAAGAAACTTTTATCCTCTTCGAAGCATCACGCGATACGCCTAAACCTTACCAAGTTGGAATTTTCGAGAAGAAAGTTTTAACAAAGCTTCTACGCCCTGACACCGTAGACCTATGGTTTATGCGAGTCAGTCTCACCGCTTACTCGTATTGAAGCCTCTAGTTTCGACTCAAACAGAACCCCAGTAGTTTATACGAGCAGTCAGCACCATCCTAAACTCTTCTAAGCAAGAAACCGATGCAAATAAGTGTATGATCTCTAGTAAGAATTCAATAATCTTGAAAGAAAAGAAAAGCCATATTGCATGAATACAGAGATATGTCACTTCTAAGTTAGGTGCTCCTCACCCGAGCATTTAGCCCAACGGTACGAAACTCTTGCGGATTTATAGCAGAATAAGCATATGTGCAAAGAAAAAAAAATCAAACTAGCAGAGAGATCAAAAATCACCAACAGGTTTTCTTGCCATGAACATGTGTGGATAACGGGCTTAATGTGACTGCGCCAGAACGAAGACGGGTAAAATTTGTAGCGAGAGACTTGAAGCCGAGCTGCAGTAACATGATTGAGACTGGCCTGCATAAAAGAGAGGCCTTCGAAGACCTACAACAAAGTGTCGTCGCCGTATACGCTTTGTTTCCACTGGATCCCCGGTTCCTCTCAACTTGGCATCCGAGAAAATCTGATCAAGGGAAGAGCGTGCCGCGTGCTTGCCGAACTTTAAATTTTTCCTACCTTTACTTGAGGACAAGCAAAGATTCAAGTTTAGGGGAGTTTGATAACGCGAAATTATATAGATATATATTGATGTACTTTTCTACTAATCAACAACCGTTTTCACTCTGAATTCGGGGCATTCCATGTTATTTGTCTAAGTATTTTGCAGGTATTCAAAGAACATGTCCAAGCAAAGCAATATGAAGAAAAGGATCAAAAACAGGTGAAAACCAGATGAAAAACCAAGAGAAAAACAGCAGATACGAGTTCTACTGATGTGACGACCATCACATAGTCGTTACGCTCATCATGCGTGTGACGACCGTCACACAGCCATGACGACCGTCATGCACCCAGAACGTGCAAAATGAGGTCACGTGCTATAACTTCCCCTCAAAGACCAAAAGAGTGACCACTAACTCCTACTTTTCTGCCTCAAGCCCACTTCCTGAAGAAATAACCGTTAGATACTCTCTCTATAAAAGGAAGAGGCTGAGACCTGGAAAAGGGAGCCGCATTCAAGACAACGAAGTGCTGCCAATTTGTCTTCAGAGCAACTTTACCTTTCTCATATTCTTATTTGTTTCTCTTTTTCTTCTCTATATTCTTTGGTATTTTTGTACTTTCCTTTTCTTGTACGATCAATTGGCACAAAGACCAGAATCCTGCCGACATTGTGGAGGATCTGCCCAAAAGCCAATTGGGATATTTCCAGGTTTTTTATTTTAATCGTAATTGCAGTTTTCATTATGATGTATGTTCTCAATTACTGCTTTTATTTATGCATTATCAATTCTTCTTCCATGTCTAGCTAAATTACCGTAGTCGATATGTAATAATAATTCGGACGGGATTTGATAATAATTGGCGTAATCTTTCTCTTTTCAAAACTCATTTATGGTTTTAGTTTTTAATCAAAATTTCTAAGTAAACCTTCGTCGCGACAGCGAGAACTTATTTAAAAATAGTTTTGCCACGACAGTGGGAAATTAACTAAGGTACGAACCAACAAGCGACAGCTGCGGTTAAGACCAGATAGTAAAAAGTAGGCATTCGATTTAAAAACAGCGAAAGCGCTTTAAAAAGGATTAGAACTTAGAGATTTTTAAAAAGTAACTTTAACCTCGAACGGGATAGCGACAACATACGTTCCGCCTTAGAGTTGCAACTAGCGTCAACAACCATCGTGAGACAAAAGTCTTTAGATCACTATCTTCTTCTTAAACTAAGTTTGAAAACACTCAATACACCAGTAATTTGTCGAATCCCCGAAGAACAAAATTATTGCATATCGATTCATAAATTCATACCTTAATTAACGTTTTAGTTTCTTTTTTTTTTATACACGTTCCTTCTGCTATTACTCCCTAAAACCTTACCGACCTAGCTAAATATAGTAACCCCAGAGAACACTAGATTGATTACGAGTCCCTGTGGGATCGATATCTTTTATTACTACGCGATAGACTGTGCACTTGCAGTTAGATTTGTTAGACATAGAAAGTCACGATCACACTGGCGAACCAGCTACATGCCAAGAGAGACATATGTTTGAGCGAAATGATCCTTGCAAGTCTATACGAAGTCTTAAGCGAAAGTGCCGGCAAACTGAAGGACCTTGAGAATAACGGAAATTTGGTAATGTCAGGGCCGTTTTGGTTACTTCAGTTGTGGTTAAACGCCACTTTTGAAGGCAGCCTACCAAATAAAGGTGAAGTTGATGAAGGTTCTCCTTCGATCTCTAGAAGACAAGTCGAATGGCCCCGCTTAGTTCAGCTTACCCCCAGCGAAGAAGGGCAAACACTTCAAGCCAACTTCTCAGGCTTCGTCCAGATGTTTGCGAAGCGCCATGTCTTCACACCTGGGATGGCTCCCTTTGCAGAACGGAAACGTGACCCTGAATGGTTCATCAGGCCTTTCCCAGCTTTGCTCAAGAAACAAGAAGAGGAATGATCACACTAAAATTCACCGTATTTCTGACTCCGATTTCGCATGCATTCTTAGCTTTTATTGTTGTTTTGCTTTGTTATTGCTTTGTTTTCTTATGTTTTCAGGTTTTTATAATAATCGGAGCTTGAATCGGGAAAAGGAGCGAAAAAGGAGTGAAAACGGACGAAAACCTAGAAATTCAGCATTTTGCACTTGCGGCACCCACCGTGGCGGGCGCCATGGGGTTAGCCATGACGTGGCCACGCCTCAAGACCACTCCTCAACCTCCAAGACCCACGATCCCCACTCCATCATCCCCTGTAGGGACCATGGCGGGCGCCATGACCTTGTGGCGGGCGCCACAAGGCAAAATTTCATAACCTCCACTTTTTAGTGGAGGGGCGTCCCGGTCATTTCATGCTTTCAGTTTTTACTATAAATAGGACCTTAGATTTTCGTTTTTCTTCATCCAGAATTAGAATTCTCTAGGCATATATCAGTTATAAAGCAGTTGCCATTCCACATCGGGGTGCCTCTGCAATCGAGTGATCGAGTCTGTAATCTGTCTGTGGTTCGAGTTTTGGAGCACTCTGGAGGAAGTTAATCCTGCCGCCATTTTAATTCCAGTTAGTATTTTATTTTTCCGCATTGCTTTACTTTTATTTATTTTCTCGCACTTTACTTTGTTTATTTCCCGCACTCGCACATTTACTTTGTTTATTTCCCGCACTCGCACATTTACTTTGTTTACTTCCCGCACTCGCACATTTACTTTGTTTACTTCCCGCACTCGCTTTAAATTACTCATATGAAAAACTATAAAAAGAATATTTACTTTATCATGTCTAACTAATCCCATAAAGGTTAGAATGTAAGGATCGTAATTAAACCAGTAATCAGTATAATTGTTCGTGGAAACACCTAAGGGCTATTTTATCTTTCAATTTAAGTAATTGTTTTTAACTATTTCAAAAACAGCCAAAAGCGCTTTGTATAGTTCATTAGGAGTTTTTAGATTAAAAAGAAAAGAGATTTTAAAACGATTTTCGGACGCGTTATGAGATTTAGAGTCTGGTTCATAAGAACCTCTTTTTGCTAAGAAGTCCAGGTTAAAATACTTTTCAACTTTGTTAAGAAACTATATTTCTTAAAAATAGGTTTACTACTCTAACGCAGTACGCACCTTTTTATCCGTGACAATAGGAGGGGTTGATTAGAGAGTACAACTCGGTTCTGAATACGCGAAAGCGACAGTTCCTGTTAAATTAGTTCTTTTCAAAGGAGAAAACATTGCCCATAAGTAGTTCCATTAACAAGTACTGGATTATCATTGATTACGTGAATTACATTCGAGCCTGTCTTTTATTTATTATTTAAAATTATAATTTTATTTACCATTGCACCCTTACTAAAACCCTTAAAAATAGTTGCCTTAGATAAACACCATAACAACAGGTACGATAGATTGACACTTGGTCTCTGTGGATTCGATAATCTTTTATATTACTTTGACGTGATTCGTACACTTGCGAAAAACACGCATCAAGTTTTTGGCGCCGTTGCCGGGGACCAATATCGTCAAATTTCATTACCCTGTAGTTATACCGTTTAGACTAAGGTTGTTACCCACCGGTCAATGCGAAAGACTCGCAGTGCCGGAAGTTTAGTAGACCCTCTAGCTGAACCTGAACGTTACGCTCGCGCACGTTTATTTTTCCATAGGAATAGGAGAGCTATGGCCGAAGATCAAAATCGAAGACCTCTTAAGGACTTCGCCCAACCATCAAACGAGGAACCTAGTTCCATTATAGTAAACCCCGCTATCCCAGCCAATAATTTTGAACTTAAGCCATCCCTGCTGCAATTAGTGCAACAGAGACAATTCGCAGGTCTCGCTACTGATAACCCGAACCAACATTTAAAAAACTTTCTTCAATTAGCAGACACCTTTAAAACCAATGGAGCTTCTCCTGAGGCAATACGCTTAAGATTATTTCCCTTTTCCCTCAGAGATAAAGCTCTATCATGGTTAGATTCCCTTCCACCCAATTCAATAACAACTTGGGATGACCTTAGAAAAGTTTTCCTTGCTAGATATTTTCCCCCAAGTAAGACCGCTCTTCTTCGAAACCTAATAACTAGATTTACCCAACACCAAGGAGAGTCGTTGTTCGAAGCCTGGGAGAGATATAAAGAACTATTAAGAGCATGCCCACACCATAGCCTAGAGAATTGGCTAATCATCCAAACCTTCTATAATGGACTTCTTTATAACACTAAAATGACCATCGACGTTGCCGCTGGTGGCGCACTGATGAACAAACCTTACCCTGAAGCTAGTGCCCTTATCGAGGATATGGCCCAAAACCATCAATCATGGGGAGTTGAACGAGCGACAGTGGAAAAGAAGGAAGCCCAAGGAGGAATACATGAGCTAAGCTCTATAGACATGATGCAGGCTAAAATGGACGCGTTGGCCCTTAGAGTCGAACATATGTGTACAACTCCGAATACTGTTGCCGCAGTTTCGCCGAATTGTGAGATATGTGGAACGCAAGGACACCAATCCGCCGAATGCAATCTGTTGAATGAAACCAACACTGAGCAAGTGAACTATACCCAAGGGAACCCATTTTCAAACACATATAACCCTGGATGGAGGAATCACCCAAACTTCTCCTACAAAAATAATAACCCTATCCAAAATACCGCACCTCCGAGACAACAAGGTTACCAAGCCCCTAGAACAAATCAACCTATGCAACCTGTACCACCTAGCCCGAGCTTTGAGGAAGTTGTAAAAGATTTTATCGTTGCTCAAAAACAACAAAACAAAGAGTTCATGAACCATAACGTCCATGTTAACGAACTAATTACCAAGTTAGGAACCAAGGTTGATCAAATTATTACTCATAATAAGATGCTTGAAACCCAGATCTCTCAGGTAGCGTTAAACCAAGCCCCACAGACTACACCTGGAGGACAGTTCCCTGGACAACCTCAACAAAACCCGAAAGGGCAAGCTAATGCCATTACTCTACGAAGTGGAACCGCTTATAAGGAACCTTTAAACCCTAGATTAAGTGAGCCCGAAACTTCTGAGAGGAATGAGGAAAAGGAACCAGAGAAGCCTGAAACCCCGGAAAGTCAAGAAAAAGGAGAAGAACCTAAAAATAAAACCTATGTACCGCCACCGCCATACAAACCACCAATACCTTACCCTCAAAGATTAAAGAAAACCCAAATCGATAATCAATATCAAAAATTCGTTAAGGTTATAGAAAAACTTCACGTAGAAATCCCCTTTACAGAAGCCATCACCCAAATACCTTCTTATGCTAAGTTTCTCAAAGACATACTTACAAATAAACGTAGACTCGAAGATCCGAAACCCGTGGAATGTAATTCTATTTCCGAAAATAGGTTAGCAAAGAAAGATAAAGATCCCGAAAATTTTTCCATTCCTTGTGTTTTGGGGAATCATGTCATCGAAAAAGCTTTTCTAGACTTAGGAGCTAGTGTGAGCTTAATGCCTTTAGCAGTTTGTGAGAGATTAAACTTAGGAGAATTACAACCTACTAAGATGTCACTTCAATTAGCCGATAGATCCGTTAAATACCCTATAGGCATACTTGAAGACGTCCCTGTTAGGATAGGTCAGCTGTTTATACCTACTGATTTTGTTGTCATGGACATTAAAGAAGATGACGACATACCAATCCTCCTAGGTAGACCGTTCTTATCGACTGCTGGAGCCGTAATAGATGTTAAAAAGGGAAAACTAACTTTTGAGGTAGGTGGCCAGAAGATAGAATTTATATTGTCAAAATTTCTTATGGCACCTGTGATAGGAGATTCTTGTTATGCCTTAGATATCATCGAAGAATGTATTAGGGAATTAGAACAAGAAGAAGAAACTGAATCTATAAAATTGCCATCAACCCTTATTTTGGAAGATGACAATTATAAAACACCCTACATTGATGATAACCTTCACGAATGTTTATCTCTTACCCCAGATCCTATGCCTTGCCCTATAAAACCGACCGTAAAACTTAAGGAACTGCCTAAAAACCTGAGATATGAATTTCTTGATGAAGATATGAACCGTCCAGTTATAGTCAGTGCTACCTTAAACCAAGAAGAAACCGATCAATTATTAGAAGTTTTACGTAGGTACCCCTCAGCCTTAGGATATAAGATCTCTGATCTAAAAGGAATAAGCCCATCCGTATGCATGCATCGGATTTTGCTTGAAGAAGATTCAAAACCTTCTAGAGAACACCAACGTAGAATAAATCCTATAATGAGTACTGTAGTTAAGACTGAAGTTCTTAAGTTACTAGAGGCAGGTATAATATATCAGATCTCGGACAGTAAATGGGTGAGTCCTGTGCATGTAGTACCTAAAAAGGGAGGCATCACAGTCGTGCAAAACGAGAAGGGCGAACCTGTAGCAAAAAGAACTGATGGAGGTTGGCGTATGTGCATAGATTATAGAAAATTAAATAAAGCAACTAGGAAGGACCATTTCCCATTACCATTCATAGACCAAATGTTGGAGCGCCTAGCCAGACACTCTTACTTTTGTTATTTAGATGGATATTCAGGATTCTTCCAAATACCTATTCACCCCGAAGATCAAGAAAAAACTACCTTTACATGCCCAGTTGGAACCTTTGCCTATAGAAGAATGCCTTTTGGACTTTGTAATGCTCCTGCAACTTTCCAACGCTGCATGATGTCTATCTTTGCTGATTATTTGGATGGAATCATGGAAGTATTTATGGACGATTTCTCAGTTTGTGGGTCAGATTTCAAAAATTGTCTTGTCAACCTTGAGAAAATCCTGGAGAGATGTGTGGAGGTAAACCTTGTGCTAAATTGGGAAAAATGTCATTTCATGGTCACCGAAGGGATTGTTTTAGGACATATAGTTTCCGAAAAAGGTATAGAGGTAGATAAAGCAAAAATAGAAGTCATAGAGAATCTAAAACCGCCGAAGACTATCAGGGAGATAAGAAGTTTTCTTGGACATGCCGGATTTTACCGACGTTTTATCAAGGATTTCTCCAAAATAACAAAGCCCTTAACTGGTCTTTTAATGAAAGATGCTGAGTTCATCTTCGATGAAAAATGTACTGAAGCATTTAATCTTCTGAAGCAAGCTCTGATTTCAGCACCTATAATGAAACCCCCTGATTGGTCGGAACCGTTTGAGATAATGTGTGACGCCAGTGATTATGCTGTTGGAGCCGTTCTAGGTCAGAGAAAAGATAAGAAGTTACATGTGATTTATTATGCCAGTAGAACCCTAGACGCTGCACAGCTCAACTACGCAACAACTGAAAAAGAGCTCCTAGCTGTAGTTTTTGCAATAGACAAATTTAGATCTTATCTAGTAGGAGCCAAGATTATAGTTTACACCGACCATGCTGCCATTCGTTACTTACTAAGCAAAAAGGATGCCAAGCCTAGGTTACTTCGATGGATTCTATTATTACAAGAGTTTGATTTGGATATCCGTGACAAGAAAGGCACTGATAATGTGGTAGCTGATCACCTATCTAGGCTAGAATACCTGAAACCTGATCCAGTACCCATAAATGACGATTTTGCCTACGATAGACTGATAGCCCAACTAGAAACCATTGAAGATGATAACCCAGACCCTCATGAGCAATTTCATAAATCCTTAGCTATAAGCAATGTACCTTGGTATGCAGATTTTGTTAATTACCTAGCCGCTGACATCATACCCCCTGATCTAAACTACCACCAGAAGAAGAAGTTCTATAGTGATGTGAGAAACTTCTATTGGGACGATCCATTTCTTTTCAAGAGAGGTAAAGATGGCATTTTCCGCCGTTGTGTTCCAGAAGAAGAGGTAAATAATATAATTGAGCATTGTCACTCTGCACCCTATGGTGGACATGCAAGCACATCTAAGACCTACGCCAAGATTCTTCAAGCTGGCCTATTCTGGCCTACTATGTGGCGTGATGTCCATGCTTTCATTGTCAAGTGTGACAGATGCCAACGCACAGGAAATATTTCAAGACGTAATGAAATGCCGTTAAGAAATATCCAAGAAGTAGAACTCTTCGACGTATGGGGTATGGACTTTATGGGACCGTTCCCACCATCTTTTGGAAATCAGTACATATTAGTAGCTGTTGACTACGTGTCTAAATGGATTGAAGCTATCGCCGCACCCACAAACGACACCAGAGTAGTCATCAAATTATTCAAGAATTATATATTTCCCAGGTTTGGAACACCCCGTTTAGTCATAAGTGATGGAGGATCACACTTCATATCGAGAATATTTGATAAACTTTTAAGCAAGTATGGAGTTAAGCATAGAGTAGCAACACCATACCACCCACAGACCAATGGACAAGTGGAAGTATCTAATAGGGAGATAAAACAAATCCTCGAGAAGACTGTCTCTATATCTAGAAAAGATTGGTCGCAGAAACTTCAAGAAGCATTATGGGCCTATAGAACCGCTTTCAAAACTCCTATAGGAACAACCCCTTATCAACTGGTCTATGGAAAATCATGTCACTTACCATTTGAGTTGGAGCATAAGGCCTATTGGGCCATCAAAACTTTGAATTTGGATTACTTGACAGCTGGTGAGAAACGTATCCTTGATATCCACAAATTAGAAGAGCTCAGACAATCTGCCTACGAAAATGCCATCATATACAAAGAAAGAACAAAAGCTTGGCATGACAAAAGAATCATAAGAAGAGACTTCAAAATAGGCGATCCTGTTCTCCTGTTCGATTCTAGGTTACGACTATTTCCAGGTAAACTCCGTTCGAGATGGACTGGCCCTTTCGAAGTATCTAAGATCCTGAGATCCGGTGCTATTGAAATCAAGAACCAAACATGTAAACCGTTCATAGTCAATGGACAGAGGTTGAAGCCCTACGAAAGAGGTGACATTCCAACAACATACACCTGTCATACTCTGAGTGATCCACCATATCCTTCCAATGATGTTTAAATATCGGTCGTCGAGCTAATGACGTTAAACAAGCGCTGCATGGGAGGCAACCCATGGTTTTTCTTATTTTTGTACTTTTTATTTTTATTTTTACTTTATTTTAATTTGTTTATTTTATTATTATGTCAGGACTCACGATTGAATGTTTTATGTGCTTTCAGGACTTGTTTGCTAACCTTGTACAGAATGCAGAACCCTGATGACATGCACGTGGCCTTTAGAGATGATGCACAGAGAGAGCGTTACTATGTTCACATGAGACGCCCTATGGCTCCTACCAGGTACCCTGACCATGACTGCATGGATGCCTTGGGGATAGAGCCAAGCGTCAGATTTTTATGCCATCAACTCCAGTGGGACCAGTTTGACGACAGGAACAACACTTATAGGAACTTGACTCTTGAGTTCCTCAGCTCGTTTCATCATGACCCTTGGGCTGGACCCGATGGACTCGCTGTTTTCAGGTTGTTCGGGATTGACTACTCATTCTCTCACAAAGAGTTTGGTGATTTACTAGGTTTCCAGACTACTCCTGATGCTATTCCAGAGACTCCGATGGGGTATTTTATGAGCAGGGAAGTGGAAAAGTTTTGGACTAAAATATCAGGCGGAGGGAGCCAAGATCCTTCTACCCAGTTTTCTCAGGTAATCCACAACCTTGCATTGAGGTACTTCCAGATGATTCTAGCACATTCTTTCCTAGGTTTTCCAGATACAGAGACACTGCTAAGTGAAGAGGAGATTTTCCTACTGTTTTGTGCGACTCAGTCTCGCCCTGTTGCTTGTGGCAACTTTCTACTGAAGGGCCTTGCTAGTGTTGCCAGATCATCAGTAGGAATCATCCATGTCGGTAGGATTGTTACACAGATTGCTACTACATTGGGTTTGTCTCGCAAGCTATTGCACCTCAGGACCTTCTGCTGCTACACCACCCTGGATATTGATTTTTGTCTTGATAGAGGACTGATGAGGAGGGCTTCTTTTGAGCCCAACATGTTTAGATTGCTGATCGACGGTGAAGCGATACACTACTTTACATTACCAGATCCGCTGATGACCAGTGTCCATGATCCTGCCAATTGGAGTTATGCTCTAGAGGGTTATGGAGAGACTGTCGAAGAGCCGAAATCGCCTCCCGCCGCTGAGTACACTCCTACACCTCTTACTCCCCGAATCACTGTTATGTCTAACAATATGTCTCTGCAGCCACCTGACCTACAAACACAGATTTATGAGCTCCGCAAGGAGACTGCCCTGCTCAAGCAGGAAGTGGCAGACTTAGAGTTACAGATGCAGGTTTCTGATCTCACTCATGCCTCGGAGACCGATGCTCTACATCAGGCGATCGACGAGCTTCGGAGGGAGATAGCTGAGATTCGTGGATCAAGCCAAGATAAGAAACCTACCACATGACTCATTCCACCCTGACAGCACTACCCTAGTATTTAACTTCCTTTTATTTATCGCATTTCCACTTTTATATTTTCATGCACTTTGAATTCCTTATATATATACATATTATGCACTAATTTTTATTTTTATTTTTCTTTTTTGATTTTTAATTATTTTATTTTTGTCGTGCAAAGAAAAAAAATATATAAGACAAAAATATGCAAGCCAATGCCTTGAAAAGAAGAAGAAAACGCTATTCAGACCCCCCGGAAGACAAAGGTGCAAGGAAGGCCCAAAGGAGGATCCAAAACCACAAGGCCCAGGAATTGGCCTTGTGGCGGGCGCCATAGGCCCTGTGGCGGGCGCCACACCGTACCATCAACAAATACGGGATTCAATCCCCATTTCCACCATTTTCATCCCTTTCTTCACCAAAAACCCATTTTTCCAACCTTCCAAATCCTCCTTGAACCCCATTAAAGCTCCCCCATTTCCAAAATACCCTCCATCCATAAAACATATCCAACATCCATTTCCATTTTCATCCATCAAAAACCAAAAAAATCAAAACTTTATCATTCCCCTCATAAACCACTTTTCTACTATTTTCACTACCTAAGGAGCTTTTCAACAATGGAGTTCAACGGATTTATTCTTCGTGATGGAAGACCGGGCGAAAGGCAACGGAAAATTATTCAGAGGCTTCAAAGTCGAGAAATCCTCTCGACTAGGTACGTCGACGATAACTATCTGTATGCTTTGGGTATTTATCATAGTGTTTTTAATTTATTAGAATTTCTAGGCTTGCATAATATTTTCATTAATCAGGAACCTACCTATGAGAGGCTGACAACTGAGTTTTTGAGTTCTTTGATATACACTGTCAGTCCTAACACTGCTAGCACTGTCGGTACTGTTATTTTTAGACTGTTTGGAATTGAATATGAATTCAGTACCAATGAGCTAGCAGATTTGTTAGGAATCCCTCATAGGGAAGGTTCGATTTGTGAGGCACCTTTGGATGCTGAATGGTCGGCCGAGGTATTTACCTTCTGGCTAAGGCTTTCAAGTACTTCAATTAATTCTTTTGAAGGGATACTTGCGTCGACCATTCACAACCCGGCCATAAGAGTTTTTAGACTTCTTTTGGCATGTACTATTTTTGGCCGGGAAAGTCCAAACAAGGTTAATGCTCGTGAACTCCTATTTTTGCAAGGATGCCTCACTAGAACCCACATCAATCCGGTCCCGTTTATGCTTGCCCACATGACTTTATTTACTAATAAAACAGGACCGATTGTTTTTGGAGGGCTTGTTACGTCTATTGCTCGGGCTCTTGGCCTGAATGATGAGATAGCTACACTTGAACCACTACCTCCTCGCACAATTAATTTAAAATTTCTGAAAGACATGAAATTGTGCCGAACAAGGAGAGAAGGTGGTTATGAGTTGATGGTTCATGGGGTATCTATCCCATCTGTTGCTTTACCATGCAGTAGACGTACTGATGTACGTGATGAAAGGAACTGGACCTATGATCTTAATGCTCCACGTGTTTTGGGTCCACTTCCTCCTAATATTCCCGATGGGGAGGCACATGACACTGATGATGAGTATGATCGGAGAGAGCAGTCTCCCATCCCTCACATGTCCCCCCATCGTCCTTCACAGTCACACACTGCACCATCTTCCTCTAACCCTGTTGCAGGTACTGCTCCTGGATTCTTTGTCACCGAGGAGATGTGGCGTGATATGACAGCTAGAGAAGAAAGGCGTGATGGCCTTCTCTCTACTATTTCACAGCAGCTGACGAACAATATGAGCTTCATGCAACAATCGCGATTGGTTTCGGATCGTGCTTATAGCAACGTTTGCCGTACCTTGAACGATGTTTCATTAGAGCAGAACCGTCAGAGAGAGTTCAACAGCCGACATTACCAGCTTGTAGAGGCTACTCAGGGTTCCATCTTGGGTAACCTTCGAGAGGTCCGGAGTGCTCAGGCTGCTTTATCAGCACGACTCGACCGGAGGGACCAGCATCGTAGTAGATCCCGTCGTTCCAGACCATCACATCAGAACGGCGAAGGCACCAGTGCCCCTCCTCAGTAGTCTTTTTCCAGGTTACCCCCCTTATCTTATTTCGAAACATTGGGGACAATGTTCGATTTAAGTGTGGGAGGGGATTTTATTGCTTTCTGTTATTTCCCTTTTTAGTTAATTTCCTTTCAGTTATTTCCCTTTTCAGTAATTTATTTTTCTTAGATAATGCATGAGTCTGACGAGTCACCAGTATAGTGTCTTTTTAGTTCATCTTCATTTTTTCCCATTTCCTTAGCCTTACCAGAAAATTTTTAAAAAGAAAACAATGTTGTTTCACATGTTTTTTGGGCTTTGAGACAGGTTTAGATTAGGATGTGGTGACTTAGGTCAACTTTTTGAAACATCAGAACCATTTTAGCACCATAGACCTCTTGAATATAGGAATCACTCCTAAACCCCACCACCATGGCCTTTACTATCATTCAAAAAATTGTCCTAAGTAGTTTATTTTAGCAGTCAGCTCCGGCCTAAGCATACTCTACGTAGGGGGCCGATGAATATAAGTGAATGATCCAGTGCTAATAAAAAAAAAAAAAAAGAAAGAAAAAAAGGCAAACTCTGGTATAGGTGACCCTCACAAAGTCATTTAAACCGAAAAAAGAGAAGAAAAAAAAATTTTTTGCCACAAAAAGAAAAAAAATTGCAAGTCACCTATTGTTAGTTGGTTCAGAGGTATCTGGCACTGAACTTGGTAGGGCGGATTACGATCCGATCCCCCGCAACTACATTTAGGCGAAATAAAAACAGGTTTACACATGCTTATGTGCCAGAAACCTTATGTTATGGATCAGAATCACTAACCGGTCACTCTACTATGAAGCATGTACGGATAACGGGCTTAATGTGATTGCGCCTGAATGAAAAGGACACAAAAAGATGAGAAGATAGGCCTAGGTATCATGGGATGACATGGAGTGGTTAATATAGGATTGAAGTTTGTGTTTGTGTTACTATGGTACCCTTGGTTCACTTAGTTAGTATCTGTCACTGCATCCTGACTTGAACTTAGAATCCCTTTAGCCCAAAGACAAGTGTTGACACCATATTTTCTTAAGCTTTAATGTTTGCTTGAGGACAAGCAAAGGTTTAAGTGTGGGAGAATTTGATCACACTAAAATTCACCGTATTTCTGACTCCGATTTCGCATGCATTCTTAGCTTTTATTGTTGTTTTGCTTTGTTATTGCTTTGTTTTCTTATGTTTTCAGATTTTTATAATAATCGGAGCTTGAATCGGGAAAAGGAGCGAAAAAGGAGTGAAAACGGACGAAAACCTAGAAATTCAGCATTTTGCACTTGCGGCACCCACCGTGGCGGGCGCCATGGGGTTAGCCATGACGTGGCCACGCCTCAAGACCACTCCTCAACCTCCAAGACCCACGATCCCCACTCCATCATCCCCTGTAGGGACCATGGCGGGCGCCATGACCTTGTGGCGGGCGCCACAAGGCAAAATTTCATAACCTCCACTTTTTAGTGGAGGGGCGTCCCGGTCATTTCATGCTTTCAGTTTTTACTATAAATAGGACCTTAGATTTTCGTTTTTCTTCATCCAGAATTAGAATTCTCTAGGCATATATCAGTTATAAAGCAGTTGCCATTCCACATCGGGGTGCCTCTGCAATCGAGTGATCGAGTCTGTAATCTGTCTGTGGTTCGAGTTTTGGAGCACTCTGGAGGAAGTTAATCCTGCCGCCATTTTAATTCCAGTTAGTATTTTATTTTTCCGCATTGCTTTACTTTTATTTATTTTCTCGCACTTTACTTTGTTTATTTCCCGCACTCGCACATTTACTTTGTTTATTTCCCGCACTCGCACATTTACTTTGTTTACTTCCCGCACTCGCACATTTACTTTGTTTACTTCCCGCACTCGCTTTAAATTACTCATATGAAAAACTATAAAAAGAATATTTACTTTATCATGTCTAACTAATCCCATAAAGGTTAGAATGTAAGGATCTTAATTAAACCAGTAATCAGTATAATTGTTCGTGGAAACACCTAAGGGCTATTTTATCTTTCAATTTAAGTAATTGTTTTTAACTATTTCAAAAACAGCCAAAAGCGCTTTGTATAGTTCATTAGGAGTTTTTAGATTAAAAAGAAAAGAGATTTTAAAACGATTTTCGGACGCGTTATGAGATTTAGAGTCTGGTTCATAAGAACCTCTTTTTGCTAAGAAGTCCAGGTTAAAATACTTTTCAACTTTGTTAAGAAACTATATTTCTTAAAAATAGGTTTACTACTCTAACGCAGTACGCACCTTTTTATCCGTGACAATAGGAGGGGTTGATTAGAGAGTACAACTCGGTTCTGAATACGCGAAAGCGACAGTTCCTGTTAAATTAGTTCTTTTCAAAGGAGAAAACATTGCCCATAAGTAGTTCCATTAACAAGTACTGGATTATCATTGATTACGTGAATTACATTCGAGCCTGTCTTTTATTTATTATTTAAAATTATAATTTTATTTACCATTGCACCCTTACTAAAACCCTTAAAAATAGTTGCCTTAGATAAACACCATAACAACAGGTACGATAGATTGACACTTGGTCTCTGTGGATTCGATAATCTTTTATATTACTTTGACGTGATTCGTACACTTGCGAAAAACACGCATCAAGGAATCGAAGTTGATTTGGGAGCGATTCCTTACGCCTCGACTATTTGTCCACAAACTTAATCTGACAAGAGGGCAAGCTTCCCTGATAGCTTACCAACCAAATCATGTGTCGAGACAGTTTGGACTTATCCAAACCCTACCTAGGTGTTTATACGAGAAAAAATCCCACGTTCTGCTTTCACACAACATCGTTAACCCCATCGAATGTTCGACCCAATTGGCGCGTCATGCCCATAAATCCTTACTTACCCCACTTTATTTTGAACCTTCTTATTTATGTTCCCCAAAATTTTATAACTGGTGGTCCAGACATTATTCTTCTGAATTTCTTGATGCTGCCAGTCTTAGTCGAATGATTGATCAAGCTTTCGTTGATGTGCAGGAAAAAACCAAGAAAGGTAGGTCCACTCACATAAAGGAGATACAAGCCTTCCGAAAATACTTTGAAACTGCTTATCGACCGGATGATATTAGTCGAACCGTCCGCGAGGCTGCTGTCACTTTGAGGGGAAAATTTCTAAAAAAGATGGAGAATTTAAAAATTCCTTCTTCCATCCCCCGTGAGAAACGGTATGAGATGGCTTTCAAATTATTTCCCCCTAAGGTTCCTCGATTGCCATCTGCTGATTTTGGAGTGGCCCTTGCCCCTCCATTCCCAGATTGGTTCATCTGTGAGGATCCTATAAAATTCCTCAGACAGTAGTCGAAGCCTAAAGCACAGCGGGTGGTTCCGACTAAGCATATCGTCGATACTTTCAAAGGGCACTTTCATATTAATATCGAAGATGTTCGCATCGAATCCGACATTCTCGAAGGTCGATTCCCCTTCGTTTTAAAACTTTTAAACAACGTTTTATCATTACTAACGGGTGGCGCTGTCATTTGTCTTTTGCAGCTGCTCCAAAAAAGACCGCCATCTCGGTGAAGACTGACAGTTCCGTCGAGGGTCAGAAGGTAATATTAATGCACCATCTTAATCTTTTCAACATTACGGGTTTAGAAAGCCTAACACTTTCCCAATGCTTTTTCAGGTAAGCCGGAAACCCCCTACCCCTCAGAGAAAAATAAAGAGAGGCGCCAACCTAGTCATCATCGACTCAGAAGACGAAGATGGTTCTCCTCGAGAGGAGGTTCCAATGAAAAGGCGGCGAAAGGTTGTCCGCGGTCTCGACACCACTGACTCAGATCCTCCATCGACTCAAATCCCTGAATCACAAGCTCAACGTGTAGACCTTGGTAAGGTTTCTGTCGGAGGTACCCCAATTCCTCAAACTGCTGCTGTTGAAAGCGACAATTCCAGTCCGGCTGATGAAGGCCCGAAGGTCCAACTCTTATCTTCGACTACTTTATGTCTGAATTTCAAACTACTTTTGGACTATTTTTTCTCATGTTTAGATTTTCTCTTTTTCAGCCTGACGTTGTGATGACGGAAAACATCCCGACTACATCTCTTCTCGAGGCCTATCCTTTGAACAGTCGAGGTGAGCCCATCTATCGTCCTTCTTCGGACTTAGGTTCTGGTGTGAGTTCTCTTGGGAAAATCAATAAACCTGAGATCCCTGTGGTTCCCCTGCTTTCTCCTTTAAAAACTGTCACCCAACAATCTCAGACCGACGGGTCCGATCATGACGAGGGGAACAATTCCCAGAATCCCATCGAAACAGGTGAGGAAGCGAACTTCTTGGATGAGGGCGAAAATCCTGCTGATGGTTCACCTCAGGGAACCGCAATGGAGGTTGATGATAAACCTGTGGAGGAAAGGGGTACGACAGATGGAGCCATGCATCAATCTGAATTGGAAGAGTCTAGTGAAGAAGACGTCGAAGAAGACGAGGACGAGGATACCACCAACGCTGCCCCAATTAAAGAAACTGCTGTCGAGAATCCTCCTATCCAGCAGGCCAAACCTGTTGAGACAACTCCAATTGCCCCTGCCAACATCTCCGCAAAAGTAGAAACGATGCCTGCCAAAAGTGCAACAGATCTTACTGTAGCAGAACTTGAGGCTCTAAAAGCGTCAGACCATCGTCAATACATCCAACTCCTCTTTCGTAGGCGAAATAGTTCCTCAGGCAGATCCCAAAGCACTTCGACCTCTGAAGGTCCGACTTCAACTCCAATCAATAGTGCTCTTGAGAAAGTAAAGGACAAGATTTTCAAAGGGGACCTCTTTTCTCTTTTGCAAATGGGTCCAGTTCACTACCTTTCTTTGAAAACTCTCCTACAACAAGTGGACCTTCAATCGATCTCTGCTGAGGCTGCGGCCGTAATCCAAGAATTTGGGAAGTTGATCGACCAGGTTCATACTGACTTTAGGCTCTTGCCTCAGTTCGACAAGGATACATCTGAAAAGTCAGGTACTGAAGCTGCTGCTTGGTCTGCCGTTGCGGATTGTGAAGACAAAATTGCAACGCTGGAGGAACAAAAGGCCAAGAACCAACAAGAGATTACTGAGAATGAAACGAACATCACTTGTTGGGAGCGTAAGATCAGAAAACTTCGCAGTAAGATAGATAAAGCTCAGAAGAGGAATGCTGAACTGTCTTCCTTCGATGATTCTTCCTTGTCGACAGAGCTTGATCATGCCGTCCTTTTTGCCGAGGAGGCTCAACAACTTGAGGCTGATATTGCGCAACTGAAAAACGACAAAGCCTCTTGCCAGAGTCGTCTCGATGCTCAGAAAGCAAACTATGTTAAGATGAAGTCCAACCTTCCTTTTTAGATTTCTGGAATGTTTAATATTTATTTTCTGGCCTTTGTAAGTCATGTCTCTATTGCTGTACTCGTAAAGACTAAGCCATTTTTGGCATATTTTATTGATGCCATTTATGGCCCTGTTATTTAGTTTTATATTACTCTGTCGAAATGTTTACCTCTTGCAGCGCTGGTTTGTATTTTTTCAAATACTTTCCGTTTACTTTCAAGATTCGTTTATCATTGCTAAGTTCCTCGACTTCGTATGCCCCATTCAAAAAGACTTTTGAGATTTGAAACGGTCCTTCCCATTTTGGGGACCATTTGCCTAGTGTCCTGACCTTTCGATCCATCGGCAGGATTACCCTCCAAAATAAATCTCCAATCAAAAAGGTCTTTGCTTTGACTCTTTTGTTATAGGATTTCTCCACTCTTTTCTTTTGTCTTCTTAAAAGTTCCAACGCTCTTAACCTTTCCTCGTTTAAATCCACTAACTCGTCGAGCATCATGTCTCAATAGATCTCACGGGGAATTTCGTGATGCCTCTGAATCCTGGCTGACTGCACAAGAATTTCGACTGGTAATACTGCATCATGGCCAAAAGTCAGTTGATAAGGTGTAGTGTTGGTGGCTTCTTTGGGGGATGTTCGACATGCCCATAGGACCTGGTCTAAGGTTTTATGCCAGTTTTTTGGCTTACCCCCTACTTGCTTCTTTATCATTCCAATTACTACTTTATTCGTTGCCTCGACCTGGCCATTGGCCTGGGCGTAGTAAGGGGTCGAAGTAAGGAGTTTGAATCCCATTTCTCTGGCAAACTCTTGCATTTTCTGATCGGTAAAGACTGATCCTTGATCTGTTGTTATCGTTTCTAGCAAACCAAATCTAAAGATAATGTGTTTTTGAATAAATTCAATCACATCGTCTTGGTCTACTTTTGGCAGGGGTACTGCCTCGACCCATTTGGTGAAATAGTCTATCCCCACCAAGATGAATTTCTGGTTTTTCGAGGACGCGGGTCGTATTTCTCCTATTAGGTCCAAAGCCCATCCTCTGAATGGCCATGGCTTAATTATGGAGTGTAACTCGCTCGCTGGAACATGTTGTATACCTGCATGTATTTGGCACTCCTGGCAGCCTTTGGCGAATTCGATATAATCTTTCAGCATTGTAGGCCAATATAGACCTTGGCGAAATAGTAACCATTTCATCATTTGGCCTACCTGGTGTGCCCCGCATGCTCCCTTATGAACTGATGATAGTGCTAGATACGCCTCAGATTCACTTAGACACTTAAGCAAAACTCCCTCAGGAGCTCTTTTGAATAATTTGTTTCCTAGGAGGACGTAGCTTAGTGCTTGGTATTTTATTCTTCGCTCCGTGGTGCTCGAAGGATTTTGGAGGTATTCAACCAACGGTTTTCTCCAGTCCCCATCCGACATCGATTTGATTGTAAAGATCTCGAAGGTTTCTTCATCGGCGAATCCGAACTTTGCAGCCCTTAAATCTGATGGCCACAATGCCACAACTGCTACCTTGCTTCTGACTTGGATTACTTCTCGCAGGTCTTCGTAGAACACCTTATATCCTGATGCTATTTGGGCCAAATCGTTGGCCACCTGATTTCGTATTCGTGGTATATGTCGAATAGTAGTCTCTTCGAATTTCTTTAATAGCCTATTTGCTACTACGAAATACACAATGAGGCTTTCTTTGACACATTTGTATTCTTTTGTCAATTTTTTTATGACTAACTCTGAGTCTCCCATTATTTCGACTCTAGTTGCCCCCAATTCCAACAGAATTTCAAGTCCAGCTATCAAGGCTTCGTACTCTGCCTCATTGTTAGAGCATGGCTCACTTATTTTATACTTGAATTGTGTTAGAATTTTATCAGGAGAAATAATTAGCATGCATATGCCAGTTTCCTTCTTATGGCTGGAACCATCGAAGTACAACTTCCAAGGTTCTAGTTCGACCATATTTAAAGCGTTTGTATCTACGGAGTGATCGACGATGAAGTCTGCCACTATTTGCCCTTTAATTGCTTTCAATGGTTTATATGTTAAGGAAAATTCCGTTAACGCTAATGCCCATTTACCTATTCGACTATGCAAAATAGGTTTGGACAACATATGCTTTATAACATCAAAATGCAAAGAGACACAAACATCAACAGGCTTTATATATTGCTTTAACTTTGTACATGAGAAATACAAACATAGACATAGCTTTTCTACTTCGCTATATCTAGTCTCTGCATCATTTAGGACTCTACTAAGGTAGTAAATGGCTCTTTTTGTGCCGTCTTCGTCCTCTTGAGCTAACATGCTTCCCAGGGTTTTGTGTGACGCAGCTATGTACAACCTCATGCTTTTGTGTCGACAAGGTGAAGAGAGAAATGGAGGATTGGTAAAATAACTTTTAATTTTGTCAAAAGCTTCTTGTTGTTCCTTCCTCCACTCATACCATTCTTTGGTGACTCGAAGCAACGACGAGAAAGCTTGGGTTTTGCCGCTTAGGTTTGATATGAACCTTCTTAAGAAATTAATCTTACCCAACAGGGATTGTAATTCCTTTTTATTTGACGGCGCCTTGGTCTCCATAATAGCCTTCGTCTTGTTTTGGTTTATTTCGATGCCCTTTTTATGGACTACGAAACCCAAGAAGTCGCCCGCCTGCATAAAAAACGCACACTTTAAAGGGTTCATTTTGAGGCCAAACTTCCTCATTCTTAAGAAGGATTTTCGAAGATGATCTATATGATCTTTACCTGATACGAATTTAACCATAATGTCGTCAATATATATCTGCATAAACGATTCTATATAGTCATGGAAGATTGAATTCATTGCTCGTTGGTATGTTGCCCCAGCGTTTTTTAGGCCAAAAGGCATTACTACCCATTCGTAGGTACCTATGGCCCCTGGACAACGAAACGCTGTTTTGGGAACATCATCCTCGGCAATGAAGATTTGGTTATATCCAAAATAACCATCTAACATACTAAGATATTCGTGGCCGGCGGCTGAATCGACTAGCATTTCTACCACTGGCATCGAATATTCATCCTTAGGAGTTGCTGAGTTTAAGTCCCTAAAGTCTATGCAGACTCTCAAGGAACCATTTTTCTTAATAACTGGCACAATGTTAGAAAGCCATTCGACATACCTGGTTGTGCGGATGAATTTGCACCGCATAAGTCTTTCGATTTCCGCTTTTATTTTTGACAAAACCTCTGGAGCAAAACGCCTTGGGCTCTGTTTGACTGGTTTCTTGCCAGGCTTGATCGGCAGTCTATGTTCCACCAACTCTCTTTTCAATCCTGGAATTTCATCACAATCTCAGGCAAAACAGTCTCTATATTCTCGCAAAAGCTGGATGACTTCACCTTTTAATCGAGCGTCGAGGTTGGCACTAATGTAAGTGGGCCTTTTTATAATGCCGTCTCCTAAGTCCACTTCCTCTAGCGGGTCCTGCGCAAGCATCTTGTCATCCTCTGCCAAGGGATCTTTCTCGAAACCCAAAGGCTCGTCGTCATAGATAGCATCAAGCCTTTCGTTTTCTTGATGGGTTTCATCAGATAGTTCCATGTCGAAGCCTTCCTTGTAGCTTCTCTGAAGAACTTCTTTATTGGCCTCTGTGGCCATTTTGCCCCTAACAGCCTCTAGGTCCGTCTGTAGTCTAGTTTCGGCCACATAAGCCGAAATCCTTCGAAGCGCATTGGCTTCAGTCATTATTACTGAAATCACTTCCCCATCCCGTGGGGTCCACCGGCAAGGTTCCAAGGTATGAAAGCCTTTCTCCTGGCACCTCTCTGTCCCAATGGAAACCGTCTACAGGATGTAAGTATAACGAGCCAAAGACTTCGTCGTCTGGATTAAAATCGAAGTCTGCTGGTCCACAAGGACCTATACCAGCCAAGTGTTTGTCGAAGTGCCTTTGATCGACATAGTTGATGGGCGCCCTATAGTACCCTTGATCAGTTTCAATATTCTCTACGATGCCGTCTGGCCTCCAAATTGCAATCCTTTGATGCATCGAGGATGGCACTGCCCCCACGCCATGAATCCACTCACGTCCAAGTAACAGGTTGTAATTGGCTGTAGTTTCTACAACCATGAATACCGTTGGCCGTGTTACTGTTCCGACGGTGATATCTACCTGGATTACTCCCCTGGTCGAGCCTACCTTACCTTCGTAGTTGGACAGGAGCATGTTGTGTGGCTTGGTGTCAGCATCGCTTTTCCCGATTTTGTTTAATAGAAGATGTGGCATCAAATTTACCGTCGCGCCACAGTCCACCAGAATTTTGTTGATTGGGGTGTTTTCCACTTTAGCCGTAATGTAAAGCGGCTTCAAATGGTTCCTCATCTCCTCAGTGGGCCGATCGAAGAAAGCATTCTGCTCTTCGACACAGCCGCTGTTCATCACATAATAGCAGACGGGTTTGTGTGCTGCCATTTCGCAGTCTACGTCTGTGTCGCAGTTTTTGATCACAGACAATCTGTCATATTCTTTCGGCATCACTGACACTATGTTCACCAACAAATTTAGCGAATCATCAGAATCTGAGTCGAAGTTGTCCGTCATCTCGTCGTCGACCCTAGTGATCTCTTTCTGATTTTTAACCTGGTTAGAGAATAACTTCCTGCCCACCGGTGGTTGCGTGGTTTTGCTGATCGTCTTTGACAGTTCTCTCTGATTCTCTGTTGGAAGATTAGTACTAGATTCAGCCTTGTCCTTCAACGCTGTTTCTCTAAGAGCTTTTCTTTTCCGTTGTTCCCGCCTCCACTGTGATCGAGACATGGGGTTTTTTCCTTTATAATTCTCGGATACATGGGCCATCTTCGAAGACTGGAATTCTTTTCGATAGGTAACTGAGGAACCCCTATTCACTTCTAAATTCTTCCATCTTTGTTCGCCTTGTCGCTTATCCTCGTTGGGTTTTGCCCACCTACCATCGGTGTTTCCAACAGCGGGTTTGAAACTAACAGACCTTGTTTTGGGGCCTCTGATGTGGGGTTCATAGCTTTTCAGCAAACTGCTTCGTCTATCGAACTCAGGCATTCTCCCACTTTGCTTGAGCCTTCGTGTTCCCTCAAGTCTCTGGGCAGCCTTTTTGTCGAAGATTGCGCTACATTGTGGGCATAACATCACGCTAGAACCCTTTCCCTGACATTTGTGAAGAAAATCCACAATTGTTTCCTCTTGCTTCGGGTATGCCTCCTTAGTGATTTCTTCTTGGTTGTTCGACTCACTGTCTCCCTCACCTTCTTGTTGGGTGACTTCCATCATGTTGATCTCAACCTTCTCGACCAAATTCAAACCCTTTAAGTTTAGACCAAAACCTTCAATAGCCTGGTCCATTTCGACGAAGTTATCAGCCATCTCCTTGGTCACCATCTCCCATTTTGGATTGTCCGCTACCCCATCGACGTTGGTAGTATCCATCTCCTCTTCACTGCCTCAATCAAAGCCCATTATGACCTTTGTCATCACAGCATTCTTGACGAAGTCATCAATAACTTCTATCATGCTTTCTAAGAAGTTGCGGCCTTCAGTGACCTCGATCATGTTGGCTTCTAAAGGCTCTGTGTAGTGAGCGTCCGTCACCTGTAGAGGGTCCGTGTCGACCTTCATTTGGCTGGTGGTTTTCTCCCCAAACTTCAGTCGTCCCTCCTGGATTGCGTTCTGAACAAGATCCCTGAAAAGAAAACATTGAGATGTTTTATGACCCAGAAAGTTATGGTACTTACAAAAACCTCTCTTTTTTCGTTGCTCTAGTGATGGCAATTTAGCGCCAGGTGGCACTATCATTTGTCCATCTTTTACCAACAGATCGAAAATTTCATCACACTTGGTGATATCGAAGGTATATGTTTTCTTTGGGAATCTATCATTCCTTTCTGATTCGACAACACTCTTCCCCTGTGGGGGTGCTAATACTTTACAAGAATAAGGGGGGCCTTGTTTAAGTTCGGCGAGGTCTACTTCATTTTCGTCGAGATTCAAAGAATCCTCGCATGCCCTTTCGATATTGTCATCAATTTCGACAAAGGCCACCTTCTTGCTCTTGTTAAGCCTAGTTTTCTTGTCTTTCAAACGTTCGAGCTGTCGAACTCTATCGGCCAATTGGGCCATATCTCTTAGGTATTGGGTATCTAACTTCTTACGAGTGGAATAATCAAGGCCTCCAGCAGCCATTTTGATCAGTTCGTGTTCCGGCACTTGCGTAAAACACCTGGCTTTGAGTAATCGAAACCTATTGAGGTATTCTTCAATTGGCTCCGAAAACTTACGTTTTACGCTAGCTAGTTCTTTCAAACTAATTTTGGTCTGGCCCATGTAAAACTGCTCATGAAACAAGCGCTCAAGTTGGGCCCAACTACATATGGTGTTAGGTGCTAGCGTCGTGAACCAAGTGAAAACATTTTTTGTGAGGGAACTTGGGAAGTATTTTATCCTAAGGCTCTCATCATTCGCTATTTCCCCGGCTTCGATCACATATCGAGCCACATGTTCGACAGTAGATTCCGTCGTATCCCCTGAGAATTTCGTAAATTTTGGTACTTTCGTCCTAGGAGGTAACTCTGTTTGAAGGATGTAATCTACTATCAGGGATGTAAAGTTTGGTCGAGTAAAACCAATGTTTACTCCATTCCGAGCCATGATCCTTTCGACCATGGCCGCTAGATTTTGTCAATGGCTATATTATTGCGTCGAACTTCTTGGACCACATGATCTGCATCCTGGTTTCGGTTTATCACGACCACTCCTTGGTTACCTTCTTCTAGAACATGGACCTGGTTCGTTTGATTTTCTCTTACCGCCTCAATTACAGGAGGTTCGACTCTAACCTGGTTTTCTAAGTGTATTTCCCTTGCGTTTCTTACGTCTTGTCGAGGGACGTTCGCCATTGTGTTTTGATTTCTGGGTACAGGGGGTACTCCCATGAACTTAGCCAACCGCGTCAACTGCATCGTCAATTGTTGGTTGGTTTGGGTAGTGTTATGGATCAATGGCTGGAAGATCTCACCCATAGTTTGGGACAAAGTCTGAACCATTTGCATGTTGCTCTCATCCATCTATTGCCTTAAGCATGCGACTGAGGTATTGGTCAAGTTGGGGCCTTGCGTCGAATATCCCAGACTCTGGCCCTGGAAATTTCGACCAATGTTCACCCCAGATCCTGATCCTTGCAACGGAGAAGTCACAGGGTTATCTGAAAAGATGGGGGGAGCATTTTGAAGCCCCTGCATCACAGTTGTAGGCATTCCATACGTTGGATTCCTGGGCATCTGTACCAATCGAGGAAGAGGATTTTGCCTAGGCAGGGGGCTTCCTTCTAATGGTGTCTGAGGATTTGACACTTGGGCCCGATATATTCCAATACTGGTTGAGTATAGGGTCTTATTACAGTCGACCCAACCCCTAATATCGAAGGTGTTGGTACAGGCCTTATCGGGAGCCCTATTTGCTCTCTCGTTGATGGTATTGAAGTCGACGCTCCGTCGTTTCTTGTTTCTTCGCTAGAGCCATTTTGTTGGCCATTTGGCTGAACGGGTTCCGTCGCCATATTCCTAATGTTACGTCTTACTAAACTTTCTTCGTTCGTAGTGGTTATTCTGCCACTTCTTAGTAACATACAATGTATTTTGAAGAAAAGTTGATAAGGCTTATATTTTTAGATTTTTATGATCTCAAAACTTTCTTTGTTCAGCACGGTCCCACCGGGTGTGCCATTTTGTTTACCGTGTGTTTTTGGTAAACAATCTCTGGTCTATCAATTTGGTATCAAATTGACTAACTTGCAGGATTGACCATACGAAATCCTAGGATATGTGCTGAAGGGTGTTTCTATTTGAACCTATCTAGAAATGTGTTTCAACAATACTAAGAAGAAATAACTTAAAAGGGGGCAGAAATTATCCACGATGTTTAAAGGAAAGGAGGAAGAAGAATTATTAAAGGGAAAAGAGATAAATGTTTTTTGGGAGGGAAAGACCTAATCGAAATGGTAATGATGATCAAAAGGGAAAGACAGAACAAATAAATAAAAGTACTTAACGAAAGTAAAGAAAACAAAGTAACTTCATTGAAAAGATAAAGGATGGTGTGTTTACATCACATACATTCTCTATAATACTCTCTTTCTCTACGCTCGGATACTTGGAGTAATTTTAAGAGTGATTTGTACAACAGTAAATTACAACACACTAAGTTTTATGTCTAAGACTCCTATTTATAATAATAATAGTAACTGCTAATAACCGCTAATAACCTCCTTAGGCCATCTATTCTTGACAAGTGTCAGACCGCATGCAGTCCTTTATCCGATGAGAGTCACTTGTCCTTCTTAGTCATAAGAAAATATAACTATTCCCTCCAAGATTTGAATTTCAAAAACTCACTTCGTCCCTTCTTCTAAATCTCGGTCAAAGACCATTTCGCTTGCTTAGGTCGAAGTGTTTAATTTCAATACTTCAATTTTCCTAAGTCTTTGGAAGACTTGTAGGTCTTTTTAATATGCTGAATAATAGCCTCCAACATAAGTCGTCGAATTGGTGAGCTAATAGGACGAAATACACATTTTAATTGATATAAGTGTATATTTTTTTTCTCATATTTTAATTTATTTTTTTAAATACTTTAATTTTCCTACGTATAAAACTGAGTTTTTATAAAAAAACAATATTGTGGACAAAAAAATCTTGACGTCGGTTGGTTCGGCAACTAACTGTCAACGATTCGACATAGAAGTTATTGGTTGAGCGCTCACAGCTTTTCTACTCCAAATCCCCAAAAATAAAAATAAATCTTCAAATCGATATTTCTTCTATAAATAAATAAAATAAATTATAAAAACTAGACTAAAAAACAAAAATAAAAAAATAAAAAAGAGTGCCGACATGAAATTTAAAACATAATAATTAGATTTTCTCCGTCGCCATCAAACTTTATATTCTCTCCGTTACACGTTTGATTTTCGTTTTGTTGTTATTTTAGAATTATTTATATTCCAAAAAATTAATATATTTATTTTTTAAATAGAATTATTATTTTTATAATAAATAATTATTTATCATCATAAATACGTGTTACGATATTTTGTCTCACGTAGATACAACACATTCTTCAAGTTTTCTCTTTATTCTTCTCTTCTTTGTCAAAGCTACTCAACATAGCAAAAACACTTCAATTGTGTTCAAATTTAGGTTTTGAGTAAATGCAACAATCACACTGCGGAAATTTTTTCATACTTTGTAAGTTTCTCAATCTAGGTTTTTTCATTTATTCAATTGGTTGCATATTGAATAAGAATATTTGATTGTGTTTTCATGCACTGCTTGTGTTTGATGCAGTTCCTCTGAGACTTTCTGAGATTTTTTTGGGAATATGATTGTGTCAGCTCTTTTGACATCTGTTGGGATCAACACGGCTTTGTGTGTGTTGTTTTTGACACTGTATTCTGTATTGAGGAAACAACCGAGCAATTATGAAGTTTATTTGCCTAGATTGTTGGTTGAGGGGATTTCTAAGAGGAGAAGTCATTTCAATTTGGAAAGGCTTATACCTTCTCCAGGTTGGGTTGCTAAAGCCTGGAATCTCTCTGAGGAGGAGCTGTATTCGTTAGCGGGATTAGATGGTTTAGTCTTTATGCGTATCATAACCTTCAGGTATATATATCTTCCTCGCTTTCTAGGGGATAGTAGTTTTAAATTGCGTACACAAAGCGGTTGGATGGGCCACTTTTGTTGCAATGTCTAGGTTCACATGTAGAGAGAAATTTTGTAGATTTTGTGGTGACGAGAGTAGATTAGATCGAGAGAAGTCAAACAATTAGAGGAAGAAAAAGATCTAGAAAGGCTATAAGAGAAGTTATGAAGAGTGATATCGAGATTAACAATTTGGATAGGAGTATGGTTCTAGATAGAATATTATGACGAAAGTTGACCCATGTAGCCGATTCCACTTAGCCGACCCCACTTAGTGGGATAAGGTTTGGCTGTTGTTGTTGTTGTCGTCTAGACTCGCAGTGTAAGTTTAAGTGCAATCGCGACCATAGCATCAATTGATAACCATACTACTATGACTTTCATGGTTTTCTAATTTGTGCATGGTCCGTTTCAATATGCACTTGTTTTAAAATATAAAAAGGGTAATTAAGTTGTTTAGGATTCTCTTATTTAGATTGATTTCTTATAAGTTATGTTTTTGGATGCAGTGTGAAAGTATTTACTTTTGCTGGGGTTATTGGGATCTTTGTGCTTCTTCCAGTCAACTGCTGGGGAAATCAACTACAAGATTTTGATGGTTCTAACTTTACCAATAGCTCCTTGGATGTGTTCACTATATCAAATGTATACAGCGGATCTAACTGGTGAATATTCCCTCAAGATTTTATTGTTCAAATTGAACTGTGCTTTGGGAATCTTTTGTTTTTGGCTTATTATGGAATCATAATCCGTATGAAATTGTTATCCTTTTTTATTTCCTTTTCAGGCTATGGGTACACTTCTGTGCTGTATATGTTGTCACTGGATTCATATGCTTTCTACTTTTTAATGTAAGTACATATGCTCTTAGCTTATGTCAACATTTTGCCCAACTATTTCATCCATCCCCATATTTTATGCCTTTTACATTAGACTTAATTATGGAACTTTTTTGTAACTTCTTCAGGAGTATAAACACATATCTTCTCGAAGAATTTCTTACTTTTATTCATCCAAACCACAGCCTCATCAGTTCACCATTTTAGTTAACAGCATTCCCGCTTCTTCTGGCAGTATCAGTGACAGCGTTGACAGCTTCTTTAAAGAACTTTACCCTTCTGCTTATCTTTCACATGTGGTTGTTCGTCGTACAAACAAAATCCTAAGTCTCCTGGTAAGGATTATGATGGATTTTAATTTACTTTCTTGATAGTCGATTTTCTCGTCTATATTTTACATTTTCTTTGAAACTACTTTTGGTCTTCTAAGGCAGCATAATTTTGTGGAATTATGTATTGTTTCACATATTTATGCTTTTAATTTCAAAGCCTAATCATAGATATGTCATTTATTGTTAACAAAGCTGTCTTATTGGAGCTTCAAGTAAATTCTAAAAAAATAATATGAATCTCCTTTTTCATCTTAACCATGGAACTGACTACACTTTAAACTGATGTTATTTTTATCTGAACATGTAGAACATAAGCTACAGACGTTGGTTGTGAATAAGCTATTATCATCGTACTGCTATATTATAGGTTACAAACGTTGGTTGTGAATAAACTAGTACTACAATATTATAGGTTACAAACGTTGGTTGTGAATAAACTAGTACTACAATATTATAAGACTGTACTATAGATGTTTCAACTAGGTGAGTTCATAATACTCCATTTTCTCTAATAGAATGAAAGATACATAAGGCCATTTTGTTTACACATTCAAGCAAAGCATTTTCTCTTTTGATCTTCTTCCGGTACCCCTTCTCTATATTTTTCTTTTTTGTACTTATACAACAAGATACTAAGTTACCACCTTTTAGAACAACAACTAGTAACGAAAGAGAAAATAGAAACGCAAATCGCAAACAAGGGACCCAATGTTTGTTTCCGCAGTTCGGCAAAGTGTGCCTACTCTGCGACAATAGGGCAGCTATAGTTTCGTCTTATTATTTGAATGAATTAGGGTTTCAATGTTAGAAGTAGTAAATATAATACTATGGTTCGTAATTCAAAAATAACCCTGAAACGTACAGCCCACACCTTTTCTGTGACTACGAGCCATATTCACCATTTAGAATATAGTAACCTGAACTAGAATGCATATCTTGTGGGAAAATGGCCCAATCTGAATTTGAGAAATCAACGGCTTGGTTATGGACTTTGTCTTCATAAAGAAGGTTCTTGCATGGCTCTCCTTTATGTTTGAGGATCCAAGTTGAAGTGTGCCAATGACCACTGAGCGGGGCTTGGTTGGAGATATTTAATTACCACACTTCAAATGAAAAGACAGTTTTGTCATCCAACAAAATCTGTGGTATTTCTCAGGAACAAATAAGAAAATTACTACTACCTCGGTCCCTTTCTCTAAGTTCTTTTGAATTTTTTCCACATATATTAAGACAAGTTGGTAGTGTAATTAATGTGTATATTTTGTGTATGAATATACACAAAATATAAAGATGTGTCCAATTTTGACTTTTCATCTCTCAAGAAGTAATATTAGTAAGGTATATACTTAGAAAGAAATCATAAATGATTCTGATAATTTGAAATATAGTATATATTCAGGGACAATGCTTTTCCTAAAGATGACTTATATTTAAGGACAAAAGTAGTATCTACTGATCTAATGTACACTGTTTTCTCAAGAAGGGACAAATTTTGTTGTTTTGCTCCTTGAAAGTTCCCGTCCATGTGCAAATATCACTCCCAAAACGTGTCAGCTTCTTTATAAATTCATCCATCCATTTTCGGAAAGTTATTGTTCCATCAAGTAGGAAAAAATGAAACACATTGTTGGCAAGTTATGTGGCATTTAATGTGTGCAGTTTATGAGGCACACCAGCTATTCCTTAATACCTCAATAACAATAGTTGATGAAAGGATGAGTCTGTGAAAACCGAAGGATGGATTTGTGATGTTAACACATTTGAGGACTTATTTGGCATCGCATATGGATTCTTTAGGATTACATCAACGCTAGTTTCCTTCTTCAGGAACCAGATTGTACATTTAACTCATTCTGTTTCTCCGATAATATAACATAATTAATGTTTGATTTCCACCCATGACCAGGAAATATGATATTACTGAAGTACCTCTAAATTGAGTTTATAAAATTGTACAATTAATTGTACACAAGTTTTGAAGTCTTATCTTTAAACTTCAGCTTACATAAGCTTGTATTTCCTGCATCAGTCATTCTCTTTACCCTTATGTGTCTAGTTTAGTAAAGTAAAAAGTTTTCAATTGAGATATTAAGTGCCTCTTTTTTTTTGTGTCTAGGATAAAATTTCATTATTTTTCAGATGCTAAAATGTTTTTGGTATTGTAAGTTTTGAATTTTGCTTTGACTCAACATACAAGATTAAGTCTACACCATCTAAGCTTCGAGAAAGCGAGGATGACCATATTTGTTCACACCTTCTTGATCAATATGCAGTATTTTCATTTATAGTTCTTTGTACTGTACACAACTTAGATTTAATAAGCAGGGACTAATTGATCTGAATTGTTGTATAACATCTAGCTATCTGCTTCCCACCTAATGTTAATACTTCTTGTCTTTCCTTTTCAATCAATTCTGATATTTAGAGTCAGATTGGATTGATTTATTTTCTACTGGCATAAGCACCTCTGAGATTGTTTGGGAGTGCTTACTTATGACATGTCCATAAGTTCCTTTTCATAAGCTCTCTAGGATAGCTTATGAAAACAGTTTAGCTTTATTTTATCTTTTGTTATAGAAATAGCTTATACATAGATACTTATATGATAAACGTTTAATTAAGCTGATTATCCAAACAGGGAAAAGCACCACCATGTTGTTAATGTTTGATTAAGGATTGCCTTTTGAAGAGGGTATGAAGTATGATTGTGATATTTCATGGAAAATTTTGTTCGTAAATGAGAATTCCTTGAGACAATTATAATAATCAAAGTCTATCCAGTATCCACTACTCAAGCAACATATAATAACTTTAACATCTTCTATTTGAGTTCAATCATCTTTTCAGTGATATGTATAAGGTAGTTGCTATGTTGATCTAATTTAAGTGCTTTGGTATACTATATGTTAATTTGAAGAATTATCCAGCTCATTTCCCTATCTTTTGAATTCCTAAATCTAGAATGATGCAAACAATATGTATAAAAGGGTTGCACAATTACGACCAGATCCCACTAAGAGAAAGATTAGGCATGGAGCACTTTCTCGACTTTTTGGCAAAAGAAGTAATCACATAGAGCGTTACGAAAAGAAGTTAGAGGAAATCGAGGAGAATTTAAGACTGAAGCAGTCAGAGGCTTCACTGGCAGGAGAAGTATGTGGTAATCTTTGAATTTTAAAAGAAACATTTTATTAGTATACTTGCCTTCTTTTAACTATTTGAATTTTTCATGTCTCTGTTGGCATGAAGTGCATACTACTAATATACAGTAGGCTCGAGCTGCGTTTGTATTCTTCAGGACTCGTTTTGCTGCTGAAGCTGCTTTCCATCTGCAGCAATCAGTCAATCCAACACAGTGGATTACTGAGTTGGCACCAGAACCTCGTGATGTTTACTGGCCTTTCTTCTCTGAATCGTTCATACGAAGATGGATTTCTAAGTTGGTGGTTGTACTTGTATCTATTGTTTTCACTATTTTATTCCTTGTACCTGTAGTATTCGTACAAGGGCTTACCAACTTGAGTCAATTGAAAGCTTTGTTGCCCTTCTTGACAAGTCTTCTAACCATGTAAGTTAACTTGGTTTGTTTATTTGATGATATTTGTTAATTCATATCTCCTCTCTCTAGATTGGAAGTTTATTGCAATAAGAAAAACTTTTAGAGTTGCATGAGAATTAGGTCAATCATTGATTAGGTGACAAGTTGGTGATTGTAGGTTTTATATTTCAATGGTTGTATGTTCAGTTGATTATGTGAATTGGAATATCTGTTAGTTCCAGCATGATAATTGATAATTACTGGATATCTGACACTTTTGTGAATATGCTTACAGAAAATTTGTCAGTCAGATAATTACTGGATATCTTCCCAGTCTAATTCTTCAGTTGTTTCTGCTAGTGGTGCCGCCTGCCATGGAGTTCCTTTCCACTATTCAAGGATACATCTCACGTAGTGAAATAGAGAGGAGTGCAACTACTAAAGTGTTGTGGTTCACAATATGGAATGTTTTTTTTGCGACCGCATTTTCTGGGTCAATTTTATCTATGATGTCTACCATCCTTGATCCTAAGGTCATTCCTGGGACGTTAGCAGTTGTGGTTCCAGCACAGGTTAGATAATGTTCCTCTCCATTGTAAACACAAATAATCCGATCATTCTAACAACTCAAGTAAAATCCACATGCCAATTCATAATAATATATATTTTTTCCATTTCTTTGTTTTAATGCATTTAAATTGTGTTTGATTGTAGGCATCATTCTTTATTACTTATGTTGTCACGTCAGGATGGACAAGTGTATCATCAGAACTCTTCCGTATAATTCCTTATATTCTTAATTTGATAACAAGGCTATTCACAACTCCAAATGATGAATTTGAACTTCCATATATGCCATACCACAAGGATATTCCAAGGGTCCTTTTCTTTGGACTTCTAGGCATTACATATTTTTTCCAAGCTCCACTAATTTTACCGTTCGTCTTGGCCTACTTTTGTCTTGCATACGTCATTTACAGAAACCAGGTAAGCATTTATTTGTTTTTTATTTTTTATTTTTTTATATCTATCTATTTCTTAAAGGTTCTGTGATTTTGATGAGCTTATTTTACGCCAATATTGATTCTGCCAATAAAGAGAAGGGAGAGTTATGTTGGAAATCCTTAACCATGTGTTTCCAATATAGAAAGTGTTCAAGATATAGAATCATTTCTGAGCTTCCACCTATTGGTTTAAACTTCTGTATTGATGTACCTGAAATATGATTTTTATATAGGAGTATATAGTTAATTTTGACTCCTCATATTCCAAGATATTTAGTGGTATTAGTTGGAAGTTTATATGAAAAAAAGAAATAAATGTAGCTAGTAATTTGAAACGGTGCTTATAGAAAGGGACAAAGGAATAAAATCGTAACATTAATTAATACTTTAGGTAATTGGACTGTTTTAACCAGGACTTGCTAAACATGGGAAGAGCTGCAGGATGTAGCTTAAGAATATTTTTAAACAAAAAATGGAACTAAGATGTTTGGAAAAGGTTGAGGGGTATCTTAGTGGTGATAAATGGTAAGTCAATTCCAAAATTTAATATGAAATTAGGTCTTTTAAGTCTGGCAAAGTATTTATGGATAAGTTATGTTTTAAATATCTAAGCAGTCATTTCGGAGATGCTTGCCAAATAATGGAAGATTATATGATCATCTAGGAAACAAGATATCATCTTGATGGTTTGGCAAAAAGCCAGCAATGTGGTTTGGCTTAGTGTGAATGAAACTCTTTTAGTTACTATTAAGGGTTTCACACCGGATGAAATATAATTGGAAATGTGTTTATAAGTGAGAGATAACCCTCCCTCATCTTACAAGTTGGTTTTGTAGGGTTTGAATTAGGCCAATCTAAATTTTATGATAGTATCGTAGCATATCCTAGATTCGTTGGGCCACTTGAGTCATGCTTCACATGTCCAGTCTTTAGGCATGTGGGGTGTGTGTTATGAGTCCTATTTTTGATGAAATAGGATCTGCAAATGTGTTTATTGGCAGGAGACATCCCTCAAATTTGTAGGGTTGAGTTACTTGAGTTAGGGCCATTCAAATTTGAAGAATTACAAATCACATGAGATATAATTCATGTACTAAGGCAATGGTTGTAAGGTGTTTTAAGCATGCTCTCCATAGATTGCAGGGTACTAGTTATTGAAACTAAATCAGAGTCATGTGTGAGTTAAGAAATTTAATAATGAAGTACATAAATAAATAAAAATGAAGAGGAAAGGCCTAAACAAGTTGCACTTAGATGTCTTGGACCAGTTATTCATTGTTGATGAAATCAATGACATTTATAATAAATCAGGGTCAATAAAAAATTTGACAAATAAAATTTGGATGTTTATCTAATAAAAAGGATAACCTTGAACTATAATATTCAGCACTAAAATAATGGTGGTGTTAGAGTATATATAGTATAAAATGAATACTAAAGATGCATAATTTAGGGTTGTTGTGTGATGACAAAAGGTAGAAGTCCCCATTTTCCCTCAAAAATTGAATGTGGATTTGATTCAAGATAAATGTGAGATGTCCAAGATCAAAAATTGGATTTAAACTGTGTAAATGCAATATTTTTCAGGAACCACCATCTTTGTGTCTAGGATAAACAAAGTGCAAAAAGTAATAAATCTTGATTGCCTTGTGGAAATTCCAAACTTTAATGAAGTGTCATATGGCAGTAACTTTGATATGAGCTGAACTGATACTCTGCCTATGTATTATGCAGCTTATGAATGTATATGCACCAAGGTATGAAACTGCAGGAAAATTTTGGCCTACTGTGCACAACTCAACGATATTCTCTCTAGTACTCATGCACATCATTGCAGTTGGAATCTTTGCATTAAAAAAACTCTCTATGGCATCTACCATGACGCTTCCTCTACCGGTCCTCACTCTCTTATTTAACGAGTACTGCCGAAAACGATTCTTTCCAATATTTGTTGGATACTCCGCAGAGGTACATTTCAAATCATGAAAGCAACTATAACCTGAATGTTATACGGTCTGGTCTATTTGAATTGATTTATTTGAACTTATCTATGGATACAAACCGGGTTTATTTTTCAGAGTTTGATAAAGAAGGACAGGGAAGACCTGAATGATCCTACAATGGCCGAGTTTTACAACAATTTGATAGATGCTTATAAAGATCCTGCTTTGGTTCCAGTTCAATACTCATCAAACTCTGATAGTCTTAGCAGTCCCCTTATATCTTCAGCTTAATGCTGAAACACTTTTGGCTATTTTTTTGTTTATGATTGAACATGAACATTCATATTTCAAGATCAATAAAATACTAGTGATGCTTGTATATTGTTCAATTGTTGTATCCCTATGTGTGAAAATAGAGAAGTTTTAATACACTTTTTCTATTACTAATTTGCAAGAATAAAGAGGACTAAAAAAAGACAGCTAGTAAAACTTATGACAACCACTAAATATTTTCCCCCTCAATTATTGACAATGATGTTCGTACAATTTTCCCTCATTGAAAGAAATTCATTATCCGACAAAAATTACTAGGTGAGTTTATGGTTCCCAAAACTCCTTTTCCAAACAAAATTATTTGCAATGAATTCAAACATGTCATGAGCAATGAATAAAAAGGGTGACAGGTAAAAACAAAATTGAGCTCTCAATCACTTTGATACCAATCTGAAAATACTTTGTTGTTATCTAAATATACACACATCTTGATATTTAAAATCTGATCAAATGTCTTTCCAAGCATAGTATTTGATGTTTGCTCAACAATAATAGAGAACGGTTTGGTTTAAAATTTTGGCTGTTTAATTACAAATATTTTCTAATTAAAACAGTTATTTCGAAGACGAGAGCCACAATAGTTTTTTTTTTTTTTTAAAGGAAAGCTAACGGGAAAAACTATATTAAAGAGCTATTTTAAATTAACAAAAGTAGCCTTACAACAAGAGTTAAACGCTAAAACTAACTAAAAAAACCAAAAACTAAAATTATTACAACAATTCAAAAAATTAAGTCATTGATGATGCATGATTCAAATCATAAGTAAAGTTAGTGTTGTTAATTTTTAACCACCACGACATCAAAATTTTAATGAGATCAAATAATTGGGGATTGTAAATGAGAAATTATGAATAGATGATCTACTTAAATTTGAAAATCTTTGGACAAGCCATTACTAACAATGCTTTTAACATAAAATAGAAACCAACATCATTGGTAATAAAAGAAAAAGGAGATAAGGAATCATCTTACCTCAACCGACTTTTCAATTTAATTATGGGCAGGACTTTCATTAACATGAACCGAGGTAGAAACTAAACTAATACATTTCATAATCTAATATCACGGCCTCTTACTCAATTTCATAATCTTATTTCATTTTATGTCCTAATCCAACTTATTTGATATATTTTTTTGGTGTCATTTTATATTAAATGCTTTAATAATTGCAAACTCTAATATCGAGAGTATACATGTATTTTGAAAGATGTGACTTTGAGTAAAGAAACATCACCTTTTTAATGTGATTATTTTGTATGTTTATCAATGTAGTATAGAGAAGACAATTTAACCTAACATTAGTGATATCTATAAAATTTATCTATGTAAAAATTCGTAAAATAGGTAAGGATATTGACACGGATAATTATTCACTAAAATAAGTGGATATAAGCGCGGATACGAATATCTTAATATCCAGTCTGTTCTATACTCACATGATATATATTTATATATTTTTCTTTTAGTTATTATTATTATTATTGTTATTATTATTGTTATTATTGTTGTTGTTATTATTATTATTATTATTATTATTATTATTATTATTATTATTATTATTATTATTATTATTATTATTATTATTATTATTATTATTATTATTATTATTATTATTATTATTATTATTATTATTATTATTATTATTATTATTATTTGTTGTTTTCGGATTTGAAAAAATAGCGTTTGGCACAAGGAAATTATCGGGACGAGTCGCGTACTAGGTCGCTTTCTTTAAGACGTTTCGTCGTACTGCCAAATTATGCAAAGCAGTCGAATTTACGACGACGTCTCCAGGATAAAACAGCCCGTTCTTAAAACTTACGATTATCAGTTGCACACTGATAAATCGCTCTAGAAATACACCTTTCAAAGTATCTGGTTAAAGTAACCAGTCAAGAAAAGAGAGTTTTTGTGATGAAGAGAAATGAGAAAGAGAGGAGGGAAATCAAAATTCGTGTGAATTTGTGAAATCCGATGTCCCCACTTCTGAATTTCTACCTTGTATTTATAGGCAGCAAACTGCACCTGAGTGGGGAGAAATTCGTGGGGAGTGGAGAAAATGGTGGGAGACTGAGAAATTCGTGGAGGACTGACTGACCAATTATTTTCTTAATCAATTAATATTTATTATTAATTAATTTTCCACCGAATTATATTAATTAATTAATGATAATTAAATTATATAAATTCAGGTCCAAAAAATAATTCATCTAAACACTACTAATATTTCCATTCCCTTCAATGTGGGACTAAAATGAATCTTTTCAAATTCACTTCTATATTAGTTCTCACTTGTGTTCATTTATTGCTCATTAATTGTCAACAAATGTTTCCAATTCCCACTATAATTAATTAAAGTTCCACCATTAATTAATTAAAGTTCCAACATTCCCCCACTTGAATTTAAAAGAGATTTTAGAAGTACGTCAGACGTTTCTCAGGTTGAGCATAAGCAAAGGTGTCTACGACTTGAACCTTAGCGTAGCGAGTAGGATTCTGATTCAACAAGAGTGACACCATTGTCTTGAACTCTATCTCGGACATCAGACCCGCACACAACCTTTCCGTAAGGTGTATTCTTGTAGCCCGTGCTTTAGTGGCCCTGCACGTGTATCCCGGTTTAGTGAATGCTCTAGGAATTCTGCCTCGAAATTCCATAGGAACCGGCCTAGTTCCACAGTCACATAGGTGAATCTATCAAGAGTACTCCTGTAGCCTAGGTACTCCCTCATACAGAGTATAGATCTCATTAAGAGTTTCTATTATCTCATCCTCTCATTACTTCAGGATTCATGTTTTACTTGCATGATCATTTTCATATTACTCATAACTTGTTATTACCCATTGAACCTAAGTCTTGGGATCTCCAGTCATTTAGGTCGGGTTACCATCATGAGTAACTAATTGCTTCATAGGCATTAGTCCCATCTTTTTGGATGTATTATGGACTTTCTCTCTAGCTAATCCTTTCGTCAAAGGATCTGCTAAGTTCTCATCAGTGCGTACATGATCCACTCTCACAGCTCCTTTAGAGATACAGTCTCTAACAGTGCTATGTTTTCTTCTAATTTGACGTCTTTTACCATTATAATAACGGTTCTCAACTTTTGCAATAGCCGCGGTACTATCGCAGTGGATCAACACAGCTGGTATAGGTTTTTCCCATAAAGGAATCTCAGCTAGCAAGCATCTTAACCAACTTGCTTCTTCACTAGCTGTAGCTAATGCTATCATCTCAGACTCCATTGTGGACTGTGCCAGAATGGTCTGTTTCTTTGATTTCCAAGATACAGCTCCTCCGGCTATACTAAATATATAACCACTAGTAGCTTTGGAATCATCCGATAAGGTGTTCCAATCTGCATCACTATACCCTTCTAGTACAGCAGGAAATTTCTGATAGTGTAGGCCGAGGTCCATAGTCCTTTTCAGGTACCTCATTACTCGCTCAATAGCTTGCCAATGTTCATTACTCGGCCTACTTGTAAATCTGCACAACAGTCCTACGACATATGCAATGTCGGGTCTAGTACAATCAGTGGCATACCTAAGACTGCCAATGATGCTCGCATATTCTGCTTGTTTGACACTCTCTCCAGTGTTCTTAAATAGTTTCACACTTGGATCATACGGAGTGCATGCAGGTTTACAATCAAAGTATTTATATTTCTTTAAGATCTTCTCCACATAGTGAGATTGATCCAAAGAAATTCCTTGTTCGGATCTCGTGATCTTGATACCCAGGATCACGCTTGCTTCTCCGAGGTCTTTCATATCAAAGTTATTGCATAACAATGATTTCATATCATTAATGGCCTGAATGTTTGATCCAAATATAAGTAGATCGTCTACATATAGACATATGATAGTACAAATGCGATTCTCAGATTTGTAATAGACACACTTGTCACTTTCATTCACTTTGTACCCATTAATTATCATTAAGTTATCAAACTTTTCATGCCATTGTTTAGGGGCTTGTTTTAGTCCATACAGAGACTTATCTAACTTACAGACCTTGCTTTCTTGTCCTTGGATTACAAATCCTTCTGGTTGTTCCATATAGATTTCTTCTTCTAAGTCACCGTTTAAAAAAGCTGTTTTAACATCCATTTGGTGTACTATTAAGTTATAAATGGCTGCTATTGAAATGAGTACCCTAATGGATGTAATTCTAGTGACTGGAGAAAAGGTGTCGAAGAAATCTATATTTTCTCTTTGTCTAAAACCCTTGGCTACAAGGCGTGCCTTGTATTTCTCAATCGTTCCATCCGGTTTTAGTTTCTTTTTCAAAACCCATTTACAACCAATTGGTTTGCAACCCGGAGGTAAGTTTACTAAGCGCCAGGTCTTGTTAGATTCTAGAGAATCTATCTCATCATTAATGGCTTCTTGCCATAAGTCTGCATCCATAGATGACAGTGCTTCTTGAAGATTTATTGGATCTTCTTCTACATTATAGGCCGCATAATCGGGCCCATAGTCTTTAGCAACTCTTGCTCTTTTACTTCTTCGAAGCTCTGTTTCTACATTGTCGCTGCTTTCAGTGCTTTTTATCACAGGAATGTGACTCGATTGTGTGCCCCCACTATTTCTCGATTTGAAGGGAAATTTGTCTTCAAAGAATTCAACATCGTTTGATTCTATGATTACTCTGGCATTTAGGTCATAAAACCTGTATGCCTTACTGTTTGCTGCATACCCAATGAATACGCATTCATAGGCTCTACTAGCGAGTTTAACTCGTTTCGGATCCGGAATTCTGACATAAGCCAGGCAGCCCCAAGTTCTCAAATAAGACAAATTTGGTTGTCTTTTCTTTAATATCTCATAAGGTGAGATCTTACTTTTCGACTTGGGAACTTTATTCAGGACATAGCAAACAGTCAATAAAATTTCCCCCCACCAGTGAGGTGCAGCACCAGAATTTAACATGATTGCAACTACAAGTTCAGTAAGAGTCCTATTCTTTCTTTCTGCTTTACCATTCATTTCAGGAGAGTATGGAGCAGTCGTTTCATGTATAATACCATGTTCAGCATAAAAATCATTAAACAAGCTAGAGTCATATTCGGTTCCCCTATCACTGCGAAGTCTCTTAATCTTCTTGTTAAATTGATTCTCAATTTCAGTTACATACACCTTAAACATGTCAAGCGCTTCACTTTTATTCTTCATTAGATATACATAAGTATAATCAGAGCAATCGTCAATAAAAGTGATAAAGTAACGTTTATTATTTCTAGTTAGACTTCCATCTAATTCACATATATCAGAGTGTATAAGATCTAGGGGGTCAGATTCTTTTATAATTGACTTATGTGAAGTTTTTGTTATTTTAGCTTGACTGCAAAATTCACATTTATTGGAATCATTAACATTTAGTTTAGGGATTAGGCCTATGTTGCTTGCATTAGAAAGGATTCGTTTATTAACGTGACAAAGTCTACCATGCCAAATATTGAAGTCACACACAGAGTAAACAGAAGGAGAAATTTTATTCAAATCAACATTCAACTTAAACATGCCATCAGTGGCGTACCCTTTTCCAACAAAAATACCATTCTTAGTGATGGTGTACAAATCTGCCCCTAAAGTTTGACTAAACCCAGCCTTATTCAAAAGAAAACCAGAAACAAGATTCTTCCTAATTTCAGGAACATGCATGACGTCCTTCAAGATCAAAGTCTTTCCTGAAGTGAACTTCAGCTCAACATCTCCAATTCCAGCAACATTAGTGGTGTGAGCATCTCCCAACAACACTTTCTTATCTTCAGCATTCATGTATGTCTTGAACATAGCACGATCATAGCAGACATGACGAGTGGCGCCAGTGTCTATCCACCAACCATCACTTCCACCAACCATGTTGATTTCAGTGATCATGGCAATGAGTTGCTCATCAGTCAGGTTGACCTGAGCATTTGAGCCAGCTGCAGGTTTAGGCCTGCTCCTACATTTCTTTGCCATATGGCCCGGTTTCCCACAATTATAGCAAGTGAAAACCGGAGCATCATTTCTTTGAGGTGGTGGCTGTTGCTTAGCAAGTGGAGCCGATGGGGCCCTAGAGGGATTCCCATTCTTAATTCGGTTCATAGCATTGCGGTTCTGATTCTTTAAAGGTTTGCCCGTAGGCTTCAGAACCGCACCGAATTTCTTTTTGTTGTTAAACACAACTAAGACTTCTTCTTTCTGATCTTGTTTCCGAGCCTCCTCTTCAATTCGGAGGCGAGTTATCAGACTCTCGATTGAAAATTCTTTTGTTTTGTGACGAAGCACATTTTTGAAATCTTTCCAACCAGGGGGCAGTTTGTCAATAATTACAGCAATTTGAAATTGTTCATTGAGGGGCATACCTTCTGTAATGATCTCATGAGCAATCTTTTGTATTTCGTGGCTTTGAGCTTCCACCGACTTCTCATCCACCATCTTGTAGTTCAAGTAGCGGCTGACAACAAATTTCTTCGCACCTGCTTCTTCAGTATCATATTTTCTTTGCAGAGCCTCCCAAACCTGTTTAGCAGTCCTGTAGCTACTGTAGTAGTCGTACAGATCATCAGCAAGGCTGTTCAGAATGTGATTTTTGCACAGATAATCATTCTCGTGCCATAAGGCGATTTCTTTTCGGAGCTGTAGATCATCTGCTGCAGCCTTAGCTTTTGCAGCATCTGAGTCAGATATTTTGGAAGTCCCGTCTGAATCTGCAAGTGAGTTACCGTTAGGTAGTTCAGATGATGCAGAAGGGACAACCGGGATATCCTCAGTCAGAACGTGGGCAACCTTTTTCAGAGTTAAGAAAAATTTCATCTTAGCTTGCCAACGTTTGAAATTGGAACCCTCAAACCTGAAAGGTTTGTCAGAGACCGAAGCGGCCGCAGTAGTACCGATAATTTCCTCAGTTGCCATGGCAGTTATGAAATCGTCTTAAAATTGTTGTTTTCGGATTTGAAAAAATAGCGTTTGGCACAAGGAAATTATCGGGACGAGTCGCGTACTAGGTCGCTTTCTTTAAGACGTTTCGTCGTACTGCCAAATTATGCAAAGCAGTCGAATTTACGACGACGTCTCCAGGATAAAACAGCCCGTTCTTAAAACTTACGATTATCAGTTGCACACTGATAAATCGCTCTAGAAATACACCTTTCAAAGTATCTGGTTAAAGTAACCAGTCAAGAAAAGAGAGTTTTTGTGATGAAGAGAAATGAGAAAGAGAGGAGGGAAATCAAAATTCGTGTGAATTTGTGAAATCCGATGTCCCCACTTCTGAATTTCTACCTTGTATTTATAGGCAGCAAACTGCACCTGAGTGGGGAGAAATTCGTGGGGAGTGGAGAAAATGGTGGGAGACTGAGAAATTCGTGGAGGACTGACTGACCAATTATTTTCTTAATCAATTAATATTTATTATTAATTAATTTTCCACCGAATTATATTAATTAATTAATGATAATTAAATTATATAAATTCAGGTCCAAAAAATAATTCATCTAAACACTACTAATATTTCCATTCCCTTCAATGTGGGACTAAAATGAATCTTTTCAAATTCACTTCTATATTAGTTCTCACTTGTGTTCATTTATTGCTCATTAATTGTCAACAAATGTTTCCAATTCCCACTATAATTAATTAAAGTTCCACCATTAATTAATTAAAGTTCCAACATTATTATTATTATTATTATTATTATTATTATTATTATTATTATTATTATTATTATTATTATTATTATTATTATTATTATTATTATTATTATTATTATTATTATTATTATTATTATTATTATTATTATTATTATTATTATTATTATTATTATTATTATTATTATTATTATTATTATTATTATTATTATTATTATTATTATTATTATTATTATTACTATTATTATTATTATTATTATTATTATTATTATTATTATTATTATTATTATTATTATTATACGTTAATCAATTTTTTTTATTAAATACATCACTATTACATTTCCACGCATTTTAATATAATTTTGTTTGTTTTTTAACTCAACAATAACATCCTCAATTTTTTTAAATATTGTTAAAAAATTAAAATTACATAATAAATTATAATTCATCGATATTTTTTTTACTAGAAATGTGAATAAACGATTATAGATATGAGTACTTAGATATCCATAGTGTACGGGTACAAATATTAGTGTCCACTCGGGTATGGGCTCGGGTACATGGATTTTTTTAAACTACAGATTTGAAAACAAATACTATAATATCTTATCCATACCCTACGCATTGTCATCCCTAATGTAATACCTATTATGAATCAAATAATATTTCTTAGATCCTAATGTAATATCTATTATGAATCAAATAATATTTCTTAGATGTTAAGTTTTTCAAATAGTTAAAATAATTAAAGTTAGAAGAAGTTGCTTAACCTACGTATTTCAACCTCTATCCACAATGTTAAAAATATTGTTTATGCACATTGTCTCTAGGGATGACAATTATATTCATATCCATTGGGTATCCACAAAGTTTACTCACAACAGATAGGATAAAAATCTGTATAATGAGTACAGGCACGAACACAAACAATTACCCATTAAAATATACGACTATGGGTGCGGGTATGTGTACCTTAATACTCATTCCGTCCCATACCCACACAATATATATTTATGTGTTTTTATTTTTATTATTATTTTCATAAGTCAATTTATTAGTTTTATTAAATACACCACTATTAAACTTGTATGCATTTTTATATAAATGTTTGTTTATTTCTTAACTCAACAATCGCATTCTTGAATTTTTTTTTTGAGTTATTAAAAACTTAAAATTATATAATAAAATTATAATTGATCAATTATTTTTATTAAAAATGAGGATAAATAGGTATGAGTACGGGTACTTAGGTGTCCACAGAATATGAGTACAAGTATAAATGTTGATGTCCACGTGTATATGACTAGAATATGATAATTTTTTCAAACTGCTATGGAGACAAGTACTATAGTACCCCGCCCATACTTTATCTATTGTCATCCCTAGTTCTCTCAAATCTCATACAGATTATTCTTTTCATCAAATTTCAAATTTCTAAAGTTAACGAGCATTAAAGAAAAAGATGGTATATATCTTCTATATGATTTTACATAATGAACATTGAAAAATTAGCTACATACGTCTTCTGGTTAAATTGTCATATGTTGCAATTACATTATGAAACAATCTCCAATTGACAAAGGACTTAGCTTGTGGAACATACTTCTTCTTCCAGATTTTCTTTGGCCACTAAATATTTAGGAGACGGAATAAGAAGCAATCATAAGCATCTATAAATTTTAAAACTCCATTGTTTGGGTCACACCATATTATTTTTCTCCATATCATTGTATAAGACAACTGCATTTGTTGTAACAAGAGTGTAAACCTTACTTTATATAACTGTTATCATCTTTTTGACATCAATGTTTCCATACCAAACAAATTTTCCTATGCAAGTATATATTTTATGGATGAGTAAAACATGTCATTCAAAGATTTTATGGTTGTAAAATAGCATGTCATGGATCACTGAGTTAACCTTTTCACCATTATTTGGGTGATGAATTGTGGTATGACCCTTTTCACCAAGTCAAACTTAATACAATTGTTATCAGTGTTAAATAACTGTTTGTAGTAGTTCATCACATTATTTTTAATTTCCGAGTCCTCCTTCAAATAACCATGCTCATGTAAGCGGAAATATTCATGGATATTATGAGATTAAAACATCAATACTTACTTGTTGAAGTCATGATTCAGAATTTCGAATGGATGAATGACCGGATCTTCCTCTGTATCTCACACTCTCATTCACAACTTTCAATGGGGCAAGTTATGGAGCCGTCAGTTATGTTTCTGATGCTTTTTGTGATTACAGAGGAGACCTAGCCATATAATATATATAACCTTAGTCCCTACCCATTATGGGCCCAAGGTTAAAGCCCACACTTTTACCCACACCAATCAGGTTTCAGATACTCAGTCATTAGTTAAAAATTGATCACTTAATTAATTAAAGGGCTTATATATGCACCCCCATCAGAATCACGATTAACCCGTTTTTTACAAATTAAACCACAATTGATTGTAGCCCATAAAATATTAGATAAATCTAACATTCTCCCACTTGGGCAAAATCAATTGTATGATTTTTATTTTAAAATACATTTTGAAAACGACTCTCAGGTTAATGACTAATTCCTTAAAATGCGGCCGCATTTTAAGGAAATCCATGATTCCAGGTGCAATATCTGAATATGACTCCATCCAACAAAAGTTAAGCAGTATTGAATCACGACGATTATTATGTCCTTCATTGACATAAAACCTTTCGTGGTTACAAATACTACATACTCCGTCAACTAGTCATCAGTGTGGAGTGTGGCAAGAAAATAACATGCTAATGTGATCCAACAACCATTTGCTATTTTCTTCGTCAGTCCTTAACAATTTCTCTCAAATGCATTAAACACAAAGAAATTGTATGGTTTTACAAACCATAATGCCTCAGCTCCAACATGGCGTCGACCACCGACACAGTGGTCCTGACAACGCCGAGCTTAAAATCATACTTCAGCTCCAATATGGCATTAACCACCGGTATAGTGGTCCCGAAGACACCGAGCTCAAAATAATAACCATGCCTTGAACTCCAAACTAGTGTCGACCATAGGCACAATGGTTTCAATGACACTGAGTCCCAAATTTAGCAATTTAAATGTAAATAAACAATGACAAATGATAATAATAATAATAATAATCATTGTAATATCAATTGCTTAAAATAGAAAATACTCGACAATCCAACATTTAAAGTGTCTAAAATAAAATATAACATGATAAAAGAAAATGACATAAAGAACAAACTCCCACTAACCAAGTACATCAAAAGAACTCACAATGCCCATGTTCTCAACATGGTTTTTGAACACAATGGGTCTAAGTCCCTTAGTTAGGGGATCAGCGAGCATGAAATCAGTACCAATGTACTCAACAACAATGTCATTTTTCTTTACAAGATCTCTAACTGTCAAATACTTCAATTCCAAATGCTTAGAACCGCTAGAAGTTTTATTATTCTTGGAGTAGAACACAGCTGAACTATTATCACAGTAAAGCTTTAGTGGATTTGCAATGGAATCAACAATACGAAGTCCAGTTACTAAATTTCTTAACCAAACAGCATGAGTGGCAGCATCATAACAAGCAACAAACTCTGTCTGCATAGTAGAAGAGGCGACAAGAGTTTGCTTTTTACTCTTCCATGATATCGCGCCTCCAGCCAACATAAAAATGTAACCAGAAGTAGATTTTCTATCATCAACACACCCAACAAGATCAGAGTCAGTATACCCAACTATTTCCAAGTTGTCAACTCTCCTAAAAACAAGCATACAATCTTTAGTTCTTTGCAAATATCTCATCACTTTCTTAGCCGTAATCCAATGATCATTCCCAGGATTAGACTGGTATCGTCCCAAGATGCCAACTATGAAAGCAATGTCAGGCCTAGTGCATACTTGAGCATACATCAGGTTGCCCAATGCACTGTCAAAGGGTTTTCCCTTCATCTCTGCCCGCTTAATCTCATTTTTAGGACATTGATCTTTACTGAATTTGTCTCCTTTAGTAATTGGAACATCTCCTAGCTTACAGTTCTGCATATTAAATCTCTCTATAACTCTATCAATATAAGCTCTCTGTGACAAGCCAAGCACACCACGTGATCTATCTCTGTGTATTTCAATTCCCAATACAAAAGATGCTTCACCAAGGTCCTTCATATCAAAGAACTTGGTTAGCATAAGTTTGGTCTCATGAAGTAGACCAAGATCACTACTTGCGAGCAAAATATCATCAACATATAACACAAGAAAGATGAATTTGCTCCCACTGACCTTAAGATAGATGCACTGATCAACTTTATTTTCTTCAAAACCCAATGAAGTTACCACCTCATCAAATTTCAAGTACCACTGTCTAGAAGCCTGTTTCAAACCATAAATAGATTTTCTTAATTTACAAACCAAGTGCTCATCACCACCTTTTACAAAACCCTCTGGCTGCTGCATGTACACCTCCTCATTAAGATCACCATTCAGAAAAGCAGTCTTAACATCCATCTGATGCAATTCTAAGTCAAAATGTGCCACAAGGGCCATAACGATTCTAAAAGAGTCTTTAGTGGAAACAAGAGAAAAGGTTTCATTAAAATCAATACCCTCCTTTTGTGTGAAACCTTTAGCCACAAGTCTTGCCTTAAACCTCTCAATTTTACCTTTCGAGTCCTTCTTTGTTTTGAATATCCACCTGCATCCAATTGCTCTATAGTTTCTTGGTAACTCCACTAGTTCCCAAACATCATTATTTATCATGGATTTCATTTCATCATGCATTGCATCTGTCCACATGCTAGATTGAGAACAAGTAATAGCTTCTAGATAATTTTTAGGATCAATAACAATACCAACATCATAAGCATCCTCACTAAGATAAACTACAAAATCATCAGGGATAACAGGTCACTTTTGTCTTACTGACCTTCTAACATGAATTTGCTCAACTGGCTCATTAGGTTGTTCAACCTCAGTTATAATAGGAGGATCCACTACATTTTCAACAAGTGGTTCAACCACATCTTCAACTGGATGTTCAGCCACATTCTCATTTGGAGTAAAACCTCCAGGAGTCGTGGATGATCTCGCATTATCAAAATTAGGAAGTGACAAAGTAATAACATCAGGCATAACACAATTAATATTATCAGATTCGGTGACAAGCTCAGCAACATCAAGCTCAAAGAATTTTGCATGCATGGACTCCACAATTTTATTACCTCTACCATGACAAAAGAATTTGTATCCTTTAGATCGATCCGGATATCCAATAAAAAAACAACGACTTGTTTTTGGGTCAAGCTTTGTCTCAAAAGGATTATATATTTTAACCTCTGCAAGACAACCCCAGACACGGAGATGATTCAAACTGGGTTTTCTACCTGTCCAAAGCTCAAAAGGTGTTTTTGGAACTGATTTACTAGGAACTCTATTAAGTATATAGAGGGCTGTTTTCAAAGCGTCACCCCATAAAAATTCCGGTAAATTACTCTTACTCACCATGCTTCTCATCATATCTTTAAGGGTGCGGTTTCTCCTTTCAGCTACACCATTCTGTTCAGGAGTACCAGGCATGGTGTATTGTGGAACAATTCCACAATCTTGCAAGTATTTTGCAAAAGGTCCCATGTGTTGCCCAGTAGAATTATATCTACCATAATACTCTCCACCACAGTCAGAACGTACCACCTTTATCACTTTTCCTAGTTACTTTTCAACCTCAGTTTTAAAAATTTTAAACTTTTCAAGTGCTTCTGATTTTCCCTTAATCAAGTAAAGATAGTCATACCGTGAAAAATCATCAATGAAAATGATAAAAGATGTATTACCACCGATAGTTGGAGAAAGGGGGCCACTAATATCTGTATGAATTATTTCTAAAAGGTCTGAACTTCTAGTTGAACCTTTCTTATTGGTCTTTGTAAATTTTCCTCTAATACAATCCACACAAGTCCCTACACCATTGAAATCTAAGGAAGGTAAACTATCATCTCTAATTAACCTTTCAACTCTTTCTTTAGAGATATGTCCTAAACGCTTGTGCCACAACAAAAAGGATTTTTCTCTAATTTTAGATCTTTTAGCAATGAAGATTTCAACATTTAAGGATGAGGATATCATATCACAATACAAAGATAACTTATATAAACCATCCAACAAGATACCATTACCAACAACTTGAGAATTCAACATCAAATTTAATTTTCCATCATAAAAGGTAAATTGAAATCCAAACTTATCCAAACAAGATACTGAAATCAAATTTCTCCTAAAAGAAGGTACATTAAAAGTATCTTTCAAAACAAGTTCAAAACCAGTTCCTAAGACTAAGCTAACATCTCCCACTAGCTCCACAACGACTTCAAGATCATTTCCTACCCTGAGTTTGCTTTCCCTCAAGTTTGGTCTCCGCTGGTTTCTGAACCCCTGTAAGGAGACAACAATATGGGTTGTAGAACCACTATCAATCCACCAAGAGTTAATGGGAATATCAACTAAGTTAGACTCAAAACAGACAAAAGCTAAATGATTACCTCCAGATTTGTTCTTGTTGTCTAACCAAGCTTTAAAAGCATGACAATCAGTTTTCTTATGTCCCTTTTCCTTACACCAAAAGCACCAAACAGATTTCTTAAAAGCAACAGGTCTGGGACCTCCTATATTATGATGTTGACCATTATCAGGTTCCTTATCAGGAATTCTATGAGCAACACTATGAGTGTTTTTCTTATTTTTCCAAGATTTTTTACCAGAATGGGGTTTAGCATGAAAGGTTAGGAGTGCTAGATCACTTTTCTCCTTCTTGAGTTTCTCTTCTTCAGCTACACACTTGGTAATGAGGTTATTGATAGTCCACTTATCACCAAATGTATTATAAGCAGTTTTGATTTGAGTGAACTCAACAGGTAGGCAATTTAAGGTATGAGACACAATAAAATACTCATTCAGGTCAATGTCATGGGATTTTAGTTTGGTTTGGACATGAACCATCTTAAGAATGAACTCTCTGACACCCCCATTGTTATCATATTTCATGTCCGTGAGTTGTTTCATTAAACATCCAGATTCAGCATTATCAGATACTTGAAATCTCTCTCCAATAGCAGTAAGATACTCTTTAGCATTCTCTTTTTCAGGCAACCCACTTATCAGATGTTTAGAAATTGTTCTCTTCATAGCACACAAGCTAAGTCGATCACTCCTCTCCCAATTAGCTAATTTTTCTTTCTCTTCAGGTGTACTCTGATCATTGATCACAGGTTTGGTTTCACGCAATGCCATGTCAAGGTCAGCAATCCCTAACGAAAACTCTAAGTCTTTCTTCCATTTTTTAAAATTAGACCCATTCAGGATCTCAATAGAAGCAGAACAATTGTTCATAGAGAAGGTCACTGATTAGACAAAATAGGAATGCATTAGAACAAATAATAAAGGCAAGATATAGCTTTAATGAACATAAGCTATCACTAAGAGGCCAACATTATCACACAATCCCCTTTGGGTGGAATGCGTAAAACCTAGGTTAGAACCAAGGTCAGAACCTCAGATGAGTCGCTCAATGAGCATACATTGGGTTCGAAAATCTATCTCCTTTGGGTAGATAAATTCTCTAAACCAAAACACCTCCAACAACTTCATCTACAAATTTCAAGAATAAGCTACTCAATGAGCATACATTGAGTTTAGAAATTTATTTCCTTTGGGTAAATAAATCCCTTAGACCAAAGCATCTCCAATAGTTATATCCTTAATCAACCACAATCTTTACATACAATTATCCACCTTTGGGAAGACAATCACATTAATGACTTAAAACCATTCCTCAAACTACAAAGATACTTTTATAAATTAAAACGAGCGATCTCACTTTGGTGGTAATCACACACAATAATTTATAGAGTTTCTTGCATAGGAATTAAAAAAAAATTCTTGCCAAAATAAATCATGAACCAATCATGAATTTAAACCATATAACATTCCTAATAAATTTTGTCTTCAACAGTATCAATCTCAATATTATAGAGATATTATATAATATTTCAAAATACTTGACAAAACAAATATATTACAAATTTATATAAACTAACATTTATTTAATAAAATTTCCGAAGAGAAAATTATAATAATTTAACATTAGATTTATATATACGAGATCAATAAGAATACACGAGATCAATAATTGTTAATGACTTTTAATTTTAATGGCTTTACAATTTCACGTAATGACTAACCATTATATTAAATCATAATTATATATTAAGAATAATCAATTGAGTCCTAATTCATATAATTTAAGCTCTGATACCAAATGTAAGCGGAAATATTCATGGATATTATATGAGATTAAAACATCAATACTTACTTGTTGAAGTCATGATTCAGAATTCCGAATGGATGAATGACCAGATCTTCCTCTGTATCTCATACTCCCATTCACAACTTTCAATGGGGAAAGTTATGAAGCCGTCAGTTATGTTTCTGATGCTTTTTGTGATTACAGAGGGGACCTAGCCATATAATATATATAACCTTAGTCCCTACCCATTATGGGCCTAAGGTTAAAGCCCACACTTTTACCCACACCAATCAGGTTTCAGATACTCAGCCATTAGTTAAAAATTGATCACTTAATTAATTAAAGGGCTTATATATGCACCCCCATCAGAATCACGATTAACCCGTTTTTTACAAATTAAACCACAATTGATTGTAGCCCATAAAATATTAGATAAATCTAACAGCTCATGCATCAATATAACAATGTTGGTTTTAGCATGACTTAGTTGGACACTGAGTGAAAATATGTCATTTTTTTTCCCATCCTTGAAACAATTGTTTTTCATTTTATTTCTCCAAAATTGGTCTTCCATGTGCAGGGCCTTGTCTAGGAAATGTTGAGTTTAGGGATGTAAATAAATATTTATAGGGTAGATAGTATGATATCCGTGTCTATTTTGTTGGACTAATATGATATCCGTATCCACTTCATATCCGTGCAGATATCCGTTAAGCGGGTAATTTACGAGTTTTAAGATATTTACGGATATCTATGAATAAAAAAAAGATATTGTAATTGTGAATAATGGTGGAAGAGGGGACGATATAAAGTAGGAATGAAGGTACTGATTTGACACAAGAAGGATGATACTAATTAGTTGGATGGTGAAATTGTTGAAGTAACGTGTTAGAGTATAAATGAAGTTTAAAAATGAAATTGTTAAATAGGATTTAAATAGAATATGAAAACTTTTTTTTAAAGAAAAAATTATAAAAAAAAATATAAAAAGATTAATATTTTTAAAAGATGAAAAGATAAAATATAATAAGTTAAATATATTTAAATAGTTTTTATAACTTATTAACGAATACATATATCCATAAATATGAATACGAGTATCATCAAACCTGTATCTATATATATTAAAAAAATAGATATTTAAGTATCCATTTATTTTATCCGTAAATGTCTATTAAACTATCCATCTTATATTCATGATAGATTTTATCCGTAAATATCTACTTATACATATTCTTTTACCATCCCTAATTAAAATTTACTTTATTTCTCTCCAAGTAAATCCTTATAACTTTCATTATTAGTAATCCATTTAATCCTATCTAGTTCATTTGAAACCTTTGCAACTGATAGGTGAACATTGCATAATATTTCTCAGTTTTATCTTTTAAGATAATTTTTAGAGCCTTTAGCCTAGCTGCTAATACAAATATAAGATAATCAACTATTGTATTTTTTCATTGCTCATCAACTTTATATATATATATATATATATATATATATATATATATATATATATATATATATATATATATATATATATATATATATATATATATATATATATATATATATATATATATATATATATATATATATATATATATATATATATATATATATATATATATATATATATATATATATATATATATATATATATATGGATCCTACCAGTTATTCAAAAAAAGAAAAAAAAGGAAAAAAAAAAAGAAAAAAAAGAGTTTTTACGTGAATTATTTTATTTGGATCAAATCCAAATTGAGATGTATTTAAAAGGGATTCTTTAATTAAGGTATCACAATAAATAAGCAACTAAACAAGAATTTCAGAGAATAACAATAGATAACGAGTGATAGATGGGTGTAGCAAACATTATCAGTTTGAGCAACAACAAATGCAGTATGTTGCTCCTATAACTTAGTTAATTTTATTTATATTCCTTTTGAGTAGGTTTACATTCTCTTACAGTAATTTTGGTATACCCACATTTTATGGAGTTGTTATTTAGAGTGTGTTTTCCACCTTTATTGTTTATCGATGAAGATTGTTATTCTCTAGTGTTATTTTTCACCGTTTTCGGCGGTTGATTAAAAGACTTGAATTAGAAAGATGTTACCGAACGGATTGGTTCCGTTGACCCTTGTCATCGTGTGCAAGCTCCATTCCAATCTTCTCCTCTTTTGATCCTTGATGATGCTTCGAATCGGGACCAATGTGACGCTAAATCGTCATAGCTCGACTTATAAGGGAAGTCAAACTTTAAGAGGTCGCGTATTGATTTCCGTGCTATGGACAAGATAGAGAAACTATATTGAGGATCGTTCTCCAATTGAATCGTGTCGCACGGACCAAAAACAATAGGATCTCGTCTTGCGGATACAAAACTTCATCGATCAGAAAGTCAAAATAAAATCGAAAGATGAAGAGAAATGAGGAGAGAAAGAAGTGGTCTCGGATCCTTCATTTCTCATCAATAATTTGACGGAGAATCGAGGAAATGTCGTCATCGACCAAAAATGGTGAAAAATAACCAAAGATGAAATAAACGGTCGAAAAATGAAAACGAGAAAGAAAGTGGTCTCGGGACTGTCATTTCCATCAATAATTTGACGTATAACAACTTGGAGGTCTCGTCATCGACCCAAAAGATAGAAGTGACATAAATTCGAAAATGAGAAAGAAGAGAAAAAGTCGGTCTCAGATCCTTCATTTCTCGTCAATTATTTGACGGAGAATAGAAGGAAACCTCTTCATCGACCAAAACAGGGAAAAATAAACAAAGATGAATAAATGTCGAAAATAGAAAGGAGAAAGAAAAATCGGTCTCGGATCTATGGTTTCTCGTCAACAATTTGACGGATAAACGCAAGAAATTTCTTCATCGACCAAAACAGATGAAATGAAATAAAGTCGAAAAAAAAAAAGAAAAATAAGATTTAACCTCTAATATAAAAATGCATAAACTTCTAAAAGAAATATAAAATAGAAATTCTAAAAAAAAATAATAATATAAGACTTCTATAAGAAGTATAATATATTATAAAAAAGAAATTATAACCTATTTACAAAAAATTATTAACAAAACTAAAATAAAAAATATAATACAACTTAAAAAAGAGAAACCGGGGGGGGGGGGGGGGGGGGTTTCGTCAACAAAAACATGGTGCTTGCAGAAATCAAATGAGGGGAATCATCGCGGGCCAAGCCCACTCATCCACCCCTTACAAACCGTGAGGATCTGAGACCACAAACAAAGAAAAGAAATCAAATAAAGGCCATTGTAAAGACCCACACGTGATAACAACATCTGATGGAAAAAAGTCCCACCCCTTGTTTTGATAACGTTTCAGAAAATTCTTGCAAGATATGAGGGCCTTGTTCCTGGCATAACTTCACTAAGCAACAAGGGTAACTTCGTGCCGCCGATAATCACTTTCGAAGTTACACCACCACAACCGTGTACAACATCAGAGCTGCCACAAGATCTCGAGCCTCGCCACCGTTGAACCTCAAAGGGGACACCACTTTGCTTTCCCTTTTCTTTAAAATCGCTGATGAAACTGGTTGATAAGGATTTAGACTGTTTATGAGGAAGTTTTGAAACTGAAGGTTTGGTTGGTTTCTGTTTGGTGGTGAGTTGAAAGATTTGAAGAAAAACGAAATGGGTTTGAGAGATTTGGAAGAAGAAAGGCGGATGTTCATGGTTGAGAATATGGGTTTCGATTTGGAAAGTTTGGAGATTTTCTGAAATTTGAAGGTTGAAGGTGAGTTTCAATGGTGATGATGATTGGAGATGTTTGAGTTTGAGGGTGGTTTTTTCTGGGTTGAGTAATGATGATGAAGTTGTTTCTTGGTGTTTCGACGGATGGATGGGTTTCAAGATGTCGAGCGGGGTTTTTTGAAGGAAATCTCAAGAAGTTGTGAAGGTGGTTTTAAGGAAATCGCCGGAAGAGTTGAAGGTTGGTGTTGTGATGGGTTTCGCGAAAACTTCCGGGTTTGATGGTTGTATGATGAAGGTGGACGACGGTGAGAGCGGCCGTTTTTAGGTTTTGTCTAGAGGTTGAAGAAGAACAATCATATGGCTGGTAGGGTTCCCGTATAAAGAAGGAGATGAATAGTTGTAGGAGGGGAGAGGGCGGCTGATTCCTCTAGGGTTTTTTTGGACCGTCTGGAGGTGGAAGGAGATCCACAGTAACATATATATACAGATGCGCGACACGTGTCATGCTGCTGTACTGGTGTTTTTGACTTAATGACTTGTTGATTGAGATTAAAAAGTACTAATGATGATTAAAAGAAAAACAAGGTTAATTAATGAATGTTGATGAAATAAAACTCTAGTTAAATGGATTAAATGTTGTACTAAAATTCTAATAACCTAACTAAGCCTAATTAAAATTAATGTAATTTCAAATTAACAAATAATATTCTAACTAACCAAAAAATTAAAATATAAACTATTTCTAAATTAATTAAAAAATCTACTTTCTAATAAAACAACTATTTTCTAAAGAGCTACAATCTAAAAACTATTAAACAAAATAAAAACTATTTTCTATACCAATAAAACCTATTTAAAAAAACTATTTTCTATTTAAAACTAATATTCTAAGCTATTTAAAATTAATTTCTAAAAATAATAAATTCTAATATCTATTTAAAACTGATTTCTAAAAACTCTATTAAATAATCTAAATAAAATCACAGCATGCCATGGAAAGAGAAACGGAAAAACGTGCGAACACCGAAACGCAACCGAAATTACCAGCATAGACTGAATTACCAAGAAGAGAGCAACTTCGTTCGATTTCGACATAAATCTTCTCATCACTTGAACTGATTTGAATCCTCTAAAACGCAAGCAAAGGGGCTGTAATCCCGATAAATCCAATCCGACTGACAAAATGCACAGTATGCGGTAAATGATATGCATATGCAAATGAAATGAAACATAAGCCAAATTACTGGAAAAGGTTGGTCAAATTTTGGGGTGCAATAGAGAGAAGCTCTCCAATTCACTATACTCAGAAAGTTGTTACAAGAGATTACATATGAGTTACAAGAAAATAACCTTCGCCTTCAGGTTCCCAAGAACAACCCTGAAGGCGCCCAAGAATAACCTTATTTTCTACCCAAGTGTTTCCATACCTCTCCAACTCTCAGTATATGAATCACCCAAACCCAAGGTGTAATCCAAAGTTTTCTTTGTGCATAGCTGAAACCCTATGCTATGCCTTTAAACCCTTGTTCTCCCTTGTTGGTGTAAACTCTAAGATTGTCATACACCAAACATATAAGAGGTACATATTTATAATAGCAAGTATCCAACAAACAAAGCCCAAAATCACGTGGATCCATGGACCGAATCGAAAAAAGCCCGAAAACTCAAAAACACTATTTACCGTACAAATGTCACTATTCACTGACCAATTTTTTTCTCGATTTTTCGTCTGATTTTCGCGGTAAATGCAATCTACAAAATATGTTTTCTTTCTCTTCATCAATAAAGGTTTTAAGGCACATTTACAACAATCTCCACCTTAACTTTAAACCGTGTTGATACCAATCAACAACATTGCTGCTCTCTACCAAGTTGAAACTTTAATAAATAAATTTGATCAAATTTAAGCAACCCTTGAATCTTGATCTTGCAACTTGCATCCACTTGTTCCCAATTACCCTTTTCTTCCTAGGTAATTTAACAAGCTGATAACACGAAATCATATCGTTTATTTGGCTTGATTTACATACATTTATTTGTGACTTTTATTAATTTATCTTGATTTATGTTCTATTATATGATTAATTCACTCCGTTTAGCAGATTGGGGAGAATTTGGACTAAAGAAAGAAAAGAAGAAGAAATGGAAGGAAAACAGATGAAAAACAGATGAAAAACAGCAGATACGGATTTTGCTGCTGTGATGATCGTCACACAGTCCTGACGACCGTCACACGGGTGACGACCGTCACATATCATGACGACCGTCATGCAGACAAAAACGCAGAATCTGAAGTCACGATCAATCTTAACTTAATTTCTTCCTACACTTTCTCCACTCACTGCCCACTACTGGAAGTTACTCCCACTCCCTCCATAACTCACCCATGATCTCTGGAAGTTGAAGAATGAAATATCTCCTATAAATAGACAAGAGATTCACAGAGAAAAGGGGGCGGATTCTTCATCCCGAAGGACTGCCAAAGTTCTATTGAAGTCATCGTTACTTTTATTTCTTTTCCTTTTTCCCTTTTTGTTCAGAGCTTTGTATTTTTCTTTCTGCAATTTTATTTGGCCAATTGGCCAAAGTAGAATCCTGCCGACATTATGGAGGACTACTCTTAAATATCAGTACTACTTTCCAGGTTCTTATTAATTAAATTACTACTTTATTTTTGTCATAATGCATATTTTACTATTCTGTTGTTTATGTTTATTTCCGTTTGCATTAATTATCATGTCTAGCTAAGTTAGTTTTATCGGTATGTAATCGAATTAGTAGGATAGGATTCGATAGTAACCGGCATCTTCCCTTTTTACAAACAACCTTTCTGGCTGTAGTTTTTAATCTAAATTCTAAATAAACCTTTGTCACGACAGTGAGAAGCTATTTACGGTGGTTTTGCCACGACAGTGGGAAACCATATTAAGGTATGAACCAACAAGCGACAGCTGCGGCTAAGACCAGATAGTAAAAACTAGGCATTCCTTTTAAAAACAGCGACAACGCTTTAAAAGGGATTAGAACTTAATGGTTTTCAAAAAGTAGTTTTAACCCCGAACGGAATAGCGACAACATACGTTCCGCCTTAGAGTTGCGACTAGCGTCAACAACCATCGTGATACAAAGGTCTTTAAACCGTTATTTTCTTCTTAAAAGTGTTTGCAAAGAGTAGAAAGCACCGGTGACCTGTCGAATCCCCGATAACTAAGTCCTTGCATACCGATATCCCTTTACCATCCTTTCCATAAACCAATTATTTTTATTTCTTTGCATTTAATTTCATTCGCATTCAACTTTCCTAATTCCAATAGCCTTAGCTTTACGCCATAATAATAGATAACGGTAGATTGACATTGGTCTCTGTGGGTTCGATAATCTTTTATATTACTTTGATATTTCCGTGCACTTGCGGACGCATCAAGTTTTTGGCGCTGTTGCTGGGGACCAACAGTCAATATTGTGATTCCATTGTTGCATAGTATAGACTAAGGCACTCTTATCATCAATTACTATGTATAACCCAAATTTCCCTTATAACTACCATCCCCATTATTATAGCTACCACCCCCAGTATTTTGAGGAACCACAAGATCCGCTTAAATCTGACCTCGAAATATTATTAGAAGATTTCAGTACGACGCATTCTCGACCAAATTCCCTCTATGATGACCACTCCCAATATTTTGAGGAAACGCAAGAATTCGACACGTCCAACCTTGAACTATTACTAGAAGAATTCGAAGAGACGTTTACTCACTCTAGGATAGAATCTATGATGGAGCATTTTGTGGAGACACAAACTCTCTAAAACGAAGACTTTAGAAAACAACATCTCCAATTTAATGAAGATCTTAAGCAAATGAACATTATTGTCGATTCCCTCGCAACTCACAGCGAGGCTTTGGAGGCACAAACCTCCCTGCTTAGACAAACACCTTTAGGACCCGTCCCAGAAGGCCATGTGAATGTTGTAATAACCAGTAATGAAGAACAAATAGAAAATCTTAGGGAGAATGATGATGAGTCCGAGGAGAGTTTTGGTGAGAAAAGCACAAATATTGAGAAAAATCCACCGACACCACCCGAAAGGGAGGTTGTCGAAGAGGTAGAGAAGGAAGAACCCATTGTTGCTCCTCCTCCCTATACCCCACCTAATTCTTTCTCACAATTGGTTGCGGAAGCCAGGGTAGACTCCCAATCCAAAACACATGTGGAGGTACTCAAAAATACCCACACCAATGCACCTTTGTCTAAGGTCCCTCATAGGAAAAGAAAATTCGAGGACCGTGAAACTAAGGTCATTATTACTGTTAAAAGGGTACGATTAACTTTTGAGGTGGTGGATGAAATAACTATGCCCAAATTTGAAAAGCTGATACGCAGGATAGATCCAGAACCACCACCACGCGTTCAAAACAAGGAACCACCCTACAGAAGAAAGAAACGAAAAGGTGAGGGATATGAGAGATGGCTTGATAAGTGGCCATGGAAACCGAAGACTATTCAAAGTTCGATCGAGGAACCATTCTCGAAAGAACCGCCATGAGTACTTGCACTCCTTAGCCGTCGAGCTATCGACGCTAAACAAAGCGCTGTATGAGAGGCAACCCACAAGGTCTTTATTTTAATTTGTTTGTTTAAATTTGCAGAAAATAAAGAAATGTATCGCTTGTTACGCTTTAGCTATTTCTAGGCGAAAAATCTCTAGATGACGATCTGTGAGGATGAGCTATACCCACGGACATTCCTACGAGTGTCGCTGCTGGTGGGGACACTGATGATGAGTACTTCCTCTGGAGGCGAGCAACATGATGAGCTGGTTCAAGAATTACACAAACAAAGTGTCTCAAAATGCCCGTCGCCAAAGTAGAAGTGATCAACGAAGACAAGGATAGCAAGATTAGTAACATTCATACAGGTTCTATCTTTCCTTTTCCACCTTTTACTAAAACATTGAGGACAATGTTTGGTTTAAGTGTGGGGGAGGAACTCTATCGCTTTCATTTTATTGCCTTTTAGTTTGATTTATTGTTTTTATCTACTTTTAATGCTATGTCAAAGTCTTTGCATGTGCTGTCTGTCGTACCCTAAATTTGTCTTATCAGTTCAATTTTCTGATATCATGTTTCAAGGTGCAATCACGATTTGACTATGGGTGGCATTTGGCCTTCGGCCACGACCCTGTAAGGTTTCAAGTATGAAGGATTTGCTTGCACCAATTCATATGTCATGTCACATGCGTTGTGGATGTTTATGAGAGTAAGGAAATAGAAGATTTAAGTGATTCACGTATGAAGACCGTCAAGTGAATGAAGATTAGGGTTTTGGTCTAAATTGAGGTTTACGGGATGAAGTTAAGTCGCAGAGCCATTAAAAGTCAAGGCATTGGTTATACCTCGAATCCTGAGTATGTGGCTCATGTTCTCAACCCGACCATTTCAAGATGGCACCAAATTGTGGTGCATTTCCGGTATAATGGAGAATTTAAGATGTTGAAAGTAAGTTTCGAGGATGATTCGTTGTGTCATTTATTCAAGACAATTTCTTAAGGTATATTCAATTCATGTTACCTCTCAAGAATTTGCTAAACAAAAGTCATTAAGATTTGGAAATTGATTCATTTTTAGTTGAATTCGGAGTTCAAGTCAAGCTGGGTCAAATTATTGGTTGACTCGTTTCATATGGAAAGCGCAAATCCTCGAGGTTTAATTTTAAGCATCATTTAAAATTAACATGGAAGGTGTTTGTTGTGGAGAAGATGCTTGCTTCTTGTTAAAATTTTTGTTAATGTACGTGAGGCCTCAGAAAGTCGACGCGAGAAACCAGGGATGTGCAAGGTTCAAAATGTGATAGTATAAAGTTTAGGCCTATATCAAAGGATAATTGGCATAAGAATTTACTCCTTGCAATAAAAAATCTGCAAAAGCAGCATAGTAAATATTTGCTAAAGTCACAGCCTGAAGGTTCTAACAACAATAGATACAGTAGGTTCTATAAAAGAAAAATGCTCGACCAATTGATGTGCAGACTTCTATAAAATTATTTTCCGAGCTTGTTGGAGATGCTTTGTTGCTTTCTGGCGGAACACTGTAGAAGGAACAACCTCAGAATTTTTTTAGCTCTTTGCAGTATTTCAACGCGCCACCAACCGTGTGAAACGGTAATTCCCGCAAACTGACGTGACATGTCCTGCACAAACGGAACAACGTCATGATGTATAGCCATAGAACATACTCTGTTTCTATGTGAAACTTAAAAATAGCATGATTCCACCACAGCTTGAAAATAATAGCAGAGCTTACAAAATAATCACACTGCCGCGGGATGAAACGATGTTGCCAGAGTTCTACATAGCCACGTCTAAGTTGTTTCACGCACACCGTACACCTGTACCTGAAGTGAAAAGCCCATACAAGCCAACGGTAGAGCATACGTCTCAAGCCACCTCCAAAGTTGTGCCGACAGTTGCGCATAGTTCCAAATTTTCCCGCAAAATACTTCATTTTCGCAACAGAACCCTGCACAAACTTCTCCATGATTCTCGGCAACCATACATCCCTACCTGTAACAAAATTCAAATGGAAGTATGAAGTACAGTGGTTACGCGATAATAATTTCACAGCCATAACAGAAGAATCACAAGACATAAGTCGATGCAGCAAGCACCTTAACGGCAACGCTACCCCGTGTCGCATTATCGGTAGTTTGTTTCATAAAAAACCTGCAAATGCACAGAGTGGGTTATGTGCAAGGGGTAAACCATAACTTGGGCATTAGTGAATTTCAACAAAAAGAAAGAGAGCAGTAGTTCACCGGCGCCGAGTCTTCACACCGAAACTGATTCTCATGTATTACCTCAAGTCATTACACCAATACATGATGAACATCACCTTACGACCAAATGCGGCAAGCCCGATTCAAGCCATGAACCTGCAATAGACCAAACTCAGTGTAATAACAGAGGCCGTATAGTGAGGTTTGGGATTTGCGTTGGTATCTCAAATGAAAGAATCTTGGAACATCATACTAGGAAAATTGTAGTTACCAGATACCGTGGCACAATGGTTTTCAGATGTGCATATGTTGTTGAGGCATGCTCCAGCTGCTCTAAACGACTCGCAGGCATGTTTCAGATGCAAAATATTAAGATCAAAGCTCTAAAATAAATGTAATTTCAAAGGAGGTAGAAATCACACTAAGTCACTAGGTGTTGAAATTCATACCTCCAAGAAATTTCCCAAATGAAGCGTCAGCTTTGTTTCATTCTCAAGCAAGATCATTTCATAAGCTACGTATGCCTGAGAATATAACGGATAGTCAGCACACAAAGATATTAATCACACTGTTAAAAAACTATGATTTGCCAAAGTACAAAAGAAATCACATTCGCTCGGTCTGTTAAGGAGCACTTGGGTGTCGTCATGTCTTGCCTCAGTAGAAGGCCAGAACTTCAACGATATCGCCGTCATTATCCCAACTTCAGCAGAAGCAACGACATAACCGTTATGTAAGACTTTCACAAGCCACGCCAAGCTTTGTTGACAATGGATCCTTCGATGTTGCGGATAATTCTCTGGGCTGGGATGAGGTTTCTTTGAGTTTGTCAAGCTTGAAGCCCGATAGCACCATGTTACGGTAATTGATGATTTGAGAAACTTGCAATTCTTAGACCTGCAAAACTAACAAACAAGGCATTATATCTCTTGATTCTAAAAAAAAACTTAATTGCAATTGGAGGTGGATTCAAATGTTGTTATTTTTACCATTCGTCGAGACAAATATTGGCTACACATCTGCAGTCTTTCATCTGGATGGTTTTATTCTTGGAGCGGAAGCAAAACGGCCTCTCAGTGCCACGATAACATGATCTACAATAGCAAGGAGCAAGATCGGCATACCGAGTTATAAACAATGCGTGAGATGAAACATGACTTATGCGCAAAGGCATCAGCAATGTACCTGCAACATTTACACAAGGAAAAAGCAAAACAATTACAAAATTGCTAATTGAAAAATCAAGTGGGACTTTCAAATGAGCCAAAACGCAGTGTATGTACTTTACCCCCCAACTTGTTGCAGTCCAAAACAGGCCCCACACCAGACAAGTTCTGCCACAACCAAACAAAACCTGCTACATACAATAGCCTGCAAAACCTGTCAACAACAATACAAGCTATTTCATAAAAAAGGCCACAACAAGTCCTACATATCATAAAGTGATAACAGGAGCAAAGGGGGGACGAAAAAGCTACCTTTTATCTTCATTTCGAAGGGGGGATGAACCTTCATAAAGATAGCCACTCCAAACTCAGAGGAAAAAAAACCAAAAACACTTGAATCTTCTCCTTCTTCAAAGCCTCATTCTGAAACAGAACCCTCCACTAACCTTGGTTCGAGAACAACATAACTTGCTTTTTTTTACCAACACAACAGCAATCCATTTTCCAGAACTCCTCCAACACCACTGAAACACTAATCTTCAGGAACCTCCGCCCTCATCATAACCGACGCTTCAAACTTGTTCAAATAATCATCCGTTAACCCATCTTCAACCCTCTTCTTCGAACCTTCAACTTCCACCGAAAATCTTCAAAACCCACTTCTCCCACCCCAATAACTGATAGACCAAACCACAAAACTCTTCAACAATAACACGACCTTGATCCTTCTTCGTTCGACCCTAAACCTTCTTCTTCCTCACTCCAAACATCAACCAAACCCTGTTTCTTTCTCCAAATCGAAGCAACAGAACAAATCCATAAATCCCTCTTCACCCATAAACTTCAAACGCATTTCAACCACACCCATATGAGAGATGAAATAGAACAAGAAATGCGTCCTAAATCTAGATCGAAACCCACCAACCTATGGATCGGAATTGACGGAACAAGGATATTGACAAAGTAGAAGGTTGATTGATTATTGTTTCTTGCTTTTCACCATTTTGCTTTGTTTTTAGGAATTGAGTCGACACTGATCGTGCTTCCTTTTTTTCTTTGGGTCGTTTTAAGATGAAGAGGAAGTCGTTTTTAGGGGGATACAATGATGATGAGGCTTCTCTTTCGAGTTTTTTTAATACCCCTATTATTTCAATTTTTTTATTTATATATATAGTTTATATTAGTTATAACAATTTTATATTTTGTATAAATTTTTATTTTAGTTTTAAAACATCATTATTATGTTCATAATGATTTTATATTTCTTCTAGTTTGTAAATATATTATATATTTTAATTATTAGATTTTATATATTTTAACTTTAATTTCTTTTGGGTTTACTCGAGTTTATAACTTTTTAGAAGTTAATTTTATTTCTCTTTTCTCATTGGGCTTCTTATCTCATTTTGTACCGGTCGGTGACGAGACTTCCACCGTTTAACCGTCACATTAGTGGCGTGAAACAAAGGATCTGAGACCACCTTTGTTCTTTCGATTTTATTTCGGTAAACTAACATTAAATTTAATTTCTGTCAAACTTTATTCATATTATTTCATATTATCATATTTATTCATATTATTTATTATCATATCTATTTATTCATTCTCACTCACCCATATTTGAAAATACCTAATAAATTATCGAAACTCCTAAAAGCAAAATTGGTGGACTGTTGTATCATTGGTTATTTGCAGGCATCTTGATTTTAAGTCGTGCCCGACTTTGCTCAAGGCGTAGTTTAGGACACAATGCACACACACGGCTTTCTCTTGGGCTACCTGACAATGAGACCCCTTTATTTCGTGCAATCCCGTGTAACTTACATGTACCCCTCTCCCATTCCGATGTATGTTTCGTATTTCTTTGATTATTAGTTTATCTCCTAGGAGCACCCATAGGGACTAGAGCGGAAAACTATTTTCAAACTGATTCTCGAATCATCATCGAGCCATTTTCAAATAACCCGTAAGTCGAGTGCTCATACGCATTCGCCATCAACCTATTACAAGTCGATCCTTGATGCGTAAGTCAAGTCGGTCTCTTCTTTCAAACAATTTCATTTTCAACACGCTTTGCACGCGATAACAAGTCAAACCCTTGATCCAACGTCAAGCGGATTTTTGAAACAAACCATCAATCAATTAACAACTATTTGATTCTTTTCAAGGTATAAAAAGTAGGTTCAAGTCTTTGATCTTGCTTTCAGTTGTTTACATGCGAGTTGTCTTATTCGGGTGTGAACAATTGACGCCTCTAAATAACATTAACAACTCGACATCGTTCAACTATCTCCAACTCAAACAACTTTCCTTTCACGATGAAAAAGAGAGTGTTCCAAGTCTTTGGTCCGCTCTCCCGATTATTTGGAATTTGAGAAGCCTTTCTTAAGCTTCAATTAATCGTCATCATTTCAACCTCATCCTTTCAAACACAACTTCTCTTACGATGAAACAGAGAACGTTCCAAGTCTTTGGTTCGTCCTCCCGATTATTTCGGTCTGAGAAATCTTTCTTGGGCTAAAGTAATCATCATCAGTTCATACACCATTCAAGCAACCTTATCTTCAAGATGAAAAAGAGATTGTTCCAAGTCTTTGGTCCGCTCTCCCGATTACTTGGGTATGAGAAGTCTTTCTTAAGCTTCGAGTAATCGTCATCCGTACCCACTTCAAATCCAATTCAAACCCGTTTCTTTCGTGGTCGTATCCACGAACTACAAACGCTCTGATTCTTCATTCACTTTTGAATGTAAGATACGTAGGCACAAGATTGTGATGATCTTGGCGAGCACAATCCCTTCCATCTTCCATTTCCCCATCCTTTCCCGTAGTCGAACTACGACGCTCTGATTTCTCATTCTCGTCCGAATGAGCATACGTAGGCACAAGAGCCCCAATCCTTGGCGAGCACCCTATCCTCTAACCATCCCCTTTCCCTTAGTGTCTTTAGCCCTTTATAGTATCCTTTAGCATTTAATAGTGAGAAGAGAAGAATTAAGTTTAGCTAACATCCATTAACTCGAATTAAGAGGTTCCCGTCGAGTACGACGGACGTGAGGGGTGCTAATACCTTCCCCTCGCGTAACTGACTCCCGGACCCAGGAATATGGTTGCGACGGCCGTGTTCCTTCCGCGTTATGAGGTTTTCTCGATATTTTCCTCTCCCGTTCATTCGGGAAAAATAAAGTTCGGTGGCGACTCTGTCGAACCGCATTTCCGCGCCTTTCGTGCGAGGGTCGTATGTTCGGAATGAATTTTTCGAGGTGCGACAGGTGGTGACTCTGCTGGGGACCATTGCTCCATGCAAGAGAGAGTCGAGCCTATCTTAGTTTGAGTTGTTAGCTTGTTGTCTTTTATTTTCTTCTCGCTTATTTGTTGGTATCCTTGCCTTGGTTACTTGTGCTTGAGGCATTATGGGGGTTGCTCTGCTTATGGTTACTTTGTGAGATGGCTCTACACCCGAGTCCGAGTATAACCCTAGGATTAGGATGATGGTTGTGTAGTGGAGACTTGCATGGAGTCTTTCACGTTGAGTTGAAGCGAAAACCCCGCTTGGAGTAGATTCCTTGGAGATGTTGTTTTTGTGGTGATTCTTCGCCATAGCAATAATGTTTTCAAGTCTGAATCGTTGATCCCAAGGACCATTAACCGTTTTATCCATGGTGGTTGGTAGTGTTAATTCTTTGTGAATTAATATGAACGCCCCAATCAGATGAGATCCCTTGAACGTATTACTTTCTTATAGTAATATTTTCAACCTCGATCTATGACTCTGAGAACCTTTTCTAGAATCCGTGTGTCGATGGTTGTGTAGTTGATGCCTCTGAGAAGTCTTTCCCGCGTGGAAGATACGAGAACCTCACCTAGAGGAGATTCTATTGAGGATATTATCGTCGTGATGAGGCTTTGTCATGGCAATAATATCTTTGAAAGATGTCCATGACTCTAGGCACCTACCCGTTTTAGAAACTTACCTATAGGGGTTTCTTTGAGCAGTGACTGTGATCCTTGAACCGTTCACCCGACTAATTCTCAGAATTGTTTGAATTTGTGATCCTGTGATCCTGGATCTTGCATCTTGCATTGCATATCATTTGCATTGCATCTCATTTGTTGTGCATCCTGCGTTCTCCTTCCTTCATCAGTTTCTCATGTTTCTCTTTCCTTCATATCCAGTAAATCAAGCTGAGTCCTCAACACCAGTACGCAACTAGAGCCAATACAAGACGAATGATGGAGCAGATTCAACAGGAGCAAGCTACCTTCAGGGAAGAGTTGGATTCTATGAAAGGAAAGATTGGCCAGATCCTCGAAGCCATCCTCACGGCCAGAAGAGAGGAAGAACAGCGTGAAGCTGCTGCTGTCGTCAACAACAATGGTCAAGGACAAGGGTCTACTGCCATCCCTTGGTTCGGATTCCAAATCCTCATGGGGTGCCATTGAACTTCAATAACGCAGCCGAAGGGAACATTTCTCATCCAACCCCAGCGCCCGGAGTTACCATTGGAGCTATCCCGCAGGTCCAGCCTACTGCTGTGCAAATCCCAGTTCCTCATATCGAAGATACTTTGATGGATCAGTATGACGACGTTCAGAACTATCATGCTGCTATCCCCATTGCCAGTCCTGTTGCTGCTCAGGATTCTGAAGCCATGAAGATGTGTCAAGATCTAGCCGAGAAACTCTGAGCTATGGAGGGACATAACTCAAACTCTTTCAGTGCTTTGGAATTGTGCTTGGTGCCTGATGTTGTCATTCCTCCCAAGTTCAAGGTGGCCGAATTTTCAAAGTACAAGGGTCTCAGTTGCCCAAACATTCATCTGAAGATGTACTGTCGCAAGATGGCTGCCTATGCCAGAGATGAAAAGCTCATGATCCATTGCTTCCAAGACAGCTTGTCTGGGGCATCACTCGAATGATATATGCAGCTGGAACGTAATAGTGTGCGCACTTGGGTCGAGCTAGCCGATGCATTTGTCAAACAGTATAAGTACAACACCGATCTTGCTCCGAATCGTATTCAACTTCAGAGTATGACTCAGAAGGACAGCGAATCCTTCAAAGAGTACGCGCAACGATGGAGAGAGCTAGCCGCAAGGGTGCATCCACCTCTTGTTGACCGTGAATTGATTGACATCTTCATGGGTACCTTGCAAGGCCAGTACTACGAAAAGCTGATCGGTAGTGTCTCTGCTGGATTCTCTGACCTAGTGATCGTTGGTGAAAGAATTGAAGAAGGGCTGAAAAGCGGAAAGATACCAGGAGGTTCCAACAACCAGGCCAACGCCAAGAAGCCTTTCAATGGATACAAGAAGAAGGAGGGCGAAACAAATGCCATCTTTTTGCAGAAAGGGCAAGCTTCTCAACAAGCTCATGTTCCTATGCCTTATCAAGTTCCCTATTATCAGTACCCGTATGTTGCTGCTACGCAATATGCTCCAACGCCTTATCAGCCAGCTGTTCAAGCAGTGCAAGCTCAGATGCCACGACAACAGGATCCTCAGCAACAAGCCTACAACCAGCAAGGATATCAGTATCCTCCTCAGCAACAGCAGATGCAAGCTACTCAGCAACGACAAGGTGCTCGCCCACAGCGTTCGCAGAGAACATGGAGACCAGATAGAGTCTTCGATCGTCTACCAATGACATATGCCAAAATCTTTGCTCAGTTGATGGAGAAGAAAGCTGTTGTTCCAAGAGATATGGCTCCTCCAACTGTCATTCCTGCCGATTACGATGCAAATGTTCATTGTGAGTTTCATAAGGGCGCTCCAGGTCATACCATTGAGGACTGCAGGGCTTTCAAGCACATAATTCAAGACATGATCGACATGGATGCTATCAACTTCAATGGGAAGTCTCCAAATATCATCAACAACCCGATGCCACCAGTCAACTAGTGCCGACATCAGATCAATTCCAGTCAAGTTCATTCCTCGAAGAAGGCCGTCATATTGCCATTTCATATTTCTCATTTCTTATGTTTTGTCTTTGCTTATTTAAGTATTGTATGCTTTGAACAATTGCCATTCATATTTGGTTTTCATTAATGTATTGTTTATGCATGTTTTGAATTAGTTATGTCGTATTCACTCATTTTCACTTATCACCGACATGTTTATTCACCCCACTCTATTCACTGTTGTTTAGCATGATTTGAGGGAGGATGATGAAAACGAGATACCCATAATTGCAAACTGTATGCTTTCAGACCGAATCTTGTCAATGATGTACAAGCATTGCTTCAAATCCCCAAACATTGGAGATATAAGGAGTTAATCCCTAGTAAACCACTTCGAGCCTAGAAGTAGCAGTTTCCTTCGGATATTCAAACCTTACACTCAACCTGGGGCAGGGTAGTGTTCAGTCAATTCAAATCCACACTTGAATCCACAAGCAATGACTCATGCTATGCAGTCACAACCTTCCAACAAAATAAAAAAAAACATCCAAAGCCTGCTAAGTCAGACTCCTTAGAGGGGACTTAGGCAAAATCAAGGCAATCCCGATGGATCTGACAAACAAAGTCAATCCATGCAAAAGTTAGGGATCAAAACAAAAGCAAAAGAGGACCCCAAAACCCTCAACAAAAACAAAATAAGATTCAGTGGCCATTCAAATAGGGTCACTGATATCCATCAAAATAAGGTGACTGTCACGACGAGCAAACCTGGAACCATCAAGTTTATACCGTCAAGATAAGTGTAGAATTAACTGAGCGTAGGACTGGAGATCATTAAGAAGAAGGGGTGGGTACAAATCATACTTTGAGCCTAGCATCTTTTGTTTCATAACCGTGAACCAGACCACGTTACAGACCTCGAAAGACCTAATTGAGGCGAGGTTTATTCTGAAAGCATACTATCGCAAGGTTGCGTAACCTGACTCCTCACATGATTGCTAATCATCAGCATTGGTGTTATTTCTCTTGCTATATCTTTCGCACCAACCAAATTAACACAACGTCTGGGCTAACTGTCCATTCGTCTCACTACCACGACACTCTCAATAAATGACACACCTTTTTTCAAAACTTACATTGAACTTTATATTAATGTTACCGTTTATGAATGTACAATTTTAATTGCAAATCAGTGCTGGGTATTCAAAGACTCCAACAAAGGGCAACCAAGGAGGAACTTGACTTTCAGTGGTTGGCACAAAGCAAGACTACCTCAAAACCCACAGACTGGGGCAAATCGCTCAAGAGCTCGAGCAGGGGCAGACCATTGCCATGTTCAAATTGGGGCAAGACCAGGTCGTCCTGACCATCAAGCAGAGTTGCAACCTTCTTTGAAGCAAATTCACAATAAATCACCGAGTACCCAGACTCGGGGCATATAGAGTATCTTCGTCTGCTTCAATCATGGCGTCTTCAACAAACTGCGTGTCGAGGAAGTCAATCCCTCCCACCACCCGAAGTCCAGTCTGCATTGGCAACTACCAAAAATCCACCATGCTGGCGTCTCCCTGCATTTCTAATTACCTGTCTGCAATCATATGCATCATACGCATCGCATTCGACCTCATAAGTATCCTGCATCATATGCATACTCCAATCATACCTTACTTCCCCAGCTCTTGCATCTCTGCGCGTCAGCGTTTGCATTTGCACTTCCACTCGTATGGAATATCATTTATCATCCAGTATTCATATATGCAAGTCAAGGTCCAGGATCAATCTTGAAGATTTCCAATACCATCATCAGCCCGGGCAGGGGCATCTTCCGCAAAGGTCATGGATTTCTCCCACGAATATCAAGAGCTTCAAAGCAATCATCAGCACAGTCAGGGGAAATCTTCTGCAACTGTGGGTTTCTCCTACAAGATTCGAAGTTATTCAAAGCAAGATTCAGCCCAGTCAGGGGCATTTTTCAAAGACCATGGGCGTCTCCCATGACGTATTTCAACCTTGTGGTTGATCAGATCTTCAAATCAACATTCAGCCCAGTCAGGGGCATACCATTCAAGACCGTGGGTATTCCCCACGAAGTTGTTCAACCTTTTGTTGGGCAAATCCAAGAAGTTCAGTGCAAGATCCAACCCGAGCAGGGGCATCTTCAGCAAAGCCGTGAGCAACCTTTTGTTGAGCAAGACAAGACATCAAGACAAACTCAGCCCAGTCAGGGGCATCCTCTTCAGAATTCATGGGCGTAACCATGAAATCATTTCAACAATTATGATCTCCAAGCAAGTCAGTGGCTGTCCCCGCTGATTCATTTCAACCCAATCTTCTTCTTGGGTGTTTCTCAATGAGTTGTATCTAGCAAGCGTGACCGTTGTCAATTGCCTTACTATCATCCTTTTGGCGATAGTCGAACCTCGTCAGTTCAACCTAGCCTGCATCCTGTTGGTGTTGGTAGCCTTCAATTTGTGTTTGTCCTATCATCCTTTTGGTGGTAGTGGCCGGTGTGTGTTTCGCTCCGTCATCCTTTTAGTGGGGGGTCTATCATGGTCATTAATAATAGATTGTGCGATGTGTTTGGTTTGTGTTTCGCTCCGTCATCCTTTTGGTGGGGGGTCTATCATGGTCATTAATGATAGATTGTGCGATAGTTTGTTTGTCTTTCGCTCCGTCACCCTTTTGGTGGGGGTCTATCATAGTCATTAATGATAGATTGTGCGATAGTTTGTTTGTGTTTCGCTCCGTCACCCTTTTGGTGGGGGGTCTATCATAGTCATTAATGATAGATTGTGCGATATTTTGTTTGTGTTTCGCTCCGTCATCCTTTTGGTGGGGGTTCTATCATAGTCATTAATGATGGATTATGCGATGTGTTTTGTGTTTCGCTCCGTCATCCTTTTGGTGGGGGGTCTATCATGGTCATTAATGATAGATTGTGCGAATGTGTTTATTTGTGTTTCGCTCCGTCATCCTTTTGGTGGGGGGTCTATCATGGTCATTAATGATAGATTGTGAGAATGTGTTTATTTGTGTTTCGCTCTGTCATCCTTTTGGTGGGGGGTCTATCATGGTCATTAATGATAGATTGTGCGATGTGTTTTGTGTTTCGCTCCGTCATCCTTTTGGTTGGGGGTCTATCATGGTCATTAATGATAGATTTTGCAATGTGTTTTGTGTTTCGCTCCGTCATCCTTTTGGTGGGGGGTCTATCATGGTCATTAATGATAGATTGTGTGATAGTTTGTTTGTGGTTTGCCCGTCATCCTTTTGGTGGGGGGTCTATCGTAGTCATTAGCGATAGATTGTGCGATGGTTTGTGTCTATTTCTCTCCGTCATCCTTTTGGTGGGGGGTCTTTCATAGTCATTAATGATAGATTGTGCGATATTGTTTGGCGTGTGTTTCGCTCCGTCATCCTTTTGGTGGGTGGTCTATCATAGTGATTAATGATAGATTGTGCGATGTGTTTTGTGTTTCGCTCCATCACCCTTTTGGTGGGGGGTCTATCATGGTCATTAATGATAGATTGTGCGATAGTTTGTGTGTGTTTCGCTCCGTCATCCTTTTGGTGAGGGGTCTGTCATAGTCATTAATGATAGATTGTGCAATAGTGTTTGGTGTGAGTTTCACTCCGTCATCCTTTTGGTGGGGGGTCTGTCATAGTCATTAATGTCAGATTGCGTGATTTTGTTTGTGTGTGTTCACTCTATCATTCTTTTGGTGATAGTAGCCATGTGTGTTTCGTCCCATCATCCATTTGGTGATGGTGACCTTTTGCCAGTTATTTTCAATTTATTCAGAGGTATACCTCATCTAGCGTTTGATTCCCGGGCTTTCCTTTTCTTCTCAGGCAAATTCAGGGTCTTCTTTATATCTAATTGTCTTCCACCTTGGAAAAGTGAGCGCCATAGTCGTTCATTTTACTCGGTCTAAGCCAATTGGATAGGGGCATCTGTCATACCCTAAATTTGTCCTATCAGTTCAATTTTCTGATATCATGTTTCAAGGTGCAATCACGATTTGACTATGGGTGGCATTTGGCCTTCGGCCACGACCCTGTAAGGTTTCAAGTATGAAGGATTTGCTTGCACCGATTCATATGTCATGTCACATGCGTTGTGGATGTTTATGAGAGTAAGGAAATAGAAGATTTAAGTGATTCACGTATGAAGACCGTCAAGTGAATGAAGATTAGGGTTTTGGTCTAAATTGAGGTTTACAGGATGAAGTTAAGTCGTAGAGCCATTAAAAGTCAAGGCATTGGTTATACCTCGAATCCTGAGTATGTGGCTCATGTTCTCAACCCGACCATTTCAAGATGGCACTAGATTGTGGTGCATTTCCGGTATAATGGAGAATTTAAGATGTTGAAAGTAAGTTTCGAGGATGATTCGTTGTGTCATTTATTCAAGACAATTTCTTAAGGTATATTCAATTCATGTTACCTCTCAAGAATTTGCTAAACAAAAGTCATTAAGATTTGGAAATTGATTCATTTTTAGTTGAATTCGGAGTTCAAGTCAAGCTGGGTCAAATTATTGGTTGACTCGTTTCATATGGAAAGCGCAAATCCTCGAGGTTTAATTTTAAGCATCATTTAAAATTAACATGGAAGGTGTTTGTTGTGGAGAAGATGCTTGCTTCTTGTTAAAAATTTTGTTAATGTACGTGAGGCCTCAGAAAGTCGACGCGAGAAACCAGGGATGTGCAAGGTTCAAAATGTGATAGTATAAAGTTTAGGCCTATATCAAAGGATAATTGGCATAAGAATTTACTCCTTGCAATAAAAAATCTGCAAAAGCAGCATAGTAAATATTTGCTAAAGTCACAGCCTGAAGGTTCTAACAACAATAGATACAGTAGGTTCTATAAAAGAAAAATGCTCGACCAATTGATATGCAGACTTCTATAAAATTATTTTCCGAGCTTGTTGGAGAAGCTTTGTTGCTTTCTGGCGGAACACTGTAGAAGGAACAACCTCAGAATTTTTTTAGCTCTTTGCAGTATTTCAACGCGCCACCAACCGTGTGAAACGGTAATTCCCGCAAACTGACGTGACACGTCCTGCACAAACGGAACAATGTCATGATGTATAGCCATAACACATACTCTGTTTCTATGTGAAACTTAAAAATAGCATGATTCCACCACAGCTTGAAAATAATAGCAGAGCTTACAAAATAATCACACTGCCGCGGGATGAAACGATGTTGCCAGAGTTCTACATAGCCACGCCTAAGTTGTTTCACGCACACCGTACACCTGTACCTGAAGTGAAAAGCCCATACAAGCCAACGGTAGAGCATACGTCTCAAGCCACCTCCAAAGTTGTGCCGACAGTTGCGCATAGTTCCAAATTTTCCCGCAAAATACTTCATTTTCGCAACAGAACCCCGCACAAACTTCTCCATGATTCTCGGCAACCATACATCCCTACCTGTAACAAAATTCAAATGGAAGTATGAAGTACAGTGGTTACGCGATAATAATTTCACAGCCATAACAGAAGAATCACAGGACATAAGTCGATGCAGCAAGCACCTTAACGGCAACGCTACCCCGTGTCGCATTATCGGTAGTTTGTTTCATAAAAAACCTGCAAATGCACAGAGTGGGTTATGTGCAAGGGATAAACCATAACTTGGGCATTAGTGAATTTCAACAAAAAGAAAGAGAGCAGTAGTTCACCGGCGCCGAGTCTTCACACCGAAACTGATTCTCATGTATTACCTCAAGTCATTACACCAATACAGGATGAACATCACCTTACGACCAAATGCGGCAAGCCCGATTCAAGCCATGAACCTGCAATAGACCAAACTCAGTGTAATAACAGAGGCCGTATAGTAAGGTTTGGGATTTGCGTTGGTATCTCAAATGAAAGAATCTTGGAACATCATACTAGGAAAATTGTAGTTACCAGATACCGTGGCACAATGGTTTTCAGATGTGCATATGTTGTTGAGGCATGCTCCAGCTGCTCTAAACGACTCGCAGGCATGTTGCAGATGCAAAATATTAAGATCAAAGCTCTAAAATAAATGTAATTTCAAAGGAGGTAGAAATCACACTAAGTCACTAGGTGTTGAAATTCATACCTCCAAGAAATTTCCCAAATGAAGCGTCAGCTTTGTTTCATTCTCAAGCAAGATCATTTCATAAGCTACGTATGCCTGAGAATATAACGGATAGTCAGCACACAAAGATATTAATCACACTGTTAAAAAACTATGATTTGCCAAAGTACAAAAGAAATCACATTCGCTCGGTCTGTTAAGGAGCACTTGGGTGTCGTCATGTCTTGCCTCAGTAGAAGGCCAGAACTTCAACGATATCGCCGTCATTATCCCAACTTCAGCAGAAGCAACGACATAACCGTTATGTAAGACTTTCACAAGCCACGCCAAGCTTTGTTGACAATGGATCCTTCGATGTTGCGGATAATTCTCTGGGCTGGGATGAGGTTTCTTTGAGTTTGTCAAGCTTGAAGCCCGGTAGCACCATGTTACGGTAATTGATGATTTGAGAAACTTGCAATTCTTAGACCTGCAAAACTAACAAACAAGGCATTATATCTCTTGATTCTAAAAAAAAACTTAATTGCAATTGGAGGTGGATTCAAATGTTGTTATTTTTACCATTCGTCGAGACAAATATTGGCTACACATCTGCAGTCTTTCATCTGGATGGTTTTATTCTTGGAGCGGAAGCAAAACGGCCTCTCAGTGCCACGATAACATGATCTACAATAGCAAGGAGCAAGATCGGCATACCGAGTTATAAACAATGCGTGATATGAAACATGACTTATGCGCAAAGGCATCAGCAATGTACCTGCAACATTTACACAAGGAAAAAGCAAAACAATTACAAAATTGCTAATTGAAAAAGCAAGTGGGACTTTCAAATGAGCCAAAACGCAGTGTATGTACTTTACCCCCCAACTTGTTGCAGTCCAAAACAGGCCCCACACCAGACAAGTTCTGCCACAACCAAACAAAACCTGCTACATACAATAGCCTGCAAAACCTGTCAACAACAATACAAGCTATTTCATAAAAAAGGCCACAACAAGTCCTACATATCATAAAGTGATAACAGGAGCAAAGGGGGGACGAAAAAGCTACCTTTTATCTTCATTTCGAAGGGGGGATGAACCTTCATAAAGATAGCCACTCCAAACTCAGAGGAAAAAAAACCAAAAACACTTGAATCTTCTCCTTCTTCAAAGCCTCATTCTGAAATAGAACCCTCCACTAACCTTGGTTCGAGAACAACATAACTTGCTTTTTTTTACCAACACAACAGCAATCCATTTTCCAGAACTCCTCCAACACCACTGAAACACTAATCTTCAGGAACCTCCGCCCTCATCATAACCGACGCTTCAAACTTGTTCAAATAATCATCCGTTAACCCATCTTCAACCCTCTTCTTCGAACCTTCAACTTCCACTGAAAATCTTCAAAACCCACTTCTCCCACCCCAATAACTGATAGACCAAACCACAAAACTCTTCAACAATAACACGACCTTGATCCTTCTTCGTTCGACCCTAAACCTTCTTCTTCCTCACTCCAAACATCAACCAAACCCTGTTTCTTTCTCCAAATCGAAGCAACAGAACAGATCCATAAATCCCTCTTCACCCATAAACTTCAAACGCATTTCAACCACACCCATATGAGAGATGAAATAGAACAAGAAATGCGTCCTAAATCTAGATCGAAACCCACCAACCTATGGATCGGAATTGACGGAACGAGGATATTGACAAAGTAGAAGGTTGATTGATTATTGTTTCTTGCTTTTCACCATTTTGCTTTGTTTTTAGGAATTGAGTCGACACTGATCGTGCTTCCTTTTTTTCTTTGGGTCGTTTTAAGATGAAGAGGAAGTCGTTTTTAGGGGGATACAATGATGATGAGGCTTCTCTTTCGAGTTTTTTTAATACCCCTATTATTTCAATTTTTTTATTTATATATAGTTTATATTAGTTATAACAATTTTATATTTTGTATAAATTTTTATTTTAGTTTTAAAACATCATTATTATGTTCATAATGATTTTATATTTCTTCTAGTTTGTAAATATATTATATATTTTAATTATTAGATTTTATATATTTTAACTTTAATTTCTTTTGGGTTTACTCGAGTTTATAACTTTTTAGAAGTTAATTTTATTTCTCTTTTCTCATTGGGCTTCTTATCTCATTTTGTACCGGTCGGTGACGAGACTTCCACCGTTTAACCGTCACATTAGTGGCGTGAAACAAAGGATCTGAGACCACCTTTGTTCTTTCGATTTTATTTCGGTAAACTAACATTAAATTTAATTTCTGTCAAACTTTATTCATATTATTTCATATTATCATATTTATTCATATTATTTATTATCATATCTATTTATTCATTCTCACTCACCCATATTTGAAAATACCTAATAAATTATCGAAACTCCTAAAAGCAAAATTGGTGGACTGTTGTATCATTGGTTATTTGCAGGCATCTTGATTTTAAGTCGTGCCCGACTTTGCTCAAGGCATAGTTTAGGACACAATGCACACACACGGCTTTCTCTTGGGCTACCTGACAATGAGACCCCTTTATTTCGTGCAATCCCGTGTAACTTACATGTACCCCTCTCCCATTCCGATGTATGTTTCGTATTTCTTTGATTATTAGTTTATCTCCTAGGAGCACCCATAGGGACTAGAGCGGAAAACTATTTTCAAACTGATTCTCGAATCATCATCGAGCCATTTTCAAATAACCCGTAAGTCGAGTGCTCATACGCATTCGCCATCAACCTATTACAAGTCGACCCTTGATGCGTAAGTCAAGTCGGTCTCTTCTTTCAAACAATTTCATTTTCAACACGCTTTGCACGCGATAACAAGTCAAACCCTTGATCCAACGTCAAGCGGATTTTTGAAACAAACCATCAATCAATTAACAACTATTTGATTCTTTTCAAGGTATAAAAAGTAGGTTCAAGTCTTTGATCTTGCTTTCAGTTGTTTACATGCGAGTTGTCTTATTCGGGTGTGAACAATTGACGCCTCTAAATAACATTAACAACTCGACATCGTTCAACTATCTCCAACTCAAACAACTTTCCTTTCACGATGAAAAAGAGAGTGTTCCAAGTCTTTGGTCCGCTCTCCCGATTATTTGGAATTTGAGAAGCCTTTCTTAAGCTTCAATTAATCATCATCATTTCAACCTCATCCTTTCAAACACAACTTCTCTTACGATGAAACAGAGAACGTTCCAAGTCTTTGGTTCGTCCTCCTGATTATTTCGGTCTGAGAAATCTTTCTTGGGCTAAAGTAATGATCATCAGTTCATACACCATTCAAGCAACCTTATCTTCAAGATGAAAAAGAGAGTGTTCAAAGTCTTTGGTCCGCTCTCCCGATTACTTGGGTATGAGAAGTCTTTCTTAAGCTTCGAGTAATCGTCATCTGTACCCACTTCAAATCCAATTCAAACCCGTTTCTTTCGTGGTCGTATCCACGAACTACGAACGCTCTGATTCTTCATTCACTTTTGAATTTAAGATACGTAGGCACAAGATTGCGATGATCTTGGCGAGCACAATCCCTTCCATCTTCCATTTCCCCATCCTTTCCCGTAGTCGAACTACGACGCTCTGATTTCTCATTCTCGTCCGAATGAGCATACGTAGGCACAAGGGCCCCAATCCTTGGCGAGCACCCTATCCTCTAACCATCCCATTTCCCTTAGTGTCTTTAGCCCTTTATAGTATCCTTTAGCATTTAATAGTGAGAAGAGAAGAATTAAGTTTAGCTAACATCCATTAACTCGAATTAAGAGGTTCCCGTCGAGTACGACGGACGCGAGGGGTGCTAATACCTTCCCCTCGCGTAACTGACTCCCGGACCCAAGAATATGGTTGCGACGGCCGTGTTCCTTCCGCGTTATGAGGTTTTCTCGATATTTTCCTCTCCCGTTCATTCGGGAAAAATAAAGTTCGGTGGCGACTCTGTCGAACCGCATTTCCGCGCCTTTCGCGCGAGGGTCGTATGTTCGGAATGAATTTTTCGAGGTGCGACACTGTCGAGTCTTTATGCGTGGTTTTCGCTTGTTATTCAATCTCCCCGAAATTTCAAAATTTCAAAATTTTCAAAATTTTAACCCCCAACAAAATTTTTGCTTCGATTCATGACATGGTACTCTGAAAGTATATAGGTTGTTTAGACTATGTTAGAAAAACTTGGGAAAGTTTTGATAAAATTGATATCGTCCTGACAACCTTAACCCCCTGAATATGCAAAATCAATTTGAGTACCCATTATGCCGAGACCTTAAAGCTCCAAGTTCTTGTAGTAATCCCTAAGTAGTTTATTTAAGCAGTCAGCACCATCCTAAACACACTAAGTAAGAAACCGATGCAAATAAGTGTATGATATCTAGTTTAAAATGAGAAACTAAGAAATAAAAGAAAAATTATGAAGAAAAAGACATGTTCCTTCTAAGTTAAGTTCTCCTCACCCGAGCACTTAGCCTAACGGTACAAACTCTTTAAGTCCAATTGATGCTTAAGCATATTTGCAGAGAAAAATGAAATAATAATGAGATCATAGTCACTAATAGGTTTACTTGCCATGAATGTATATGGATAACGGGCTTAATGTGATTGCACTATAATGAAATGGGGTGAAAGAGAGCATGAGTTATAGGTTGAGTTATAATGGCATGATTCCGATTGGTTTGCATAAGTAGGGAGTTTTTGAAATTATGTCGTTACGTTATCCTTGGTATCGATATTTAGTACCTATCGATCTAACATTAGCCTAGCAGCCACGTATGATTAGAGTCTCATCGTGTCTTTGTTTCGAACTATGCTTATTTCTTTTCACCGTGTTGGTTGATTGCTTGAGGACAAACAATGGTTTAAGTGTGGGGGTGTTTGATAACGCGAAATCATATCGTTTATTTGGCTTAATTTACATGCATTTATTTGTGACTTTTATTAATTTATCTTGATTTATGTTCTATTATATGATTAATTCACTCCGTTTAGCAGATTGGGGAGAATTTGGACTAAAGAAAGAAAAGAAGAAGAAATGGAAGGAAAACAGATGAAAAACAGATGAAAAACAGCAGACACGGATTTTGCTGCTGTGACGACCGTCACACAGTCCTGACGACCGTCACACGGGCGACGACCGTCACATATCATGACGACCGTCATGCAGACAAAAACGCAGAATCTGAAGTCACGATCAATCTTAACTTAATTTCTTCCTACACTTTCTCCACTCACTGCCCACTACTGGAAGTTACTCCCACTCCCTCCATAACTCACCCATGATCTCTGGAAGTTGAAGAATGAAATATCTTCTATAAATAGACAAGAGATTCACAGAGAAAAGGGGGCGGATTCTTCATCCCGAAGGACTGCCAAAGTTCTATTGAAGTCATCGTTACTTTTATTTCTTTTCCTTTTTCCCTTTTTGTTCAGAGCTTTGTATTTTTCTTTCTGCAATTTTATTTGGCCAATTGGCCAAAGTAGAATCCTGCCGACATTGTGGAGGACTACTCTTAAATATCAGTACTACTTTCCAGGTTCTTATTAATTAAATTACTACTTTATTTCTGTCATAATGCATATTTTACTATTCTGTTGTTTATGTTTATTTCCGTTTGCATTAATTATCATGTCTAGCTAAGTTAGTTTTATCGGTATGTAATCGAATTAGTAGGATAGGATTCGATAGTAACCGGCATCTTCCCTTTTTACAAACAACCCTTCTGGCTGTAGTTTTTAATCTAAATTCTAAATAAACCTTTGTCACGACAGTGAGAAGCTATTTACGGTGGTTTTGCCACGACAGTGGAAAACCATATTAAGGTACAAACCAACAAGCGACAGCTGCGGCTAAGACCAGATAGTAAAAACTAGGCATTCCTTTTAAAAGCAGCGACAACACTTTAAAAGGGATTAGAACTTAATGGTTTTCAAAAAGTAATTTTAACCCCGAACGGAATAGCGACAGCATACATTCCGCCTTAGAGTTGCGACTAGCGTCAACAACCATCGTGAGACAAAGGTCTTTAAACCGTTATTTTCTTCTTAAAAGTGTTTGCAAAGAGTAGAAAGCACCGGTGACCTGTCGAATCCCCGATAACTAAGTCCTTGCATACCGATATCCCTTTACCATCCTTTCCATAAACCAATTATCTTTATTTCTTTGCATTTAATTTCATTCGCATTCAACTTTCCTAATTCCAATAGCCTTAGCTTTACGCCGTAATAATAGATAACGGTAGATTGACATTGGTCTCTGTGGGTTCGACAATCTTTTATATTACTTCGATATTTCCGTGCACTTGCGGACGCATCATAAGCCAACATGTATGATTTTTCAACCACCCTTGACTTCACTTGTTTTTAAATGCCTCGCTGAAGGTTTTTCTTCTTTTATTTTGCAGTCCTTCAACCATATTAAAAACATAATATTCAAGGCTAGCATAACCGTCCCTTTGAGATATTACAATAACCCTCCGTATCTTATTATGAGTCAAATGATAATCAGAGATCTCTGTAACTGTTCCCTCACTACTGCTAGCATCCATAGTAGGAAACTCCACCTCAAACTAATATTTCTCCGTTATGGTTTCTCCCTTGGTTTTCACTATTCTTCTTTTGAAGAAATTATCTACCGACCAAGTAGGCTGTTTTAATCCCAGCTCTTCCCCAAAAACTCAATAACAACTCAGCGGTAACATGCATTTTTATCCCTTGATTTCTGCAAAATTTATTGTACTCCTCTGAAACTTTCTCAAGGCATTCATAACACCTTAAACTCAAATCCCAGAGCTCTTCCTTGTCATGAAAGCCTCCACTAGTTAAAGATGAATGAATAATAACATTTGAACCTTCTAAAATATATAGACCACATATTTTAGACCCTTTAGCAATAATCAATTCATCACACGAAATCTTCAACACTCCATGTTCAACTCTAATACAATAACCTAGATCATCAAACATAGTTATAGATAACAAATTTCGCTTGAGTTCTGGAACATACCTCACATTGTGAATAAGAAGTTCATGATCATTAAACATTTTAAATCTGAACGTACCAATACCATGGACCTTGCATGCCTTATTATTACCAAGGCGAACTACTCTACCTTGCACCATCTTCAAAGTTTCAAAGTATTCTATTCTTGGACACATGTGATAAGAGCAACCTGATCCAATGATCCAACTATATTTAATTTCCAAACTCGATACTACTAGTGCTTCAGCATCCTCATAACTTTCCTCATCCAATGCAACTACAGCTTGAACAAAATCTTCATTGACCTTTCTTTTAGGAAAATCCCTGTTAAAGTGACCGGTTTTCTGACAATTAAAACATTTTACCTTTGACTTGTAAGACCTCTTTGATTTGGACATCCCTTTAAGCTCACCTCCTCCTCTTGACACATTTAAGCCTTTCACCACTATCTTCAATCTTCAAATCTTTCAACTTTGAAAAATCTTTGGATTTCACCGCCGTCTGAACTTTGTCCAAAGTAATAGTACCTTCCTTACCATAAAGAAGGGCATCCTTAAAATGCTCAAATGATTTAGGTAATGAACTCAACAGGAGAAAATCCTTGTCCTCATCATCAATCTTCACTTCAATATTCTCAAGATCATCGATAATCTTGTGAAATTCTATGAGCTGCTTAACTATGGATTTGTTCTCCACCATTCGAAATGAATAGTATTGTTGTTTCAGATACAACTTATGAGCCAAAGACTTTGTCATATACAATGATTCTAGTTTTTCCCACATAGCAACCATAGATTTCTCCCTGGCGACTTCTCTTATAACTTTATCCCCGAGGCACAAGATAATGACACTCCTGGCCTTATCCACCATCTCGGTCTTCTGTACTTATGTAAGCCCTGCAGGCATCAATGTTTCACTCTTCAAAGCATCGACACACTTCTCTTGAATTAAAATTGCTTGCATCTTAATTTTCCATAACCCGAAGTCATTGTTACTGGAAAATTTCTCGATCTGCCATCTATTAACTATGGTGCTCACTTGTTAACAATATCTCTTTGCTCCATGCTCACCGTACCACTTGTTGTGAATTACGACAAAATTCAATATTAATTTGTGAGGCAAAGAATAATAGTAACCAAAATAAATGATCTTCAACAATAATAATTCGTACAAAGATAATATAACAGAATAAGGAAAGAAAAAATCGAAGGTTTGTTTACCCAGTTCGATCAAATGATCTACTCTGGGGGAGAGAGCAGCTTTCCAATTCACTATACTCAGAAAGTTGTTACAAGAGATTATAGATGAGTTACAAGAAAATAGTCTTCGCCTCCAAGTTCCCAAGAACAACCCTGAAGGCGCCTAAGAACAACCCTATTTTCTACCCATGTGTTTCCCTACCTCTCCAACTATCAATATATGAATCACTCAAACCCAAGGTGTAATCCAAGGTTTTCTTTGTGCATAGTCGAAACCCTATGCTATGCCTTTAAACCCTTGTTCTCCCTTGTTGGTGTAAACTCTAAGATTGCCACACACCAAACATATAAGAGATACATATTTATAATATAAAATACCCAACAAAAAAAGCCTAAAATCACGTGGATCCATGGACCGAATCGAAAAAGTCCAAAAACTAGAAAACACTATTCATCATACCGACGTCACTATTCACCGACCAATTTTTTTCTTCGAATTTTCGTCCGATTTTCGCAGTAAATGCAATCTCTAAAATATGTTTTCTTTCTCTTTATCAACAAAGGTTTTAAGACACATTAAGTACAAGTTCACACTGATGTTTGCATGATGGATGATAAATCTCTAGGTGGTGCATAATATTTTGTTACTATTATTGACAACCACTCTAGAAAAGTGTGGGCATTTGTTTTGAAATCTAAAGACTAGGTACTCAGTGTTTTAAGAACTTTCATGCAAGTGTTGGAAGAAAAAAAAAAGAAAGCTGAAATGTGTCAAAGCCGATAATGGTGGTGAATATAGAGGTTCATTTAAAGAGTATTATAAAGAGCGTGGAATAAATCTTGAAAAGACTGTTCCAAAGACGCCTCCACATAGTGGAGTGTTAGAGAAAATAAATCATACGATTAATGATATAATCAAGTGTATGCTATCTCATGCAAAGTTACAGAAAGCCTTTTAGGGGTGAAACATTGACCATTGCAGTGGATTTGATCAATCTTTCTCCATCTATTCCACTTGATATTGATGTTCCAAACATAGTATAGACACAAAAAGATGTCTCCTATGGTTACTTAAGAGTGTTTGGTCGCAGAGCTTTTGTTCACAGCCCAAGCGATGAGAGATCTAAGCTTGATAAAAGATCTAAACACTGTGTATTTGTAGGTTATGATTATGAAGAGTTTAGTTATAGATTTTAGGATCCAGTTCATAAGAAAATTATCAAAAATCGTGATGTGATATTTCTTAAAGACTAAACTATTGAAGATTTTGATAAAGTTGAGAAGTCAAAATCTGATGCTAGAAGTTACATTGATGTTATGCCTAAACCTCCTAGTGGAAATTTTGTTGATGGGAGAGAAATACATGTAGCTAATGATAATGAATCATGGACCAAGAATATTATCATGATAAGCAAGTTGAAGAGGCTCCACCTAAGCCAACGATTGAACCCAAATTGAGAGATCTACTAGAGAGTGTTAATCTTCTCAAAGATATCCTCCACACGAGTATGAGATGATCACTGATAATGGACAGCCAAAATACTACCAAAAATCCATTTCAGATGTTAATAAATAAAAATGGTTTAAGGTCATGCAAGAAGAGATGAATTTATTACATGAGAATCACACATTTGAGTTAGTGAAATTGCCTAAGGGTAGGAGAACACTTAAGAATAAATGGGTATACAAGATAAAGTCTGAAGAGAATAAACCTCAACTAAAATGCAAAGAAAAATTGGTTGTGAAAGGTTTTAATTAGAGAAAAGACATTGACTTTGAAGAAATTTTCTCACCTATGGTGAATGTGACATCTATTCAATTTGTGTTGGGATTAACAACTAGCTTTAATCTAAAGGTTGAACAAATTGATGTGAAGACTGCTTTCCTTCATAGGGATTTATAGGAAGAGATCTATATGGAGAAACCTGAGGGATTCAAAGTCAAAGGTAAAAAAGTGCTTGTTTGTAAATTGAAGAAAAGTTTGTATGACCTAAAGCAAGCTCAAAAAAATGGTACAAAAAGTTTGATTCTTTCATGGAAATAAATGTTTATGGTAAAACTATTGCAAATCATTATGTGTTTATGAAGAAATTCTATGATGGTGAATATATTAGTCTCTTGTTATATGTTGATGTCATGTTGATTGTTGGTCATGACACTAAGAAAATGCAATGCTTAAAGAAAAAGTTAAGCAAGTCCTTTGCAATGAAGGACTTGGGTCCTACACAACATGTCCTTGGCATGAGAATTTCTCGTGATATAAAGAAAGGTAAATTATGGTTGTCTCAACACTACATTGAGAAGATGTTATAGAGGTTTAACACGAGTAATTAAAAACCTGTGAGTACTTCACTTGCTAATCATTTCAAATTGAATTCTGAAGAATGTCCTACAAGTGAAGAAGGAAAAGAAGATATGAAGAATGTTCATTATGCATCTGCAGTTAGTAGTTTGATGTAGGTTATGGTATGCACAAGACCCAATATTGCTCATGCTATTTGTGTTGTTAGTTAATTTCTATATAATTATCCTTTTGCACTTATAATTGTATTTAATACAAGACATATAATGTGTCACCCTTGTATAATCCAATATTATATACCTTGATACCCGAGTATACTTGATAACAATAAATAAGCTCAATATCTAATATCAACTTATTTGAGCATGAACATACATTTTATAGTCATACTCGATCAATGGGCCATAAATATTACTCCCGTATATGTAGGAGGGGAAAACCCTGTCTAGACCACTCATGTTACTCAACATGATTTGTAGAGTACCCATCAATCATATTTATGGTCATATTACGGATAATGTTTGATTTATAATAAAGTAATCGACTCAACATATAGGGTTCATAATGATTTCATGTCGAAGGGTGGTATACATTATTATCATTATGAGAATAACTTATGACACTTACATAACACACTATGTAGTATTCTCATGGTAGGTCATTCTAGTGTAAATATTACTAACTTGGGGTGACCAGAAAGGATCATCGTGGCCTTCGATGAAGGGCAGCAACAATGGTTGTAGGAGAGGAGGGGGGTGTACTTGCAAGGTACTTCGATGTCAAAGTAAGTTTGGGCTAGAGAGAGAGCAAGTACAAGTATTTAGGTATGAGTTAGAATGATTTGAATACCTGACCTTTTCAAGAGAGAGGGTATTTATGAGATTCCCCTAACGCGGAGCCAAGGTCTTCCATGTGGCTGAAATATCTAGTCGACCAACGGGAGACTGCCAAGTGGAAGATCTAGCGCGTAATCTTTAGCCTGGTCCAACTGTCCTCGTGAATTTCGAAGGGGCAGTTGGTCGTGTGAACTGTCAAGCGCGTGACGGGGATGTCCCTAACGACTATATTCTCCAACGGCTATATTGTGCCCAACAGTCATATTGTGCCCAACGACTATATTGTGCCCAACAATTATATTATCTTAATCTCCTTACCGGGCCTTGCCTAAAGCTGGACTGGATTGGGCCTTGCCCAAATGTGGGCCATCTTCCAGTCCAGTCCAGAACAGGAGCCCTCAAGTCATTGCTCTGAGGTGAGGAGTAATGACTTGAGTTAAACTAGTTGGTCGACTATTGGGCAGGAAACGCGTCGCGGGAAGGCTTTTTGAGGTCATCACTATTCGAATGGAAATCTTCGGGGATGTGTCAGTCAATAGTCTATGGTTAGTGTGGTCGACCAATGATCGCTTGTGGTCTTCCTCGGTATACAAGGACGTGGCTGCAGAAGGAACGTTTTACATCGACCAGACTTAGGCAGAAAATGTCCCGTCGATAACACTTTTGCTCGGATGATATCTTGTGACTTGTCAAGGAGGATGTGCTCGCGGGGGCTAGAGGGACTTGTTTGGAGGAATGTGAAGGGTCAGTCTTGAAAATGCCAACCGAAAGCTTCCTCTTTTTCCATATGTGATGGCGTAATCAATTTTGTTAAGGTCTAGGAGGTCTAGGATGACTAGGCAATAATGTCTCTTGCCCTTTACGCTTCCCTATGTGAGCAAATGCTTATAAAAAGGGGGAAAGAGGATTCATTTGCACACTTCACGCAAATTTCTCTCCTATACCCCTTTTGCTTTGCAACACTTGTGGTATTGCATTCTTCGTCGGAGTACTCTTCGCCGCTGTTAGTACTCCTTTTATTTCTCTAGATCTTCATCTTCAACCTTCTGACTCAAATAATTTCTTCATCTTTGCTTGTTAGAACACACAAATTTCTGGAAATTAACTTGAATTTCTTGGCGAAGCATAAGTTTTCTGGTTGAAGTTCATGCATTCTTCGATGAACACATGAATTTTCTGGGAAATTCATGAAGGCCCTGAAGAACATGAATCTAGGATGTTGTGTATGACTGTAGATCTTCCTAGGTTATTGTGTGAAACATCTTGTGTTTATGGTCGGGCAGGAGGCCTCCTCGATGCTGAGGATTTTATTCTTGTGTGCCTAATAAGTCATAGTTGTCGAGGGGCTTATCCCCTTTTGGGCCTTTTAAATTCACAGAGACTTGTCCCCGTCCTTCGGGGAGGGGGTTACGCTAAGGCCATGTGTTGTCTGTTGTACCCCAAAATTTGCCCATCCTTTTTCTTACTTGGCTTATGTTTCATTTCATTTCATTAGCATTTTGCATGTGCATAACACTGTTCTTTTTAGGGGATCAAGAGAAGTGTGACATTCAAGATAAAAGTATCAAGGGTTCCAGGCTTAAGCAAGAGTGTTTACTCAAGTCATCAAGTGCTTATAATAACCAAAAGGCAGTCAAAGCTCTTTGAGAGAATGAATTGATATGTGTTGCTTACCTCTTATCTTGGAGGTCAACTGAGGATTATCAGAGGATCACAAGCTCATGGATATGGATAGAAGATATTGGAGAATCTCATTGAGTGTTTTTGAAGTCATTGTGAAGCTCATCTAGGTTATCATGTCATGTGCAAGAAGTCACAATCAAGGGTTGTGCCTCTAGGGTTTCATCTGCTTAGTGCAAAGTCAACTGAGGATTTGAAGGAGTTTGAGACTTGGTTTTAAGTCATTGGAGTCATGGGAGGTTGTGTGGAGACATGTAGAATGTTATTTCAAGTTCAAATCAAGAAGAATCAAGAGTTTGAGAAGTTACTAAGTTAGGGTTTTAGAGGGTTGTTAGTGTAAAATCCCCTGTTTAGCGCCTAACTTCAAGACCACATATCTCAAGATACAAGTTGAATCTCATTTTCTTATAAACATGATACTTGTAGGGCATGTTCTTAGCTTTATTTTGAGTACTAGAACTCATCCATTGGGTTTGTAGAACTCAAGTTATAATGCCATCAAGTTAGAGGTCTCAGATGAACATATTTTTCAGTCAACAAACGTCAACTCACTTCTGTCGCTTCCGCGAAAATAAGGTGCCGGCAAAACAGAAGAGTCGCCACCTTTCGTTATTTATTCCTCAGAACGGGAAAGGAAACGATCGGAAAAACCTGACGAATAGGTATAAGACAAGGTCATCGCAACCGTTGTCTGGGTTCGGGAGTCGGTTACGCAAGGGGAAGGTATTAGAACCCCTCACGTCCGTCGTACTCGACGGGATCCACGCTTGTTGTGTTTACTGGACGAGTTGGTTTTATCTATCTACCTATCAAGGCTGGCTTAAACAGAAAAGAAAATGACTCGGCAAAGCGTCGCGCTTTATGCCTACGTATTCTCATCAGAGAGTGAGAAATCAGAGTCAACGTAGTTCGGCCTACGACGGGTTATGGGGAAGGTGGCTCGCCAATACATCAGTATTGTGCCTACGTACTCTCAATAGGTATGAGAGATCAGAGCTTATATAGTTCGGGATAATACGGATTACAGGGGTTCAAATTCGTCTGTTTTATCGAGTATGGTTAAACAGCAGTTCCAGCAGTTAGGGACAAAGCCTGTTTGCGGTGGCGCTGAAGTTTAACCACACTCTTTTCTTCAGAAAAGCTTTCCTTTGAATTATGGGCCCACGGGGCAAAAAGGTTTGAAATTTGTTTTCTGTCTTTTACGAAAGAAGTGTCTTTTATTGTGTTTGCAATTTCAATCGCACTAAAGACTATGACCTGAGAGTGAATGCGTCGCATGTCACCCAAAGGGTGCCATACTAAACATCCAGACTGTTGAAAAGAAACTCTCCAACAATCCTTTCTCATATAGCTTAAGGCTCGTAACGTACGAAAGAAATCATTCATGACTACTGTATCTTAAGCTGTTTTGAGATGAGAAGAGAAGGGGCTCAACTAAAGGGAGACTATCAAGTCCTACTGTTGTCATGCCAAGGATTCATCATATGGTTGAAGTTTGAAACAGGGAGCTCCTAGAAGGAAGTGAGATTCCTAGGGGATCATGTCAATGATATACAAATAAAGCATCAGCTTAAACAGTAAACAGATATACAGTAAACTGCATGCAATGCAAGTGAGGGAGGAAATGTGTGTGGGACAGCAGCCTCCACAAGCTCGTCTCAACCTCAAGCCAGATATGAATAACAGTAATCATACAGAAGGAATAACATGCTGTCAAGCAGAGTATAAGTGACTGTAATCATACAGAAGAAATGGCATGCTATCAAGCAAGATAAACCACATGGGCAAGGGAGCAGGGCTCTACCGAATACCCGCAAGCAAAGCCATACAGTAAAAATACAAGCAGAGGGAGCAACTCAACCTCTAGTGCAATCATGCTCCTAGCTTAAAGTCAGTCTAGATATGGACTTATTCTAATGCATCAAGCAAGTCAAACAAGCCACATCAACACAGAAAAGCAAACAAACAAGAAAGAAAGCAGATCAACCCCTTCTTCTTTCAATTTCAAGCTTCAGCTCTTCTAACAGCAATCCAGTCTTTAGACTTCAATCACCCTTCCATACTATCATCAACTTGCTTCTCCAAGGTTCTAACACATCAATCATAAGTGTCAACTTGTTCTCTCTTCTCCAAGCTTCAGCTCCTCAGTCAATTCCACCTTCAGGCTTCACTCTTAACTGCAAGTACCAACTTGATTCCTTCAGGCTCTCCAAGCATCAATGTAAGTATCAACTTATCTTTTATTCCTCAAGCCTCAGCTCTACACTCAATCTCAATTGAATCCTCTTCATAAGTATCAACTTGATCTTCAAGCTTCAGCTCTCTTTGCTTTACCAGTATCAACTTGGTCTTCTTCTCCTATAAGCTTCAGCTTCTCAGAGTAATCTTCAATAACCTGGAAGTGTCAACTTCACCCTTCAATTCTCTAAGCCTCAGCTCTACACTCAATCTCAATTGAATCTTCTTCACAAGCATCAAATTGTTCTTCTTGCTCTTCAAGCTTCAGCTGCAATGGCAATGCTCAAGGAATCATCCTCTTCCACACTCTTCAGTGAAGTCCTCATCCTCAAACTCAAGTCCAACATCTTTCAAGATACTCAACCCAGAAGACAATTGATTGAACAGAATGAGTGGAAATGATAAACAACTTATTGACAACCAAAGGAAGCCTATAAGGGTTCATCATTATGAGAGACTGGTTCCCTCAAATTTCTACTTCCCAGATAAAGCCACCCATCCCTCCAAAGGAGAGATGTGATTATCTTGGAAGGACTTTTAGTCATGGGGAGGAATGGAAGCACAAGATGCTTTCCATATTTGTGAAAGAAGTCATTCTAGTTCTAAGGCTCTCCCTATGTCTCCTACCTCCTGAATCTTCATCAGACACCTTCAGGCACAAGCAACTCCAAGCTCCAAGCAACTTCAAGCAACTTCAAGCATCCTCACCTTGTCTTTAACTTGTATTCAATCTCAACCAAAGGCAAACAAAACAAAAACCCTAATCTAAGGGGACTAAAGAAGTTAATCTATTTGAGTTAGTAAGTTAGGATCACCTAAAACCTAGTACTAAAGTTAATCCTAACTAAAATACTAAAACCAATTGTAAAATCCTACAAAAATAACTATGGGAACCTAGGTCAATTATGACTCTACCACATTAATTCCAGAGATCAAATAATCAAGTAAGACCTAGAACTAAATTCTACACTATAAGGTACTAAACCTAAACCCTAAAAGGAAGCCCCTAAATCTCAATCTAGAAAACACACCTATTTTCACCACAAAAATGTGAGAAAAATGCTATGGGATCATACATGTCTAACCTAATCACACACAAAAAATTAGGATCAAAGTCATCACCACATGGTCATACAAAATTCCACAAAATTAAGCATCAAACATAACCATTTTAATATCAATTAAAATGTAAAATTCCCATAAATTCATAAAATGCATGAACTACAAATATTCTTTATCTAAAAAATACTAGACTCAATCATGAGTATAATGCAAAAAGAATGGGATTAATTGAATCATTTTTCAATTTATTATGAATTAATCAATAACCATATATAAAATGAAAAAATAATGAAAATCAAAGTAAAATAATAAAACCACGGTGCAGATAGAAACTAAAATCCGTTCAAATAATGGATTGGGCCTTCAGGGGTGTGTGAATATCAGCCAATTCACTAAGCCCAGCATCAGCACTCAAATGAAACGATGCGTTTCATTAATTCAGATCCTTCACAAACTGAAATTAAAACGTGGCCGTTGGATCACTCCTCTAGTCAAAGTCCAACCTAAATCCAATGGCTCTAGAGTCATCTTCTACCTTTTGAACCTCTGAACTTCGCGTGCAGCTCCGGCCACCACCGGTGGTGCTCCGGTCATCGTCCCCAACCCTAACTCTCTCTAGGATCCTCCATTGCAAGTGGTCTATACATGATTCTTGTCCCAAATTTCCTCACGAATTCATTCATGCCCTTTATTCTCTCTGAAACCTCAAGATTCGCCATAACCAATTCTCAACCGAAAATGGTAACATCCTAGATTGGTCACTAATTCTCAAATTAACTATCTGAAAACCTTCCTACACCGTTCTACAATGCATCTAACACCCTAATTCATCTTGATTCTACCTAATTCATGCTGGAGGAAGAAAGTTACTAACCTGAAAATTCTTGATGAACAGATGCACTAAACCTTCAATTCAAGCTCTCCAACCTTCCAGACACGATCAATGGATCCTTTCCTTGCTTCTGTATGCAATAGAAATGGTTGAAAACTCCTGAATCTTGAAACCCGATGGTGAGTTGCAGATGGAAAAATCTGTGCTCAAGAACACCAATCAGCCACGAATTCCTCTTGATTATGATCTGGACTCAATCCCTAGCATCCATGGAAGAAGTTGCAATCAAGAAAATGGATGGAAAGTGAAGAAATTGGTGAAACCGAATTCAGTTGCAAGCTATGAAATCTCAATCTCAATCTATGCTCTCTCCTTCAATCATCACCAACCTTTGCATTGGATCACCTCTACTCAATATATAGAACCTGTATGGGTGATCTAGAACCCTCTAGATCCTTCTAATGAGAGTTTCAATCTCTCATGTCATGAGATTTTCAATCACATGCCATGGTATGCATAGTTCTGCAAACAGCTTGAAACCAACCTCATTCACTTCCAATTTCTCCCCTAGTGACATTTTGAAAGTGTTTGGCTTGCAAGGGATCTTGCTCATGCCTTGATTTTGAGTTTTGCAAATGTTACTTAATATGCAAGTAACTACTTTTCAAAGCAAGTCCACAAATTAGGACTCAAATAAAAAATGTGGCTAAACCAATGTTCTTAAAATGTTTTCTAGAGTCAAAATAATATATTACATGCCATGGTTTGGATGTATAGGTCAAAAATACCAATTTCCAACTTTGGTTTATTTAACTTATACCCTTATTTTAGGTCATTTTTGCAACTTTGAGCTACAAGCATCTCCAACATCTCATGACCTCTTTACTAGCCTTAAAACATCATTTTGAACAAGTTTTATGTTGAAAATGTTTCCATTTGAAGCTTGGAAATAGGAGTTATGGCCTTATGCTTGAAATGACCTATAATCTCCAAATGACCAAAATGCCCTTGACTTGTCAAAGCCATAACTTGAGTTCTAAAAATCCTATCAAGGACTTCTAGTACTCTATAGAAAGCTAAGAGGATAAGGAACAACATTCATGTTGACCAAAAGTTCATAGGAATCATCCTTCTTGGGAAAAAGTTTGATGCAAGTTGGGTAACTTTCAAGCCCCCAGATTCACATACCTCAGATGACCTGTAACTTGTCAAAGTCATAACTTGAGTTCTACAAATCCTATCAAGGACTTCTAGAACTAAAATTAAAGCTAAGATCAAGCTCTACAACATTCATGTTGGGGGCAAGATGAGATGACAATCACATCTTGAGCTTAACTGCCTTGGAGATAGGGGTCAAACTAGGGGATTTTACACTGTCAAGCCTTAGAAACCCTAGCTTGAAACTTCTCAAACTCTTCAATCATGATGAGTTGACCTTGGAATAATCCTTATAGCATATCAATGCATCAATCCATTATCACATGGCTCTTGAATTAGGTCTCAACCTTGTTCAAATCATCAGTTGACCTAGGGTTGACCCAGTCAAACCCTAGGTCAACTGGTGATTTAACCTGTCTAGGCCTCATGATGGCTTTCAAGACATCTCATAAGCTCTCTCAAGGCTTCAAGTCCATCCTCATGGTTTCAGAATCATCTGAGGAGCTCCCACAACTCTCAAGTTAGGAGGCACACACTCTTGGTTTCAACCACTCTCTCTGAGGATCTTTTAACTTCTCTGACAAGGATATCAACCCTTGAACACTTGAATAACCTTCTCAACTAGCTTCATAGTCTTGCATAGCCCTTGATTGGTAATCACCTCTTGATCTCCTGCATACATGTCAATGAAATGCAAATGATAATGCTAATGTACATGAAATGAAACATAAGCTAGGTAAAGAAATGTTGGGCAAATTTTGGGGTGCAACAAATTCTAAGGCACTTTTAACCTAGAATCATGTTTCTTCTTAACTCTTGATGAACATGAAGGTTTTTCCTTATGATCGTAGCTTTCCAAAAAGTCCTAGAAGTCCTTCATCTCATATGTGGAACTCAAGTTATGAAGCTTGTAAGGCAGGGGTATTTTGGGAAACTTTTATTATAGGTCATTTTAATTATGGGTCATTTACATACACTTGTGCACTTCAAATGGAACTTTCACCAACATGAACGTTGCTCCAAATATCTTCAATTTCATCATGAAACCCAATATTGGTGTGAATTATTCATTGTTATGGACATTGGTGAAGAAATTTCAAGAGAAAATGAGTTTTAAAAGGTGAAATCAATTGAATTGGTCTTAAGACCTTTTCATACCATGTTTGTATTCAAAATGATTCACAATGTACCAACACACAAAATGCACAAATTTCTTTTGGTGTATGAAGTGAAAAACACGTGGAATTGAAGCTTACTTCATGAAAAAGTTTCACATCAAAACTCCTTAATTGGATCATATCAAGGCCCAAATTCAATCCATATGTGAAGTTCACACTCCCAGCTGTAAAACCATGCCAAATTCAAGTGTGTACGCAACCATATTCACGTGCGCATGAAAGTGGTTTCTAAATTGGGCATTTCAAAAATTCAAGTGAGTCAAACCTCATTGGGCCTCCAATCCATCACATATCCATAATATATAAGTTTAGAATCAAGTTTGAGAGCTCAGAAGGTGAAATTCGTGGAGGGAAGAGCAAACTCAGATTTGGAAAGTTAGAGTAGAATTCAAAATCGTGATTCAAGATCTAAGGCATTTTAAGGAAAATTGAAGCATTCTTCATCTTCCTCAAGTGAAATAGAATGGATCTGCACGTTTTGGATCAAGCTTAACCTCAATTGAAGCACCAACGGAGTGTCTCTGTTAGGTAACTTTCTCTTCCAATTTTCTCTCATGCTAGGTGTAATACCCTAATTTTTACCCCTAAGATCCCACATTGCATTTTCATTTTTTGCATACACAAACAAGACCATACTTTTTGATTTTTCTTAGGTCCCTTGTTGTTTCATACTTGCTTTATGTTTGTTTCTGTTTACTAACATCTAATCAAAATACCAAAAATATTTTTTGTTTCTTCTTCTCTGTGTGTTTAGGGTTTTGCAGGAAATTGATGGCAAGGACATTCATTCGAGTCTAAATCAGATGGAAGTTTGACCTCATCTTGGTCAAACTATCAAGGGATTACTTCATTTGCAAGTTATGTATCAGTGGTCTATTTTCTCAAGAGATGATTGTTCAAAGTCAAGTGGTCTTATGGAGAATCATCAGTTTGTCGAGCAGTGTTCAATAAGAAGTTTGGTCCAAACTAAAGGTGCAAGTAATGTCCTGGTACATGAGTAGTTGTGTTCATTTCTATCAGAGGTGTGTGGAAAATAGTCAAGTTGGTGTTACAACGAAATCAAGAGCTCATGGTTGCATGTTTATAAAGGAGGAGATTCCTGGGGTTACTTCGCCTATGGTTTATCTTGCTATGTTTTTTAGCTGGTACTTGGACTGCTGCTCGTTTTGATTCTTTACCTCACGTTGTTCATATTTTGACATCAAAAGACCGCGAAGCTGCTGCCCAATTTTTGAAGGAGCAGGGTGATGTTATTGAGGAGGTTGTGGATGAAGTTGTACAATCTTATCATAATGGTTTCAACAGAGCTATCCAAAACTATTCCCAGATCTTGAGGCTTTTTAGTGAATCCACTGAAAGCATCACTGCTGTTAGAAGAGAAGATGCTGCATTGGAGATCCAACGCTCCATCAGGGGGCATTTAACTCGAAATCGGCTATTAGTGCTTCCAAGTTCATGTGGAGATGTTACTGGTAGTTGCATTTCAAGACCTATTGGCGTATGCAGTTTTCAACTTGAAGCATTCATGTTTTCAGTAGTGAAATTGCAACGATGGTGGAAGCATCTCTTCTCAGATAAATTGAGGACTAAGTCTGCAATCATTATACAGTCTCAAATTCGTGGATGGGTAGCCAGACGAAGGGCCAACTTTTATAGGCATCATATTATTGTCATACAGTCCCACTGGAAAGGTTACACTGCTCGTAAGCAGTCAACAAAGCAGCTAATGGATTTGCGCTTGAGATTGCAAGAGTCTTCCAAAAATGTGGATGATAGTAAATGTATCATAAACAGACTCTTGGCGGCACTTTCAAAGCTACTTAATATGAAGAGTCTCAGTGACATCCTTCATACTTGTTCAACATTGAATTTGGCGACAGAGCATTCTAAGAGATGCTGTGAAGAACTTGTGGCTGCTGGGGCCATTGAGACCTTGCTGCGACTTATTGGATCAATGAGCAGGAGTATCCCTGATCAAGAGGTTTCAAAACATATATTATCAACTCTTGGAAATCTTGCTCGCTATCCTCATCTACTAGAAGTGTTGAAAATTCTCCTGCAGGATCTTACTGGAGTCCCAGCTGTTGTTGATCTGGCTTGCATGCGTGATGCTTGGCAGTGTTTCTAATAAGATCAACCCTCTGGTTCTTGTTGATCTTGTTGTTGATCATTCAGTTCAAGTTGATGTAGCAAGGTCAGAGAGTGCTGTGCAGACAAATATGAAGCTTGAATTCCAGAGAAACCGGTCGACATGTTAGGATGTTGACTCATGAGATTAGAAGTCCTCTTGATAGACATACAATACTGAAAACAACACTTGTTGAACTCGGGAGAACTCCTTCGTCCTTTCCCAAAGAGGCGACCACATCGTCTTCCGCGACTATCGTGGTGAAGTACAAAAGGGAAGCGCTGAAACGTTTTTCCGAAAAGTCAAGTTCTGGAAAGATGACGCTGATGGTGATGCTCCACCTGTTTTAATGTAGATGGTGTGAACTACTTCCATGTCAAGGTTGCGGGGTTGTTGTTTGTTGCTACGACTAGAGTTAATGTTTCTCCTTCTGTTGTTTTGGAGCTTTTGCAAAGAACTGCAAGGGTTATTAAAGATTACCTTGGTGTTCTTAATGAGGATTCTTTTAGGAAGAATTTTGTGCTTGTCTATGAACTGCTTGATGAAATGATTGATTTTGGTTATGTGCAAACGACGTCTACGGAGGTTTTGAAGTCGTATGTTTTCAATGAGCCGATTGTGATTGAGACTGCACATATGTCACTTGGTCCCACTTCGATTTTTATGCACGGGAGCAAGCGAATGTCGGGTACAGCTATTACAAAATCTGTTGTTGCTAATGAACCTGGTGGGAGGAAGAGAGATGAGATCTTTGTTGATGTAATTGAGAAAATAAGCGTCACATTCAATTCTAGTGGATATATACTTACTAGTGAGATTGATGGTACCATTCAAATGAAGAGTTATCTTACTGGTAACCCAGAGATTCGACTTGCTCTCAATGAGGACTTGAGTATAGGAACAAGTGATTATAGAGGTTCTGGTGCTGTGATTTTAGATGATTGCAACTTTCATGAGTCTGTGCATCTTGATAGCTTTGATGTTGACCAAACTTTATCTTTGGTACCACCAGATGGTGAATTTCCTGTCATGAATTATCGTATAACTCAAGCATTTAAGCCACCTTTTCGTATTAATACATTGATTGAGGAAACAGGACCACTCAAGGCTGAAGTGACCATTAAAGTGCGGGCTGAATTCAACTCAAGCATCAATGCTAACACTGTTCTTGTACAAATGCCACTTCCTACATTTACAGCTCGTGTTAACTTCGAGTTAGAACCTGGAGCAGTTGGACACACAACTGATTTCAAGGAAGCAAATAAAAGACTGGAATGGGGAATAAAAAAGGTTGTTGGTGGATCTTATCATATCCTACTGCAAAGCTGATTCAGATGATTTGTTATCTGCAGATTCTATCGATGTCAACAACATTTTATCTGGCAAGTGTCTTACTAAAATAAGAGCAAGCAATAGTTCTTCAAAGGACGACAAGCGCAGTTGCTGTGACAGTTCTTCAAATGAAAATTGTAATTCAAAAAAAGTGAAAGCTGTCTGTACACCAGTATTAACTACCAGTAATATAATAGGTACCCCTTGTCGCTACTGCGAAAATCGGCGCCGGCTGAACAGAAGAGTCGCCACCGTGCGTTATTTATCCCACGGGAGGGAAAGGAAACGCTCAGAGTAAACCTCGCACAACACGGGAAAGGTATGGTCGTCGCAACCAAAACCTGGGTTCGGGAGTCGGTTACGCAAGGGGAAGGTATTAGCACCCCTCACGTCCGTCGTACTCGACGGGATCCACGCTTGTTTTCGGGTATGGATTGTTATTCTATCTAAACTATGGGTCGAGGGTTAAAAAGAAAATAAAATGAAAATAAAAATGACTCGGCAAAGTATCGCACTTTATGCCTACGTATTCTCGCCTGGAACGAGAAATCAGAGTCAACGTAGTTCGCCTACCTACGGGAAAGGAGGGGAAGGTTGCTCGCTAGGATATCGCATCCTATGCCTACGTACTTCCACACAGCATGGAAGATCAGAGCAAACGTAGTTCGGGCCACGTACGACACAAGCCTGTCTTAATTGTTTTTATTCCTTCTGAAAAAGGTTTTCTGATCAACAGTCCCAGCGGACAAAAATGACGCTTTGATGAGTTCACATTCTTTTACGGAAGAAGTGTCTTTTATTGTGTTTGAAATCTTTATGTGTTTTTCTGTTTGTTTTGAGAGAGAAAGAGACAGAACTCTAACCTACGGTTGCGAAGGGAAACAAACTATCCTAATGTTATCATGCATGGGTTAAGACCTAGTGTCTATCATGCTCCTCTCTTGCACAGAGAGAAACAGAGATCCTACGGGATAGGCAGAAACAGAAACAATAACAGATATAATAAAGCAGTAAAATGCATGGATGCAACAGTACAAGCGAGGCAAGGGAGTCCCACTCAACCTCGAACCTAGAAAACAATAGGCGAAAGTGAACAGGCTTCACTTTCAACCCAACAGGGTAAACAGCAAACAATACAGTCCAGAAAACCAATCAATACATCAGCAAATGAAATACAACAGCAAAAGAAACAGCATCAGCAGCTCTGAATCAGCATATGACTTCCAGTAACCCCCAATCAGCTACAGGCTTCAACAAGCATCAATCTCCATCTCCATGGCCTTCAGGTAAGGGCTTTGATCATCTATCTTCCATCTGCAATGGCTTTTCTTCATGCTCAAACCTCCAGGATGAGGGATTAGTCACAAGAGTGAAGTGAATGAATGTTAGACAGTTAATTACCTACCAAGGGTGGTTCATCAACCATTAACATTAAACAGAAATTTTCCTCTCAAAAGTTCTATCTTTCAAATATATTCACTGATCCTTCCAAAGGAAGGAGGTGGATATTTGAAAGAGACTTTGAATCATAGAGGAAGGATGGATGCAGACAAGGCATTCCATGTTTGAGAAACAAGCTTTCTAATCTAGAGCTCTGCCTAGCTCCTAAACCCTAGTCTCCTCAGCATCTGCTAGCAAGAACCTCCTCTCCAACTCTGACAGTTGATCTTCAATCTCTGGATCTCCAATGGTCTTCATCTCCTCAAGTCTTCAGCTTCCCCAGGTCCCCAGACAAACCCAATACCCAAGCAAGCAAGCAATAATCCCCAGAGGGCACACCACACCAGTCAATCAGATATACAGACAGTATTAATAGCAGTAGGGGAATCCTGACTTTTCTCTAAGGGATCTAATAACTACCCATAGCCCCTATAGTCCCATAACTAATCTATTCAAACCCTAAGTCCTAAGGGAAATGAAATCAAACTTCCTAAGTCATCACCTAAAAACCCTAATTTGTTCATGATGTTCAAGCCTATATTAATCACCTAAAATTAATTCCTAAAAATGGGAACTAAATTGAATCTACAAGTTGAATATCTAATCTAAACAATCTAAAAAGAATGAACAAAAAATATGAAAGCATGTAGTAGAACAAAAATTAACAAAATCATGCATGAAATGAATCTATTTAAAATACCATTTATTTAGAAAATATGGAAAAAATATGAAATGAAAATAAAAATGCAATTTTATTTTTCTATAATTTTCTACACATCCTAAAGAAAATGATGTAAAAAGAATGAAGTGAAAATGATTTTCTATGAATTTATTATGAATTTATGAAAATGCATAGAAACAATTAAAGAATATAAAAGAAAAAATAATGAAATAAAGGGAGGGGGGTACTAATAGAAACCACGCGCAGTTCATATCCAGTGGGCCAGCAAACAGGGGGTGTGCGTAGCATATTTGGCCTAAGCCCAAAAACAGTCAGAATCAATAAAACAAAGAAGAGGAATCAGGGGGTGAGAAAAGAAAGATTTCCACGTTCAAAACTGAATTGGGCTTAAAAAGGGGGTGGGAATAACACTCATGCACTCAGGCCCGCCCGTTTCAATTAAATGAAACGGTGCGTTTAGGGCACCCAGGTCAATTCCCTCCAAATCAGAATTGAATGTGAGCCATTCGATCACTCTCCAAGTCAAAGGTCTTACACGAATTGAACCGTCCATATTTCGTCTTCTTCCTTGGTTCAAAATGAATTAGGGTTTCTGCCATGAACCCTCATGCACGAGCAAGCTTCTACCAATCGGTTCTCCCTCTCCAGGCCATGAATCAACATGATGTAAACATGAAAATCATTCTAAATCTCTCCCTCTACAATCCTATGGCATCAGTTTAATTTGAAACTCAACACATCAACAAACCCGATAGCAACAACTTCTGACTCCATGAGAGCACTCTGCAACTCACCATCACAATTCTCCCTCAAACCTACACTAACCTAATCTATGCATAATGGTGATTAACCTGCGCTAACAACCTAGAATTCTAATGCACTAAGCCACGAGTTTCAAGCCTTAACAGTTTCTATAACCTGCTAACAATCATCACCAAACCACTCCAAATTCAACCTAATTGCTCCACTAACCTTCTACATTACATCTAAACTAACAAAATCATGCTAACCTAATTGAATTAAGCTGTTTGAATGAAAACACACCTGGTGTAAAATCTTGAAAACAGCTATGGAGACTTGTGGATCTGAGGCTTCCAAGGCTTGGATCTTGATCAATTAACTCAATACTCAATTCTGTATGCAATACTTTGATGATTCCTGGCTTGAATTGTGCTGTCCAATGGAGATTGTGATTTTGATGTTGATGATGAAAGTGCTCGAAAATGGAGGAATCACACCTTGTTCTTGATTGAATTATGATCTATGATGATGATTGAATGAGATTGAACTGATGTGGATGAAAATGGATGAAGATTTTGTGAGATTGAAGTGAAAACACAATGAGAAAGAATGAGAGGATTTTGGAAATTCTTGGTGAAAATGAAGCCAACCCTTGATCAATCCTCATTTCATGAATATATAGTGTGCACATGAACATTCTAGATCCATCTTACACATTCCCTTGCTTTCCAACTTTGATCCATTTTGGTCATGTTTCTTCAATTACAAGTAACCAAAGATAACTTTCTTTTTTTCTTCTAAACTCAAAAAAGTGTTTGAACCATTGTTCTTAGAATTGCTTTTCCATTCAAAATCATATATTGGAAGTCTCCATTTGGACTCATAAATCTCCCAAACCATTTTTCACTTTGAATTTCTTTGAATTATAAGCCATTTTAGTTCAACTTTTGACCAATTATGCAACTTCATGTTATGAGCTTCTCCAATAATTTGTGACCTTCTTTCTAGACTTAAAATCCCATTTGGAGCAAGTTTGATGTTGGAAGTTTTTCCATTTGAGGCTTCCTTGTATGAGTTTTGGACATAGGTTAAAATGACCTGTAATTCACAAATGCCCAAAATACCCTTTGCTTGCCAAGACCATAAGTTGAGTTCTCCACATCATATGAAGGCATGCTATAGCATTCTAGAAAGCTAAGACAATGAGGAACAATTCTTATGTTGACCAAGAATTCATTTGAAATCTCCTTGAGGGGCAAAACTAGCTTGGAAGTCAAGTCACTTTCACAGACAAAATTTCAGATACCTCAGATGACCTGTAACTTGCAAGGACCATAACTTGAGTTCTATAAATCTCCTTGATGTCTTCCACCACTCAAATTAAAGGTATTGAGATCCTCTACAAGTTTCATGTTGGCCAAGAAGCCATTTGAAGCTAGCATTTTGACTTATCTTGCTTGGAAATTTGACCTAAACTAGGGGATTTTACACAGAAACCCTAATTTAGAAACTCCTCTTCTCCTTGATTTCTCTTGAATTATCCTTGGCATATCTCCATATCCTTCTTTATATGTCCAATGATGAACCCCACATCTCTCCAATAGCCTTGAATGCCCTTCAAATCAGTCAATTGACCTAGGGTTGACCTAGGGTTGACCCAGATGAAACCCTAGTTGATTGTCTTCAACTGTAGCTCTTGTGCTCTCATCAATGACTTGTCTCCTTCTCCAAATGACTTTCTAAGTCTCTCATAATGTCTAGATACTCTCCATGCCTTCAGCTCACAGCTCACAAACCTCTTGCTGACCCTCAGACACCCTCAGCTAGGAGATGGACTCAAGGCTTGATCTGCTGAACTCTTTGCTTTCACATTCTTTCCTGATGACTTGAATAAGATTGAATTGGGATAATATCCTCTTGATAGGCCTCTAGAGATGAGAATAATGATTGGTCCCCTGTTGAATGGCTTGCTATGCTTATGCTATGCAGATGGTTAGTCTATGTACATGACTCTATATGCAAATGCTAATGATATTGAAACCTAAACCAAGGAATAAGGTTGGGCAAATTTTAGGGTGCAACAGCTGCCCCTATTCAAGCGACTTGGACCCGATTGGGTGAAGAGCCCGGAGCCTTCAGACATTCGCGGTACGAGACGGTTGAATACTAGTGAAACCAGAAATTTGCCAACCGCAGAAATAAATGGCGCTCCTGCTTGGGGAACGACATTCATCAGCTGAATCTGACTGTTACGGCAACCCACTAATCTCGTGTGACCGTGCTGGGGATTGTCTTCATCGTTCTGAAGAGGATTCTGTCATAACAGATTGCTTGCTTGTCCACGTTAGGACTCCGTCTGTCATCAATACGAAGAACTCTCAACTAAAACCTGTCCACGTTAGGACTCCACTTGCTGTTGACCCAGAAAAATCTCGGCAACTCCGCTGAGGATAGTTCGTCTGCATTTCTATAAACTGAACCGTCCACGTTAGGAATAAAATACTTCCACGTTAGGAGTAACACTTGTCCACGTTAGGAATAACATCATCCACGTTAGGCGTAACACCTGCCCACGTTAGGAATCACTTCTTCTGTATCTGTCCACGTCAGGACTAACCCTTCATCTTTCCACGTCAGGAGGCAATCTCCTTTCCGCATGAGGAGAACTATACCAATCTGTCCACGTAAGGACTCCAATACCACTTGACATGTCCGCGTCAGGACTCCAATCTTTCCACGTAAGGAATACAACTTTTGGTTCTGAACCTGTCCACGTCAGGACTCAACTTTTCTTGCATCTGTCCACGAAGGACCCCAATTTCTCCGTGTAAGGAATAAACTTCTTCTTCCATAATAGGAATATCTTCTTTGATCTGTCCGCGTCAGGACTCAATCTTTCCACGTCAGGAATCAATCTTGATATGTCCGCGTAAGGAAACCATTTTTCTTCCACGTAAGGAATGCTCTTGATATGTCCGCGTGAGGACTCAGTCTTTCCACGTAAGGAATCTCCATCTTTTTCACGTAAGGAATCACCATTTTTCCACGTAAGGAATCAACATTTTTCCACGTAAGGCAATCAATGCCTTTCGATTTGTCCGCGTCAGGACTACATTTTTCCACGTAAGGAATGCCATCTCAATCTGTCCACGTAAGGACTCCACTCTTTCCACGTTAGGAATCACCTCTTTCCACGTAAGGAATCCTCTTCTGATATGTCCGCGTATGGACTCAATCTTTTCCGCGTTAGGAATCTCCGTCTCTTTTCCACGCAAGGAATCATTTACGTAAGGAATCTCAATCTTTCCACGTAAGGAACTGAAACTTCTCTTTCTCTTCCACGTAAGGAACACGCTTTCTTTCCACGTTAGGAATACTTCTTCTTCTGAATCCGTCCACGTCAGGACTAAACTTTCCACGTAAGGAATCTATCTTCTTTTTCTGCGTTAGGAATAACCTCTTTGATCTGTCCGCGTCAGGACTAAACTCTTCCACGTTAGGAATGCACTTGTTTCCCCGTAAGGAATCCATTTCGATATGTCCGCGTAAGGACTCAATCTTTCCGCGTAAGGAATACCAACTTCTTTCCACGTACAGAATAAATTTGTCTTTCCACGTAAGGAAACCATCTTCTTTCCACGTAAGGAAACATTGCCTTTCCACGTAAGGAGAACATCGTCCACGTTAGGACCCACCTTTCCACGTCAGGAACACCATCTTAATCTGTCCACGTAAGGACTCCAATCTTTCCACGTCAGGAATGCTGTCATTTCCACGTAAGGAAACTATCTTTTTCCACGTAAGGAATCATCTCTTTCCACGTAAGGAATCCAACTTGATATGTCCGCGTAAGGACTACATCGTCCACGTTAGGACCCACTTCTCCACGTTAGGCATAATAATCTCTTTGATTTGTCCACGTCAGGACACTGATCTCGTCTTGATTGGTCCACGTAAGGACTACATCTTTTCTGCTGAGAGAATAAATCTTGTCCATGTCAGGACCTAGTTCTCCATTGATCCCAACCCACAAACTTCTTAGCACTGACGTGACAGCGACTTTGAGATGGACTCCACTGGGGATATTTGAAGACCAAACTACCAGACGCCTGTTCTGATGCCCGGAGGTCACTTCTGAAATTCTGGTTCATGAAACCTTTTGATGACAAATAACTCTGCTTGGGAATAAAGAGAGACTTATCCTGGTAACCCTGTGGGGAATACTGTCGAAACTGACATTATCATTGAATATCTCATGCCGAGATCTTGAGTGTTTGGTATTTCATTTGAGCAAGTGCTCTCCCCACCTGCTGGGATACAGGAACCGCTTCAGCAAAATAAATGCTGAAGATAATGCCAACTCCGCTGGGGATAGCCAGGTGCTACAGAATTATTCCAGCAAAATAAATGCTGTAAGAGTGAAGTCGACTCAGTTGGGAAATTAGGAACCTAAACCAAACACCTTGTTGAAGTAGCATCCTGCTGGGGAATATAACTCTGCTGGGGAATAGCAGATGTGCACAGTACGATTGGATTTCTGCTGGAGAGTGAACTGATATTACACAGTATCCCTGACAAAATAAATGCCAGGACCCACAACCAACTCTGCTAGGGAGAGTCTTAATCTTCGAGTTCTACTGGGAGGAAAGAACACTTGCTGAAAAGAGAGAACTCCGCTTCGGGGATACTAACGTGCCCCCAGTCTGTATTTTGTATAGCTTGCCCCTAAATCTGCAACCATTTTGGAATGGACCCTACAGTCCTTGTATCTTGACAACCAGACATGGACGGCTTCTACATTTCGGACCTCGAAGGGGTGTTTCAAGAACATAACTCCCGTGCTTCTAGGGTGACATGCCCCGGTTTCGCAACAATCTTTTGTCTCTGATCGACTGTGTCGTAGAGTACTGCCCATAGCTATGAGAGATTTGCCAAATCTTGACCTGACTGCCCCGGATTTACTGATTCTAGGATGACTGACTTTACCTGAATTAATCAGTATAGCTTGCCCCAGTTCACGAAATATTTGGGCATTCTGCATTTTATCCCGATCATACCTTCCACTGTAGGAATCTTTCCTGTCGGCATGCGCTTACTCGCAAGTAACACGAGTTGTTCTGCATAAAAGATATATTAAACGCAATGCATATGACAGTTTCAAAATCCAAGTCTGTTCACTAAAAATTTTGTGACATGTAATGAATCAATTATCAAAATGTCAATGTGAGAGCTGGTAAGAGGAACCCTTTTAGGAGTCAGAATCGACGAGATCTTTACTGACGTATGCCCTCGGACAAAACCTGTTTCAATTAGGACTTTTGCGGGTTGTAACGTGGTCAGGTTCACGGTTAACAAGGAAAGATATAGGCTCAAAATTTATTTCGACCCACCCATTCTTCGTGATGTTCTCCAATCCTATGTTCAGCTAATCTGACTTCCGCGTTCACCTATTAGAGGTGGAATGATAGGAGTGATGGTTCAGGATACCACACATTATTTTTGTTTTTGAGTGACAGTCATTTGCTTTTCATCTTTGGGTACCTAGAATCACACGACTTTTGTCCTTTTCGAGAATTTGTTCTTTTCTTTGACAATCCTTTTCGTCTTTCGTTTTTTTTTTTGTTCCCTAACTTTTGCCTGGACTGAGTATCTTTTGAGATTCTTTTGATTTTCCAGTCCAGCGGGATGCCCCTAATTTTTTTTGCTTAAGTCGCTTGTTTTCAAGTTTTGACTTAGCGGGCTCTTGATTCTTCTCACTTTTCGTTCTCTTTTTTTTTTTTTTTTTTTTGAACAAGTCGTGTGACACTGGTTTGTCTGACTTCTTGTGGAGTAATATGACTGTTTCCCTCTTTGTCGGCAAGGTTTAACCATTGCGGTTCTTCAGGCACGACTTATACAAGTGTGATTTATCCTCAACCGGACACTCTTTCTACAATTCGAACGCTTGGTCAAACTAACTGACGCCTACCCTGCCCCGGGTTGAGACTTAGGGTTTTTTTTTTTTTCAAAAGAAACTCCTACTACTGGCTCAAAGGGGTTATCAAGGGATTATCTTCCTTATATCTCCGGTGTTTATGGATTGAAACAATGCCTGTATCTCATCAACAGGTTCTTTATCCAAAGGCATACGATCGGAATATTATTCGTCATCTGTTTTCGTCATCCTCCCCAGATTCCTGCTAAAACAAGCATTAAGCATTAAAGAAAAACAAAGAGTGAACACGACTGGATTAATTCAAAACATGCATATTCATTTCGTTTATCAATATCAATTGAAAAAACAACAAGTGTTAAGAGCGAAATTTGCAACTACACAGAAAAGAAACTACAAATGCGAGGACATGAACAAGATAACATGAAAAATGTCAGCGTCTCGGAACTGGACTTCCTGCACTCTGACTTATTGGCGAGTCAACCATCCTCAGAAGCTATCATCAGGGGTAGTCTACTGCTGTCTCGATCTTCTTTCACCGGCCCGATCAAATCTGGGAAACCTTTTCATCACCCCGGCTTTTGCTTGTTTATGGCTTTGCACCACCTTGGGGACCCTATCGGAGAAGTTAATGACCCTGCTGTCGATTAAATCTTGGACACTATGCTTGAACGCGTGACAACCTTCAATATCATGTCCGGGAGCCCCGGAGTGGAATTCACAGTGTCTGCTTGCATCATAGCCATCCGGCAGAGTGCCGGTTATTGGCGCCAGAGTTCTTTTCTCCACCAAGTTCAATCTTAGTAGTGTCTGTAACAAGTCTGCGTACGTTGAGGGAGGCTTCTCAAACACCCTCCTCGGCTTCTTTCCCCGAATTCTTTGCTGAGTCGTATACTGGCATCTTGTATGCTGTTGGCTTTGCTCGAGCGATTCCTTGGGCTCACGCGTTATCATCCTTAAGTTCAACCCTGGCATCGGCAACTGTTGTGGACATGGAGACTTAGCTTCCAGTGGCTCTGGGATATACCTCGATTCATCTGCAACCTCTGGCGGAGAAATGGGAATATCAGTCCCTGCAACTTTTATGCCCCCCGGTACAAACTCAATTATTTTCTCATCCAGCAAATCTTGAATCTTATGCTTAAAAGCTTTGCAGTTTGCAATATTATGCCCCGGTGCCCCGGAGTGGAAGGCACAATGGACGTTCAGGTCATAGTCTGGTGGCGGCTGCCCTGTCAGTGGAACCAAAATGCGGGGCTCAACCAGTTGAAGTTGGAACAAGAGTTGCACCAGCTGATCATAATCCACAGGGATCTCATCAAATACTCGGTTAGAAGACCTCATCCTCTTACCACACCTTCTTGAGTTATCCTGCAAAATCAATTGCGACTGCTGACGAGGAGAATTCTGAGCTTCGAATCCTGGAGAAGGTCTCTTAAGCCTATCCTGCGTGGGTAATGGTTCTTCAGACCCCTGAGGAACAGATAATCCAGCCGCGTCTTCCAACATTTGCCCTCCTTCTCTCCTGAGTACGTTCCTTAATACTTCAGCCATCAACCCTATCTGTGCCTTCAGTCGGCAGTTCTCTTCTTCTAGCGTCTCTTGATTCGAGCGCAACTCTTGCACATCTTTCGTGAACTGCCCCAGCTGGCCTCGAACATCCGTTAATTCTGCTTGAACCTGTTTGATGGCTACCCCCACAAGTTGGCGTATGCGGCCTGGGAGAAAACCTTGATTCTCTAGCTGAGCAAAGTCGGCAGCCCTATCATCAGCCCTCGCAATCAGAGGCTGCACCATGTTCTGCAACTGCTTCTGACTCTCGGCCATGGCTTCCATTACCTGTATGATCCGCGTTATGTGGTCGCGCACTTCTTGCATCTCGGTCGGATCCTGACTCATGACTTCCTTGCTGCCAGGGAATTCTTCGGTCGCTAATCTTGGAAGACCTGGTGGATACAGGAGATGAGATACAATTTAATAATTACCTGTAATGCAATATGAACATGAATGCAATGCAATGTGTCTGTGCCTTAGGGAAGTTCATTCCCCCAGTTCTAGTGCGAAGGTGCCGGTGCAGTGACAGTGTTGACAATAGGAATATCGGAGCTGAATCATAGAAAGCCTCATATATTGCAGGGAGAATCAATAAGCCCAGGGTACAACATCGCTGAGAGTACGAAGAAGGCATGACCTCAACCAACAATCCTGGTGATGGTCAGCACTATGCAAATAAAGCGTACAAATTACTACATGAAATGATCAAATCCTCCCAAAAGTCTGGTACTCCTCTATCAACTTCTTGGTCTCCGGATGGCTTGGTCGATCAAGCAGCCCTTCAACAAGCTGGTTTCTCCTTTTAAGGACACGACGTACGTCTTCAGCAGTTTCTTCCCATGTTGCTTCTCCGAAGCAATCTTCTAGCTTTCGCTTCTGAGACACCGCTTCATCTCTGGATTTGATTGCCTTGTTCAGTGCATGCTGGACACTATACCGGGTCATCACTTCTTCCTCACACTTCTTGATGCTAGACTTCAACTTCTCTTCGAGGTCGGAAATTTGCTGCTTCAGCTTATCTTCCCTCTTCTTGTTGTTAGTGAGTGTAGCATTCCAAGTCTTATTGCAAGAGGATATCTCTCGGTGTGCTGCGTCGAGCGCTTTCTTTTTGGCTTCCAGCATGTCATGGGAGCTTCTGAACTCTTGCCCCAGACGTTCGCGCTTTTTCTTTTCCTCAGTCAACTCAGCTCCTAACCTGTTTACCAGCTCGATCTGTTGTTGGAAAGCATATACGGCCTTGTTTTTCTCACTGCGTACTTGGGCTAACTCTTGCTCTAACCCTTCATTAATCTTCATCAAGGCTTCTTTTTCCTTCACAACTTGCTCGTAGGCCTCCCTAGAAACAGTAGTTGGCTCTGCTACCGGAATAGGATCAAGAATTGGTGCATCTGGAAACGGCATCCTCAACTGACTAGCTCTCTCCTGAATCCAAACTCTATAAGGTGCATAGGCCTGACAGTCATTCTTTCCTAACAACGGCTTCCCTCTGCGGTTAATACGCGTCCAGGCATGTTGCAACTTGGCCAATAACTCCCCCTTCAAATCCCCTGTGAAGTACAGAGATTCCTGTACTTCTTTCTCTTGAGGTGGATTCTTCAGCGCATATCCGAACTGACGAATGAATAGAGAAGGGTTGTAATTGATACACCCTTTTCTTCCTATCAGCGGCACATTAGGGTACCCCGAACAACTGAAGATGAGCTCAGATCCCAGCAGATCTCTATCAAACCACTCCATATCTTCCGACGATAGCCTCATCAGGCGCTCTGGCCAACCAACCGGGACTGTAGTCTCTGCAGCAGATCTTCCCTTAGGAAGGTGACTCTCAAACCACATACTCAACAAGGGTACACACAGATGAACATTCTTCCCTCTTCCCTTCTCATTCTTATAATGCAGTGAGTGGTAGAGATCTCCGAGTAAGGTAGGTACAGGATTACCAGCGGCAAACAAGTAGAAAGCGTCAAAGTCCACAAATGCACAAGGCCAATACAGCATTGAAAGCAACCCAGCACCCGCTCTTGGCATACTCTTGGGCTTTACCAACTAAGAATTGGAGTGAGAAGCCTGGAACTCCACGGGAAACAGTAGTCACAAGTTCAGAAGCATCAACATGCAAGGCTTTTGCCAAATCCTCCGGCTTGGGCTTGGCGTCATAATGAATGAATGGAACCTGGTTCTGCACGGGCAGCTCAACATACTCAGCGTATTCCTCTAGGGTTGGTCCCATAATAAAGTCAGAGAACGTAAAGCACCTCAAAGCAGGGTCGTAGAATTGCATCAAAGCATACAGCCCATCTAACTCTACCTCTGTAGGTTTGCACACCAATCTCAGTAGTCTACCGTAGCTCATCCGGAAACTCCTACGAACACCCTCATCAGCGAGAGAGATCAACCCAAGTAGAGGAACAATATCAGGCGTAGGCAATTTGTAAGCAACCGTTCTCCTTAAGCCAGCCATAATCAATACTCAGAAGTCCGGGCACTAGAACTAGGGAAATGCAAATGCACCTGCAGCACAGACACACGTTAGTGAAATGCAAATGGTAATGGATATGCAGGCAATGCAATGCAAGTAACATGCAACAGGGGCCAAAGCTGTAGCTGAATAGCCTAAACCCAATCAAGAAAGGTCTCAGATAGACCATCCAGAAGTCATCAAACCCTGGTCTCAGATAGACCTAAAATAACACTCCAACACCGGTCTCTGACAGACCTCAAACCATAACTCCAACTGGTCTCTGATAGACCTCAAATCACATCTCTAATTGGTCTCTGACAGACCTCAGAACTCTCCAACTAGTCTCTGACAGACCTCAAAACACAACTCCAAATGGTCTCTGACAGACCTCATAACACATCTCCAAATGGTCTCTGACAGACCTCATAACTCTCCATAAATAACCAGGATATCTGATCAAGAAATAACCGGTATCTGAAGGTCTGGTTACCTGCATAACCCTGAATCCCCTCACAGGTGGGTGGCCCTATAACTGGCACATGGTACGGCATCCTATGCGGTCGTCGGCGTCACAGACTTTCAGGGTTGATGATACGATTCCCAGAAGGAGTGGCATCATCAATTCCTGAAGAGGCCTCACTTAGCCAACTTCCAAATGATCGGTCCCCAGAGTCGACAATCCAACTAACCAGCAACCCACGCCAACCAAAGGAAGGGGCAGGAGGCCAACCAGAGGAACCTCGTCTGAGTGTAGATTTCATGGGACACCAAAGCAAGCAAAGCAAGCGGGCGCCCACTAATTTCTACTCTAATTCTAGGTGCACTCAAGCCCAGGTCCGGCCTATCTCTCAATATCAGAGCACCCGTCACACCCCCATACAGCAATAATAAACAATATGCAAAGCTGAAAATACAGGTTAGAAATATACAATAACTCCATACAAAATCCTCGACGGGAAAACAAGCGTTAGGATTGACTCTCTCAAGGGACGTTGGATCCCAAATGCATAAGAACCATCGCAGTTCTTAGCAGCCAGGGGACGTTGGATCCCCAGCAGAGTCGCCAGCTGTCGCTACTGCGAAAATCGGCGCCGGCTGAACAGAAGAGTCGCCACCGTGCGTTATTTATCCCACGGGAGGGAAAGGAAACGCTCAGAGTAAACCTCGCACAACACGGGAAAGGTATGGTCGTCGCAACCAAAACCTGGGTTCGGGAGTCGGTTACGTAAGGGGAAGGTATTAGCACCCCTCACGTCCGTCGTACTCGACGGGATCCACGCTTGTTTTCGGGTATGGATTGTTATTCTATCTAAACTATGGGTCGAGGGTTAAAAAGAAAATAAAATGAAAATAAAAATGACTCGGCAAAGTATCGCACTTTATGCCTACGTATTCTCGCCTGGAACGAGAAATCAGAGTCAACGTAGTTCGCCTACCTACGGGAAAGGAGGGGAAGGTTGCTCGCTAGGATATCGCATCCTATGCCTACGTACTTCCACACAGCATGGAAGATCAGAGCAAACGTAGTTCGGGCCACGTACGACACAAGCCTGTCTTAATTGTTTTTATTCCTTCTGAAAAAGGTTTTCTGATCAACAGTCCCAGCGGACAAAAATGACGCTTTGATGAGTTCACATTCTTTTACGGAAGAAGTGTCTTTTATTGTGTTTGAAATCTTTATGTGTTTTTCTGTTTGTTTTGAGAGAGAAAGAGACAGAACTCTAACCTACGGTTGCGAAGGGAAACAAACTATCCTAATGTTATCATGCATGGGTTAAGACCTAGTGTCTATCATGCTCCTCTCTTGCACAGAGAGAAACAGAGATCCTACGGGATAGGCAGAAACAGAAACAATAACAGATATAATAAAGCAGTAAAATGCATGGATGCAACAGTACAAGCGAGGCAAGGGAGTCCCACTCAACCTCGAACCTAGAAAACAACAGGCGAAAGTGAACAGGCTTCACTTTCAACCCAACAGGGTAAACAGCAAACAATACAGTCCAGAAAACCAATCAATACATCAGCAAATGAAATACAACAGCAAAAGAAACAGCATCAGCAGCTCTGAATCAGCATATGACTTCCAGTAACCCCCAATCAGCTACAGGCTTCAACAAGCATCAATCTCCATCTCCATGGCCTTCAGGTAAGGGCTTTGATCATCTATCTTCCATCTGCAATGGCTTTTCTTCATGCTCAAACCTCCAGGATGAGGGATTAGTCACAAGAGTGAAGTGAATGAATGTTAGACAGTTAATTACCTACCAAGGGTGGTTCATCAACCATTAACATTAAACAGAAATTTTCCTCTCAAAAGTTCTATCTTTCAAATATATTCACTGATCCTTCCAAAGGAAGGAGGTGGATATTTGAAAGAGACTTTGAATCATAGAGGAAGGATGGATGCAGACAAGGCATTCCATGTTTGAGAAACAAGCTTTCTAATCTAGAGCTCTGCCTAGCTCCTAAACCCTAGTCTCCTCAGCATCTGCTAGCAAGAACCTCCTCTCCAACTCTGACAGTTGATCTTCAATCTCTGGATCTCCAATGGTCTTCATCTCCTCAAGTCTTCAGCTTCCCCAGGTCCCCAGACAAACCCAATACCCAAGCAAGCAAGCAATAATCCCCAGAGGGCACACCACACCAGTCAATCAGATATACAGACAGTATTAATAGCAGTAGGGGAATCCTGACTTTTCTCTAAGGGATCTAATAACTACCCATAGCCCCTATAGTCCCATAACTAATCTATTCAAACCCTAAGTCCTAAGGGAAATGAAATCAAACTTCCTAACTCATCACCTAAAAACCCTAATTTGTTCATGATGTTCAAGCCTATATTAATCACCTAAAATTAATTCCTAAAAATGGGAACTAAATTGAATCTACAAGTTGAATATCTAATCTAAACAATCTAAAAAGAATGAACAAAAAATATGAAAGCATGTAGTAGAACAAAAATTAACAAAATCATGCATGAAATGAATCTATTTAAAATACCATTTATTTAGAAAATATGGAAAAAATATGAAATGAAAATAAAAATGCAATTTTATTTTTCTATAATTTTCTACACATCCTAAAGAAAATGATGTAAAAAGAATGAAGTGAAAATGATTTTCTATGAATTTATTATGAATTTATGAAAATGCATAGAAACAATTAAAGAATATAAAAGAAAAAATAATGAAATAAAGGGAGGGGGGTACTAATAGAAACCACGCGCAGTTCATATCCAGTGGGCCAGCAAACAGGGGGTGTGCGTAGCATATTTGGCCTAAGCCCAAAAACAGTCAGAATCAATAAAACAAAGAAGAGGAATCAGGGGGTGAGAAAAGAAAGATTTCCACGTTCAAAACTGAATTGGGCTTAAAAAGGGGGTGGGAATAACACTCATGCACTCAGGCCCGCCCGTTTCAATTAAATGAAACGGTGCGTTTAGGGCACCCAGGTCAATTCCCTCCAAATCAGAATTGAATGTGAGCCATTCGATCACTCTCCAAGTCAAAGGTCTTACACGAATTGAACCGTCCAGATTTCGTCTTCTTCCTTGGTTCAAAATGAATTAGGGTTTCTGCCATGAACCCTCATGCACGAGCAAGCTTCTACCAATCGGTTCTCCCTCTCCAGGCCATGAATCAACATGATGTAAACATGAAAATCATTCTAAATCTCTCCCTCTACAATCCTATGGCATCAGTTTAATTTGAAACTCAACACATCAACAAACCCGATAGCAACAACTTCTGACTCCATGAGAGCACTCTGCAACTCACCATCACAATTCTCCCTCAAACCTACACTAACCTAATCTATGCATAATGGTGATTAACCTGCGCTAACAACCTAGAATTCTAATGCACTAAGCCACGAGTTTCAAGCCTTAACAGTTTCTACAACCTGCTAACAATCATCACCAAACCACTCCAAATTCAACCTAATTGCTCCACTAACCTTCTACATTACATCTAAACTAACAAAATCATGCTAACCTAATTGAATTAAGCTGTTTGAATGAAAACACACCTGGTGTAAAATCTTGAAAACAGCTATGGAGACTTGTGGATCTGAGGCTTCCAAGGCTTGGATCTTGATCAATTAACTCAATACTCAATTCTGTATGCAATACTTTGATGATTCCTGGCTTGAATTGTGCTGTCCAATGGAGATTGTGATTTTGATGTTGATGATGAAAGTGCTCGAAAATGGAGGAATCACACCTTGTTCTTGATTGAATTATGATCTATGATGATGATTGAATGAGATTGAACTGATGTGGATGAAAATGGATGAAGATTTTGTGAGATTGAAGTGAAAACACAATGAGAAAGAATGAGAGGATTTTGGAAATTCTTGGTGAAAATGAAGCCAACCCTTGATCAATCCTCATTTCATGAATATATAGTGTGCACATGAACATTCTAGATCCATCTTACACATTCCCTTGCTTTCCAACTTTGATCCATTTTGGTCATGTTTCTTCAATTACAAGTAACCAAAGATAACTTTCTTTTTTTCTTCTAAACTCAAAAAAGTGTTTGAACCATTGTTCTTAGAATTGCTTTTCCATTCAAAATCATATATTGGAAGTCTCCATTTGGACTCATAAATCTCCCAAACCATTTTTCACTTTGAATTTCTTTGAATTATAAGCCATTTTAGTTCAACTTTTGACCAATTATGCAACTTCATGTTATGAGCTTCTCCAATAATTTGTGACCTTCTTTCTAGACTTAAAATCCCATTTGGAGCAAGTTTGATGTTGGAAGTTTTTCCATTTGAGGCTTCCTTGTATGAGTTTTGGACATAGGTTAAAATGACCTGTAATTCACAAATGCCCAAAATACCCTTTGCTTGCCAAGACCATAAGTTGAGTTCTCCACATCATATGAAGGCATGCTATACCATTCTAGAAAGCTAAGACAATGAGGAACAATTCTTATGTTGACCAAGAATTCATTTGAAATCTCCTTGAGGGGCAAAACTAGCTTGGAAGTCAAGTCACTTTCACAGACAAAATTTCAGATACCTCAGATGACCTGTAACTTGCAAGGACCATAACTTGAGTTCTATAAATCTCCTTGATGTCTTCCACCACTCAAATTAAAGGTATTGAGATCCTCTACAAGTTTCATGTTGGCCAAGAAGCCATTTGAAGCTAGCATTTTGACTTATCTTGCTTGGAAATTTGACCTAAACTAGGGGATTTTACACAGAAACCCTAATTTAGAAACTCCTCTTCTCCTTGATTTCTCTTGAATTCTCCTTGGCATATCTCCATATCCTTCTTTATATGTCCAATGATGAACCCCACATCTCTCCAATAGCCTTGAATTCCCTTCAAATCAGTCAATTGACCTAGGGTTGACCTAGGGTTGACCCAGATGAAACCCTAGTTGATTGTCTTCAACTGTAGCTCTTGTGCTCTCATCAATGACTTGTCTCCTTCTCCAAATGACTTTCTAAGTCTCTCATAATGTCTAGATACTCTCCATGCCTTCAGCTCACAGCTCACAAACCTCTTGCTGACCCTCAGACACCCTCAGCTAGGAGATGGACTCAAGGCTTGATCTGCTGAACTCTTTGCTTTCACATTCTTTCCTGATGACTTGAATAAGATTGAATTGGGATAATATCCTCTTGATAGGCCTCTAGAGATGAGAATAATGATTGGTCCCCTGTTGAATGGCTTGCTATGCTTATGCTATGCAGATGGTTAGTCTATGTACATGACTCTATATGCAAATGCTAATGATATTGAAACCTAAACCAAGGAATAAGGTTGGGCAAATTTTAGGGTGCAACACCCCTGAGACTAGAAATGGCTTATTAGAAGTACAGAAGGCCTTTCGTGAAGCGGGATTGGATTTCCCAAAACAGGGTGTTGCTATTACACAAGAAAATTCTTTGTTGGATAATACTGCCAGAATTGAGGGATGGTTAGCTAGATTTCCCATGTTTGACTGGGTTGGAGATAGAACATCAGAGATGTCTGCAGTCGGCCTGCTTCCAGCAGCTCTGCAGACCATTGATATTAGAGAAATGCTTCTTGGTGCATCACTTATGGACGAGGCAAATAGGAGTACTGTGATAAAGAATAATCCTGCAGCTTTGCTGGCTTTATGTTGGTATTGGGCTACAGATGGTGTAGGATCCAAGGATATGGTTATCCTTTCGTATAAGGACAGCCTGTTATTATTTAGTAGATACTTGCAGCAACTAGTCATGGAATCTCTGGGCAAGGAATATGACTTGGATGGTAATCGGGTTAATCAAGGACTTAGTGTCTATGGAAATAAAGGAAGCACAGATCAACATGCCTATATTCAGCAACTGAGGGACGGTGTACACAATTTCTTTGCAACATTCATTGAGGTGCTACGTGATAGACCACCTGGTCATGATTGGGAGCTTGAACCGGGTGTTACCTGTGGTGACTACCTGTTTGGTATGCTACAGGGAACAAGGTCAGCTTTGTATTCTAATGACCGTGAATCCATCACAGTCACCGTGCAAGAAGTGACACCTAGATCAGTTGGTGCTCTTGTTGCACTGTATGAACGAGCAGTTGGGATATATGCCTCACTTGTCAATATAAATGCTTATCACCAGCCTGGTGTGGAAGCTGGTAAAAAAGCAGCAGGAGAAGTTTTAGCACTTCAGAAGCGGGTGTTGGCAGTGCTAAATGAGGCAAGCTGCAAGGAGCCTGTTGAGCCATTGACAATTGAAGAAGTAGCTGAACGTTGCCATGCTCCAGAAGATATTGAAGTAATTTACAAGATTATTGCTCATATGGCTGCCAACGATAGAGCACTAATTGCCGAAGGTAACTGTGGTTCTCCAAGGAGCGTCAAAGCTTTTCTTGGGGAGTGTAATGTTGATGATTTGTTTGCATGAGTTAAGAGCAATGAAATCCATATTCCGTAACGATATAGACGTGTTCAAATCCATCAAAAGAAAGGGAAGCTTCACTTGTATGGAACTACAGACATGCAGATGTTGAGTTTGGAAAACTTCAAGCAAGGGACATGCTACAACATCTTTGCACAGGTCCGATTTCAAATGCATCAGTTGAAGTTGTTCAAGGGAGCCGATCAGTTGAGGTCCGAGCTGCTGGTGTTACGAAGGGAGCAGCCATTGACCGCATCCTGGGGGAGATAGTTCACTGTAAATCCATGACAACACCTATTGATTATGTTCTGTGTATAGGACATTTTCTGGCAAAGCAGGATGAGGATATATACGACTTTTTTGAGCCAGAGCCTTCCTGTTTTGGTGCGAGTCTTCAAAGAAGCAAGTTAACAGAAGCAGCTAAGTTTGTTAATGAGAAGGTATCGCCTTTGAAGAACCCATCGGTTAAAAATGGATTCAAGTCAACAAATCAAAACAAGGGACAACGGCCTATCTCAAATTCACCGAAGAAAACAAGTAATCTTTTCAGCCGAGCAGCGCGGAAGCCAGCTCCGGAAAAGATCACTTGGAATGTCCTTGACCTCAAGAAAGAGAATTACTTCTCATGCGCTGTTGGTAGAACTCAAACAAATGCTCGCTTTACACTTCCATCATCTGATGAAGTTGCTGAATTTCTGAAGAAACTTGCGCATGCATAGTTTGATTCATCCGAGCAATGCTGCTTCTGATACTAAAGCAGAGGTCTCTTACATGCATCAAGCTGCTCAGCCTGTTGCTGGAAGTTTAGCTGAATCTGGCACTGCTACTGAAAGTGGGAATAGTGCAACTTACGGTGGAAACCAGCAGTTTGATCATTCATTTGGTTCTAGTATTTCTGGCAGCAAAGATTTACAAAATGCATCTAGCTCATTTGAACCCATTTCATTAAATTAACCAGGGTTGTTATTTGACTACTTCAGCCATCAATCAATATGAGCCATTAACCAAGCCATATTCACAAGCTGAAACAAAAAATAAATAGCATATGAGCCAGTTGAAAAATAATCCACGTCACCCAAGTGAGCTGAAAAAGTGAAAAGAAAGAATAACACGTGATGAGCTAAAAATGAGAAAGCAAAAACGACATGAAAAAATATCACAACAGGTCACACATAACTTGCATCCCAAAACGCAGAAAAAAATCTCACAAACGGCAAATCATTTTTCACTCACTCTCATCTATAAATACAATTCATCTCTCACTCATTTTCGGAAGCTTTTCAAGCCAAAAAATCTCTGCTGATTTTCTTCCTCAATTCCTCAATACAAAACCTTTTGCTCACATTCTCTTCTCATACTTCCTTCCACCAAATTAACTTCAAATCAACCTCAAACACATATCAATTTCGAACCAGAATTTGTTCAGAAGAAGAAGAGAAGCAAGAAGAAGTTTGGATTGATTTCTTACCTGAGTTTGAAGGTAGATTGAGCTTCACCGTCATTTTCGATCCGTTACCTTTTGTTGTGATTCTTTGAATTGTTGGTACTGTTGTGAAGAGTTTTTGATTCCGATCACAACCGTGTTAGTTTCGCATCCCGTCGCTTTGATTTGAGCTTGAATCCATAGCCATGGTGAGCGGTGTCGCGTGAAGTTTTGAAGAAGAAAGTTGTTCTGATGCTTTGGTTTTCTATTTCTCTTTCTCCTTTTCGTTTTTCTTTACTATTTTAAATATATTTTTCTTTATTCCTTTTATTTTGTTATTTCTTTTTTTTTACTAGTTAATATTTTAAATAGTTTTTTTTAAAAGAGCTCTTAAAAAATTTATTTAAAAAACTTTTGTTTTGAGCTAATTGTTGGTTGTTTTGGATTTTTAATTTTGATAAGATCTCATCAATCTCAATGGACTTTGGGTGTCGATTTTATCCACCAAAAGAGGTGATTGATATTGATGATGATTTAATCGATTTAAGATCCAAATTGTGGTTTCTTTTCATTTTAGTTCTTCTTCTTATTTTTCTTTTGATCGATGAAATCTATGGATCATAGATTGTTGATTATCAAGGTTGATTAATCTTTATTATTTCAAAACTATGGACGAATAATCATTGAGATAATTCTCCTTACTTTGGAATAGTGATAGATTACCTTTGATTAATTAATTAAAAATCTTGATTATGATGAGATCACTACCTCTTTTCTTTTTGTGTGGCATGTTTTAGGAGAGTGATTTACATATCACTTCTCTAACATGTATTAACACTAACATTTTATTGACCGGCCTCAGATAGTCGTGGTTTCTACATAAACCCGATTACGATTGCTTAACATAGCGCTAAAGTGTCCCTTAATCGGAAAATGATCATTCGTGGCTCAAACTTACGTTTAAAAGTCCAAGTATGATTAGTTGCTTGTCTTAACTCCAATACCTATGAAAATCATTGTTAGGAGGCTTTGATTCTATCAATCCTCTAATGAATTTTCATTAATCTTGGTCTAAGTGCAAGAATTAATCATCATTGATCATATGTTCTAACCACTAACCACTAATTCACTAACAATATCCTTGTTTAATTTTGTTTATATTCTCTTCTTACTCCTTATTTTTTTTTTACTTTTATGCTTCCATTTTATCATTTCATACCATATCTTTGTTTATGTTTATGTCATTTTCTCTTTGTCCACTTGGACCATACTTTGTTCAAAACATTAATAAAGGATAAAACATCTAAAAAATTTGGTGCTATTAACTTTGTGGTTATGCTCTTGGACTACTCTTAGACCTTGGACTTCATGGACCTTTGGACTTAGAATTAGGGCTCTCATTCCCATGCTTGGAGTATTGTGGATCTTAGCCTTTATTTGGCTCGCTCATTAGCTTATGCTTTAAATCGGATGGAATTCTTTTTTTGCTTGCTATGGAGTGTGCTACAAGTCGGTTAGATCTTTCTTACCTCTAGCTCTTATTTTGGTTTTTTAGGATAGTCACTTCATCTCCTCCCCTTCTTAAATTTTCAAAACTTTCTCTCTTTTTTTCAAAACCTTCTTGGTTTCAAACTTCAAAACCGCTTTCGCAATAAAACCTTGACTTTCGTCAAGTGATTTTTAAACTTTGTTTTTCTTAATAAAAGTCAATCAATGTTAATCATGTTTTGACCAATTTCAAAAGACATAAAAAATACAAAAAACTCATCAACTCTTTTTGTGCCTTTATGCATTTTTTTTTCACTTTAAAACTTTTCATAAAGTTTAGACATGATTCATTTCTATAGTTGAGATGTAAATCTCCTATTCCCCATATTATTAAGACTTTGACATTTTCCACATTGATGTTGAGTGATAGTCTTGTTGATAATCCAAGCAAATCCTCCATCTTTATGTGACGCAAATGTTGTCTTAATACTCGTGGGTGGATAGTCGCAGTTTTCTCCTTGAAATGACGACTTGTCTTTACATCTAAAATCAATCAAAACCCACAAAATTTTGTCATTTGTACCACGAACTACGGGGTTTTGATTCCATATTGCACTTTATGGGTACGTAGGCATGAGACGATAAGTCTCTCCAAACACAAAAATCTAAAAAATATTCTCTTCTCATCTCCCCAATCTCTTTTCAAACAAACCATTTTCAAACCAAAAAGCGTAAATATTTCAAAGGGCTCCTATAGAGTACTATAGACGTTTTGGGTGCTAACACCTTCCCATTGCGTAACCAACCCCCTTACCCCGATCTCTGTCTTGTGTTCTTATTTTAGAACTCTTTGGTTTTGTTCGCTCTTTTTCCTTTCCTTTATTTGGATAAAATAAAAGTGCGGTGGCGACTCTTGTTTTCTTTGAGTTAAGTTAGTCAATAACTTACGCTCACGATTTTTACCGCTACAGAAAAGTGGCGACTCTGCTGGGGACTCCAACGGTTCCTAGTGGGTTTCGCCTACTTTGATTTATTTCTTGCTTTCTGTTTGACTTGTTTGTTATTGATTGTTCTATTTTGGTGCCTGGTAATTTGTGTGGTGAGATAAGTCCTAACCCGGACTTGAGTGCACTTATGATAGGAGGGTGGTATAGTCTTGTTGGCTTACGTGGAGTAGTCCTTACTAAGCTAACTTGAGATCCCCCGCTCGGTGGAGGCCCCTTTGGAAATTACTGATGTCTTACGAGTAGTCGTAATTGATATTACTTTTTCCGACTGGGAGCATGAGAAGCTGAGGACCTTAGAACCCTTTAACCCATCTTGGCCTTATTAGGACGTGGTGCGGTGGCTGTTCAGGTGTAGACTTGAATTGGTCGTTACGCGATACCACACTCAGATGAGTTTCTCTTGAGAATATTGTTGGCCGACGAGTAGTCGTTTAAGCCGATAATATCCAAAAGATGGAATTATGATTCTGGGAACTTTTTAGAACCTTGTTCTGCAGGTGATGATATAACCATAGTACATACCATTGTGGGTTGGTTGATTCTTACCTTTGGCTCCATGCTCGTGCCGAACCTTTGAACCTGTGTGCTTTGTATGTCTTGTTTGTGGGTGTTGCATCTTGCACTCATGCATTCATGAGCATTGTGTTTCAGCTGGTTTTTAAGGATCTCAGAGATTTTCTTTTGCAAACATCGCAGATATTGTTGATTATGGATATTGGAAGGAGAAACACTCAGAAGTACGGTTTTCGGGCTCCTGATCTTACAGAGTTGAGAAAGCTAGTGTCCTTGGTAGATGATCGTTCAGGCTTCTTATCTCGTTATGGGAGACTTTTATTTGTTCTTTCTACCAAAATTGAAGACGGAATTCTGAATACCCTTATGCAGTTCTATGATCCTATTTACCGATGCTTCACATTTCCCGATTATCAGCTCATGCCGACCTTGGAAGAATATGCTTATTTGTTAGGTGTACCGGTTTCTGATAAAGTTCCGTATACTGGTTTGGAGGAAGCTCTTAAGCCTCAAGATATCGCTGAAGCTACCCATTTGACGAAGTCGGATATTGATGCAAATCTAAAGACTAAGGGAGGCCTCAAGGGTTTAACTGCTAAGTTCTTGATTGAGAAGGCTACTTTATTTGCTGACATTGGTCGCACATTGGCGTTTGAGGCTATATTGGCTTTACTCATCTATGGACTAGTCTTGTTTCCTAATATTGATAATTTTGTGGACATTAATGCTATTAGGATTTTCTTGATTGGGAACCCTGTTCCAACTTTGCTCGGTGATACTTATTTCTCCATCCATAGTAGGACTTCTAAGGGAAACGGTACCATTGTTTGCTGTCTACCTCTGCTGTATAATTGGTTCGTTTCACACTTACCTCAGACATCTGCTTTTAGGAAAAACAAGGATTGCTTAAGGTGGTCTCAAAGGATTATGTCTCTTACGCATACTGATATCACTTGGTCTTCTACGGTTTACGATAATGTCCAGATTATTGATAGTTGTGGAGAATTCGCCAATGTTCCTCTTCTTGGAATACAAGGCGGAATTAACTACAACCCGAGTCTAGCTCGCCGTCAGCTGGGTTATATGCTGAAGGATAGGCCTAAGAATATTTTATTAGAGGGTTTATTCTTTCAAGGAGGGGATGATTCTCTTGGTTTGAGAAGAAAAATGGCTCATGCCTGGACTAAGATTCACAGGTTGGGTAGAGGGGAGCTTGGAAGACAAGTTTGCATTACTTTAGAACCTTACATACTTTGGGTGAAGAAGAGGGCTATGGAGCTTAAGATGCCTTATCATATTGAGAAACCTCTGACTACTGTGATCTCTACGCCTCTCCCTACGTCACTCCCTGTTTCTTCTGATGATGTGAAGACACTTCAAGACGCTTTGGCTAAGATGAAGGAAGAGAAAGAGATGTGGGAAAGTAAGTTTCAAGCTTCTGACAAAGAGAAGATGGAATTGCAAAAACAGATGAAGGAGAAAGATGACTTGATAGAGTTACTTGAGCGGCGCGCTGTGAAGAGGCATGCAGAGGATTTATTTTCCTCTACTACTCCATCATCACATCCTCCTACTTCTGGTGCTTGGAAGGGTATTGTGGATCAGCTTGTGCTAGAGAAGATCACCATGAAGCACAACTATGAGAAAGAGATTAAGAGACTCCGAAGGAAGTATCAGCTTGGATCGTCATCAGATGTTCCTTAGGACCTAGCTTTTTCTTATTTTGATATTATTGTATTTTGTACTTCCAAGTGTAACTCTTTCCAATATTCAATGAAATGAGATGTTTATCAGTATTTCAAGAAGTATTATTTTTCTTTATGATGTTTGTAATTGTTTTATATCTTAAAGATCCTTGAAAACTGGTTGAAACACCTGCATTTTGCATTTGCATTCGCATCATCGTGCATTGTGTGTTGCCTTTTCCAGATGTCTTATTTGTTTCTTTTGGCCTTCCTTCAGTCAAGCTGTCGCATCACTACAACACCCGGGCTAACTCTAAGAAAAAGATGGATCAGTTGCAACAAGAGAATCGTGAGCTCCGTGAAGAGGTATCAACTCTGAAGGATGGTTTGGAGAGACTGACTGCCGCAATGGAAGCTCTGGTGGCTGCTCAGAATCAGCCACCACTACCTCCTCCTTCTCCTGTCCAAGGAACTGTGATTTCTGAAATCGGATCAACGCCCATTTCTGTGGCCCCGATTAATGCTTCTCAATATCAAATGCCTGTTGGTTTCCCTTGGGGCATGCCTAACAATTATGTGCCAGAGGGATATCGCCCTCCTGTTCCCGAAGGTTCTAGACTCCCTGCTGTCATGGCTGTACCACCTCCTGTGGTTAATGTTGTTCCTAATGCTGAAGTTCCGGTTGTTCCTACTGTCATACCTGTGCCACCGCCTGTAACTCACGCTATGCCTTATACTGAAGAACAAATTTTCCATACTGCTCCGAGCGAGAGTTTGGATGTTATGGATCGAATAGATGACTTTCAAGATCAGTTTGCTGAAATGCAAAGAGAAATAAGGGCTTTAAGGGGAAAGGAGTTATTTGGAAAGAATGCTCATGAGCTTTGCCTTGTTCCAAACGTGAAGATTCCCGCCAAGTTTAAAGTTCCAGATTTTGAAAAATACAAAGGGAACACTTGTCCGCAAAGTCATTTGATTATGTATGCTAGAAAGATGTCTACCTATACTGACAACCATCAGTTGTTGATCCACTATTTTCAAGATAGTCTTACTGGTGCTGCGCTGAAATGGTATATGGGACTCGATAGTACACAAATCAAGACATTCAACGATCTTTGTGAAGCTTTTGTTCGTCAGTATAAGTATAATCTCGATATGGCGCCAGACCGTGATCAGCTTCGCGCAATGTCTCAAAAAGAGAAAGAAACTTTTAAAGAATATGCGCAAAGATGGCGTGAGATTGCAGCTCAGATAAGCCCTCCGCTTGAAAAGAAAGAAATGACCAAGATTTTTCTGAAGACTCTGGGTTCATTTTACTATGAAAGGATGGTTGCGAGCGCTCCTAGTGATTTCACTGAAATGGTTAATATGGGGATGAGATTAGAGGAAGCTGTCCGTGAGGGACATCTGATAAAAGAAGGAAATTCTGGAAGTACAAAAAAGCCTGGTGTTGGGTTCCCTAAGAAAAAAGAGGGAGAAACTAATGCTATATCTCAGGAAAGGTCTAGAAGACGCAGAGTTGTGAACAACAATGGTAGTCGTCGTCAGCAACAAGTAGCATCTGTTATGCCTGTTGTCAGTAACACCCCTACCGCTCAAGCTACTGCAAGTTATCAACCACGTTTCCAAGAGAAGACAACTCAACAAGGTCGTACACAGAGGAAAACACAATTTGATCCCATTCCAATGACGTATACTGAGCTCTTTCCGGCTTTAATAAAGAATATTTTGGTTCAACCTCGTGATCCGCCGGCTGTTCCAACTGAAATTCCATGGTGGTATAAGCCAGATGCTCATTGCGCATTTCATCAAGGTGCCCCGGGACACGATATCGAAAATTGCTATCCTCTGAAGCATGAAGTTGCAAAGCTCGTAAAAAGCGGTATTCTGTCTTTTGAAGATACCAACCCTAATGTGCAATCAAATCCGTTTCCTAAACATGGTAATGCAACTGTTAATATGGTATATGGTTGTCCTGGTACATACCGTATTTTCGACATTCGCTGGATTCGGAGATCGCTTGTTGAAATGCATGCTACTTTGAGTGAGTTCCATGATATTGAGCATGATTATGCCGCCTGTTGTATTTGTTCTGTGAACCCTCGAGGGTGTGTGATTGTAAAAAGGGACTTACAAAAGATGATGGATGAGAATTTGATTCAGGTTACTGCAAACAGAAATGAAGTGGAGAACGAGGTGAATGTCATAGTCCCACGTTTCAATATTCCTGAGCGGGTTGTAATTTCTTACAACAGTCAGAAATCTGCTGTGACGCCTTTGGTTATCCGTTTGCCTGGCCCGACGCCGTATGAATCCGATAAAGCTGTTCCCTACAAATACAATGCTACTATGTTGGAGGATGGAAAAGAGGTTCCCATTCCTTCTCTTCCCTCAGTTGTGACTATTGCTGATGTCGGACGTGTAACCAGAAGTGGTCGAGTATTTGATAATGTGCCTTCAAAGACAAGTGAAGATACTGGGAGAAAGCAAATTCAGTTGAAGACTTCTGTAGAGTCTGGTCAATCAAGTGATGTAAATCAGAAGTCAGATAATGATGAGGTATTGAAATTGATCAAGAAGAGTGAATATAATGTGGTGGATCAATTGTTACATACACCGTCAAAAATATCTGTTCTATCTCTGTTAATGAGCTCTGAGGCTCATCGTGAATCGTTGCAGAAAGTATTGGAACAAGCTTATGTAGATCATGATGTGACTGTTAACCAGTTTGATAGCATTGTTGCCAATATCACTGCGTGTAACAATCTGAGTTTTTGTGATAAAGAGTTGACTGATCATGGAAGAAATCATAATTTGGCTCTCCATATTTCCATGAATTGCCAGGAAGACGCTCTATCCAATGTGCTGGTTGATACTGGGTCATCGTTGAATGTGATGCCAAAATCTACTTTGTCCAGATTATCTTATCAAGGTACTCCTATGAGGTTCAGTGGGGTCATTGTGAAAGCCTTTGATGGATCGAGGAAAACCGTGATTGGAGAGGTTGATCTCCCTATCAAGATTGGTCCATGTTTTTTCCAGATCACTTTTCAAGTCATGGATATTCGTCCTGCTTACAGTTGTCTTTTAGGACGCCCATGGATCCATGAAGCTGGAGCTGTTACTTCGACACTGCATCAAAAGTTAAAATTCGTGCAGAATGGTAAACTTGTCGTTGTTGGTGGAGAACAAGCTATGTTGGTAAGCAGTTTGTCGTCTTTTTCTTATATCGATGCGGAAGAGGATATTGGAACTCCGTTTCAGGCTCTTTCTGTGGTTGATAAAGCTGTTAAGAAGGATGGGGTGTCCATGTCTTCTTTAAAAGATGCACAACGTGCAGTGGATAATGGCCAAGCTGATGGATGGGGCCAAATCATTGAAGTTGCTGAGAAAAAAGATAGAGCTGGTTTGGGTTTTACATCTGGTTCAACCCAAAAAGAGCTGAAGAGTATTCATGAAGTCTTTCGAAGTGCTGGGTTCATCCATTGCAAAGATCATTCTACAGCTGCAATTCTCGAAGATGACCAAGAGGAAGAAATGCCCAACTTTGTGACACGTGGATTGATATGCCAGAATTGGATCGCTGTTGATGTTCCTACTGTTGTTCATGTTTCAAAGTAATTTGTTTTTGTTTCTTTCAAAAATCCTTTCACTCTGCCCAAGGTGAAAGTGAATTTGTGAGGGCTTTGTTTCAACTTTTATCATCATCAATAAAATGTTTTTCTGTTTATCCATATGTTGTTTTCCTTTTTTGCTTTACTTCTGAAAAATGGTAACATAAAAAACCGAAAAAAGTATAATAATGTTATAATCACTCTTATCTGCATAATATTTTCATTTTTTTGTTCATATTCTAAAATCAAACATAAAATCATTGTGCAGATTGATTGTTAAACCCATTGGAAACAATGACCATATGCCCCCTCCCAACTTTGAGTTCCTTGTGTTTGAAGCGGAAGAGGAGGATATTGAAGAAATTCCTGATGAGATTTCTCGATTGCTTGAGCACGAGGAGAAGGCCATTCAGCCTCATGAAGAGCCGGTGGAATTGGTTAATCTGGGTTCCGATGATGATAAGAAAGAAGTCAAGATTGGGGCACTGCTTCAGTCAGATGTTAAGAAGAGGATGGTAGAGCTTCTTAGAGAATATGTTGACGTGTTTGCTTGGTCCTATCAAGACATGCCTGGTCTTGATACCGGTATTGTGGAGCACCATTTGCCATTAAAGCCTGAATGTTCACCCGTGAAGCAGAAATTGAGAAGAACTCATCCTGACATGGCAGTGAAGATTAAAGAAGAGGTTCAAAAGCAGATTGATGCTGGTTTTCTTGTGACCGTAGAATATCCTCAATGGGTGGCCAATATCGTGCCTGTTCCAAAGAAAGACGGAAAAGTCCGAATGTGTGTTGACTATAGAGATTTGAATAAAGCAAGTCCAAAAGATGATTTTCCACTACCACACATTGATTTGTTGGTAGATAATACTGCTAAGTTCAATATCTTTTCATTTATGGATGGATTTTCCGGTTATAATCAAATAAAGATGGCACCTGAGGATATGGAAAAAACAACATTCATTACACCCTGGGGAACATTCTGTTACAGAGTGATGCCCTTCGGTTTAAAAAATGCTGGTGCAACGTACCAGAGAGCTATGACCACTCTGTTCCATGATATGATGCATAAAGAAATTGAGGTCTATGTGGATGATATGATTTGTAAGTCGAAGACTGAAGAAGATCATATTAAAAATTTATTGAAATTGTTTCAACGTTTGAGAAAGTTTAAGCTCCGTCTGAATCCTAATAAATGCACTTTTGGTGTTCGTTCTGGAAAATTGTTAGGCTTTATTGTCAGTCAGAAAGGCATTGAAGTTGATCCTGGTAAAGTTAAAGCTATCCAGGAGATGCCTGCCCCCAGAACAGAAAAACAAGTAAGAGGATTCTTGGGACGTTTGAACTATATCTCTCGATTTATATCCAATATGACTGCCACATGTGCACCGATTTTCAAACTTCTCCGCAAAGATCAGGGTTGTGTTTGGACAGAAGATTGTCAGAAAGCTTTCGAAAGAATTAAAGAGTATCTGCTTGAACCTCCTATTTTGTCTCCTCCTGTAGAAGGAAGACCTTTGATCATGTATTTGACCGTGCTAGAAGAGTCTATGGGTTGTGTTCTGGGTCAACAAGATGAATCCGGGAGAAAAGAATTTGCCATTTATTATTTAAGCAAGAAATTCACTGATTGTGAGTCTCGGTACACGATGCTTGAAAAGACATGTTGTGCTCTAGCTTGGGCTGCCAAGCGCCTCCGTCAGTATATGTTGAATTGTACAACTTGGTTGATATCTAAAATGGATCCAATCAAGTATATCTTTGAAAAGCCTGCTTTAACTGGGAGGATTGCTCGTTGGCAAATGTTGTTATCAGAATATGATATCGAGTATCGAACTCAAAAGGCGATAAAAGGCAGTGTTTTGGCTGATCATTTGGCACACCAGCCAATTGATGATTATCAACCTATTCAGTTTGACTTTCCTGATGAAGATGTGATGTATCTAAAGGTTAAAGATTGTGAGGAACCATTACATGAAGAAGGACCTGAGCCTGGATCCCGTTGGGGTTTGATTTTTGATGGGGCGGTTAATGAATATGGCAGAGGTATTGGTGCAATTATTGTTACTCCTCATGGTTCTCATATTCCTTTCACTGCAAGGTTGGTTTTCAATTGCACAAATAATGCGGCTGAATATGAAGCGTGTATTATGGGCTTGGAAGAAGCTATCGATTTAAGAATCAAGATTCTTGATGTGTATGGAGATTCAGCTTTAGTGATTAATCAGATTAAAGGGAAGTGGGAGACACGTCAACCTGATTTGATTCCTTATTGTGATTATGCAAGAAGGTTGTCAACTTTCTTCAATAAAGTTGAGTTTCACCATATACCAAGAGCAGAGAATCAAATGGCAGATGCTTTAGCAACTTTATCCTCCATGATTGTGGTAAATCATTGGAATGATGTGCCAAAGATTAATGTGATGCGTCTTGATAGACCAGCTCATGTGTTTGTAGTTGAAGAGGTTGTTGATGATAAACCATGGTATTATGATATTAAATGCTTTCTTCAGAATCAAGAGTACCCACTTGGGGCATCCAAGAAGGATAGGAAAACTTTGAGAAGATTGGCTGGTAGTTTCTTCTTGAATGATGATGTGATGTATAAGAGAAATTATGACATGATCTTGCTCAGATGCGTGGATAGACACGAAGCAGATATGTTGATGAAAGAAATCCACGAAGGATCCTTTGGCACCCATGCCAATGGACATGCTATGGCTAAGAAGATGTTAAGGGCAGGTTACTATTGGCTGACAATGGAATCTGACTGTTGTAAATATGTGAAAAAGTGCCATAAATGCCAGATTTATGCTGACAAGATTCATGTGCCTCCAACTCCTCTCAATGTTATCTCTTCTCCATGGCCTTTTTCAATGTGGGGAATTGATATGATTGGAATGATTGAGCCTAAAGCGTCGAACGGACACCGTTTCATATTGGTGGCTATTGACTATTTTACCAAATGGGTTGAAGCGGCATCATATGCAAATGTGACTAAGCAAGTAGTGGTCCGATTTATCAAGAATCAAATTATCTGTCGGTATGGTGTTCCGAGCAAGATCATCACTGATAATGGGTCGAATTTAAATAACAAGATGATGAAGGAATTATGCGATGAGTTTAAGATTGAGCATCATAATTCTTCTCCTTATAGACCCAAGATGAATGGGGCTGTTGAAGCTGCTAATAAGAACATTAAGAAGATTATTCAAAAGATGGTTGTTACATACAAGGATTGGCATGATATGCTTCCTTTCGCTCTGCATGGGTATCGTACATCCGTTCGCACTTCAACAGGGGCAACCCCTTTTTATCTTGTTTATGGCATGGAAGCAGTGCTCCCGATAGAGGTTGAAATCCCTTCTATGAGAGTTTTGATGGAAACTGAATTGGCTGAGGCTGAATGGTGTCAAAGTAGATACGACCAGTTGAATCTGATTGAAGAGAAAAGAATGACGGCTTTGTGTCATGGCCAATTATATCAACAAAGAATGAAGAAAGCATTTGATAAGAAGGTTCGACCCCGTGTGTTCAGAGAAGGTGACCTCGTGCTCAAAAAGATCTCGACTTTTACTACTGATTCTAGGGGCAAGTGGACTCCTAATTATGAAGGCCCATATGTTGTTAAAAGAGCCTTCTCTGGCGGTGCATTAATTCTTACAACTATGGATGGAGAAGAGTTCACTCGTCCTGTGAATGTCGATGCAGTCAAGAAATACTTCGCCTAAAAAAATAAAAGAACAGCTCGCTAAGTTGAAAACCTGAAAGGGCGGCTTAGGCAAAAATGAGCGTCTCGGTGGATTGAAAACCCGAAAGGGCGGTCCAGGCAAAAATTAGAGACAAAAATAGAAATAATCATCCCGGTAGATTGAAAACCCGAGAGGGCAATCTAGGCAAAAGTTAGGGATCATGGCAAGTAACTGCATCTGGCCAGTCTTGATCGTTTGAAGCAACATTTCCTATCAAAGGTTTTACTTCAGATATTCTCCGCTGAAGTCTCAAGCACAGTTGGAATTCAAAGTTGTTAGGGATAATAATGGTCATTGTATTTCAATGTAGAACTTTCCATTGTACTTACCATTTTTCAAACTTTGTAATGATCCATGGAGTTACGCCATTTGCGGACGACCATTCTATCAATAGAATTTGGGCCTTTGTCCCTTTGTTTGCAATTCTTATTTTGTTTCCGTTTACAGAATTTCATTTTATTTTTGATGATGATTTTTGAAACAAATGTGAATAATTGATTTAAATTTTGAAAATTATAAAAACATTTTTCTTTGATTTGTGAAAATAAGAGAAAGAATGTCAACAGTAATCCCAAGAATGGTAGAATCTTGAAGCGAAAAGCGTAAGTGTTCTCTTCAGCAGGGTTCTTTCTTGCCTCTCTGGTAGAATTTATTGGCAGCCCCCCAGTAGAGTTGTGTTGATGTTTCCCTATTTGAGCTATGTTGAGGTCTCTTCAGTAGAGTTTGATGATATTCCCTTAGCAGAGTTTTGTTTCTTTGGATAAACCAGACGAGTGTTGAATGGTTTTCCACAACAAAGTCTTGATTTAAATGATGGATAAATTTTATTCATTCAACCAGATTATGATTGGGCAGTTGAGAAATTTGAAGACCACTTCTCCTTGATGTTTTTGCCCAGGCAGAGATTTGTCTTTGATGATTCCTAGCGGAGGTTATGCACATTTGCTTTGGACTATTCCCCAAGTAGAGAACAATGTTGAGAAGTATTGACATAGCAGTCACCTGTCGGGTTTTCTCTCACCTTGTGATTGGGTGTTGATTTAAAATCCCCCACAGTTTGACTTTTTGCTATGATGTTAACTTCTTATTCCCCTGTCAGGGTTGGAAGATTTGTGTTGCTATGTTTTTCTCCAACAGTTTTTTTTCTCAAAGCGGAATTCATATTGTTGTTCCCTTTTGTTGAATTATTGATGGTTGAAGATTTTCTGTTGCTGATCCCCAGCACGATCTCCAAAGATATCTCTAACTTACAGAGATTAACCGAGTATTTCAGTGGTGTTGTGGTGTTTTGTTCACCCTCTGTTTGCCATTTTTGTCTGATTTATCAGTATATTCATACTCATTGCATGCGCATTCATTTTGGTTGAGCATAGCATGTCTTTGTTGCATTGTGCATCCTGCATTTTTTGTTGGTATTTCCCTTTTCCCGATGTTGTTATCTCGCAGAATGCGTGTGTCCTCTCTTCATTAGAGTGTCGACCCCTAAGCAGAAAATACCTATCATTTTTAATTCCCCACTGAGTTTATGCCTCGTGGAAGATGTTTTGTTTAGCTTTCATCCCCGGCTTTTATCTGGTTGGAATTGTCCCCCAGTTGAGTTATTTCCTCATTGGGTCGAGTCTTGTTTGACCGTTTCTTTCCAGTTTGTTCCTGGATTGAACTTTGGTCTCTTGCAGCAGTTACTTTAGTTTTCCCTGGGCTGTGAAACCGGGATGACGAGAAGGTGGTTTTGAGGATTTATTTTCCTCAGCAGGAATCTGTTATTAATCCCCAATAGAAGGTGAAGATTTGATTTCCCCAGTAGTGTTTTGATAACACTCTCTTGGTAATTACTTATGCAACTTCATGTGGAAGCCTCTTTATTTGAGCAACTTGTGTAATCTCCAGAAATTTACCTTCGCAATAAATAACATTTCTCTAGTTCATCCTCAACAGAGAAGTTTATTGTGAAATGATGGATCTTTATCCGACTAGCTTTTCTGTCAATTGGAATTTCTGTGGAATAACTCCCGATAAGAATTCTATTGCATGGTTCAACTTGCTTGTATCTCTTTTAAAGATCCTCGCCAGAGTTGTTAATATCTTTTTCCAACAAATGGTTGTCTCTTTATTTGAGAAGTTTGTTGTGTGTTTGGAGCTGCTCAGTAACAAGTAGCTGATGATATATCTCTTTCTCCTACCCAGTGACAGGTAGTCGAGTATGTTTGTCCTACCCAGTGTCATGTAGTTGACCTTTTATCTTTTTCTCCTACCCAGTAACAGGTAGTCGAGTCCGTCCTACCCAGTACCAGGTAGTTGACATGTTGTTTACCCTATCCAGTAGCCGATAGTTGGTAACCCCTTTCATTCAAGTTTATTATTCTCGCTAAACTACTCAGTAACCAGTAGTTGGCGTTGCTTCTTTTCCTACCCAGTAACAGGTAGTTGATTATATCTCAACGAGTGGATTACTTTTTATCCAGTAACTGGTAATAAGTAATACATTTCTTTGTTTTCTACCCAGTAACTGGTAGATAACAATTCTCTTGTGTTTTTGCACTTATTTTCTACTCAGTAACCGGTAGAAAGTATTTTACATATTCTCTTCGGTTCGAATATCTTCGCCCAGTAACTGGCAGTTGGTATCTCTTTCCCCATTGAGTCGTTTCCTTTCCCTTATCGGAATAGGGTCTTGCTCTTTTGTTTTCTCATGTGGAGTCTCCCTTTTTCTCCCGAGCTTTTGTTTCTCTCCTGTGGCATTATTTCCCCACAGAAGTCTTATGTTCGCATATCATTAGCATAATCATATCATTTTGTGGTCTCTTAGGGCTAAAAATTGGGTTAATTGTTATATTTAAGTCTCTTCTATCTAGTCGAGACAAAGATGTCAATCTTCATATCTCCGGATAGAAGAATCTTAAATAGGGGCAGCTGTAATACCCTAATTTTTACCCCTAAGATCCCACATTGCATTTTCATTTTTTGCATACACAAACAAGACCATACTTTTTGATTTTTCTTAGGTCCCTTGTTGTTTCATACTTGCTTTATGTTTGTTTCTGTTTACTAACATCTAATCAAAATACCAAAAATATTTTTTGTTTCTTCTTCTCTGTGTGTTTAGGGTTTTGCAGGAAATTGATGGCAAGGACATTCATTCGAGTCTAAATCAGATGGAATTTTGACCTCATCTTGGTCAAACTATCAAGGGATTACTTCATTTGCAAGTTATGTATCAGTGGTCTATTTTCTCAAGAGATGATTGTTCAAAGTCAAGTGGTCTTATGGAGAATCATCAGTTTGTCGAGCAGTGTTCAATAAGAAGTTTGGTCCAAACTAAAGGTGCAAGTAATGTCCTGGTACATGAGTAGTTGTGTTCATTTCTATCAGAGGTGTGTGGAAAATAGTCAAGTTGGTGTTACAACAAAATCAAGAGCTCATGGTTGCGTGTTTATAAAGGAGGAGATTCCTGGGGTTACTTCGCCTATGGTTTATCTTGCTATGTTTTTTAGCTGGTACTTGGACTGCTGCTCGTTTTGATTCTTTACCTCACGTTGTTCATATTTTGACATCAAAAGACCGCGAAGCTGCTGCCCAATTTTTGAAGGAGCAGGGTGATGTTATTGAGGAGGTTGTGGATGAAGTTGTACAATCTTATCATAATGGTTTCAACAGAGCTATCCAAAACTATTCCCAGATCTTGAGGCTTTTTAGTGAATCCACTGAAAGCATCACTGCTGTTAGAAGAGAAGATGCTGCATTGGAGATCCAGCGCTCCATCAGGGGGCATTTAACTCGAAATCGGCTATTAGTGCTTCCAAGTTCATGTGGAGCTGTTACTGGTAGTTGCATTTCAAGACCTATTGGCGTATGCAGTTTTCAACTTGAAGCATTCATGTTTTCAGTAGTGAAATTGCAACGATGGTGGAAGCATCTCTTCTCAGATAAATTGAGGACTAAGTCTGCAATCATTATACAGTCTCAAATTCGTGGATGGGTAGCCAGACGAAGGGCCAACTTTTATAGGCATCATATTATTGTCATACAGTCCCACTGGAAAGGTTACACTGCTCGTAAGCAGTCAACAAAGCAGCTAATGGATTTGCGCTTGAGATTGCAAGAGTCTTCCAAAAATGTGGATGATAGTAAGCGTCTCATAAACAGACTCTTGGCGGCGCTTTCAAAGCTACTTAATATGAAGAGTCTCAGTGACATCCTTCATACTTGTTCAACATTGAATTTGGCGACAGAGCATTCTAAGAGATGCTGTGAAGAACTTGTGGCTGCTGGGGCCATTGAGACTTTGCTGCGCCTTATTGGATCAATGAGCAGGAGTATCCCTGATCAAGAGGTTTCAAAACATATATTATCAACTCTTGGAAATCTTGCTCGCTATCCTCATCTACTAGAAGTGTTGAAAATTCTCCTGCAGGATCTTACTGGAGTCCCAGCTGTTGTTGATCTGGCTTGCATGCGTGATGCTTGGCAGTGTTTCTAATAAGATCAACCCTCTGGTTCCTGTTGATCTTGTTGTTGATCATTCAGTTCAAGTTGATGTAGCAAGGTCAGAGAGTGCTGTGCAGACAAATATGAAGCTTGAATTCCAGAGAAACCGGTCGACATGTTAGGATGTTGACTCATGAGATTAGAAGTCCTCTTGATAGACATACAATACTGAAAACAACACTTGTTGAACTCGGGAGAACTCCTTCGTCCTTTCCCAAAGAGGCGACCACATCGTCTTCCGCGACTATCGTGGTGAAGTACAAAAGGGAAGCGCTGAAACGTTTTTCCGAAAAGTCAAGTTCTGGAAAGATGACGCTGATGGTGATGCTCCACCTGTTTTAATGTAGATGGTGTGAACTACTTCCATGTCAAGGTTGCGGGGTTGTTGTTTGTTGCTACAACTAGAGTTAATGTTTCTCCTTCTGTTGTTTTGGAGCTTTTGCAAAGAACTGCAAGGGTTATTAAAGATTACCTTGGTGTTCTTAATGAGGATTCTTTTAGGAAGAATTTTGTGCTTGTCTATGAACTGCTTGATGAAATGATTGATTTTGGTTATGTGCAAACGACGTCTACGGAGGTTTTGAAGTCGTATGTTTTCAATGAGCCGATTGTGATTGAGACTGCACATATGTCACTTGGTCCCACTTCGATTTTTATGCACGGGAGCAAGCGAATGTCGGGTACAGCTATTACAAAATCTGTTGTTGCTAATGAACCTGGTGGGAGGAAGAGAGATGAGATCTTTGTTGATGTAATTGAGAAAATAAGCGTCACATTCAATTCTAGTGGATATATACTTACTAGTGAGATTGATGGTACCATTCAAATGAAGAGTTATCTTACTGGTAACCCAGAGATTCGACTTGCTCTCAATGAGGACTTGGTATAGGAACAAGTGATTATAGAGGTTCTGGTGCTGTGATTTTAGATGATTGCAACTTTCATGAGTCTGTGCATCTTGATAGCTTTGATGTTGACCAAACTTTATCTTTGGTACCACCAGATGGTGAATTTCCTGTCATGAATTATCGTATAACTCAAGCATTTAAGCCACCTTTTCGTATTAATACATTGATTGAGGAAACAGGACCACTCAAGGCTGAAGTGACCATTAAAGTGCGGGCTGAATTCAACTCAAGCATCAATGCTAACACTGTTCTTGTACAAATGCCACTTCCTACATTTACAGCTCGTGTTAACTTCGAGTTAGAACCTGGAGCAGTTGGACACACAACTGATTTCAAGGAAGCAAATAAAAGACTGGAATGGGGAATAAAAAAGGTTGTTGGTGGATCTTATCATATCCTACTGCAAAGCTGATTCAGATGATTTGTTATCTGCAGATTCTATCGATGTCAACAACATTTTATCTGGCAAGTGTCTTACTAAAATAAGAGCAAGCAATAGTTCTTCAAAGGACGACAAGCGCAGTTGCTGTGACAGTTCTTCAAATGAAAATTGTAATTCAAAAAAAGTGAAAGCTGTCTGTACACCAGTATTAACTACCAGTAATATAATAGGTACCCCTGAGACTAGAAATGGCTTATTAGAAGTACAGAAGGCCTTTCGTGAAGCGGGATTGGATTTCCCAAAACAGGGTGTTGCTATTACACAAGAAAATTCTTTGTTGGATAATACTGCCAGAATTGAGGGATGGTTAGCTAGATTTCCCATGTTTGACTGGGTTGGAGATAGAACATCAGAGATGTCTGCAGTCGGCCTGCTTCCAGCAGCTCTGCAGACCATTGATATTAGAGAAATGCTTCTTGGTGCATCACTTATGGACGAGGCAAATAGGAGTACTGTGATAAAGAATAATCCTGCAGCTTTGCTGGCTTTATGTTGGTATTGGGCTACAGATGGTGTAGGATCCAAGGATATGGTTATCCTTCCGTATAAGGACAGCCTGTTATTATTTAGTAGATACTTGCAGCAACTAGTCATGGAATCTCTGGGCAAGGAATATGACTTGGATGGTAATCGGGTTAATCAAGGACTTAGTGTCTATGGAAATAAAGGAAGCACAGATCAACATGCCTATATTCAGCAACTGAGGGACGGTGTACACAATTTCTTTGCAACATTCATTGAGGTGCTACGTGATAGACCACCTGGTCATGATTGGGAGCTTGAACCGGGTGTTACCTGTGGTGACTACCTGTTTGGTATGCTACAGGGAACAAGGTCAGCTTTGTATTCTAATGACCGTGAATCCATCACAGTCACCGTGCAAGAAGTGACACCTAGATCAGTTGGTGCTCTTGTTGCACTGTATGAACGAGCAGTTGGGATATATGCCTCACTTGTCAATATAAATGCTTATCACCAGCCTGGTGTGGAAGCTGGTAAAAAAGCAGCAGGAGAAGTTTTAGCACTTCAGAAGCGGGTGTTGGCAGTGCTAAATGAGGCAAGCTGCAAGGAGCCTGTTGAGCCATTGACAATTGAAGAAGTAGCTGAACGTTGCCATGCTCCAGAAGATATTGAAGTAATTTACAAGATTATTGCTCATATGGCTGCCAACGATAGAGCACTAATTGCCGAAGGTAACTGTGGTTCTCCAAGGAGCGTCAAAGCTTTTCTTGGGGAGTGTAATGTTGATGATTTGTTTGCATGAGTTAAGAGCAATGAAATCCACATTCCGTAACGATATAGACGTGTTCAAATCCATCAAAAGAAAGGGAAGCTTCACTTGTATGGAACTACAGACATGCAGATGTTGAGTTTGGAAAACTTCAAGCAAGGGACATGCTACAACATCTTTGCACAGGTCCGATTTCAAATGCATCAGTTGAAGTTGTTCAAGGGAGCCGATCAGTTGAGGTCCGAGCTGCTGGTGTTACGAAGGGAGCAGCCATTGACCGCATCCTGGGGGAGATAGTTCACTGTAAATCCATGACAACACCTATTGATTATGTTCTGTGTATAGGACATTTTCTGGCAAAGCAGGATGAGGATATATACGACTTTTTTGAGCCAGAGCCTTCCTGTTTTGGTGCGAGTCTTCAAAGAAGCAAGTTAACAGAAGCAGCTAAGTTTGTTAATGAGAAGGTATCGCCTTTGAAGAACCCATCGGTTAAAAATGGATTCAAGTCAACAAATCAAAACAAGGGACAACGGCCTATCTCAAATTCACCGAAGAAAACAAGTAATCTTTTCAGCCGAGCAGCGCGGAAGCCAGCTCCGGAAAAGATCACTTGGAATGTCCTTGACCTCAAGAAAGAGAATTACTTCTCATGCGCTGTTGGTAGAACTCAAACAAATGCTCGCTTTACACTTCCATCATCTGATGAAGTTGCTGAATTTCTGAAGAAACTTGTGCATGCATAGTTTGATTCATCCGAGCAATGCTGCTTCTGATACTAAAGCAGAGGTCTCTTACATGCATCAAGCTGCTCAGCCTGTTGCTGGAAGTTTAGCTGAATCTGGCACTGCTACTGAAAGTGGGAATAGTGCAACTTACGGTGGAAACCAGCAGTTTGATCATTCATTTGGTTCTAGTATTTCTGGCAGCAAAGATTTACAAAATGCATCTAGCTCATTTGAACCCATTTCATTAAATTAACCAGGGTTGTTATTTGACTACTTCAGCCATCAATCAATATGAGCCATTAACCAAGCCATATTCACAAGCTGAAACAAAAAATAAATAGCATATGAGCCAGTTGAAAAATAATCCACGTCACCCAAGTGAGCTGAAAAAGTGAAAAGAAAGAATAACACGTGATGAGCTAAAAATGAGAAAGCAAAAACGACATGAAAAAATATCACAACAGGTCACACATAACTTGCATCCCAAAACGCAGAAAAAAATCTCACAAACGGCAAATCATTTTTCACTCACTCTCATCTATAAATACAATTCATCTCTCACTCATTTTCGGAAGCTTTTCAAGCCAAAAAATCTCTGCTGATTTTCTTCCTCAATTCCTCAATACAAAACCTTTTGCTCACATTCTCTTCTCATACTTCCTTCCACCAAATTAACTTCAAATCAACCTCAAACACAGATCAATTTCGAACCAGAATTCGTTCAGAAGAAGAAGAGAAGCAAGAAGAAGTTTGGATTGATTTCTTACCTGAGTTTGAAGGTAGATTGAGCTTCACCGTCATTTTCGATCCGTTACCTTTTGTTGTGATTCTTTGAATTGTTGGTACTGTTGTGAAGAGTTTTTGATTCCGATCACAACCGTGTTAGTTTCGCATCCCGTCGCTTTGATTTGAGCTTGAATCCATAGCCATGGTGAGCGGTGTCGCGTGAAGTTTTGAAGAAGAAAGTTGTTCTGATGCTTTGGTTTTCTATTTCTCTTTCTCCTTTTCGTTTTTCTTTACTATTTTAAATATATTTTTCTTTATTCCTTTTATTTTGTTATTTCTTTTTTTTTACTAGTTAATATTTTAAATAGTTTTTTTTAAAAGAGCTCTTAAAAAATTTATTTAAAAAACTTTTGTTTTGAGCTAATTGTTGGTTGTTTTGGATTTTTAATTTTGATAAGATCTCATCAATCTCAATGGACTTTGGGTGTCGATTTTATCCACCAAAAGAGGTGATTGATATTGATGATGATTTAATCGATTTAAGATCCAAATTGTGGTTTCTTTTCATTTTAGTTCTTCTTCTTATTTTTCTTTTGATCGATGAAATCTATGGATCATAGATTGTTGATTATCAAGGTTGATTAATCTTCATTATTTCAAAACTATGGACGAATAATCATTGAGATAATTCTCCTTACTTTGGAATAGTGATAGATTACCTTTGATTAATTAATTAAAAATCTTGATTATGATGAGATCACTACCTCTTTTCTTTTTGTGTGGCATGTTTTAGGAGAGTGATTTACATATCACTTCTCTAACATGTATTAACACTAACATTTTATTGACCGGCCTCAGATAGTCGTGGTTTCTACATAAACCCGATTACGATTGCTTAACATAGCGCTAAAGTGTCCCTTAATCGGAAAATGATCATTCGTGGCTCAAACTTACGTTTAAAAGTCCAAGTATGATTAGTTGCTTGTCTTAACTCCAATACCTATGAAAATCATTGTTAGGAGGCTTTGATTCTATCAATCCTCTAATGAATTTTCATTAATCTTGGTCTAAGTGCAAGAATTAATCATCATTGATCATATGTTCTAACCACTAACCACTAATTCACTAACAATATCCTTGTTTAATTTTGTTTATATTCTCTTCTTACTCCTTATTTTTTTTTACTTTTATGCTTCCATTTTATCATTTCATACCATATCTTTGTTTATGTTTATGTCATTTTCTCTTTGTCCACTTGGACCATACTTTGTTCAAAACATTAATAAAGGATAAAACATCTAAAAAATTTGGTGCTATTAACTTTGTGGTTATGCTCTTGGACTACTCTTAGACCTTGGACTTCATGGACCTTTGGACTTAGAATTAGGGCTCTCATTCCCATGCTTGGAGTATTGTGGATCTTAGCCTTTATTTGGCTCGCTCATTAGCTTATGCTTTAAATCGGATGGAATTCTTTTTTTGCTTGCTATGGAGTGTGCTACAAGTCGGTTAGATCTTTCTTACCTCTAGCTCTTATTTTGGTTTTTTAGGATAGTCACTTCATCTCCTCCCCTTCTTAAATTTTCAAAACTTTCTCTCTTTTTTTCAAAACCTTCTTGGTTTCAAACTTCAAAACCGCTTTCGCAATAAAACCTTGACTTTCGTCAAGTGATTTTTAAACTTTGTTTTTCTTAATAAAAGTCAATCAATGTTAATCATGTTTTGACCAATTTCAAAAGACATAAAAAATACAAAAAACTCATCAACTCTTTTTGTGCCTTTATGCATTTTTTTTTTCACTTTAAAACTTTTCATAAAGTTTAGACATGATTCATTTCTATAGTTGAGATGTAAATCTCCTATTCCCCATATTATTAAGACTTTGACATTTTCCACATTGATGTTGAGTGATAGTCTTGTTGATAATCCAAGCAAATCCTCCATCTTTATGTGACGCAAATGTTGTCTTAATACTCGTGGGTGGATAGTCGCAGTTTTCTCCTTGAAATGACGACTTGTCTTTACATCTAAAATCAATCAAAACCCACAAAATTTTGTCATTTGTACCACGAACTACGGGGTTTTGATTCCATATTGCACTTTATGGGTACGTAGGCATGAGACGATAAGTCTCTCCAAACACAAAAATCTAAAAAATATTCTCTTCTCATCTCCCCAATCTCTTTTCAAACAAACCATTTTCAAACCAAAAAGCGTAAATATTTCAAAGGGCTCCTATAGAGTACTATAGACGTTTTGGGTGCTAACACCTTCCCATTGCGTAACCAACCCCCTTACCCCGATCTCTGTCTTGTGTTCTTATTTTAGAACTCTTTGGTTTTGTTCGCTCTTTTTCCTTTCCTTTATTTGGATAAAATAAAAGTGCGGTGGCGACTCTTGTTTTCTTTGAGTTAAGTTAGTCAATAACTTACGCTCACGATTTTTACCGCTACACTAGGCACTGAATCTAGGTCATTATTAGCGCATCTGAAGTCCTACATCTTGTAGGCAATGTTTGCATACTTAATTGTGATGTATGATGAGTTTTACAGTTGAGCATTTAATTCTTTTTTCATTCGAATCTCACAATTTATGCGTGATAAATGAATTTGAGCATCGGATGTGGAACCTACGTGACTTGGAGTTTATTTTGGTGTAAAATTTGATGAGATTTGGTGAGTTTTTGAACCCTGAACTCCGGCCACTTCGACGGAGAAAACTACCGGAGCTAGGGCTCCGGCGTCTGGTTCAAGACTCAGGCGTGCTGATGTGTGCTTGGTTGAACCTTTGACTTGATCAGATGGATGGTGGTGATTGTTTTGACTTGCTTGCGTGTTTATTGGACCAGCCACGTCAATTAGTGAAATAAAGTGTTTCACTAAGTGAGCTGAGCTGTGTGGTATTGGGCCTAACGTGCTAATGGCACCCCCTCCTAACTGAGCCCAATGACTTGAACTGATTTTTCCTGCTATTTGCACCGTTCATGTTTAATTGTTTTATTTTATTTTATTTATTTTTCTATTTTGATTTAAATCATTTAAAAATAGCTCCAATCATGATAAAATTCCATAAAAATTATTTTAGGACACTTTAATGTGTTAATTAATTTTTGATTTTTTTTTTATTTTCATTTTTATTCTATTTCTCAATTAAAATTGGAATTAAAGATTGGAGGTGTTTTTAAATGGATTTTTCACTTGTTCCTTTGTGTTTCTTGCTTGTTCTTGATCCAATTCTCACCACCTACGAATGAGACTCATTCCTCATTTCAATTATGAGTTGAGAGGTCTTTGAGGCTGGTTTGTGGACTTTGTTGACTTATTTTTGGTTGACTTTTGTGAGCTTTCTTTTGACCCTCGATAACCCTCCTTCAAAGTGGAGCACCCAAGTGGATCAATTCCTATGGTGATGCTTTGAATGGACAATGGTTGTATGCTTTTGGCCTCTGGTTTCCAACACCATCTTGTGATTTGAGAATTTTATTTAGATTTATTTGAACCTTTTTCCTATTTTTGAGGTACCTTGCAAGTCAAGCTACTTCTAAGGATGGTTCACACACACACACTTGACCTAGTTTTGATGGGAAATGACCCTTGTGGATCCCAATTGCTTCCAACTCTTTTTGATCCACATTCATAACATGTTGAAGTTGTTGGACGCCAATTTATAGGTCATAAAGTTGTTTGGTTCTTGTGCTAAGTTGCATTCTTTTTAGGCTTTCCATTTGGTTTCAAATGTTGAGAGTGTTTAGAACTTAGGTTCTTTACCATGCCTTTTATTGCAACTTGTGTTGGCTTGCTTCCTTCTTGCATTTGGCTATCCCCTTCTCTTGTTCTCACTTCTGCCCTAGGACTTTGGGGACTAATCCAAGTTGATTTGGTGCCTCTTGGTTGCACTTTGAGTTTGACTTATATGAGAGGACATTTTGAGAACTTTCTTTTGGTGTGAACTTGTCTAGTTTCTTTTGTGTGCATTTCCATTTTGTATTGCATATCTCATTTGCATGATTGAGGTTGAGATGTGCTTGTGGAGGATACTTCCCCACACTTTGTTCCTCCCTCATTTCTTCATTCTTGTTGTGCATTACTTGTTTGCATCCTTTCTTCTTTTATCTTATGCTTTCTTCTTCCTCTTTCTTTGCCATGTTCCCTTAGGACCTCTAATCTCTCTTGTTCAAGATTGGTTATGATAGAACTTAGGTTTGAATCCATGCATGATAACATTAAATAGCATTCCCTTTTCACCCCAATCATAGGTGCACTTTGTATGAGAACATTAGGTTGAGTTTAGTCTCCCTTTAGAGTTGTGTCTCTCTCTTCTCATCTTCAAACTTCTTCAAAACACTTAATAATGGATGATGAATGTTATACGCTACGAGCCTTAAGCATTTGGGAAATGGTGATTGGGGGGCCTCCTCTCAATTGTCTAGAGTGTTTAGTGTATGTCCTTTGGACGATATGCGACGCATTCGCTCCGAAGTCATAGTCTTTAGTGCAACATGAATTACAAACCAAATTCAATTCAATTCCTTCTTAAAAGACTTCAAAAACAAACATCAAATCTTTTTATCCTTTGGGATTAATTGGAAAGTCATTTTCATAAAGAGAGTTTTGTTAACTCTTGGTTCTACCGCAAACAGGTAACGCCTAAGTCTCCAATGGTTGAGCAGCAATACACCTAACTGCTAGAACTAAGTTTTAACCCTACTCGGGTAAAACACATGAACCAATATGTGGTCTTGTTAGCCCGAAATACGTTTGCTTTGATTTCTCCTACCAGATGAGCATACGTAGGCACAAGACGACGATATCTTGGCGAGCACCCTTCCCCACCCTTTACCCGTAGTTTTGTGAACTATGTTGACTATGAATTTCCCATTGCACGAGGGAGTGCGTAGGCATAGAGCGGTGATGCTCTATCGAGTCTCTTTTCTTTTCTTTCGTCCTGTAGCCTGTAGCTTAGATAGATAACAAGCGTGGATCCCGTCGAGTACGACGGACGTGATGGGTGCTCATCCCTTCCCTTTGCGTAATCGACTCCTGAAACCAAGATTTGGTTGCGATGACCTGTCTTCTCCCTTTTCGTAGGTTTTCTCTGATTGTTTCCTTTCCCTTTCTTTGGGATAAATAACGAACGGTGGCGACTCTTCTGTCCTTGCCAGCCCCTCTTCGCAGCGATGCGACATTGTCGACAAGGTCTTGAGTCGAGGAGACATCCTCGTACTTATTCCTCGCCCTTTCACTTGATTTGTGGTGGAAGTGTGGATTTGATCTTCGTCGAATTCACTTTTGTTTCCTCTACTTTTCAGGTGAAGTGGCTGGTCGAAACGAAGGAACTGTCCCCGATGTTGAGGTGGTTAACAATGAGGTCGTGCTTCCTGCCGAGTAGGTCAACGTTAAGGTTGCTCAAGGGGATCTCAGATGGATTTCCCAAGAGCCTCTAGTGACTAAGTCGACTTTCATCGAGGAGGAGGCCAGTTCTTTTACTCTCCTCGAGGACCGGGGAGAGGATGCGTCCGCGAGCTAGAAGGAGATCAGACCCACAAAGAATGACCTAATATGCTCGGTGTATCCAGGGAGAAGGTTCTCGATGTACAAATTTGCGTTCAAGGAGGCGGGTTATCGTTTTCCCTTCACTGATTTTCAAGGGGCAGTTTTCTGTCACCTCGAATTGTCCCTTGCCGAACTTCACCTGAATGTTATGGCATTCATTCGGGCATTCGAGCTGGTGTGACGGTATCTGAGGATCGGGGATACCATGGAGCTCTTTTTCTTCATTTTTCAGCTTCAAAGGAGCACGACTAAGTCGAAGCAAAGCTAGGCGTCCTTCAAACAACAGAGCAGGCTGTTCTGGCCATATTCGAAATATGTCCGAAATTTTAAATTTAGGTTCCTGGTCGTAAAGCCTCTCTCAGAGGCGGCTAATAATTCTATGGTCACCATGGAAACAATGGAGGAGGGTGGTCGGGAGGTGATTAGGCCATTGTTAAAGTTTCCACTGGAGTGGGTGTATGCCCATTTCAGATACATGACTGACCAGTTCCTCGTAAAGCACGACCAACTGTGTACCGAGGACAAGAAATCTTTCCGAGCATTAACGATGTTCGTGGAGAGTTTTATCGCCACTACCATGGTGGACAAGGACAATAACTTGCTTTATGCAGAGAATGGGGAGCCTGTTCGGGCAACCCTTTATATAAATATCAAGGCCCTCCTCGATTGTAGAACCGAGGACAAGACTTTCGAACTTCTAGGTATAAATTAGTTTTGCTTGTACTTCTGATGTTTTGACCAACGTGCTAACCTCCTTTTTGTTTTTTTTTCCTTTTTGCAGGGAAAATGTCGAATTTGCGCGAATGTCTTGTTAAGTCTACCCCTTCCAAGAACGTTAAGAAGGTGTCGACCTCGAGGGTCAAGGCGATTAGGCAGCAGACGACATTGGAGAAGATTATGGGCGGTTCTTTACCTTCTCAGGGAAGCACCTAATCTTCCTACTCCTGATCCTCAAAAGAAAAGGAAACAGAATGATCTCGATTCTTGCTCGGCTGATGGCTCAAGTGGCTTTGTCGGGGGTAAATTAATTTTCCTGCCTTGCTATCTGCAGGAAAAGATCTTTGACGGGGAAGGGTCTATTGTTGTCCCCGACCTTGAAGCGTCAACAATATTTTCTGCTGACCCTAAGGTGAGGAGGGCGCTCCTTTGTCGGAATGCAGTGGCGATGATGAGGGTACTGGAGACAACGCTGGCCCTGGGCTACGCGGAGACAGTTCCGCTCAAGGAGTTTAAGAAGATAAAGTCCAGGGAGAGTGAGCTTGAGTTGGAGACAACTAATCTGTTCAACTAGCTGACGACTCTCTATGGGTATTACGAGGCCAAGGTCGCACTCCTGAAGGATATGAATGAGATGATGGAAGAGATGAAGAAAATGAAGGAGGAGAATGCCAATTTGAAGGCGAGGGTAGCTGAACTGGAAGGCTTGTCAGTGGTGGGGCAGGATGAGACCGAGGAGGATAAATCCTTGAAGACCCGGTGAGACTTGATCGACAAAATCGGCATCCTCGAATAGGATACCTTGGGAGCGGTCGAGTTCGGGTTCAATGCTATCGTGGAGCAGATGAAGGCTCTAAACCCCAACGTCCAGCTAATTATTGAAGGGATGGGCTTTTTGCACCAAGTTGTTGACGGGAAGGTGGTCCATATAGAGGCTACAGTAGATGATGCTTGATTTTTCCTTGTAACTTAGTATATTTTGGTCTGCGTGCCATTTTTATGTAAATTCTGACTGTCGGGCTTGACTCCTATTTTGTAATATTTAGACACTTTCAGGCCAGGTGGTAGGACTTATATATATATATATATATATATATATATATATATATATATATATATATATATATATATATATATATATATATATATATATATATATATATATATATATATATATATATATATATATATGTGTGTGTGTGTGTGTGTGTGTGTGTGTGTGTGTGTGTGTGTGTGTGTGTGTGTGTGTGTGTGTGTGTGTGTGTTTGTTCGACATTATATGCCTTATTATGTATTGTTTTTTGTATAGACATCTACCTTGTTAATTTTTTGCGAGTTGTGTTCGCTAAATGAGAGTTTGCTCGATTCGTGATGATCCTCGACAGTTTGGGGAACTTGTCGAGGGAGCAAAGTAGTTTCTCCGATCGTGGGACTAGGATCTCGGTCGAGGTCCTGATCGCATAGGGCTTGGACTTTTCCATTGCGAGTTGGGTGTCCTGCTGCGCTGGTACAAAAACACTGGAGCTCGATTGAGGTGTCCCTGTTAGGCACAAAATCTTCTTGTTCCATGAGCAGAAACTTGCCTTCGTTATAATTTTGAGGATTGTGCTTGCACCAGGGCATGCTCCCTTGGCCGAGCGGCCTCTCTTCGATGTGATATGACATCGTCAGCAGTTAGCCTTAATTGATTATTAGCACTAACTGTAATATTGTTTGAGCTTTTCAGCATTCCACGGTCGAGCAAATGGTTCTCCGTTTAGGTGTTCGAGGTAGTAGGCTCCAGTGCTTATCTTTGACCTTACCCAGTAACGGCCTTCCCAATTTGTGGCCAGCTTGCCCTCGCGCAAATCTTTTTGGTTTCAGCGTAGGACCAGGCTGTGTAACACCCCACTTCCCAAAATCAATTAAATTAATAAACATCGTAGATAAACATCAGAGTATTTCTCCCCAGTGGGGTATCACATAAAATCAACATTTCCTTTATAAAAGGTTTTCCTCCAAAATACAGCGGAATATTAAAAATATTAAAATCCAATAAAAGTTTGATACGTTCACAGGAAAATAAAATATAAGTTTTTCAGAAAACAAATAAAAACGCCCAAGTCCCGTGCTACGTATCAGAGCATCCTAGACTCGACTGTCACACCATAATCCAAGCTAGCTAAGTACCTGGATTATCTGTACTTCCGGAGAAGCACATACACAACAACAGCAAAGGGGTGAGAAATCATGATCAAAATATATTGGTAATATAATACATGTAAACAAGGTAGTAAAACACATCAACACACCAATATTCACCCCAACAACACCATATAACGAACCTACTGTTCAAATTACAATATAACATATTATAATGCAATTATGCAACACAACACCATGCATGCGGCACCGACTCATTGGTTCATTCAATCGAACCTGGATAGATCACTTACGCTCCTCCTGAGACATGATCTATCCCCCACCATTCTCCACAAAGGAGTACGGATGAATCACTTACGCTCCTCCTGAGACATGATTCATCCCACCAAAACACCATGATATGCACACACCAATGCATAACTATTATATTCAGGCACACTAAGTGCACACGATCCTCCTGATCATATCATCATACATCAATGCATATATGTATAGATATATTACATCAACACCATATAAATCAATCAGATAGTAGACAAATTCATACTATAACACCAGATATAAACACATCCCACCACTCGGGGATACACGATCCTACTGATCACTGCACCATAATCATATACATGATACACCCATTATTCATTTTAATTAAATTAGATATTAAACGAGTTCACACTCTAACACCATATATAATCACATCCCAACACTCGGGAATACACGATCCTACTGATCGTTGCACCATGCTCTGCATGATTCACACACCAACTAATCGTCCTCTTAAAATATTACGGGAACCTCGTACTATCACCAAGTACCTCATACTCCAATACACCGAATGCACATGATCCTACTGATCATCTCGTTCTACACTCGTATACACCATACACCAATTAACCATTTACTTTAAATTAATTATCAGGAAAATCACTTCCTATCACCAAGTATGCACCATACATCATTCAATAATCATCCCTACACTCATCATGATCAAGGGATCCTACAAGACTAAAGCTCCAGACAAAACACCTCAAGAGTCACATTCTGCTATGTTCGCTGGCATTCGCCAGGCGAAGCATAGCGAACCTTCGCTGGCATTCGCCAGGAGAACCTGTTGGCAAAGCCCTCATTCTACTATCGTGCATTCGCCAGGCGAACCTTCGCTGGCCACACTCGCCAGGCGAAGTTTCTACTCTTTAGGTTTGGGACTTAATTCAGAATTATTCGCTACCACTCGCCACAGCTCGCCAGGCAAACACTCGCCCCCATTCGCCAGGCGAAGCTTCGCCAACACTCGCCAGGCGAAGCCCAGCGAATGCTGCGATTCACCAATTTTTCTCACAGCTCTGTAGTGCTTTCTACGCCAAATCAAGCCTATCATCTCAACTCTAAATCTCAGCCTACCTTAGTACCAACCTTGTACATTACCGTAACCAAATTGGTTCCTAAACCTTATTCCCAAAATCATCGCTTAAACATTCTACCGATGCCTCAAAAGGTCACACAGAATCTCCCTAAAAACCGTAAACCCAGCCTATACGCCAAATTAACCAAAAACAGCAATTCATCAACAATCAACATATGTCAGTTAAACAATCACCACATACTAACACCAATTAACAACATCAATCAACACTCAACAGCATGCCAATATAAAATTGCATATATCAACATATTCCTACGGGGTTAAGGAATCCCCTCTACCCTATACATGTATATACCATCCCAATCAAGTTTCTCCCCCTTACCTTATCAATTGGTTTGATCGATGAATAATCTTCCAAGATTTGGTCTCTTGGCTTTCTCCTTTCTCTTCTGTCCCTCGTTCCCTTTCTTCCAGCTTTCCCAATTCTCACGATCTATCGTAATCCCTTTTCTCTCTATTCCAACTTTTCTAATATCTCCTTACTACCCCTTCATATTCCCTTTTATTTTAATCTCAATTATTAATAAAATAATATAATAATATTACTAATATTAATAATACTAATCATAATAATACTATTAATAATAATAACAATAATAATAATAATATTATTATCTCACTAAAATAATAATAATAATAATAATAATACTAATAATATTATTATTATCTCACCAAAATAATAATAATAATAATAATAAATATAATAAATATAATAATAATAATAATAATATTCCCACCAATATTACTATTATTCATTATATTATCATATTCACACCAAAACACCACCAATATTACCATTAGTTATTATATTATTATATCTACACCAATTCGCCACCAATAATCCTCCCATATCAGGGACACCCACCGATAATAATATTCATACTAATGATAATAATCATAATGATAATAATAAGAATAATAATAATAATAGTAATAATAATACCACCAATGTTACTATTAACTATTATATTATTATCTCCACACCATCAATGGTCCTTACATATCAAGGGTACTCACCAATCATATACCAACACGCCCCACCTAAGGGCACACCAACATAAAATAATTAAATTAACACAAAAATGACTAAATAAATAAAATGGGTGTTACAGGCTGCCCACTTGGAAATCACGCTTTATGACCCTAGCGTCGTGGTGCATCATCATTTTTTGTTTCATCGAAGCTTCGCGGAGGGCTACCCCTGATCGTATTTCTTCGACTAGATCAAATTCCTCCCTTAATGATTCGTCATTCAGTTCCTCGTCAAGAGGAGCCTCTTTCCGTCTAGAGGGTTCTTTGATTTCCACCGAGATTACTGCTTTGGTTCCATATGCTAGTCAGAAGAGAGTCTCCCCAGTGGTGGAGTGTGGAGTTGTTCTGTAGGCCCAGAGCACACTATGTATCTCCTCGACCCATCTCTTTTTGGCTTCACCTAACCTTCATTTTAGACCTTGGAGGATCACCTTGTTCGCGGCCTCTCCCTGCCCATTGGCCTGAAGATGTTCGATGGACGTGAAGTGTTGCTTGGTGCCTAGTTTGGTGACGAAGTCTTGAAACTTCATGTCCGTGAACTGGGTCCCGTTGTCGGTCACAAGGGCCTGAGGTACACCAAATCATGCGAGGACATTTCTTTTGTAAAAATGAAGTATGTTGAATGCCGTGATTTTGGCGAGGGTCTCGACCTCTATCCATTTGGTGAAGTAATCAACGGTCACAATCAGAAATTTATTTTGATAGGATCCCATGGTGAAGGGGCCGAGGATGTCCATCCCTCACCAAGTGAAGGGCCATGGGGAGGACAAAGTCTTCCATTTTTTTTTGGGGGGGGGGGGGAGCTAAATGCATGTCCCCATGGCATTGGTATCTGTCTCATTTTTTGAGATGCTCCTTCGCGCCATGCTACATAGTTGGCCAATAATATCCTGCTCGAAGGGCTTTTCGCGCCAAAGATCTTCCTCCTAAGTGTTGTGCATTGATCCCGTCTTGAATTTCTTAGAGAATGCCAGGGACCTTGTCCTCCTCAACACACTTTAGGAGGGGGGTGGAGAATCCTCGTCGGTAGAGCTTTTCTTCAACTAGGACGTATGAGTAGGCCCTTCGCTTAATTATGCTGGCCTCTTTGCTATTTTCGGGCAACTTCCCTATGGTGATATAGTCGTACACCAGAGTTATCCAGCAGTTACTGTCGCTAATGGCGTTGACGTCGAGTAGTCCTGTTAGTTTTTTGATGCTTGGACGTCAAATCGTCTCTTATATAACAGACTCGTTGCCATCTTTCCTCCTTGTGCTGGCCAATTTTGACAGGACGTCTGCCCGAGCGTTTCGTTCGGGTGGGATGTGTTGGACTTCCCATACGTTGAACTTGGCTATTTTCTCTTGTACCAGCGTCAGGTATTCGACGAGATGATCGTTTTTGGCCTGGTATTCCCCCCGTACCTTGGAGGCCACGAGTTGGGAGTCTGTGAAGATTTTTATTTCCTTAGCGCCCAGGTTCTCATCCAGTCGTAAGCATGCGAGGAATGCCTCGTAATTGGCTTGATTGTTCGAGGTTAGGATGGACAATACCAACGAAACTTTGATTAGGATCCCCTCTTTGTTTTTGAGGATGATGCCCGTAGGTCCTCTTCCACTTGTGCGCTCTGCTGGATGAGGCCTACTTCCCTAGTGGTGAAAGCTTTCGACGGCTTAAGAAGAACTGTGATAGGGGAAGTTGATCTACCAATCATGATAGGCCCTCAGAGCTTCGACATCACTTTTCAAGTAATGGATATCAATCCGGCTTGCAATTGTCTACTGGGAAGACCATGGATACACACAACAGGCGCTGTCACTTCCACTCTACATTAGAAGATGAAGTTCGTCGTTAATGACCAATTGGTCATAATTCATTGGGAAGAGGACCTGATGGTGAGTAACCTGTCCTCCTTCAGATACATATAAGCTAACAAAGATGCACTTGAAACCGCTTTCCAAGCCCTGGAAATTGCCCATGTTGTGTTGGTCGATGAGTCAACAATAACTCGTGGTCCATCTTTTGCTTCCGTTCAAAGCATCAAGGCTGCAATGAAGACGGTACTTCCATTAGGATGGGGGGAGATTATAGAATTCAACACTCGTGTGAAAAACGACAGACAAGGGTTGGGTTACAAACCAACTCTAGAAGATGCACCTGAAGAAAAAGTCCTTGGAGGAAATATTCACAAGTGGCGGAGTACAAGTGAATGCCGTCATAGTTGAAGAAGAAGAAAGCAACCTGGATAGCCTGGTGATCCAAGGCGGAGCAGCTTTGCGCAATTAGGAAACTGTGGAAATTCCTGTCTTTTTACCTTTAGAGTAATTCATTTGCTTGTTAGCTTTGTTTTCTTCAAAATTCTTAGTCTTACCCAAGGCCAGTGAATCATTTTGTACGGGCCACTTTGCAATTTGAAAAGATCTATGAATGAAAAAGTGTTTTTGTTAAAACTCGTTTTTTGTTTTCTGCTTATCATTTTCACTCTTTTTGTTAAAAGAAAAAATGGAAATTCTTCCTTTTTTTATAAAAAAAACTTAAAAACAACCCATCATCTGCATGTCTGTGTGTGTGTGTCTGATCACTCTCAAACCTGTAAAACCATACAAAACACCTCCACCACCCACATAATTCATTGATCATTCGGTTCCTTCTGGTAGTGGTCCATTTGTCTTTCAAGCCGAAGAAGAGAACGATGAAGACCCAGAGGTCCCCAAAGAGTTGAGGAAGATGATCGAATACGAAGATGCCTATCTTCAGCCGTAAAAAGAATAGATCGACATCGTCAACTTGGGCTCAGAAGAAGAAAAGAGAGAAGTCAAAGTTGGAGCGTCGTTGGAGTCAGAGGTCAAGAGCAGACTGATAGCCCTCCTCAAAGATTACGTTGACGTATTCGTTTGGTCTTATCAAGATATGCCAGGGTTGGACACCGAGGTTATTATGCACAAAGATCCCTTTGAAGCCAGATTGTCCTCCAGTCAAGCAGAAGCTTTGGAGATCTAAACCAGACATGGCCTTCAAAATCAGAGACGAAGCTAAGAAGCAAATTGATGCAGGTTTCTTAGCGATATCAAAGTACCCAAAATGGGTGGCCAACATTGTGCCTGTCCCAAAGAAGGATGGCAAAGTCAGAATGTGTGTAGACTACAGGGATCTAAACAAAGCTATTCCAAAGGACGATTTCCCTCTTCCGCATATTGACACTCTGGTGGACAACAAGGCCAGTTTTGCAGTATTTTCATTCATGGAGGGATTTTCTGTCTACAACCAAATAAAGATGGATCCGGCCGACATGGAGAAAACAAACTTCATTACACCCTGGGGCACCTATTATTATAAGGTCATTCCCTTCGGTCTGAAGAACGTGAGGGCAACGTATCAACGAGCTATGGTCACACTCTTCCATGATATGATGCATCCGGAGATTGAATTGTATGTAAATGATATGATTGCAAAATCTCAAAATGAAGAGGACCACTTGGATCATTTGCTGAAGTTATTCGAGAGACTCTGAAAGTATCAATTGAGGCTAAATCCAGCTAAATGCACCTTTGGGGTTCGTTCAGGCAAACTACTCGGTTTCATTGTTAGTCAACGAGGAATTAAAGTAGACCCCGAAAAAGTTAGAGAAATTTAAGAAATGCCCACTCCTTAAACATAAAAGCAAGTCAGAGGCTTCCTTGGATGACTGAACTACATCTCCAGGTTCATTTCTAACCTGACACCTACCTACACACCGATCTTCAAGTTATTACAAAAAGATCAAACAGTGATATGGAATGAGAATTGTCAGGCTGCATTTAAGAAGATCAAGAAGTATCTACAAGAGCCTCTAGTATTAATTCCTCCGGTGCCAGGAAAGCTTTGTTCATGTACATGACAGTACTAGAAGACTCAATGGGTTGTGTCCTAGGCCAAACTGATGAGTCAGGGAAGAAAGAGCATGCAATCTACTATCTAAGCAAGAAATTCACAGATTGCGAGAGTTGTTACTCCTTTCTAGAGAAAGCCTGTTGCGCCCTAGCCTGGGCAGCCAAGTGCCTGAGACAATATGTGATTTGCCATACTACATTGTTGATCTCCAAGATGGACCCGATAAAGTACATCTTCGAAAAGCCAGCTCAAACCGGAAGGTTATCCAGATGGCACATACTCTTGTCAGAGTATGATATACAATATGTCACTCAAAAATCCATCAAAGGCAGTGTCCTGTCAGAACACCTTGCCGAGCATCCGGTAGACGAGTATCACCCGCTCAAGTTTGAGTTCCCAGATGAAGATGTAATGTACATCAACGTCAGAAACCAGAACCCGGTCCTGAAGAAGGTCCCAAACCTAGATCCCATTGGGAAATGATGTTTGATAGAGCGTCTAACAAGAATGGACATGGTATTGGAGCTGTCTTGAAGAATCCAACTGGAGGGTATACTGCTGTTACTGCCCGACTCTGCTTCTCCTGTACCAACAATATAGCAGAGTATGAAGCTTGCATCCTGGGACTAGAAGCTACTATTAATCCCCGTATCAAAATCTTGGAAGTGATCGGTGATTATGCTCTAGTGATCTACTAACTCAGAGAAGAGTGGGAGACCCGAGATGAAAAGTTAATCCCTTACAAAGATCACATCTTGGAGATGATTGAATACTTCGATGAAATAACTTTCAAACATATGTCGAGAGCAGAAAATCACATTGTCGATGCTTTAGCCATGCTAGCATTGATGTGGAAGGTCCAGTTTATTAACGAGGCACCTCTGATTTGCATTGAAAGAAGGACTGTACCAGCATATGTCATGGTGGTAGAAGAAGAGTCTGATAAGAAGCCCTGGTTTCATGACATTAAGAATTTCCTTCAAAATCAGGAATATTCGGCTGACGCATCCAAAGTTGACAAAAGAGCTATACGAAGGTTATAATCCAAATTTTTCATCAGCAATGGCATCTTGTACAAGAGAAACCACAACATGGTTCTACTCAGATATGTTGATAAAAAAGAAGAAGATGTGCACGAAGGGACATTCGACACTCATGTCGGTGGCCATGCCAAGGGAAAAAATATTTTAAGGGCTGGATATTTTTGGCTGACCTTAGAGACAGACTGTATCCTCTTTACTCGAAAGTGCCACAAATGTTAAGTCTATGCCGACAACGTGCATGTTCCTTCATATCCTCTCAACGTGATACCATCTCCATGGTTGTCCGCTATATGGGGCATATATATGATTGGGGCAATAGAGCCAAAAGCTTCCAACGGCCATCAATTCATCCTCATTGCAATTGATTACTTCACCAAATGGGTAGAAGCAGCATCGTATGCCAATGTAACCAAGCAAGTGGTCACCTGCTTCATCAAGAAAGAGATCATCTGTCGGTACAACGTCCCTGACCAAATTATCACCGACAATGGATCAAATCTAAACAACAAGATGATGAAATAACTTTGTGATGACTTCAAATCAAGCATCAGAGTTCTTCTCCGTACAGACCAAAAATGAATGGTGCTGTCGAGGCGGAAAACAAGAATATCAAGAAGATAGTACAGAAGATGGTCGTAACCTACAAGGATTGGCACGAAATGTTACCATTCGCTTTGCACGGGTACAGAACCTCGATACACACTTCGACAGGGGCAACTCCCTTCTCTTTGGTTTACGGAATGGACGTTATACTACCCATCAAGGTCAAGATACCTTCGTTAAGGATCTTAATAGAAGAGGAGCTTGAGGAAGCCGAGTGGATAAAAGAGAGATTCGATTCACTGAATTTCATTGACGAGAAGAGGATGACAGCCATGTGTCACAACCAGATTTATCAACAAAGAATGAAAATAGCTTTTGACAAGAAGGTCTGTCTTAAAGAATAAAGAAGGAGAGCTTGTACTCAGAAAAACTCTAGCAACATAGAAAGATATGCGTGGAAAATGGATGCCTAATTATGACGGCCGTTTCGTCGTGAAAACCGTTTTCTCCGGAGGATCTCTAATTCTTGAAACAATGGACGGCGAGCAGCTCAAGTACCCCATCAATGGAGACGCAGTAAGAAAGTACTACGCCTGAATAAGGAAACTCAGAAAGGCGACTCAAGTAAAAATGTCTCTGCCGCCTAAAAGAACAAAACAGGAAAATGCAGTGGCAAAGTCTTGTCAAGAGTGTTAAAGAAAATCACCATCTACCATCCTCGTCAGAAGCAGCAAAGCATATGGGCCTCTAGTTAGTAAGACCGGTTCATTGTTAGATTTTGTAACCCTTTCAGTTAGCCATTTTTCAAAAAAAAAATTGTATTTGTTCCCGAGACTCTACCCTTTGTAAAGTTCTCGTCTATTAATGAAATCAGACTTCAGACCAATCATTGTTATGATCTATGTTTTTGTTATGCAAATTTCACTTATTCATTAATAATTATTTTTGAAAAGCAAAGTGTTTTGAAGATTTAAAATAATTTAACAAAGCACGTTAAAACTCTAGAGGTGATACGACAATATTACACTAATCTCGGAGCAATAAAAAGCTTGCTACTGTCTCCGACCAAGGACACGCCTGACGGTTACCCCGTTGCTAAACCAAGATTCCTCTTCTGCAGGTTTTCAAGAGCATGGATTACTTCCAAAGAATCGCTTCTCTCCCCGGATAAAGCTTCATCCGAGATTGTGACAATCGGGACTCAGTGTGATGGGTTTCCTCCTTGTGTCTTTTGCTTTTGCTTCTCCCTTCTCCCTCGTTGGTTGGTCTGCATTTGCATCTGCATCATATCATTAGCATCCTCATTTGTTTGCATTTGCTTTGGTTTCTGTTTGTTTGGGCTCTTGCCATTGAGATCCTTTACCAATATTTGTTTTGTCCTGTTTGCCACAGGATCGCTTCGCGGTTTGATACCCCAAAGCTTTATGATATATGTTTTTACCTCTGGAGGCTAGTTGTGACTAGTAATATCTAGCATAACTTGGTGATTGCCAAGATGACTAGTTGTCATTGATGCTAGTCTTTGAGGTCGGGTCGCCACCAACTCTGCTCAACAAGTCCAGTGGTTATTGGCATTCGTTTAAATCCAATGGTTATTGGTATCTTTGATTTGGGTATCATTAATCCTTTGTAAGACCAGTGGTTACTGGCATTCGTTTAAATCCAATGGTTATTGGTATCTTTGATTTGGTTATCACCAATCCTTTGTAAGTCCAGTGGTTACTGGCATTGTCACCATTTCCCCATTGAAATCCAGTGATTACTGGCAGCGTTTGAAAATCCAATTGCCTTTGGCATCCTGTATTTGGTTGTTACCAATCTCTGTAAGCCCGGTAGTTACTGGCGTCATCTTAACCCGATTATTATTGGTATCAATTGCTGGTTGTCACCAGTATCTCCGACGAAGCCCTGGTTTCTCCAGTCGAGTCTTGGAGATCTAGTGGTTACTAGCATCCTCGGTGCGTCTGGTCTTGTTTCTAGTCCTTTCCTGAAGATCCCGTTCGAACTCTTCACCGTAGGAAGCTCTTCATTTGGTTGTCCCAGTGAGGATCTTGTCTCCGGTCTTTTGTTTCTCCGTTGGAGATTTGCGTTCCCTAGTGGAGACTTGCCTTTTCCCCAGTAAAGATTTGTCTTCCCCGGTGGGGTTTATGTTCCTGTGTGAAAGATCCCCTTGAATTAGCATCTTTAGTCATGTATGAACTATTGTTTGTTATGCCTTGGATCTTTCCCCAGTGTGTCAGGTCCCCTGTGAGTAGTTACTCGTTGTATTGCCGTTCTTTTATTTTTGCTGGTGTGTCAGCATGTTCTTGCATTCAAGCATCATACAACATCATTTATAATTTATTGCATTTTTCAAATTTGTCCTTTTTCATACCATCGTATCTAAGGGACAAAATTTTCGGTTTGCTATATTTAAATACCTTTCACTGCGATTCTATGAGGATTGTCATCTCTCATTGCCATCCGGTGAAGATATATAAATAGGGGCAACTGTTATACCCCAAATTTTGACCCTTAGATCTTCATCATCATTCTAGAAGCATCATCATTGGCTTATCTAACCTTAACTTGTTTCAAGTTTGTCTTTATCAAGATGCAGATGAATTAGGGTTCCATACAGTCAGTAATCAGGGTTTTGATGGTTTGATCAGTTAATGTCTTGGATTGGTTCTCCATGAAACAAGTCCCCGCACCATCAAAGATAATATATTGGATCAAGTATGAATCCAATTTGAGGTTATCACCCAAAGAAGAAGAGCAGTGCAGTCCAGGACCCCCGATTAGGGTTTTTGATTAGGAAAAGTCAACTGTGGTTTGAATTTTGATTCAAATGGTACTATAATGATGGAATCATGGTCCATGAAGCTTATATGACTTATTGAAGTCCACTCAAGAAGTTTCAAGACTTCAGGAGACCCAGAACGCCAACAGTCAATTCGGAGTTCTTCGATCGATCGGTTCGTCTGACTGAAAAGTCAACTCATTGACCAAAAGGGTTTTTACCCCAAAGTTGAAATCAAACATGTTACTAATGACATATTATATCTATTCATTAAGTTTTGTGACCATTGGATTAAGGATTGAAGAGTAATCGAAAAAGTCGGGAATTAGGGTTTTGAAAGGGGCAAGACCATAACTTTTTAACCGCACATCTAAATGGAGTGGTTCAAAGCTTGTTGGAAAGGTCTTGGCAAGTCCTACAAAAGTGTAAAAGGGACTCATATGCAAAAAATGGATAGATTTGGAGTTATGATCAAAATCAATACAAGAGGGGAAAAGACTTGGTGAAATTTCACATTTTTAGCACTTGTCAAGTCGTGTTTTTAGCCAACTTCAAGGGTGTTTTTGACCTAATTCCACTTGGAATTTGAAAACTCCCAAAACACAAAAGTTGTAGATCATGATGAGGGATTTCCAAAAAGTACAATAACTCCTCCATAGCATTTGTGACCTAGGAGTTTCAAAGGAGACAAGTTGGGGTTAAAACACTTGAATGCACCATTTCAAATTTGTCACAAATCAACTTGCCAACCACCAAGGCTATTCTCAACCATTTGATCAAGTCTTGATCTGATATTTAGAGAGTGTAATGATTAAAAATTCAGAAAGGGTGAAGGTTTGAAAGGCTTGACAAGATGACAAGCCAAGTTGCAAGTAAGTTGCAATATTATATTCAAAAAAATCAAGAGGAAAGAGAAACTTTTTCATGAAGAAACCTGCAGCTGCATTTCCCCTACTCCCTAGCCATACTTCAGTCACTTCCATTGCCCTCATACAACTTGATTTATGCATCACATTGAGCCAAGAACATTGAATTCCAACTGCACCAAATCTTGGATAAATTTTCTTCATTTTTCCCTCCAAAGATCAAAACTGCAAATCTGTCCTCACCCTTGATCATGTGGCTTTGCCTATAAATAGGACAACTTCTATGCACCAAAGACACATAATTGCAACCAAGAAACCAGCCATAAACCCTCTCCTTCCACAGTTGCAAACCTTCTTGTAAGCCAAGTCAAAACTCCAAAGTGCTAAAATTTGTCTTGGATAGAACTTGCACCAAAGTAGTTTCCAATCATTCCACACTCTTTCTAACATTCCATAAAAGTTTCAAATGACCTCTAGAGCTGTCCAAGCTTCCATTTGCACCAGAAACCATCCCCTTCTCAAAGTCAACCTCCAAAACCAAAAAAGTCAACTTTCCTCATCTTTCAAGCCATAACTCATTATAGATCATTTCCAACTCTTTTGACACCTCTAACACTACATAAATAACATATAGAGGCTGTCCAAATCAAGTTTTCAGTTCTGTAACAAAGATTGAACCATGTTGCTTTGTAAAATCATGGATTTTTGAGATTTTTCTTCACTTTTCAAGCCATTCTGTTCAACAGTGGGGTTGTGGATCATTGAAGCTACTCTTCATCATCCAAAGACGATTTGTAGACTATATCAAGATAGTAAGGATCTCTGGTTTTCTTATTTGGCGAGTTTGCTTCAAGAGGTAAGACTAAACACTTGAAACTTGAAATTTTGCTTTGCATTTCACATGCTATGTTGAGTTGTGACCATGATTTTGTGCTAGACATTGTTTGAATATGTTATATGTGTGTTATATGTCATTTATGAACCACCATTGGCATTAGAAATTGTAATTTCTTGACTGTCCAAAATGTTGGTCAGAAACTAAGGCAAACTAGGTCACCATATGCATGTTGATGCCAATCTGTCAATCTGTCATACCCCAAATTTGTCCTACCTTCTTCAAAATTTTCATTCGCCCGATTTAATTTTTGATTTACCTCGCTTGTACAACGTAATGTTTTTTTTTTAGCAAAAATAAAATTTTTTTCGCCTTTTTAGCCCAATAAATTTGTGACAAGTGACTTTTTTTTACTTTGTTATTATTTTATTATTTTTTCTTTATAATTTAATTTTTATAATATGTGAATATAATATAATTTTAATTTTAGTTAATTAGTTAGAATAGAATTAGAGAAATAATTAGAATTTAAATTAGTATTTTAAATAGATTATTAGTTATTAATTATTAAAAAAAGAAAAAAAGAGAAATAGAAAGAGAAGAAGACGGTTGCAATTGATTTGAGGGTTTTGAGATTTAGGATAAATAAGGATTATTCACTGTTCATCATCAGCAATGAGGGAAAAAACAAACCCTAATTTCCCAACACACACAGCCGCCAAACCCTAAAATCGGCCACTTCAACCATCTTCTTCTTCATTTCCTAAAGCCCCAAAATCCGCCGCCGGATACCATTCTTCACCCCCAACAAACTTCTTTCGCCGTTATCCATACAAAACCCTAAGCGCCGCCACCTCAAATTCGCGACCCTCCATCGAACACAAATCCGCCATTAAACCATTCACATCACCAGCAACGCAACCCTTCGCCTTTACTTCCATTGCCATCACCTTTAAGACCCTTCATCGTTCACTTCCACAACACACATACAAACACTCTTCGTTCACTGCGAGCTACCGGACACACTCCTTTCGAAACTGCTGTAGATGATCACTTTAAACCGCGATTCGAATCCATCAAGGAACTGCAGCCAAGAGCAGTGCTAGGATGGAAACCAGAATGGTGCGAATAAGACGTGTGGAGGAAAACCGAAGCCATTCGAAGGCGCACGCCATTCAAGGTTGCTATAGTGGTTGATGTGTGACAAAGATGTCGCACAGGATTCAGTTCTCGTCGGCTTTTTATGGAGAAACTTCTCCATGAAAGTATAACCTCAAACTCAAAGCTATACGCACCATACCGCGGAACCGTGGCGAAGAAGGATAAGCTTGAGTTTTCTCACATTGGAGCAACTGCAACAATACTAACAACTCTGAGTTCTTAAAGCGGCAATAACAAACGTCACACGTTGTTATGAACTCGATCTCACTCGCGGCTCCAACACGAGCATAACCAGTTTCAGAAGCATTTGTGGTTAATGCAACTAATGCTATTGGAGGAATGCCACAATTTCTGATAAGTCTCCCTATTTCGAGTCAGCTACAGCTAACACAAAGCTCCAAACGACGTGGACAGTGGCGAGGTTGCTTATGGTAACACTTCGAAACCAGGTAGCAGTAGAGCACGATTCGGTTCGAATGTTTCGACTCATCTTTGATTTAAGACTCTAAATCGCCGTGGTTAACTTTTGAACCAATTTCTTGGTGTTAATACTACTACTTTGCATGTATTAAATTCCATACATGATAAACGGATGGTTGTGTCAAGATGAGTTACTATTGCTGCTTGTATTTTGGTCCTGTTAGTGATGCATATGCGTAAGTTGAGTTCAAAAACGGTAACTGTCTATTTTAGTTTTTGCAAGATATATGAGATGTATGCTGTTCTGAATTCTCTGCCATCACATGGTCAGTTTCTGTCGCTACTGCGAAAATCGGCGCCGGCTGACAGAAGAGTCGCCACCGTGCGTTATTTATCCCAACGGAGGGAAAGGAAACGCTCGAAGTAAACCTTGCAAAAAACAGGGAAAAGGTATGGTCATCGCCACCAAAACCTGGGTTCGGGAGTCGGTTACGCAAGGGGAAGGTATTAGCACCCCTCACGTCCGTCGTACTCGACGGGATCCACGCTTGCTTGGGTTGTCTAAAGGATGCAAAAACAATCTATCTACGACTGCTAAATCTAAGCGAATGGGAATTGACTCGATAGAGCGTCGCACTCTATGCCTACGTATTCTCAAGAGAGAAAGTCAGAGTCAACGTAGTTCGGGACTACAGGGAAAATTGGCTCGCCAAGACCTCGCGTCTTGTGCCTACGTACTTCCACACTGCATGGAAGATCAGAGCTTTACGTAGTTCAGGCTAACTACGGCTAAACAAACATTCTCACACAGCAGTGAGAAAAAGACAACTGGTTTCACAGGGTCGGGAACCTATGGGCAAAACTATGGCTTGGTCTCAAATGCACTTGGGCAAAAGAAAAAAAGGGTAATCAATTAGTCGTCAGCGGGAAAGTCTCGGTCGCACAGCAGCGAGAGAACAGAAAGTCAGTCATTAGTGTGCTCGCTAGGATATCGCATCCTATGCCTACATATTCTCGTCTGGTACGAGAAATCAGAGCAGCTGTAGTTCGGCTACTTCGGGACCACAGCTCAAATCTCGTTTTATTAACATTCTGAAAAATGATTACAATGGGTGAATACTGAAAAATAAATCTCCTAGGAAATACTATCTTATCCTATCCTAAAAAAATTCGAATGGAAAATAGCCCCCTAACAAGTGAACTTCTAAACTATCCCTAAAATCGTAAAATAACCTCTATGAAAATATATCCTAAAAGAAAATGCACTCTAAAAAATATTAAGTCTATACTAATATTTTTCCTTTTTTTTCTTCTTTTCCTTTCAACTATTTTCTCCTCTTTCCTTTCAACATATTTTTCCATATTTTTCTATGTATTTTTTCACAATATTTTCTCTCCTTTTTCTTTCAATATGCTTTTTCCTTGAATATCAACATATTTCTTTTTATGAATATTTCTTTTTTCACTATTTTTTCTATCCTTTTCTATTTCTTTTCATATTTTTTCTGTATATTTCTTTTATATTTTTTTCCACTATTTTCCTCAATATTCTCTTTTTACAATATCTTTTCCTCACTAAAATAAAAATGAGACAAAACAAAAGGAGGGGGTATACTGGTTATAGTTATGGGGTATATCCAGCAGAAATAATCAAAACAGACTGGACCCAGCCCAGAAAACAAACCAAACAAAAAACTGGGGGGGGTGTTGCGCTACAAGGGGGGAGTACACACAAAGAAAGCAAGAAAGAACAGGCCATGGAATGGGCCAAGCCCACCAGAAGATCAACCCCACACACAGGGAGGGGCAAGCCAAAACGCAGGGTGTACGCAGCAACGTGCATTGGGCCTTTGAGCCCAAATCCACAACTCAGCATAACAAAACAACAAACCCTAGTTTTCCTGGGTACTGTTCACCTTCTCCCTCAGCCGCTTCCCACTTCTACTCCCTTCCACTCAGATCCTCTTTCGTCTCTCAATCTTCCTTCTTCCCACATCAGAGAACCAGCCACACGAACTCAAACGTGAATTTCTGCCTCATCTTGCAATCTTTCTTTTTCGCGAATCCTGAGAACTTGTAGGCGCATTTGGAAGCAACTTTGAAGATGTTGTTGGACCTTGAAGTTCGTTGAATTTCTGAAGAAACTCGAAGAAGACTATTGCTGGATTTGAACGGTTCTCGAAGATCTTGTGAATGTTTCCTGGAAAAACTGATGAACTCTATGAAGGCTTGTTCGAAGATCTTCGAAGGATCTGGAAACTTGTTCGGAGCTGGTTGATTCTTGCATGTCCTCGTTGCAGGCGATTGCTCTTGAAGACACAACTCATTGAAGAGGAACACGGATCGTTGATGGATAACACGAATCATTGAGGACGAACTCGTATCGTTGACGGAGAACTCTCATTGTTGACGAATATTGTTGGGGGAGATCCTTGAGGATGAAGTTCTGAGAGAAGTTTGAAGATTGGAGATTGGTCGTCGATGATCTTGATCAGAAAGATGAGGATTGATCGGAGAGGTTCTTGAAGGTTGATCGGAGAGGTTCTTCTGGGAATGAGATGAAGGTTGAAGGAGGATGAAGATGAGGATCGGATTCTGGGTAGCAGTTGGATTTCCGGCGAGGTTTACGGTGGTCGCCGACCATGCATGCCGGCCGATGGAGAGAACCGTGAGAGGCTGTGGCGTGTACGCGTGGCACGCGTTAGTAGAGGAAGTTAGTGCATGGCCTCCACGTGTGGACTGGCGTGGCAGTGTGAGAGAAGGAATTGCTGCATGCACGCTACGTGGCAGAGAGAGGGAGCGTCTGAATGCGATGTGGCGTGGTGTGGCTGCGTAACGTGGGGTCTCTCTCGATTCAACACGTGGAACTTCAGACTATATAAGCTGGGAAAAATCTGGAAGTTTCTGGAATTAACTGGAAAATGCTGGACGGATCTGGGTTTGCTGGATTGAACTGGGCCTTGCATTGAACTGGGCCCAAAACGAAAAACAGATACAAACCAAAAAACTGAATGGATTAATGACTTAAAAAATGGATTAATGACAATGATTAGAACTGATTGGAAATTAACGTGAATTAATAAAGGGACTAATGAAATGGATTAACACTAACTAATGGACCAATTAAATTCTAATTAAACTATCAAACTAATTACTGAACTAAACTCAATTAATTGCTAAACTAATAACACTCTAATAAAATTCTAATAAATCTCTAATAAAACTATATTAAATTCTAAAAAAAGACTATATTATTTATATCTAAAAAACATTTAATTTCTATTAACCCTATTATTTATTATTCTAAAACATTATATCCTAAAAAAACTATTTATTTAATAAGGAAAATTCTATATTAAAAAAGATTAAAAAGCTATTAAAACTATTTAAAAACTATTAATATTCTAAAAAAACCTAAAAAATCTATTAAATCCTAAAATGATTAAAAATCTATTTAAAAAGAATTAAAACTATTAAAAAATCCTATTAATATTCTAAAAATGATAAAAAAACGATTTAAAAATCTAAAAATGATCAATAAAATCCAGAAACATCACAATAATTCCCAGAGGAACAAAATAAGCACCGAACGACACATAACACCGCGAGAGCGCACCAAAATAACCGGTAAAAATAAACGGGCACCGAAATATCCCAAAAATACGATTCTACTGATCAAAAACACCTGAAACACGAGACGAGAGCTGTGATCCCGATAAAATCAAAACAAATGAGAAATGCCCTGTATGCAATATGCAGATGCGAATGCGATTATGCGTCGAAACCTCGAGCCAGATACGAGACCCGGTTGGTCAAATTTTGGGGTGCAACAGCTGCCCCTATTCAAACGGCTTGAACCTGATTGGGTGAGAAGCGAACAACTCTCAGCCACTCAGGGTGCGAGACGGTTGAATACCGGTAAACCCGAAAATTTGCCAACTGCACAAGCACACGATACTCTGCGGAGGATAAATCTTTGAATACTGCAATACTAGCTGCACGGCAACTAGCTGGGGAAAGACTGATCTGACATTGCCGTCAGTTATCCACGTTACGTTCTTCTGATATTGCCCTCAGACAACCACAATACCCAACCTCGCCGCTGGAGAACTGAATTAACTGATACACCCAACATCGCCGCTGGAAGACTGAGTCTGACATCGTCGTCGATCAACCAAAATACTCCGCATCGCCGCTGGAGAAAATACAATACTGAACAAAATACCCCGCATCGCCGCTGGAGAACTAAAGGATCTGCATCACCTAACATCGCCGTCAGAAGACTAGATCAACTTGACATGCCCAACATCGCCGCTGGAAAACTGAATCTGACATCGCCGTCGGAAACAACCGTCGCTCTGAGAGACACTCGACATCTCCGTCGTACAAACATCATCTCTACTGGGGATTTAAAGAGTCTGACCTCGCCGTCAAACAAATATCCAACCTCGCCGTCGAACAAACATAATCTGACCTCGCCGTCAAATCCAAACGTTCAACCTCGCCGTCGAACAAATCCAACATCGCCGTCGGACAACTGATGATCTGACCTCGCCGTCAAACAATCATCCAACCTCGCCGTCGGACAAATGATGATCTGACCTCGCCGTCAAATCCAAACGTTCAACCTCGCCGTCGAACAAACATCCAACCTCGCCGCCGGACAACTGATGATCTGACCTTGCCGTCAAATCTAAACGTAATCTGACCTGGGGTTCACCCCTGGTAAATGGACTAAAAAGGTACACTTGCGTATTTGGAACCACTCCGCTGGGAATGAGAGACTTAAACGAGCACACTCTGATCTGGGGTTCACCCTCAGAACCATAATGAACATTCGAATACTACTGCATACTGAGTTCACCGTAGGACCTCAACATTAAAGATATATGAAACCTTGGCCCCTGGCCACTTCCAGCTTCATCTAGAAAAGATCTTCAAGTATTTTTGAAGATAAGCATCCTTGGCCTTCAAGGATGTAAACCTTTGCCTGTCGGCAACTCTGCCGGAGGTATCTTCGACTTCAGTATGAAGAAATGGTCCTTGGCCTTCAAGGATACATGGATATGCCTTCAGGCAACTCCGCCTCTGCTATAGAGCATCCGAGACTTCAGTCAGGGATATACTTCGGCCTTCAGTCTGAAAAATGAATCCTAGGTCATTCACGACCTTGGGGATAACCTTGCCCTTAGGCACCTTCGCTTCAGCTTGGGAAATCTGTGACTTCAGTCAAAGAAATGGTATCCTGAGCCATTCATGACTCTACGGGGATTCAAACACTTTGCCTTCAGGCAAAACTCCGCTTCAGCTGGAGAAACATCTTCGACTTCAGTCAGAAGAGACACTATTCACTTGATCACGATCAATCATCACCTCAGGACAACTGACTTGGTCTTCAGACCAACACGGATCACCTTGCACATGAAAGCTGCATTTACAAACTTTGGAACCTTGTCTTCAGCCACACGTTGATTCATCAACGAGGAAATCTGAACTCACAGGAACCTTCTGATACCGCCCTCAGGCGTTTACGAAGTCAATCTTCAGATTAGACATCACTGTTGGAGCAGACATATCACGCTGCTAAGGACTTCAAGAATCATCTTGAACAAACAGCTCCGTCGGGCACCTTCAAGAATCATCCTGACCTGATAACCATTTTGGAGACTTTATTCTGCTGGGTATTCCAGGAATCTTCCTGGGCAAACCTTGCTGGGAGACGCTACTGGGGAACTCAAGCATCATACTAGGCGAACAACTCGGGAAGCGGTACTGAGGTCTTAAGAATCATCTTAAGCAAACGGCTCTGCTGAGGAATTCGAGAATCATCTCGAACGGAAGACTTTGCTGGGGATCGCTAAAATCATCTTGAGCGAGCGACCGCGGGGATTACACCGGGGTCTTAAGAATCATCTTAAGGCAACGACCTTATTGGAGAGAATATCAGGAATCGTCTTGAGCAACTGGTTCTTTTGGTGGAACACCTGTAAGACAAGAATGATAGTAACCTAGATCATGCTTATGATGCGTATGCTTCTGCGCCATGCCCCACACAGTGGGAATGATATGCGTTTATGCCAAATGTCATGCAATCATGTACAATGCTATGCAATGTTAAATGCTATGCAGTGTTAAATGCTATGCAGTGTTAAATGCTATGCGGTCATGCACAATGATGCGATTCCGTCAGCAAAATAAATGCCGAGGGGAAAATCCTTCTGTCAAGGAGGACGAACTACTCAGATAGAGGAATCATCCTGCTGAGGAGAACGTGGACACGCTGGTATCAATCAGACTCTGTCTGGGGATAACCACTCTGTGGGGAAACAACTTCAGCTGCTCTACACTCCACTGGGGAAGAAACCGATCATGATCAACTTCCAAGGACTCGGCTCTCTTGCGGACTCAGCCGGGGAGAGAAATCATTCTACTTCATTGGAGAGTACGACCCTGGCGAGGAATTTCAATTTCGCTGGGGAAGCAAGAATCATCTGACTTCGGGGGAGAGTACAATTCTGCAGAGAAATACAACATCAGCTGCTCCAACATTCTACTGGGGGAGAGGGAATCATCCCACTTCGGGAGATAATACGGCTCTGGTGGGGAATCTCAATTCCGCTGGAGACTTCAGTCTGGCACCATCAGTTACTGTATACTTCGGCGTATGAATCATTTCCTACGAATCCTGCACTTGTGACCCGGTGCTGGGGAAAGAATCCTGCTTCGGTGACTTTACTGGGGAAAGAAAACAACTCTGCTTGGGGATGCTTCCTTCAAACCATTGACAACTGATTGTACTCTGCGGGGACTGACCTAAACTGAGGTTGATTGCGCGCGGCACACTGCTGGAAATGCCCCTACTATCAAGGATGTCGATCTTAATCTGCCGAGGATCCTTCTGATCCTACTCTGATACGGGGTAAAATACGATCTCGACTCTTCCGGGGATAATACGCAACTTTCATCTGCTGAAGAGTGGCAATTCTGATTTAACAACATCCACAATGAATTCAAACATTGCTCGGAGCGCTGGCATCCGTCGAGCTTCGTATCGGGGAACATGACAACATGCGGGTCATTGGGAAATACTGTGTCAGATACCTTTAGGTTTTTTTGTTTTTCTGGTTTAGGGTAACCACGGATTATGTACACAGTGGGAGATATAAGAAATACTAGACGAGAACTAGCATTCAGGGTGGACTACCAAACGAGAGCGGATAGCGAAACATGTTAGGTTGTCAAACGAGAACTGACTTACGGGTTCTGGATATCAGATAGGGCTGACTGGATAACAGACTGAGGCATAGACAACCAGGCGAGAACTGATTGAAAGCTGACATATACCAGACGAGAACTGGTATAACACATAGGGTAGAACACACGATGATCAGACGAGAACTGGTTACGCGACGACATGTACCAGACGAGAACTGATACAACACTTGAAGAAACGGTGACCAGACGAGAACTGGTTACAATAAACTGCACCAGACGGGAACTGATGCTTACGGTAAACTGCACCAGACGGGAACTGATGCTTACCGAAGGGTGGGCCAGACGAGAACTGGACTTTGGAAACGACTGGTTACTGACACGCAACAGGTTTAAACTGTAGGATAATGATCCAACGACAGCAAGGCCTTTTCGGAATGCTAAGGTTTTTGATAAGAGTATTGACATGATTCCCTGATACTCACCTCCGGCTGGGGATAAACAGGCTGGTTTGAACAACCTGCCCCAGCACACTCAGCTGGGGATAGGAAGACTGGCTTAAACAACTTGCCCCAGTACAATTCAATTTGCCCCAATCTAACTCTTGGGAATATTGCTCTGAACAGCTCGCTACGAGACAACCTCGAGATTACTTGCCCCGGTATCTGTACGACAAAAGAATTCAATCTCCAATAGACATCTATCAACCCAGTTGATTTCAACATTCTCTGCGATGACTTGCCCCTGAATGAGCGTTCTAGCGACTTAACCCGATCTGATTATCCACCTGAAGTATCTGCTTTCAAATCTCAACGTTCTGCACAATTGCCCCTGATTGGCTCTCGAGAAGACTCACTTCTGATCAACTGCTTTTCAAACAAACTTCCCCTGATCAACTGAAGCTTCGGGACTTGTCCTCAGACTGACTGATTCCGAACTTACTGGAAGATAATGCCCCTGATTCATTGGGCTTCACAACATACACCATTCTGGTTCAGACTGCTGAATTACTCAGTCCTGCTCGATTATTCCCTACTAACCTGCAATTAAAAATCGTCTGCTTATGAATGGTAATCTCAATGCAGTGGTTATGCAGATTTTGAAAAATTTTGAGCTGTCACTCATTTACATGCTATGATTGTGAGTGACGAATGAACCAGAGTTCAAACGCAGTGCTTACGTGGTCAGTGAAAAATACAACAAGGATGTGACTAGCAAGTCAAGAAGGAGTCAGGTTACTCAACCTTATCGTAATGCGCTTCAGACTAACCCTACCTCAATTAGGTCTTTTAAGGGTTGTATCGTGGTCGGGTTCACGGTTCGTGAAACAAAGGATATTTGGCTCAAATTTTGATTTGTACCCACCCCTTCTACGTGATGATCTCCGATCCTAAGGTTCAGTTAACCTGGCACAAGCGCTCGCCTCTTCGAGAGGTATGTTGAATGGTAAGAACCACAATTAAGGAATTCACAAGCTTTTCTTCTAGAGTGATAGTTACTCCTTCTTCGCTTTCGGTGTCTGTGTACACGACTTTGTGACTTGCTGGGGAAAATTTTCTTTTTAATCCCTCTTTTTCATTCTTTTGATTCCCTAATTTTTTGCCTGGACTGACTCATTTTGAGTTCTTTTCGATTTTTTCTTTTTGAAGTCCAGCGGGATGCCCTGATTTTTGCCTAAGTATTAGCTTTCTCAGCTTTTCTTTCTTTTTACTTAGCGGGCTTTTGGAACAAAGTCGTGTGACACTGGTTGTCTTGATTGCTCCGAAAGGATTGTAACTGTCTCACTCCTGATTGGTGAGGTTTGACCTCTTGGTTGGCATAAACTGATTGGTCCTTGAAAGCCAACATGCCTCTTATAAGACTTGAATGCTCGGTCAAGCTAACTGACAACTACCCTGCCCCGGGTTAAGATGTGAGGGTTTAAAAAAGTCCGAAAAAACTTCTACTTCCTGGCTCGAAGTGGTTAACAAGGGACTAACTCCTTATATCTCCAGTGTTTAGGGATTTGAAACAATGCCTTGTACGTCATCGGTACGGTCTTATCTGAAAGCATACGATCATCAGTTATGAGTTTAGTTTCGTCATCCTCCCTCCAATCTTTGCTAGTCACAGTGGAAAAGTGGAGTGAATAAAATGCAAGTGTCAGTGCAATGCAGTAAATGAGCGACAGCGACATGATTAATTCAGAAAAATGCATAGTCACTTTATTATTATTACCATTCGAAACATACAATGTTTAAAAGCAGGTAGTAACTAACAGAAAAGAAACTACAAATGCAAATGGTAAAAGGTTCGAGGACTGCCAATGCTGAGGACGTCTGCCTGTCTGGATCACTAGCTTTTGGAAATACCCTTCTGAATCTGCGAGCTCAGACAGCTGAGGGGTTGTCATGCACAACCAAAACTCCGTCTGGAAAGGAAATGCACCCTTTGTCGATTAACTGATGTACTTTCGCCTGGAAAGCTTTGCAATCTTCAGTTGAATGCCCTGGAGAGCCACCATGATAACCACACTGAACGTGGGGATTGTACCCAGGAGGGTAAGGTTCTGGAACTGGCTTAAGAGCTTTTGGTTCCACCAAAGAATTCTGAATCAAGCGCAGAAGAATCTGGCTATACGGCACAGGTACTGGATGGAAAGGAGCGTTCCTTCGTTCCAAGTTGTTACGAGGTCGGTTCTGATTCTGACGTTGATTCTGATAACCTCGGCCACGGGCTCGTGGACTTGCAAGAGGAGCGACATAAGGTTCCCGATGGGGTGCCCCAGGCACAGTTGTCTGTCCAGAATAACGAGACACAGAAGATACTGACCGCTGAGAAGACGGAGAACCAACAGATTTCACCGATTCGACTTGAGGATATCCAACATCTGTCAGGTCCGCATTGATCATAGTTTCATCTTCAGATTGAGAGCCATAGAGAGATTCGGTTTCACTGGCCTGACCTCTTGAAACATTCGGGATTCTTCCGGTCTTTACACCATACTCGATGCGCTCTCCCGTCCTTACCAACTCAAAGAAATTTGGTGCGGTTTCAAACATTCTTTCGAAGTACGGGCTCCGCAAGGAGTTTACGAACATGCCTTTCAGCTCTTGGTCTAGGAGCGGTGGTTGCACTCTACCAGCAAATTCTCTCCATCTCCGAACATACTTTCTGAAAGATTCATTGTTCCCTTGAGACAATTCTTGTAGTTGCACGCGAGTAGGAGCTTCGTCAAGATTATAGTCGTACTGCTTCAGAAAGGCATTGGCTAAGTCCATCCATGATCGGATCTGATCACGCTCTAACTGCATATACCAACTCAGAGGTGCCCTAGTCAGACTATCTTGAAAACAATGAATCATCAGCTTGTCGTTGTGCACAAATGAAGTCATTCTTCGGCAGAACATCATCAAATGTTGCTTCGGGCAACTATCTCCTTTGTACCTTTCAAACCTCGGCATTCTGAACTTCGGAGGTAACATTAGGCCAGAAACCAGACACATATCTGCAGCACTAGGAGTAACAGCGTCTTTACCTTTCAAGGCTTTGAATCTCTCATCTAATGCACGAAACCTTTCAGCATACACGGGAGCTAATGGGTCTTCATTCTTTGCTGTTGGGACCTCTCCTCGGGGCTTTGGCACAGGGAAGGCAAAACCCTGGTAGTCCGAGACATCAACAGAAGGAGAACGTTCACCTCGGACAACAAACTGCTCACGCAGACCTTAGTCTTCAACAGATGGCTGCACAAGCTGAGCTGCAGTAAGGTTGTTTACTTGCGGAAAGTCTTCGTCGTGCGGAGATCCATACAGAGGATTGGACGTCACGGTGAAACCTGACAAGGTATCAACAAACTGGAAGCCGCTCTCTGACATAGCTACCAACAACTGTCAGCTGACTCCACTGCTTGACTCTGCTCAAATCTGCTTTAAATCTGCTTCAACCTCTTGGTCGTCTTCAATATTCACCTTCAGAATCAAAATAATGGTTGGATAAGAGCTCTGACTAGCTGGCGAATGGTATGCAATATGATGCGAAGATGCCTATGCAAATGCAATGCAATGCAACAAACACGGGATCACAGCCCCCACACAATCTAAATACTGCTGCACTGCTGACGGAGTACAGTTGCTCTGAAGAGAAGACCAGAATAAAGGGTAGGTTGGAAGTCAAGTTCCCTGCACAAAAACCCCCTCACTCACAGGTGTGGACCTATATCTGACAAGGTGCGGCATCCTATGCGGTCGTCAGCGTCACAGACTTTCAGAACTGACGATACGATTCCCAGAAGGAGTGGCATCATCGAGTCCTGAAGAGGCCTCACTTAGCTAACTTCCAAATGATCGGTTCCCAGAGTCGACAATCCTCACGTCTGGACTCCCCTCAGATCCTTAGGACCGGAAAGGAGCACCTCTGCGAGAACCTCGTCTGAGCGCAGATTTTCGTAGGGAACTGTGCCTGCTCAGCAGACAGGTTCGTCTACTACTTCTCCGCAACTATATCTAGATGCATACTCAAGCCCAGGTCCGGCTTATCTGTCAATCATAGAACACCCGTCACACCCCAACAGCAACAGATAATATCGATAAATAAGCCCTAATAGACAAGCAAACAAGCGCTAGTATTGACTCTCTCTTAAGGGACGTTGGATCCCAAAATTGACTCGCTTTCGGGACGTTGGATCCCTAGGAAACTATCACGTCCCCAGCAGAGTCGCCAGCTGTCGCTACTGCGAAAATCGGCGCCGGCTGACAGAAGAGTCGCCACCGTGCGTTATTTATCCCAACGGAGGGAAAGGAAACGCTCGAAGTAAACCTCGCAAAAAACGGGGAAAAGGTATGGTCATCGCCACCAAAACCTGGGTTCGGGAGTCGGTTACGCAAGGGGAAGGTATTAGCACCCCTCACGTCCGTCGTACTCGACGGGATCCACGCTTGCTTGGGTTGTCTAAAGGATGCAAAAACAATCTATCTACGACTGCTAAATCTAAGCGAATGGGAATTGACTCGATAGAGCGTCGCACTCTATGCCTACGTATTCTCAAGAGAGAAAGTCAGAGTCAACGTAGTTCGGGACTACAGGGAAAATTGGCTCGCCAAGACCTCGCGTCTTGTGCCTACGTACTTCCACACTGCATGGAAGATCAGAGCTTTACGTAGTTCAGGCTAACTACGGCTAAACAAACATTCTCACACAGCAGTGAGAAAAAGACAACTGGTTTCACAGGGTCGGGAACCTATGGGCAAAACTATGGCTTGGTCTCAAATGCACTTGGGCAAAAGAAAAAAAGGGTAATCAATTAGTCGTCAGCGGGAAAGTCTCGGTCGCACAGCAGCGAGAGAACAGAAAGTCAGTCATTAGTGTGCTCGCTAGGATATCGCATCCTATGCCTACATATTCTCGTCTGGTACGAGAAATCAGAGCAGCTGTAGTTCGGCTACTTCGGGACCACAGCTCAAATCTCGTTTTATTAACATTCTGAAAAATGATTACAATGGGTGAATACTGAAAAATAAATCTCCTAGGAAATACTATCTTATCCTATCCTAAAAAATTCGAATGGAAAATAGCCCCCTAACAAGTGGACTTCTAAACTATCCCTAAAATCGTAAAATAACCTCTATGAAAATATATCCTAAAAGAAAATGCACTCTAAAAAATATTAAGTCTATACTAATATTTTTCCTTTTTTTTCTTCTTTTCCTTTCAACTATTTTCTCCTCTTTCCTTTCAACATATTTTTCCATATTTTTCTATGTATTTTTTCACAATATTTTCTCTCCTTTTTCTTTCAATATGCTTTTTCCTTGAATATCAACATATTTCTTTTTATGAATATTTCTTTTTTCACTATTTTTTCTATCCTTTTCTATTTCTTTTCATATTTTTTCTGTATATTTCTTTTATATTTTTTTCCACTATTTTCCTCAATATTCTCTTTTTACAATATCTTTTCCTCACTAAAATAAAAATGAGACAAAACAAAAGGAGGGGGTATACTGGTTATAGTTATGGGGTATATCCAGCAGAAATAATCAAAACAGACTGGGCCCAGCCCAGAAAACAAACCAAACAAAAAACTGGGGGGGTGCTGCGCTACAAGGGGGGAGTACACACAAAGAAAGCAAGAAAGAACAGGCCATGGAATGGGCCAAGCCCACCAGAAGATCAACCCCACACACAGGGAGGGGCAAGCCAAAACGCAGGGTGTACGCAGCAACGTGCATTGGGCCTTTGAGCCCAAATCCACAACTCAGCATAACAAAACAACAAACCCTAGTTTTCCTGGGTACTGTTCACCTTCTCCCTCAGCCGCTTCCCACTTCTACTCCCTTCCACTCAGATCCTCTTTCGTCTCTCAATCTTCCTTCTTCCCACATCAGAGAACCAGCCACACGAACTCAAACGTGAATTTCTGCCTCATCTTGCAATCTTTCTTTTTCGCGAATCCTGAGAACTTGTAGGCGCATTTGGAAGCAACTTTGAAGATGTTGTTGGACCTTGAAGTTCGTTGAATTTCTGAAGAAACTCGAAGAAGACTATTGCTGGATTTGAACGGTTCTCGAAGATCTTGTGAATGTTTCCTGGAAAAACTGATGAACTCTATGAAGGCTTGTTCGAAGATCTTCGAAGGATCTGGAAACTTGTTCGGAGCTGGTTGATTCTTGCATGTCCTCGTTGCAGGCGATTGCTCTTGAAGACACAACTCATTGAAGAGGAACACGGATCGTTGATGGATAACACGAATCATTGAGGACGAACTCGTATCGTTGACGGAGAACTCTCATTGTTGACGAATATTGTTGGGGGAGATCCTTGAGGATGAAGTTCTGAGAGAAGTTTGAAGATTGGAGATTGGTCGTCGATGATCTTGATCAGAAAGATGAGGATTGATCGGAGAGGTTCTTGAAGGTTGATCGGAGAGGTTCTTCTGGGAATGAGATGAAGGTTGAAGGAGGATGAAGATGAGGATCGGATTCTGGGTAGCAGTTGGATTTCCGGCGAGGTTTACGGTGGTCGCCGACCATGCATGCCGGCCGATGGAGAGAACGGTGAGAGGCTGTGGCGTGTACGCGTGGCACGCGTTAGTAGAGGAAGTTAGTGCATGGCCTCCACGTGTGGACTGGCGTGGCAGTGTGAGAGAAGGAATTGCTGCATGCACGCTACGTGGCAGAGAGAGGGAGCGTCTGAATGCGATGTGGCGTGGTGTGGCTGCGTAACGTGGGGTCTCTCTCGATTCAACACGTGGAACTTCAGACTATATAAGCTGGGAAAAATCTGGAAGTTTCTGGAATTAACTGGAAAATGCTGGACGGATCTGGGTTTGCTGGATTGAACTGGGCCTTGCATTGAACTGGGCCCAAAACGAAAAACAGATACAAACCAAAAAACTGAATGGATTAATGACTTAAAAAATGGATTAATGACAATGATTAGAACTGATTGGAAATTAACGTGAATTAATAAAGGGACTAATGAAATGGATTAACACTAACTAATGGACCAATTAAATTCTAATTAAACTATCAAACTAATTACTGAACTAAACTCAATTAATTGCTAAACTAATAACACTCTAATAAAATTCTAATAAATCTCTAATAAAACTATATTAAATTCTAAAAAAAGACTATATTATTTATATCTAAAAAACATTTAATTTCTATTAACCCTATTATTTATTATTCTAAAACATTATATCCTAAAAAAACTATTTATTTAATAAGGAAAATTCTATATTAAAAAAGATTAAAAAGCTATTAAAACTATTTAAAAACTATTAATATTCTAAAAAAACCTAAAAAATCTATTAAATCCTAAAATGATTAAAAATCTATTTAAAAAGAATTAAAACTATTAAAAAATCCTATTAATATTCTAAAAATGATAAAAAAACGATTTAAAAATCTAAAAATGATCAATAAAATCCAGAAACATCACAATAATTCCCAGAGGAACAAAATAAGCACCGAACGACACATAACACCGCGAGAGCGCACCAAAATAACCGGTAAAAATAAACGGGCACCGAAATATCCCAAAAATACGATTCTACTGATCAAAAACACCTGAAACACGAGACGAGAGCTGTGATCCCGATAAAATCAAAACAAATGAGAAATGCCCTGTATGCAATATGCAGATGCGAATGCGATTATGCGTCGAAACCTCGAGCCAGATACGAGACCCGGTTGGTCAAATTTTGGGGTGCAACAGTTTCGAACTCGCGAAATTCGTTTTTTCTATTCTATTTGGGCTGGCTGTTGATTTTGTGCAGGTCGTGACGTTGCTGAATCTCGATATCAGATGTGTTTCCAATCACACGAGTTTGAAGCCGCATGGAATACGTTCCATGAATCATGGTGTCAGTTACGCTCAATGCCATAGCTAATGCAACTCCGCGTCTTCGGCTTCGATTATCAACATCGATACCGTCAACTTCTATCCATATTGGATTTGAGACAGCAAGTCAGTCCTAGCTGTTGTTGGATATTGTTTGTTTTGTTCTTTTTTGACAAGTTGCGACATTGCCAAGTTTCGTCACATGTCGACTACACAACCGTAACTGGATTCTCGCAACTTGTAGTGGCCGCCAATCCACCTCACTTCTTCTTCTCAAAAGAAATTCGGCCACCACAAAAACCCCATCAACCAACCATCTTGCATCTTTGAGCTCCGTCTCTCACTATTCGATAATAACCACAATAGAGTCAACAAAAACATAATAGCAACGGTGAAGGTTCTTGTAAAGGTTGCGACATCACCAAGTTTCGGCTACACAATGGCGAAATTCTGCTAGTTTCAGCTTTCGACACAAAAAACGCAACCAAACAGTTATAAGAATTTTCTGCTAAGGATTCTTCTCCTTTCCGCTAACTGTCTGCTAAGTTTCGAGTTGTACATGCAACCTCTGTTTTTTTTTCTACATTTCTCTCAGCAGTACTCCAGCTCTGAAGCACTCATTCAGTTTTAATGCATGGAAAGTCAAGTAGCTACAATCAACAACCGCCGCGGATGTTACCATGTTATCATTCATGCAAAAATGGGAATTCTTTTTGTTTGTTGTTAATTACTTGCGCAGGTATCAAGTCTGATGCAGGGTGAGTGAACATCATCGCGACAAACATTGAAGTGTTGCTTCTTGTTGGATTCTGGTTGATGTCAACTGGCGCACGTCCCCTGTTCCGGCAAAGTTCATCGGTTTCGGTTACGGTTGAGTTTATGTAGATTTGGTTTCAGAAATAACAACTTCAACTTCGATTTCGTCTCCGGTAGTCCACTCATAGCAACAACTTGCATATCCTCGTGAGATTTCTGATTCAAATCACTTTCTTCGATTTCTATTCAACAACAACACGCCGCTACAACAAGTGTTAGTTTTCTCGCAACAACCATAATTATCTCACAACAAGCTTGACAGATTTCCGAATCGTAGTTTGGTAACAGCTCCAACATTGGTAATCCTTTGATTTTGAGTTTTATCTTGTTTCAACCATTAAAAATTTTAACTTCAATTTAATGCTGGTGTGCTGTGTCGTTTTACGGCACTACGTTTTGTCCATTTGTTTGGAATATTTTGGTATGTTACTTTCCAATCACTTGTATACCGCTACTACTGCTTGTGTTACATTTATTGTTGTTGTTAATCTCGTTCAATATTTCTGCTTGCATGGTCGCTTGAGTTGTTGTTGGCTATTGTTATGTTACTGCTGCCGTATTGTAGTTATCACCAAATCGCAAAGTTGTTTTAAATCGTAAACATGTTGAACCGGGGCTGTTTTAGTTACTCAGGTGTTGATTTTTTAAAAACCATGTTGCTATGTCTTGAATTTTAATGTGAGGATTGTGTATCATGGCTATCAAACTCTAAGTATCTTGTTAATTATGTTGTTTTTGTCATTGATACATGCTTAAAGGATTTAGATACATTCATGCTTTCTAGTCCCATTACTTGGAGCTTTTACCAACAACAGTTATTAAGGCAATGTCGTAGGTAATGTGTGGCACTGATATAATTGGGGGAATAAAATAAGGTAGTAAAAATGAATTTGCATTTCATAGATAGAAAAATGTAATGTATATTGATGCAGACAGGTTCGGTCTGCTACATTGATATAACCATTGCATTTATCACATGTATATAGTATTATTTATAAATATTGTAAATATATTCAAATTGTTTTTTTTGAAAACATTATAACAATTTTGTCACTTATTTCTCAACATATTTAATCTAGATTTTTCCTAATTAATTTATCGAAAATAGTGGGCTCTTGGGGTCTAGCATCCCTTGAGTCCTTGAACAACCGCTCTCGAGGCGTACGCCTTGAGTTGTGGTATTTCTGTCTTTCGGTTTCCAAAATGTTTTTTCACTCAAATTAAAATTTACAAAAGATATTTTTAAATCAATTTTATTTAATTATATGTTTTTATAAGGAATTCCAATTATTCTTTCTTTTAAAAAATATATTTCAAAATTATTACCAAATAATATTTTAAATATTAAACTTAAACAAAACTACTTTATTAATTAAGTTAAAATCTTTTTTTTAAGATATTAAACCTTTTTCAAAATAATGGATTATGATTAATTTTTTTCAAAACAATTAGTTATGATTAATTTTTTCTCAAAACAATTAGTTATGATTAACTTTTCTCAAAACTTTTTACAATTGATTAATTTATTTTATATATGAAAATTAAAACTATTTTCTTGATTAAATTAAACTATTTTTCTTAATCAAATTTTAAAACAATTGAATTCTTGGATCTCGCCTTCCTTGAATTTTTAAGCAACCGCTCTCGAGGTGCACACCTTGAGTTGTGACCCTTCCGATCTTATTTTCTAGAATACCTAGCGCGCCTAGTCCGAGTACGCTAATATTTTCAATTTTTTTTTAATCAAATCACGAAAGAATCGAGTTCTTGGAGTCGCGCATTCTTCGAATTTGAGAGTGACTACTATTGAGGCGTACGCCTTGAATGGTGTGTCGTTCGAACTTACGTTTCTAAAATATTTTCATAATTATTTGGTCAAGTATTCACTGTCCAACAAACACTATTTCATAATTAGTGGGATGAAAAAGATTGTTGTTGGGATCTAGCATTCCAACGATATCCCGACTAATTGGTTACGAGGCCGACGTCTCGCTTACCGAATAGTCGTCCTTCCTCCTAAATGTCCAACTCGTCTAACCTCGTTCCTCACCTTCATACGATCGAGTCTAAACCCTAATATGTTTCTAAACCATACGCCAAATTCAAATTATTTTCTTAATTACGAAAGAACTGAGTTCTTGGAGTCTCGCACTCCTTGAATCCTTGAGTGACCACTCTTGGGGCGTATGCTTTAGGTTGTGGATTACTCGACCTTTCGTCTATAAAATATATGCCCTAACTATTTGGACAAATATCGTCATTGTCCATTCAAATACAATTTCATAATTAATTGAATGAAAAAGGTATCGTTGGGATCTAGCATTCCAATAATATCCCGATTAATTGATTGCAAGGCCGACGTCTTGTTTAACGAGTAGTCGTCATTCTCCCTTAAAATATTCTATCCAACCCTCTTTTCTCGCCCCGTGCGATTGAAACTTTCTCAAACATATTTTGTAATTATTCGAATGAAAAGGTGTTATTGGGATCTAGCATTCCAATAATATCCCGATTAATCGATTGCGAGACTGACGTCTCGTTTATCGAGTAGTCGTCATTCTCCCTTAAAGTATTCAATCCAACTCTTTTCTCACCCCCGTGCGATTGAAACCTTAAACCTATTCAAACCCATTCTCTTTCCTAAACCAAAACACCCAATACGATAAACCTAATTCCTCGCCCTTGTGCGATTTCTAGCCCAAACACTTTCCGAAAGAACATTGTTTAGTCCCTTCTTTCGCGCATAACAAACTCGTGCTTCAGCCTCCCCTAGCGAGCAGACAAGCCAACGTTTAGCAGTTAGAACGCGACATAAATACTCGTTCATTTTCCAAACCTTTTACCGTAGTTAGCCGAACTACGGCTGCTCTGATTTCTCATTTATCAATGAGAATACGTAGGCATAGGATTGCGATGATCCTAGCGAGCACTTTTCCACTTTTCCTTCTTTCTCACACCTTTTACCAAGAACATTGTTTAGTCCCTTCTTCCGCGCATAACAAACTAGTGCTTCAGCCTCCCCTAGCGAGCAGACAAGCCAACATTTAGCAGTTAGAATGCGACCTAAACACTCGTTCATTTTCCAAACCTTTTACCGTAGTTAGCCGAACTACGGCTGCTCTGATTCTTCATTCCCTCTTGAATGTAAGATACGTAGACACAAGATTGCGATGATCTTGGCGAGCACATTCCCCTCTTTTTCCCGTAGTCCCACGAACTACAAATGCTCTGATTTTCCACTTCTTACAAGTGAAGATACGTAGGCACAAGGGCTCCAATCCTTGGCGAGCACCCTATTTTAAAACCACCCATTCCCCCATAGGAGAAACCTTAGAAGAAAACAAACAGCTTAGCTAACTTTACTCTCGAATCGAATCAAGAGGTTCCCGTTGAGTACAACGGACGTAGAGGGTGCTAATACCTTCCCTATGCGTAACCGACTCCCGAACCTAGAATATTGGTTGCGATGACCATGTTCTTATCTCTTCAAAGGTTTTATCGATATTTTCCTATTCCATCCTTGGAATGAATAAAGTTCGGTGGTGACTCTGTTTCGAACAGTATTTTCCGCGTCCATCGCGAGGATCGTATTTTTTGAGGTACGACAGATGGCGACTCTGCTGGGGAGCCGCATTTCCCTATGCAAGAGAGAGTCAAGCCTAACTTGACTCAATTCGAGAGTGCTAATTTCGTTTAATTGTTTTCTTATATTTATTTTCTCCTATTGTTTATTTATTGTTTTCTCTTTCTATTATATGCTCTGTATTATATTTGCTTGTTGGATTTTGGGAAAATATCACAAGTAAAGTTCTACACCCGAGCTTTGGAAAAAGAAGATAGAAAACATAGTTTAGAATCGGTAGTCGATTAGTGTTAGTCCCCAAGGACTCGCTCCTTGTGTGCCTAGCATGAAAGCTCCTCCAGAATAGACCTTTTCGTAGATCCTATCGTAACGCAGCTAGCCTGTTGCACGATTTGATTCATGAAGGGTCCATGACTCTGGGAACCACTCTTAGAACCAGTTTCTATATTGGTGGTCGTGTAGTGTTAGTCTCCGAGGACTCGCTCCTCGTGCGCCTAGCATGAGGACTCCGCTCAGGAGAGACCCTATCGTACTCTCGTTATAATACAGCTAGCCTGTCGCATAATGTTGATGCGATTGGTGTCCGTGATCCTGGGAACTTTATCCGTCAACATAGAAGCTATCCCGTGAGTGGGTCTATGGGTAAAGAATCTAGAACTTGCCTGGTATAGCCTACCGGTTAGGTTGCTTTAAGTTACTTATGTTATCCTGGATCCTGTTTGCACCTGCATTGCATTCGCATATCACTGCATCTGTGTTTCATTTGCATCGTATATCATATTCCAAAACCAAAAAAGCCTATCCATCCTTTATCCATAATCCGCGGTTGATTTCCCGACACAAGTAATGAACTTGACTTAGTGCTGAAAGACCATGGAACACTTGAGACAGAATCAATTTGAGCTAAGAAAAGACGAGAACAACGCAGAAGGCAAGATGAAACAGCTGCCAGAAGTTAGCCCAACTGTGAAGCAAGAAAGAAGAGCTCAGTTTCTCAATACTGGCAGTTTCCTTATCATTTTTGGTGCATTTGTAGTTTCCTTATCATTTTTGGTGCATTTGTAGTTTCCTTTATGTTAAGTGATACTTGCTTTTAGACATTGTTTCTTATTTATGGTATTGTTAATGTGATAATTATGCATGTTTTTGATCAAATCCATTCGTATTCACTCACATTTTCTCACTTATTGCAAAAAATCACAAAAAAAAATTTCACTCCACTTCCTTTATCGCACTGCTGTTTAGCAAAGATTTGAGGGAGGATGACGAAAACTAAATACCCATAATTGTTGATAGTATACTTTTGGATAAAATTCTGCTGATGATGTACAGGCATTGTTTCAAATCCCCAAACACCGGAGAGATAAGGAGTTAGTCCCTAGTCAACCACTTCGAGCCTAGAAGTAGGAGTTTCCTTCGGATTGCTAAACCCTTACGCTTAACCTGGGGCAGGGTAGTCTTCAGTTAACCTGATTACATACTCAAAAAAAAAGCAAAATCCCAAATACAAGATGGTTGTTCATTAATAACCCTTGACATGGCAGTCATAATCCTTCAAAAAAAAATTCAAAAGCCTGCTAAGTCGAACACCTCAAAAGGAGACTTAGGCAAAAACCAAGGCAATCCCGATGGATCTGACAAGCAAAGTCAGCCCATGCAAAAGTTAGGGATCAAAAACAAAACCAAAAAGAGGTCATCGAACCTTCGAAAAAATAAAATAAGATTCAGTGGCCACCCAAATCAAGGGGTTACTGACATCCATCAAAATAAGGTGGCTGCCGTTTCAAGCAAACCTTGAACCTTCAAGTTTACACCGTCAGGCAGGTGCAAAATTAACTAAACGTAGGTATGGAGATCATTACAAAGAAAGGGTGGGTACAAATCATACTTTGAGCCTAATATCCTTTATTTCTATAACGGAGAACTAGACCGTGTTACAACCCTCAAAAGACCTAATTGAGGCGGGGTTTATTCTGAAAGCATACTAGTGCGAGGTTGCGTAAACTGACTCCTACATATTTGCTAATCTTATGTATTGGTGTCATATTCTTGCTATATCTTTCACACCAATTAAATCAGCATTGTGTTTGGATTAACAGTCCACTCGTCACACATTTTCACATCATTCCCAATAAATGATATTTTCATAACTTGCATGAATGTCGCATTAAAATTACCATTTTTGAATGAACTATTTTAATTGCAAATTAGTAATTGGCATAATGGAAATTCCAACAAAGTGCAATCAAAGAGGAACTTGATCACTCATTGGTGTCGACCTGAATTAAGACTTTCTCCTAACCTTACGAATCTGGGGCAAGTCCTTCTGAGGTTTAAACCGGGGCAGACCACTGCAAGGCCCAGACACTGGGGAAAATGGGTTCAAGCCATATCCTGGTATAATCACTGCCAAAGTTCTCATCCCAGAAGAGAGTCCTTCAAACACCCGGCAGACTGGGGCAAACTGGTTGAACTTGGGGCAAACTAGCTGATGGTTGAGGTCAACAAGCGTCAAAGGCCTTGGGGCAGAGCAAAAGCACGACTAATACGCATTGGTTAAGTCGCTACGCTCGCGCAATCCAAACGCATTGGTTAAGTCGCTACGCTCACGCAATCCATGTGCATTGGTTAAATCGCTACGCTCACACGATAAACACGCATTGGTTAAGTCGCTACGCTCGCGCAGTCAATATGCTTTGGATAAAGTCGCTACGCTCAATGTTCGTAAGTCATCATGACATATCAGCTAGAAGTAAGGTTCTTACAAGAACAAGTATACCATTTCTGCAAAGGATCTAACTTGGGACACCAAGAGTATCCACATCTGCCTTCTGATTGTAGCACTGCCAGAAACTGTGTGTCGGGAAGTCAAATCCTTTTATCAACAAAAGCCCGATCTCACTTGGCACACCCCACAGAAAGCCCAATCTTTTATTGGCAACATCAAAAATCCACTCCAATTGGCACCTTAAATTCACCCTAAAAGTCCAGTCTTCATTGGCAACCACTAAAAGTCCACCCTCGTTGGCATCCTCAATAACCAAAGTCCAAACTGTTTTCCAACTACCGAATCCAATCCCTGGTGATGTCCCCGACAGGATTTATCCCCAGCATACCTGGTCGATGCATTATCATAAGCACGACATACAGCCTCATATCATGATCATATCAAGCATTAACATATCATTTGCATTCGCATCGTGCACTCCCTAGCAGTTACATCTTAGTTGCATGTTTGGGCATCATAAAACATTGCATTACATAGCAATGTAGCAGGATCCAGGATCAGTTCGCAATCATCTTGGTCAGTCCTCCATTGAAGTTGGCAGTATGACTCTGAAAAGAGTTAAGACCCCACGAGTTCAGGGAATTCTACTCCCCAGCAAGCCATTCTTCAACCATGCAGTTGATGATGATAATCCCCAGCAACTATTGCTCTGGTGGCTCCCCAAGCAGAGGTTACCTTAAAAAGTTTCTTGAAGGCTTTCCCCCTGCAGAGTTTGGACAACGCTGTTCCTCTAATAGGAATTTTAGCTCAATTATTCCTCAGCAAAATTATCACTCGAGATACTGCTTTGGTATCATCGAAGAGCCTTAATGGATAAGGTACTGCTTCGACCACCCGAAGAATCTCAAGTTTTGTTCGAGATACTGCTTTGGTATCATCGAAGAACCTTAGTGGATAAGGTACTGCTTCGACCACCCGAAGAATCTCAAGTTTTGCTCGAGATACTGCTTTGGTATCATCGAAGAGCCTTAATGGATAAGGTACTGCTTCGACCACCCGAAGAATCTCAAGTTTTGTTCGAGATACTGCTTTGGTATCATCGAAGAGCCTTAATGGATAAGGTACTGCTTCGACCACCCGAAGAATCTCAAGTTTTGTTCGAGATACTGCTTTGGTATCATCGAAGAACCTTAATGGATAAGTTACTGCTTCGACCACCCGATGAATCTCAAGTTTTGTTCGAGATACTGCTTTGGTATCATTGAAGAGCCTTAATGGATAAGGTACTGCTTCGACCACCCGAAGAATCTCAAGTTTTGTTCGAGATACTGCTTTGGTATCATCGAAGAACCTTATTGGATAAAGTACTGCTTCGACCACCCGAAGAATCTCAAGTGTTTCAGAGATACTGTTTTGGTATCATCGAAGAACCTTATTGGATAAGGAACTACTTCGAACACCCGAAGAATCTCAAGTTTTGTTGGAGATACTGCTTTGGTTTCATTGAAGAACCTTATTGGATAAGGTACTGCTTCGACCACCCGAAGAATCTCAAGTGTTTCAGAGATACTGCTTTGGTATCATCGAAGAGCCTTAATGGATAAGGTACTGCTTCGACCACCTGAAGAATCTCAAGTTTTGTTCAAGATACTGCTTTGGTATCATCGAAGAGCCTTAATCGATAAGGTACTGCTTCGACCACCCGAAGAATCTCAAGTTTTGTTCGAGATACTGCTTTGGTATCATCAAAGAATCTTATTGGATAAGAGGCTGCTTCGACCACCCGAAGAATCTCAAGTTGTGTTCAGAGATACTTCTTTGGTATCATCGAAGAATCTTATTGGATAAGAGGCTGCTTCGACCACCCGAAGAAATCTCGTTTATGTTTAGGGATACCGCTTTGGTATCATCGAAGGACCTTAACGAATGAGGGACTGCTTCGACCACCCAAAGAGGCTTGTTTATACCACTTTGGTATCGCGAAGGACCTTAACGAATGAGGGACTGCTTCGACCACCCAGAGAATCTCAGGTTATCTTGTTCATCTTTTTGCATCCAGCTATCCTGGGCTGGTATATCCTATCTCTTTGCATTTTTACTTGCTTGTCAGACAAATTTCGGGGTCTTCTTGTATCTAATTGACTTCCACCCTAAAAATGAACGCCATGCAGTTGTTCATTCTCTCAGATTCAAGGCAATTAGATAGGGGCATCTGTCATACCCCAAATTTGTCCTACCTTCTTCAAAATTTTCATTCGCCCGATTTAATTTTTGATTTACCTTGCTTGTACAGCGTAATATTTTGTTTTAGCAAAAATAAAATTTTTTCGCCTTTTTAGCCCAATAAATTTGTGACAAGTGACTTTTTTGTTTATTTTTACTTTGTTATTATTTTATTATTTTTGCTTTATAATTTAATTTTTATAATATGTGAATATAATATAATTTTAATTTTAGTTAATTAGTTAGAATAGAATTAGAGAAATAATTAGAATTTAAATTAGTATTTTAAATAGATTATTAGTTATTAATTATTAAAAAAAGAAAAAAAGAGAAATAGAAAGAGAAGAAGACGGTTGCAATTGATTTGAGGGTTTTGAGATTTAGGATAAATAAGGATTATTCACTGTTCATCATCAGCAATGAGGGAAAAAAACAAACCCTAATTTCCCAACACACACAGCCGCCAAACCCTAAAATCGGCCACTTCAACCATCTTCTTCTTCATTTCCTAAAGCCCCAAAATCCACCGCCGGATACCATTCTTCACCCCCAACAAACTTCTTTCGCCGTTATCCATACAAAACCCTAAGCGTCGCCACCTCAAATTCGCGACCCTCCATCGAACACAAATCCGCCATTAAACCATTCACATCACCAGCAACGCAACCCTTCGCCTTTACTTCCATTGCCATCACCTTTAAGACCCTTCATCGTTCACTTCCACAACACACATACAAACACTCTTCGTTCACTTCGAGCTACCGGACACACTCCTTTCGAAACTGCTGTAGATGATCACTTTAAACCGCGATTCGAATCCATCAAGGAACTGCAGCCAAGAGCAGTGCTAGGATGGAAACCAGAATGGTGCGAATAAGACGTGTGGAGGAAAACCGAAGCCATTCGAAGGCGCACGCCATTCAAGGTTGCTATAGTGGTTGATGTGTGACAAAGATGGCGCACAGGATTCAGTTCTCGTCGGCTTTTTATGGAGAAACTTCTCCATGAAAGTATAACCTCAAACTCAAAGCTATACGCACCATACCGCGGAACCGTGGCGAAGAAGGATAAGCTTGAGTTTTCTCACATTGGAGCAACTGCAACAATACTAACAACTCTGAGTTCTTAAAGCGGCAATAACAAACGTCACACGTTGTTATGAACTCGATCTCACTCGCGGCTCCAGCACGAGCATAACCAGTTTCAGAAACATTTGTGGTTAATGCAACTGATGCTATTGGAGGAATGCCACAATTTCTGATAAGTCTCCCTGTTTCGAGTCAGCTACAGCTAACACAAAGCTCCAAACGACGTGGACATTGGCGAGGTTTCTTATGGTAACACTTCAAAACCAGGTAGCAGCAGAGCGCGATTCGGTTCGAATGTTTCGACTCATCTTTGATTTAAGACTCTAAATCGCCGTGGTTAACTTTTGAACCAATTTCTTGGTGTTAATACTACTACTTTGCATGTATTAAATTCCATACATGATAAACGGATGGTTGTGTCAAGATGAGTTACTATTGCTGCGTGTATTTTGGTCCTGTTAGTGATGCATATGCGTGAGTTGAGTTCAAAAACAGTAACTGTCTATTTTAGTTTTTGCAAGATATATGAGATGTATGCTGTTCTGAATTCTCTGCCATCACATGGTAAGTTTCGAACTCGCGAAATTCGTTTTTTCTATTCTATTTGGGCTGGCTGTTGATTTTGTGCAGGTCGTGACGTTGCTGAATCTCGATATCAGATGTGTTTCCAATCACACGAGTTTGAAGCCGCAGGGAATACGTTCCATGAATCATGGCGTCAGTTACGCTCAATGCCATAGCTAATGCAACTCCGCGTCTCCGGCTTCGATTATCAACATCGATACCGTCAACTTCTATCCACATTGGATTTGAGACAGCAAGTCAGTCCCAGCTGCTGTTGGATATTGTTTGTTTTGTTCTTTTTTGACAGGTTGAGACATTGCCAAGTTTCGTCACACGTCGACTACACAACCGTAACTGGATTCTCGCAACATGCAGCGGCCGCCAATCCACCTCACTTCTTCTTCTCAAAAGAAATCCAGCCACCACAAAAAACCCATCAACCAACCATCTTACATCTTTGAGCTCCGTCTCTCACTATTCGATAATAACCACAATAGAGTCAACAAAAACATAATAGCAACGGTGAAGGTTCTTGTAAAGGTTGCGACATCACCAAGTTTCGGCTACACAATGGCGAAATTCTGCTAGTTTCAGCTTTCGACACAAAAAACGCAACCAAACAGTTATAAGAATTTTCTGCTAAGGATTCTTCTCCTTTCCGCTAACTGTCTGCTAAGTTTCGAGTTGTACATGCAACCTCTGTTTTTTTTTCTACATTTCTCTCAGCAGTACTCCAGCTCTGAAGCACTCATTCAGTTTTAATGCATGGAAAGTCAAGTAGCTACAATCAACAACCGCCGCGGATGTTACCATGCTATCATTCATGCAAAAATGGGAATTCTTTTTGTTTGTTGTTAATTACTTGTGCAGGTATCAAGTCTGATGCAGGGTGAGTGAACATCATCGCGACAAACATTGAAGTGTTGCTTCTTGTTGGATTCTGGTTGATGTCAACTGGCGCACGTCCCCTGTTCTGGCAAAGTTCATCGGTTTCGGTTACGGTTGAGTTTATGTAGATTTGGTTTCAGAAATAACAACTTCAACTTCAATTTCGTCTCCGGTAGTCCATTCATAGCAACAACTTGCATATCCTCGTGAGATTTGTGATTCAAATCACTTTCTTCGATTTCTATTCAACAACAACACACTGCTACAACAAGTGTTAGTTTTCTTGCAACAACCATAATTATCTCACAACAAGCTTGACAGATTTCCGAATCGTAGTTTGGTAATAGCTCCAACATTGGTAATCCTTTGATTTTGAGTTTTATCTTGTTTCAACCATTAAAAATTTTAACTTCAATTTAATGCTGGTGTGCTGTGTCATTTTACGGCACTATGTTTTGTCCATTTGTTTGGAATATTTTGGTATGTTACTTTCCAATCACTTGTATACCGCTACTACTGCTTGTGTTACATTTATTGTTGTTGTTAATCTCGTTCAATATTTCTGCTTGCATGGTCGTTTGAGTTGTTGTTGGCTATTGTTATGTTACTGCTGTCGTATTGTAGTTATCACCAAATCGCAAAGTTGTTTTAAATCGTAAACATGTTGAACCGGGGCTGTTTTAGTTACTCAGGTGTTGATTTTTTAAAAACCATGTTGCTAAGTCTTGAATTTTAATGTGAGGATTGTGTATCATGGCTATCAAACTCTAAGTATCTTGTTAATTATGTTGTTTTTGTCATTGATACATGCTTAAAGGATTTAGATACATTCATGCTTTCTAGTTCCATTACTTGGAGCTTTTACCAACAACAGTTATTAAGGCAATGTCGTAGGTAATGTGTGGCACTGATATAATTGGGGGAATAAAATAAGGTAGTAAAAATGAATTTGCATTTCATAGATAGAAAAATGTAATGTATATTGATGCAGACAGGTTCGGTCTGCTACATTGATATAACCATTGCATTTATCACATGTATATAGTATTATTTATAAATATTGTAAAAATATTCAAATTGTTTTTTTTGAAAACATTATAACAATTTTGTCACTTATTTCTCAACATATTTAATCTATATTTTTCCTAATTAATTTATCAAAAATAGTGGGCTCTTGGGGTCTAGCATCCCTTGAGTCCTTGAACAACCGCTCTCGAGGCGTACGCCTTGAGTTGTGGTATTTCTGTCTTTCGGTTTCCAAAATGTTTTTCACTCAAATTAAAATTTACAAAAGATATTTTTAAATCAATTTTATTTAATTATATGTTTTTATAAGGAATTCCAATTATTCTTTCTTTTAAAAAATATATTTCAAAATTATTACCAAATAATATTTTAAATATTAAACTTAAACAAAACTACTTTATTAATTAAGTTAAAATCTTTTTTTTTTTTAAGATATTAAACCTTTTTCAAAATAATGGATTATGATTAATTTTTTTCAAAACAATTAGTTATGATTAATTTTTCCTCAAAACAATTAGTTATGATTAACTTTTCTCAAAACTTTTTACAATTGATTAATTTATTTTATATATGAAAATTAAAACTATTTTCTTGATTAAATTAAACTATTTTTCTTAATCAAATTTTAAAACAATTGAATTCTTGGATCTCGCCTTCCTTGAATTTTTAAGCAACCGCTCTCGAGGTGCACAACGTGAATTGTGACCCTTCCGATCTTATTTTCTAGAATATCTAGCGCGCCTAGTCCGAGTACGCTAATATTTTCAATTTTTTTTAATCAAATCACGAAAGAATCGAGTTCTTGGAGTCGTGCATTCTTCGAATTTGAGAGTGACTACTATTGAGGCGTACGCCTTGAATGGTGTGTCGTTCGAACTTTCGTTTCTAAAATATTTCCATAATTATTTGGACAAGTATTCACTGTCCAACAAACACTATTTCATAATTAGTGGGATGTAAAAGATTGTTGTTAGGATCTAGCATTCCAACGATATCCCGACTAATTGTTTACGAGGCCGACGTCTCGCTTACCGAATAGTCGTCCTTCCTCCTAAATGTCCAACTCGTCTAACCTTGTTCCTCACCTTCATACGATCGAGTCTAAACCCTAATATGTTTCTAAACCATACGCCAAATTCAAATTATTTTCTTAATTACGAAAGAACTGAGTTCTTGGAGTCTCGCACTCCTTGAATCCTTGAGTGACCACTTTTGGGGCGTACGTTTTAGGTTGTGGATTACTCGACCTTTCGTCTATAAAATATATGCCCTAACTATTTGGACAAATATCGTCATTGTCCATTCAAATACAGTTTCATAATTAATTGAATGAAAAAGGTATCATTGGGATCTAGCATTCCAATAATATCCCGATTAATTGATTGCGAGGCCGACGTCTTGTTTAACGAGTAGTCGTCATTCTCCCTTAAAATATTTTATCCAACCCTCTTTTCTCGCCTCGTGCGATTGAAACTTTCTCAAACATATTTCGTAATTATTCGAATGAAAAGGTGTTATTGGGATCTAGCATTCCAATAATATCCCGATTAATCGATTACGAGACTGACGTCTCTTTTATCGAGTAGTCGTCATTCTCCCTTAAAATATTCAATCCAACTCTTTTCTCGCCCCGTGCGATCGAAACCTTAAACCTATTCAAACCCATTCTCTTTCCTAAACCAAAACACCCAATACGATAAACCTAATTCCTTGCCCTCGTGCGATTTCTAGCCCAAACACTTTCCGAAAGAACATTGTTTAGTCCCTTCTTCCGCGCATAACAAACTCGTGCTTCAGCCTCCCCTAGCGAGCAAACAAGCCAACGTTTAGCAGTTAGAACGCGACCTAAATACTCGTTCATTTTCCAAACCTTTTACCGTAGTTAGCCGAACTACGGCTGCTCTGATTTCTCATTTATCAATGAGAATACGTAGGCATAGGATTGCGATGATCCTAGCGAGCACTTTTCCACTTTTCCTTCTTTCTCACACCTTTTCCAAGAACATTGTTTAGTCCCTTCTTCCGCGCATAACAAACTAGTGCTTCAGCCTCCCCTAGCGAGTAGACAAGCCAACGTTTAGCAGTTAGAATGCGGCCTAAACACTCGTTCATTTTCCAAACCTTTTACCGTAGTTAGCCGAACTACGGCTGCTCTGATTCTTCATTCCCTCTTGAATGTAAGATACGTAGGCACAAGATTGCGATGATCTTGGCGAGCACATTCCCCTCTTTTTCCCGTAGTCCCACGAACTACGAATGCTCTGATTTTCCACTTCTTACAAGTGAAGATACGTAGGCACAAGGGCCCCAATCCTTGGCGAGCACCCTATTTTAAAACCACCCATTCCCCCATAGGAGAAACCTTAGAAGAAAACAAACAGCTTAGCTAACTTTACTCTCGAATCGAATCAAGAGGTTCCCGTTGAGTATAACGAATGTAGAGGGTGCTAATACCTTCCCTCTGCGTAACCGACTCCCGAACCTAGAATATTGGTTGCGATGACCATGTTCTTATCTCTTCAAAGGTTTTATCGATATTTTCCTATTCCATCCTTGGAATGAATAAAGTTCGGTGGCGACTCTGTTTCGAACAGTATTTTCCGCGTCCATCGCGAGGATCGTATTTTTCGAGGTACGACACAATCCATGTGTGCATTTTCTAATTTCTCTTAAGACAATCACTATAAATTATGTGTACGGGATGCTTGCATACTTGTTTCATCAAACCTTGCTCTGTTTTGGACTGTCCATATGCTCATGCTTTTGGTTGTGACCAAAGTTACCTAAACAATGATGCTATCGAATTTTTCAGTGAGTGTGTTGTATGGGAAAAAAATTGTACCATTGAATTACTTGTTTAAAAATACACAATTTTCATTTTTGTTTCACCTCATTTGGTTAAGTTTTGACTAAGTTCAACTTCTTCATGCAAATTACCTAAGTTTCCTTACTTTGCTTTGCCCTAGTTTTACCCGCATTGGTACACCAACTTTGAATGATCATAAGTTGCTCATTTGTTATGCTATTGATGATATTATTTTTGAAAACTACTCTTTATCATGTCTAATTTCATTTAGCAAAGAAAAAAAATTCAAGGATCATTACCCTAGAAAGACTTTGATTCACTTGAAAAACATGTGTTTTTAGGGTTTTCACCATGGTGTTTGTAAACATTTTCAACTTGTAACTTGATTTTTCTTGTGAGATTGATATTGTGTGATTCATATATGTTTTTTAACATGTTTAAATGCTCAAATATGTTTGATTCCTTGCCTTAATATGTTCATACTTGCTTTTGTGAATACATATGTGTGAGAAGGGCCTTTTGAGCTTCAAATGTGAACCTTAACATGATTCTTGATGTTGTAACCTCTTGAATGTGCTTACCATGTCTTATCCTACTTGTCTATGTGTGTTTTTAGAACCATAACATGCTAGGGTTTATGTTTTGTCTTGGTTGTTACCATGAACATTGTTTTGTTTTCTCTTATGAAACCTTGTACTTATACCTTGATGTTATCTTACTCTTTGCCTTTTCATGTTGTCACATGTTTATCTTAATCCATTTTGGTTGTCACCTTGCTTTATCATGAAAAATATTGTCACATTTGGTCTTACTTGATTCATGCCTCATCTTTGGTTTGATTTGCAACTTACATGCTTGATATTTACTTGTTCATGTTTATCTCTGTATGTTCATTAATGATGTAACCTCTTGAACATGATCCCATGCCCCTACCTTACTTGTTGTGAGGTCTTGTTAGAACCATAACATCTTTAGGATTGAATTTTGTTTTTGAAAGTTAACTTTTGAACATGTATGATTTCTCTTGGACTTTGAACTTCTTACTTGATTTGTTGCAACATTTCTTGTATGTTTACTTGTGCTTGATTGTCATCAATGTGTGATTGTCATTATTATGTTGTTACATTTAACATTTCTTTGAGCCCCTATGATATGTTTGCCTCAAGTTGTAACTTGCTTGCACCTAAAACTTGCTTGAATCACATTTTGTTGTCTTAATGGTTGTTACCTCATTGCTCTTCATCTTTGTCAAGTTGTTTTAAAATTAATATACCTCATATGCTTGGTCTTGTAAAGACCTCTATCATTATATTATAATATCTTTGTGTTTTATTGGTTGTAACCATTAGATTTGATTGTAATCTTTGCTTGATGTGGTTACATGCTTGCATATCTCTTCTTGGTTGTCACCATACTCTTTTATATGTTCATCATGTATGAATGAATGCTCATGTATTGCTTTGTTAAGTTATTCCCCAAGTGATGAAACTTATTAGTTCTTATCCGGTTGCCTCATCTTTTCCCATTCCAAAGGAAAGTCTCTCTATTGACCCTTGGGTCTTAGATAGCTCATTACCCTCCCTTTGACTTTGTTAAGTCATCTTTGAACCATAACTTAGTTAAGTTAGAACATATTATCCATTAGACTTTTGATTTAAGTCTAAAAGACATATCCCTTGTTAAGAGTACCCTTCAATTAGAACCTTAAGATAGAGTTTGTTAACTCTATGTAAGGATCATTGTCATGGTTACTTACTCCCCGCTTGGTTTTTATCAAAGTCAATTTCCTTTGAGTGTTAAACTTAGATCTAGAGAGTTTTGATAAACTCTACACAAGCATTGTTATGTTTGTTCCCCTTTGAACCTTGATCATCATCAAGTGTTCATCTATCCTCAGTGAGGTGAACTACGGTTGCTCGGATTCTATCCTAGTTAGGATATGTAGGCAGAGGATGCGATATCTTTGCGAGCAAATTTAGAAACTATCCCTAGGTCTTTACCTACACCCTTAACCTTATACCCTATCCCAAACCATAGCAAACATCTAACAAGTATAACATACAAACAAACAAAAGGTTCATGTAGAGTACTACAAATGTTTAGGATGTGGAATACTTACCTTAGACATAACCAATCCCTGATCCCCGATCTCCTAGCGTTGTTATTACATCGCGCAAAAGGTCTTTCTTTTTTTAACCTTTCCTTTGGATAAATCAAAGTCCGGTTGTGAATTTTAAGAATTAAGATTCAAGTTAATCAATAGCTTGACATTACGATTTTCACCGCAACAAGAAGTTGACATTGTTACTGTTATTTGGATAAAAAGTCTAACGTAATATTTTAAACAGGTCTAAAATCATACTCCTTTCGTCCCACAATGAGTGACCCATTTGGAATAAGAGAACATCCCAAAATGAATGACCCATTATAAGTTTCAATTCATCTTTTTCAATTTTACCTTTCAATTAATATTATTTTCATCATTCTCAATACATGATAAGGGTATTTTAGCAAAAATATCACTCTATTTTATTTATTAGTTTTTCTTAATTTGTATGAAATAGTCAATTGAATCACTCATTATGAAACTGAGAAAGTACTAAGGTACATTGACAATGAAAACCAAAAATAAATTCTAAGTTCAAGTTAAAAAAAAATTTTTAACCTATTTTTTAGTTAATGGGTTATATATGATACATAGACATTACTCATGCCCATGAAAAGTTTTCAATAAGAATAAATAGTCAATTTAGTCTTCAAACTATCTCATTCTATCAATTTAGTTCTTAAATTATTAAAATCAACAACTAACTCCTTAAACCTTTACTATTTCATTCCACTAATAGGTTCCTAAATTATTATTTAGCAGTTAATAAAAAATATCAAATTGACAAGAAAATGATAGTTTAGTAAATAAATTGAATGCTTATTCTTTTATATCAAGAATGAATGGTTACTTAGAATTGCCACCATATAGATAGAATTCTAAAGAAGAAGAGTTAAAATTTATGTAAATAATAATAATAATAATAATAATAATAATAATAATAATAATAATAATAATAATAATAATAATAATAATAATAGAGATGAATACGTCAAATACGATCTCGACACGGATATGACAATATTGATAATAATTTTAAAATATAAATAAATTAAACATAATCATACAAATTCATGTATATATCCAACACAAATATGCATATATCTGACACAACATAACATCAATATAATTTTTAAAAGGTATGGGTGTTATATAAGTAATATAAAAATATTAAACGAGAAGAGAAGAGTTTGTTTCTCTATAGTCCCACCTTAATTTTTTGTTTTTGTTTTTCTCTTATAAGAAAATCATTGCAATAATGATTTGCTGAACACATTAGTAAAACTTCCATTTATATTTATAAAAAATCTACTCAAGAAAACTCAGTGATTAGCATTATTTTAACAGCCCTAGTATTATTACTAGTATCTTTGTGGCACTATAATATTTTTCACTAAAATAAAACACCTTTATAAGCTGCAATATAATATTAATATTAAAACACCTTCAACTAAAAATTAATATTATAATTCAAAGTTGGAAACTAGGAAGAAGGAGATTCTTGTATGTGTTATGGTGATTATTGGAATTAGCAATAACAAGGACAGAAAATTGCAGATACAAAACGATGGGATTCTTCATGTTGTATCTTTCATGGCAGTCGCAAGTACAATAATAATTAATTAAAGTTTTTAAATTAATATTGTTCTGTAATGGCAGTAATGTCGGATTGCACTTTTCATATAACCATATCTTATATCCATATTCCTTTCAATGTACAGAAGATTGAGCTGTAATAACTGACACAGTTGAGGCAGTAAATGAAGTCAGCATATATTATAGAAAATCATTTTTGAGTATATACCTTGTGGAGATTTCGAAAAGTAATTAAATATAACCTTCAAGTAGGTAAGGATTTGTAGGCCAAAAAAAGTAGGTAGGGATTTTTTTTTCCAAGTATTGGTAGGTAAGAGTTGAATAATTTAAAATGAAATGCATATAAAAAATAAAATAAAAATTTAACAATAGATTAGGGGTGACAACAAATAGTAGGCATATCCAACTTCTCAAAAATAAATAAATACAGCTACAATCTTTCATCTATCTCTTTTTTTTTTTTTTTTTAAATAATAAAATTGTATATGGAATTATCTTTTGATTTTTGTGAATTCTTCATTGATTTTCTTTGATATGCTATATTTAGTTTCTGCAACGGGTTTTTATTACTATTCTGACAATTGCAATTATTTTGCAAAAGTCTTTTCTCCTATCTTTTTTGATGACCGGTTCAAAAGCAACTTGTAATCATAACGTTACTCTTGTCCTTCGATCAACGATTTACATCCTTTAAGACAATGCTTCATCAGTTATTGCTTCAATCAACGAGGAGCCTCAACCATACTAAGATCTACAAACTTCGATAGCAACTAATCAGTCGATCGCAACTCCTCAACCACACCATATCACTAGTTCTCAATCAATTGTTCAAGAATCTCTTCAAATTCCTTTGTTCCAACATCACATTCCTCCTACTTAGTTCTCGCTTCCTTCATCACAACATTAAATTTCTCCCCCTCAACAACTCTGAGCATCATATGCGAATGAAATCATGTTAAAGATCTTCAATCTTTTACAACAGTAAAACGTGAGGCTCCTTTACATAGAAGAGAACCAATAAGAGATAGCAACTCAAATAATAACTCAACTTAATTACAACACTACCACTTCGAAGCCCACATGAAGTATGCTCCTATCAATGTTGAGTTTAAACCGTCAAGAGAGAGAATCTTGTAGAAGTGCTCCAATACAGACTTCAAGGAAGCTAAGGTAAAATACACCTCTCTTAAAATTTTGAAGCTTTCATAAAAGCCATGAACAGGAGACTGATGAATGATCCATCAAAACAATACAATAGAAAATTTGATTAAGAAGGAAGACTTAAAGGATACTTCAAGGAAGACACACAAGGGGAAAAATAGACAAATGGATTCTCGATAAAAAGGTGTCTGGCAAAGTGAATCCCAAATAGAAAGCGTTCTCGCTGCCAAGGTGACACATCGTCCAAAAAAGATGGTAAAAGCAATTAAAGGAACTAGTAAAGGAAGAGTCCACAATGAAGAGCATGAAGACGTGAAAGGGAAACGACCCTTTTAACTTTCATCTATGGGGGTTATCACTTTATTGCATCCATTACAAGAAGGTTCCCATCACCAAAGATGTCACCCATGGGAACTACAAAGAGAAAAATAGCCTCAATAATGCATGCTGATCAGAATAGGGAACCATACTCAATCGAGAGCTTTGAACAACCAATTTTTGTCTTTATGGACAACGAGAATATATGGGGAGTTCCCAATGAAATATTCTTGTTGTTCATCATAATAGCCATGGTTAACTTTGATGTTTCTAGAGTTCTTAGAAGATGTATGGACTGATGCAACTATTTGACATTCCTGAATGGAACTTGGACAATATCTTGATGGATTTTGTGATTGGTTTTACGAATACTCATAGGAAATTTGATGCGATTTGGGTGATTGTTGATAGACTTACTAAATTGGAGAATTTCACCCCGATTAAGATCAGTTTTTCATTGCAGAAGTTGGCTAAGATTTATATTCTTGCGATTGTGAAGCTTCATGGTATTCCATCGAGTATTGTGTTTGACAGAGACCCAAGTTTCACGTCCAGGTTTTGAGAGAGTTTGTAGCAGGCCTTGGATACTAAGTTGAGGTTGAGTTCTGCTTATCATCCGCAGACCAATGGTCATACTGAGAGGACTATCCAGTCTCTGGAGGACTTGTTAAGGACTTGTGTCTTAGAGGAAAGAGGTGGTTGGAACGATTATCTACCGCTTATTGAGTTTACGTACAATAACAACTACTGTTCTAGTATTAGAATGACACCATTTAATGCTTTGTATGGAATGAGGTGTAGGACTTCTCTGTGTTGGTATGAGTATGGAAAGAATGTTGTACTTGGATAAGAGATTGTACAATAAACTACTGCAAAGGTGAAGATGATCCAAGAGAAGATGAAGTCGTCTTAGAGTATGTAAAAGAGTTACCATGATAAGAGAAGGACGACTCTTGAGTTCTGAGAAGGTGATCATGTATTTTTGAGAGTCACTCATATGACTGGTGTTGGACGAGCGTTGAAGTCTAAGAAGCCTAATCCTCATTTCATTAGTCCATATCAGTTACCTAACCAGTTGGATCTATTTCTTACATGGTGGCCATGCCACCATCCCTTTCGAATCTGCATGTGTTGTTCATGTCTCCCATATTAGAAAATATATTCTCAATCCATCTCATATAATCCAAATGGATGATATGAAAGTGAGGGATAACCTAACTATCGAGGCGTCACCTATGAGGATTGAGGATCGATGATCGAGAAGTGAAGAAACTAAGAGGTATGAGATTAATTTAGTAAAGGTTATTTTGGGAGGACTTATTAGAGGGAGCGTAACGTAGGAGCTGGAGAGCTAGATGAAGGAATCTTATCCGGACTTATTTTCGCCAGGTAATTTTTGTTGGCAAAAATATTTTTAAGTAGGGGAGAGTTGTAACACCCCAATTTTAAATTCATATTTTATTTAATTATTGGAGTGTTTATGGGTGTTAATTGTGATATTTTGGTGATATATGGGTATTTTAGTAATTTAATAATGACTGAGATTACAGAGTTGAGAGCGAAAAAATAAAATAAAATAAAATATATTTAAATTATTGGAGATGATTAGACAATTTTAATTATTTAGTAATAATTGGAGAAAATATAATTATTAGGAATAATTCACATTTTTAGATTTTTTATTTAAATAAAATAAAGTGTTACATTTTATTAAAAAAATTTTTTTAATGAAACATGAGCGTCAGATTTCTTTGGTGGGTGTGAGTGTGATGGTGTAAGTCCAATTGAGATTTGGGGTATATTAGGTTATTATATATTCTAAAGAGAGCACTACAACAAATAATACTTTTTATGACGAAGTTAACACCTCGAACAATAGAAAACAAGGGAATAGATACTGGTAGCGTCAAATTTTATTTTTTTAAAAAGAAATTAATAATCCTTTACCTCGATTTTTCAAAAAAATGAGGGAATATATCTATAAGGGAGCTCGCTTCAACACCTAGTCTTTGCATTTATGTTTTTTTCCAATTGTTTAGTTTGTATTTCTCACTTGGCGCCTTTTCAAGTTCCTTTTTTATCATTGTAATTTTTTTATTTTGCATTAATCAATTTACCTCGGCGACATGGTCCAACTGAGAGGCAATATATCTTATATTAATCAATTTTAAAATACTATTTTCAAAATCTTATTTTAATTTCTTATTTGATATGTTTAAATATCTCGATTATACAACAAAAATTGACGTTATGTATCTTTTAATTGAATTCCTAGAATATGACGTTATTGTGTTTTTTTTATATTTTATATTTTTAATTAATACTATCACGTCGAATTTTATATAAAACTAACATGAAACATTTATTGCATGAGATACTTTAGACTACAATCTAGTTAATTTCTAACTTTTCATTTACCTATCAACGCTCAAACGTCATTTTGTCACTCTCATTTCGCAGAAACCCTAGACAATTTTCAAGTTGATATTTGTTGCGGTTAGAATATGATATCAAATTATTAATTAATTTGAATCGCATCTTTAGTTCACAACCGCTCTTTGATTTATCCGAAGGAAAAGGTCAAAAGAGGGAAAACCTAATTTTGCATCGTGAAGACAATGCAGGGAGAGATCTAGGTAAGGGGTTGGTTAAGCTTAGGGAAGGTACTAGCACCCTAAACTTCTGTAGTACTCTACAGGAACCTTTTGTTTATTGTATGCTTTTTTATTTTATTATCTGTTTGAAATATATTGCTAAGGGATAGAGTGACCTAAAAGAGCTAACGGTTAGTCCTAAGTTTACTCGGCAAGACGTCGCATCTTGTGCCTACATATCCTGACGGGAATGGAATCAAAGTAATTGTAGTTCCCCTCGAAAGGGAGGTTAGAAACGTCTTGACTGTGGTCAAGGTTTCATTGGGGAGTAAGCGTTCATAGGGAAGCGCCTACGTGGAGTCTTGAAACTCCTATTTCTACGTTGAAATTGTTAATTGAAATTAGGGTTAAATTAAATATTCCACGGCGGGAAACCCTAAAATAGAGTACGACGACTCTTTGACCTAATGCTAGGGTAAAGGGTATTTTCGTCCACGGCGGGACACCTAGGCGATTAGGGTTTTAAAATGGTCAAACGTTAGGGTTATTGACTCGGCGGTCAAACGGCTAGACCTAATCCTTCGGAAGGAACATAACGCTAAATCATGCAAAACATGGCAAAATATTATATGGCAGAAATAAAGTGCGGAAAGTAAAAAAAGCGTCGCGACGATCACTCACGTAAATTACAAATCCCCAAAAAATGCAAAATAAAATAAACCGCGACCATGGCCTCGCGTAAATTACATCCATGGAAGAAATTACAAATATGATAACGAAATATTTAATTAATAATAATCGGAGACCGACTAAAACCTAGCGGAAAACAAATAGAGAACGTTAGTGAAAAAAAAGTTAGGCGAAAATCAATGACAAATAATAAAGCAAAGAAAGAAAATGCAATTTGGAAATTTATTATTTTATTAATTTTGAAAAATTTTATTTTTAATTTCTGAAAAAAGAAATTTAATCTTAATTTTTAAACAATGGCTTTTAATAAAAACATTTTAGTTTTAATTTTTTTTTAAAAAGGATTCAATTTAAATTTAAAAAAAAAAAAGAAGTTTTAGTTTTAATAAAAAACAGTTTTAATTTTTTATATTATAAGAACAGAGTTTTAAAACAAGGTTTAACTAGCAAATATTTTTTTAATTAAACTAACCATTTATTATGACATAATTACAATTTAAAGAAAATCAGAATAATAATAATAATAATAATAATAATAATAATAATAATAATAATAATAATAATAATAATAATAATAATAATAATAATAATAATAATAAGAAAAATAAAAAAGGGAAAAATAGGCTTCACGCTGAAGCATTTCAATCTTTAGGTTTTTAGAAACCCCATCTTCTTCTTCATCACGGTGGCGGCGTCGTTGCAGCTCCTTTGAGCTTTGCTCCATTCTTACATGGCCGAAAACGATTTCTCTCCTTCTTCTTCGGTATGTTCCACCTGAAAACAACAGAAAAACTTTTTTATTGACAAAAAGAACTGCTCACCTCGTTCGGGGTTCGAAGCGGTTCGCGGTGGTTTTGCACCGTTTGGTGGATTTGCTGACGCTTTCCTCTTCTGATAAGTCGTGAGAACGACCACCGTTTTTTCCTTTTGTGTGCTCTCCCCTCACTTATGTTTATATAGGTAACCAAATTAGGGTTAACTTTAACCTAATGCCTATTTTAAAGCCCAACTTAAATAATTAGTCAAAGGTAAAAAAAACAAACTAAAACAAACTAAAAAGAATAAAATCTTTTCTAATATTTTTAATTTTATGATTTTTGGATGCTTTTATGAATAATATGGAAAAAAGTGAAAAAATAATATTTTTTTTAAAAAATAATTTAAATAAAATACGAAAATAATAATTAAAAACTATTTTTTTTATGAAAATAGAAAAGTTAGAATAAAAATAAAAGAAAAACAAAAAGTGAAGAAGGTGGGATTCGAACTCTCGACCTCTCACACTCACAACTCCTTACACACGGTCTCTTGCCAATTGTGCCATTTTATTCATTCAAAATAAAGTGACACTAGAAACCATGTAAAGGTAGGACAAATTTGGGGTGCAACAGATGCCCCTATTTAAATAGCTTCACCGGATGATTTGAGCAGCGGAGACTCGAGAAATCGCAGTGAAAGGGATTTAAATACAGATAACCGGAAATTTGGCCCCTAGATGCAGTGATATGCAACGATATGGACAAAATAACACAAACTATAATGCTGACAATGCCATGAATCTAATATGATGCGTATGATGGAATGATGAATGCAAGGATGCAGACGACACGACGTCATAGGGGACAGCGCAACGCAGAATTGCACTGGGGAAGAAGACACGCGGTGGTGACAAGGTAACATAGGATTCACACGGAGACAGGACCAGGTAAACGACAGACGCTAGAGTTTTCGGGACATTTCTTGAAGAGATCGAGCGGGATCTTCAGAACTCACCGGAAAACATATAGGGAGAGACAAACATCAGAACATTTCGGAAGAACATCGAAAAGGAGACACGTCGTATCTAGAAGAATGTCAGATAGACATGACACGAAATAGTCGATGGGTGCCAAGTAAACTGGACTTTGTCCGTAAGGTAAGACGCGGATAAAACACGACCTCGGGGAGAAAAATGCAAATGGGGATAAAACACCCATGCTGCCAAGTAACTAAATTCGTCTACAAGGTAAGACGCGGATAAAACATGACCTCGGGGAGAAAAATACAAATGGGGATAAAGCACCCATGATGCCAAGTAAATAAATTCGTCCACAAGGTAATACGCGGGTAAAACACGACCTCGGGGAGAAAAATGCAAATGGGGATAAATCACCCATGATGCCAGGTAAATTGGACTTCGTCCACGAGGTAATACGCGGGTAAAACACGACCTCGGGAGAAGAAGCAAATGGGGGATAAAACACCCATGATGCCAGGTAAATTGGACTTCGTCCATGAGGTAATACGCGGGTAAAACACGACCTCGGGAGAAAAAGCAAATGGGGATAAAACACCCATGATATGCACATGTGTATAAATCATGCTATGATAGATGATCAAATGACAATGCAGATGTCGACGACAAGGCTCGACTCTGTTGGTAAGATGACAAGACTGGAAGACTTATTCCTCAACCCATACATCACTATCATTATGTTAAATTGTATCACGCTGATAGTCCCTGTAGGAAGGATGAAAAGCTACTCGGGGATTCTTCAAATAAACTACCCCAGATTGGATGAACTGATAATTGTTTCTCGTAAAATGATTGTTTTACTGTACCCTCATAAGGCTTGCCCCAGTATGAGTTTTGATAAACCAAATCTGAGAAGATCTTGCCCTGAAGAAATCTTGAACTGATTCTCAGACGAGATGTAAAAGGAACTTGCCCATGATAAGATCACTTGACCAAGTTTCTTGATTGTTTGAAAATTCCTTAGAGGAAAGCCAGTTTGCAAACAAAGTATATTCATACAAACATGGTAATGCAAAGTTCATGCGACTTTTGAAGTCAAAGTTTTTTTTTAAATGGAAAATACATGAGTCGTCAGTCAGAACACGACGGTCAATACGCTCAAAGTTTAAAACAAAGGTGTATTGTCAAAATAAATGATTCACAAAGACCTTTTGGAGTCAGCTTACGCAACCTTGTTGTAGTATGCTTTCAAAATAACCTTGCTTCAATTAGGTCTTTTAAGGGTTGTAATGTGGCCTGATTCACGCTTTAAGAAACAAAGGATAAAGGCTCAAAATTTATTTGTACCCACCCACTCTACGTGATGATCTCCAGTCCTACGCTAAGTTAACTCCTATTATGCATTCAGGTTCCTATAGGCTAGGAATTGCACTGATGGTAGCAATGATGGTTCAGAAGTCAATGGACCTATGAAAAGCAACCACTACTTCCTTATGATATTTGGTCATTTTGACATTGAGGATTTTCAGGGTAAAGATTTAAAACTCCTCTTTGTATTATCCCTAAATTTTGCCTGAACTGTTTATTTTGAAAGTTACAGTCAGCGGGATGCCCCGGTTTTGCCTAAGTCTCCTTCATAGGTTTTGACTTAGCGGGCTCTTTCTTTTGATTTTTTTTGAAACATGACAGCCTGGTTTAATGATTATGGTGAACCATCATTGGTTTTTTGGCTTAAAAATAAATCTTTGACACTTGTTTGTTGTGTGTGAAGGAAAATTGTAAGTGCGCCCTTTATATGAAAGGTATATTGCATGAACACATAACCGAGTTAACTGAGAACTACCCATCCCCAGGTTAAAATTGCATTTTTTTTTGTAAAGAAAGGAACTCCAACTTCTAGGCTCGAAGGGGTTGACAAGGGATTAACTTCCTTATTTCTCCACTGTTTGGAAATTGAAACAATGCCTTACATCGTCAACAAGGTTTGATTGAAAGCATACTGACATCAATTATGGGTATAACGTTATCATCATCCTCCCTCCAATCTTAGCATATCAAAAATTTGGACAAAAAGTAAATCTTTGAAAAATAAAGCATAAAGATGCAAATAGTAGGCAAAATGAATTGAATCAAAAGTCGCAATACTCATTTCATTAATGTAAAAGTACAAACATAATTTGAAAGCAAACAGCTAATACGAAATAAGGAGAATGCAAACAACAAGGAATAAAAGGCCTAGTGATAAAACTTCATTTCTGATGCACTGGCAAGGGATCCTTCTGAACACTCAGATGATTGTCTGTAAAATCAAGTATTCCGGTTCTAACCAATTCATGCACTCTAGCCTTCAGCGCAAAACAATGTTCCAAGTCGTGGCCTGGGGCACCCTCGTGAAAAGCACAATGGAGATCGGTCCTGAACCCAACCGGAGGGGGATTAGGAGGAGGTGGCGAAGCCTTTATGGTGATCAGTCCTCGTCGAACCAAGTCAAGATATAGATCGGTGTAAGTCATGGGAATAGGATCAAAGTGGCTTCTGTTCCATTTATGGTTTTGTCTGATAACTGGGCGTTGAGTAGTCTGAGTTGGCTGTCCTTTGGCAATCAGTATTTGAAGCATTTCAGTGAGCTTAGTCATGTCTGACTTCAACTCATCGATTTCCATTCGGATCTCTGCATTGTATGTCTCTTGCTCTGACATCTTAATGTCTATAGTTAGCCCTGGTCTGATATCTGTGTCGAGGAATCAGCTTGACGACTCAAAGATACACTGGAAGACGAGAGAATCGAGAATGAGAAACTGGGGGAAAAATGCAATGCAAAAATGTGATGCTAATGCCATGTAATGGTTCCAAGAATTTCAACGGTCGATTGCAAATATTCCCTTTTAAGAAAGTTGAAAAAAAAATTTGACTCTAAAATGTAGGACCTTTTTGAATTTGCAAAGGACTGTTGAATTTCTTGAAACTGGAAATGATATGATGCTTTATGGATGCAAAGCACAAATACACACACAAAGGTCCTAGGTTAGAGGACAACGAATGGAGTTAAGGTCTACCCTTCCCAAAAGGTAAGTACTATAGGTTAATTGTACCTGCATAACAAGGGTTCTAAATCAGTGCCCAAAGTCATCAGTCTATCCTTCGGATATTATCAACTTCCCGACTGACTCAAGGGTCGATAATATTCTCAAGAGAACCTCTTTTGAGTGTAGTATCGCGTAGCAACTATTGTAGGACTACTCCCACATAGTTCCCGCACTACGTCCTATATAAGGACAAGGTGGTGTTAAGGTACTACGATCCCCAGTATCACAGACTCCAATTGAAAATAGTAAAAGTTTTCACGACTGCACTCGATCAACCGAACCATTTTCGAAAGGGTCTCAACTGAGCGGTGATTCTCGATTCGACTTGGTCGGGACTCACTCCCGGCAAGCCTCGTCGAATATCTCACCTTCCTATAATAAGGTCACTCAAGTCCGGGTTAGGACTTATCTCACAATAACATGTATCCCCACAAGGTACAATGATATATAAAAATAATTAATAAAATATCATACAATAAACAAAATAGGGGTAACCCTTAAAAATTAGGAGGATCCCCAGTGAAGTCACCATTTTCTGTTGCGGTTAGAATATGATATCAAATTATTAATTAATTTGAATCGCATCTTTAGTTCACAACCGCTCTTTGATTTATCCGAAGGAAATGGTCAAAAGAGGGAAAACCTAATTTTGCATCATGAAGACAATGCAGGGAGAGATCTAGGTAAGGGGTTGGTTAAGCTTAGGGAAGGTACTAACACCCTAAACTTCTGTAGTACTCTACAGAAACCTTTTGTTTATTGTATGCTTTTTTATTTTATTATCTGTTTGAAATATATTGCTAAGGGATAGAGTGACCTAAAAGAGCTAACGGTTAGTCCTAAGTTTACTCGGCAAGACGTCGCATCTTGTGCCTACATATCCTGACGGGAATGAAATCAGAGTAATTGTAGTTCCCCTCGAAAGGGAGGTTAGAAACGTCTTGACTGTGGTCAAGGTTTCATTGGGGAGTAAGCGTTCATAGGGAAGCACCTACGTGGAGTCTTGAAACTCCTATTTCTACGTTGAAATTGTTAATTGAAATTAGGGTTAAATTAAATATTCCACGCCGGGAAACCCTAAAACAGAGTACGGCGACTCTTTGACCTAATGCTAGGGTAAAGGGTATTTTCGTCCACGGCGGGACACCTAGGCGATTAGGGTTTTGAAATGGTCAAACGTTAGGGTTATTAACTCGGCGGTCAAACGGCTAGACCTAATCCTTCGGAAGGAACATAACGCTAAATCATGCAAAACATGGCAAAATATTATATGGCAGAAATAAAGTGCGGAAAGTAAAAAAAGCGTCGCGACGATCACTCGCGTAAATTACAAATCCCCAAAAAATGCAAAATAAAATAAACCGCGACCATTGCCTCGCGTAAATTGTAACAACCCAATTTTTCAATAAGTGATTAATTGTGCTAATTAATTGGTTTATGTGATTTATCTGATTTAAATAAATTATTGGATTTATTTAAATGAGTTAATGGATTTAATTAATTTATTCTACTTGGTAGAATAATGTGGATTTATTAGATATTCTCTAATTAATGATAAAATGAGATATTTTGTGAGAAATGAATTGATAGATATTTTTGAGAGAAGAATTATGATGAAAATAAAATAAAAGGATATATAAGGGAAATTGGAGAGAAAAGAAAAGAGACAGAAACATAAGAGAAAGAAAGAAAGAAAAGGAGAGAAAGAATAGAGAAAGAGGAGAAAAGAGAAGAGAAGAGGGAAACTTGGAGAAATCATCAAGAATCAACTTCAAGCTTCAATCCAATCAAGGTAAGGGTGAGAAACATTATTATTTTATCAATGTGTATGATTATGTATGAGTTGTGTTGGATTTGTTGGTAGTTTTCTCTATTTTCCATTTCTAGGGCATAAATGGTTTAATCGGTAGAATCGAGTTTTGAATTGTTAGAATTCAAAATAAATTGCATAGTTTAGTCGGATAATGTTTAGTCGTGATTATTGGATTTCGTTTGATTGAATTTGGTTGAGTTTGTGAGTTTTGACATTTTTGGATAATTGAGGGTTTGAGATTTGAGTGAAAATCGGACGTCGTAGAAATCATGTTTAATGGTTCTAATTCACTGCTATATGTTAGGTGAGTATGAGTATGTGTTTGTTTCAAAAAAAAAGAATTGAATCGGTCGGATTTTCGGGCGAAAATGCAAAATCCCGTAGCCGTGTTTAGGCAAAATTCTGGTTTTTCGGAAAACTTCGAAAATTCATAACTCTTGAACCTTAAGTCGGTTTTTACCCCCGTTCGAAGCGTTGGTAAGTTAGCGAGATTGTCTTTCTAGAAAAAATGGCTTTGAGGCCTGTACCTAGTTCAATTATAGCATAAAATTGAAAACATATTGTTGTGTTGATTTTTACCGTCGCGAATGTGTGTGATTGATGTGTTATTGTGCAGAATACTTTTGTTATATAACGTATAGCTTGTGCATGTTGTGATATGATATGCTGTGGATAGTCGTATGGCATGAATCCTAGATGGTGGAATCGATTATGAAATATAGTCTTTTGACAAATATATGCATATTGTTTGTATGTGAAGAATGCATGAGAACATATTGTGAATATGTGTGCATTGCTTGATAAATGTGGTAATGATATTGAAGTGTAAATGCATATTGATTATATGTGATATTGTGAATGCATGAGAACATATTATGAATATGTGTGCATTGTTTGAAAAGGTAATGAGGTTGAATTATGAATGCATATTTGTTGTATCCGATTATTGTGAAATAATGCATGGGAGCATATTGTAAGATATGCGTGCATTGTTTGACAAATATGTTGATGAAAAGTATGAATACTTGATTATATGATATGTTGTGTGTGCAATCTTGTTTAATTCTTGAAGGGAGGAATTATGTGAATGCATGGGATTAAGACGTGTGATCGGTCTTAAGTGCATTTTGTTGTTGATTGCATATGCATCATTTAGTCAAGAGGCAATGTTTGCTAGTTTCGTGGAGACTAGTGGCTTGTCCCAAACCTAGAAGGGTGGGTTTGAAAGCTTAGGGAACGAGCTTTTGTTGTTATCGGTCTAGAAGGGTGGACCCGGTTTAAGTGTAAAAACCGAAAAATGATAACAAGTGTTGGTACCACATGACATGAGTTGCATTGAGTCTCATGGAATGAATATATGATTGTTGTATGAAGTTATGCATAGGTGTATGTACATAACTTGTGTAATTGTGAACTATGGATATGTTTGATGATTGTATTTGCCTATATATATATATATATATATATATATATATATATATATATATATATATATATATATATATATATATATATATATATATATATATATATATATATATATATATATATATATATATATATATATATATATATATATATATATATATATATATATATATATATATATATATATATATATATATATATATATATATATATATATATATATATGCTTTGTGAAGTATATGATGAGTTATGATGAAGTATGGTGAGAATGGTGAAATACGCGTATGTGCATTACTTGTGTAATTGAGAGTTGTGAATATGTGATCATTGTATGAAAGTATGCTTATGAACATGAATTGTTGATTTGAGAATTGTGAATGTGTAATTGTGAATTAGTGAGTAAACATAATATGTGTATGTTCATGTGGAATGTTGAGATTTATGGATACGTGCATGATGAATATGCTTGGTGATTATCCATATTTGATTATATATATGTTGTATTGTACATGATGAGTTATAATGAATTGTGGTGAGAAAATGTGGAATATATGTATTTTGTGCTTGTGTATTTGTGTATATATAATTATATGCATTGTTATTATGATAATATTTCTCACCCTTCTGCTGGAATGATGTCCTACATGACATCGTGCAGGTATCAAGGAGTAGTATTGCTCGTAGTTACGAGGTCGCTTTTGGTGTAGCCGTTTAGTGATTTAATTATGTTGGGTCGAGTCATGCTCTGGTCATGTAACACTGGGATCGCTTGGGTTGTGTTTAAGATATACAATATGTACTCTATAAACGTGTTTATATCCATTGGAATATTATGATGTTGGCCTTAGTGCCTAAGTGATGTTGTTTTATGTGATAAAAACAAATGTTTCTTTTATGAAAATTGTGGTATAATTGAATCCGCTACTACATGCAAAATGAAGTTTTGTAAAACATAATTTTATATTGAAATAGTAATGAGCATGGCAGGTGGTTTTGATATTTTGAAAGTTATGTGTAATGCCCTTTTGTAAATGCATGGAAATTTACTCTGATTATTCATATATTATCCGTGGGGTTTAGAAGGGTGTTACATAAATTACATCCATGGAAGAAATTACAAATATGATAACAAAATATTTAATTAATAATAATCGGAGACCGACTAAAACCTAGCGGAAAACAAATAGAGAACGTTAGTGAAAAAAAAGTTAGGCGGAAATCAATGACAAATGATAAAGCAATTAATAATGAAAGAAAGAAAATGCAATTTGGAAATTTATTATTTTATTAATTTTGAAAAATTTTATTTTTAATTTCTGAAAAAAGAAATTTAATCTTAATTTTTAAACAATGGTTTTTAATAAAAATGTTTTAGTTTTAATTTTTTTTAAAAAAGATTCAATTTAAATTTTTTTTAAAAAAAGAAGTTTTAGTTTTAATAAAAAACAGTTTTAATTTTTTTTAATTATAAGAACAGAGTTTTAAAACAAGGTTTAACTACCAAATATTTTTTAATTAAACTAACCATTTATTATGACATAATTACAATTTAAAGAAAATCATAATAATAATAATAATAATAATAATAATAATAATAATAATAATAATAATAATAATAATAATAAAAATAAAAAAGGAAAAACTATAAAATATAAAAAAAAAAATAAAAGGGGAAAAGTAGGTTTCACGCTGAAGCATTTCAATCTTTAGGTTTTTAGAAACCCCATCTTCTTCTTCATCACGGTGGCGGCGTCGTTGCAGCTCCTTTGAGCTTTGCTCCATTCTTGCATGGCCGGAAACGATTTCTCTCCTTCTTCTTCGGTTTGTTCCACCTAAAAACAACAGAAAACTTTTTTATTGACAAAAAGAACTGCTCACCTCGTTCGGGGTTCGAAGCGGTTCGCGGTGGTTTTGCGCCGTTTGGTGGATTTGCTGACGCTTTCCTCTTTTGATAAGTCGTGAGAACGGCCGCCGTTTTTTCCTTTTGTGTGCTCTCCCTTCACTTATGTTTATATAGGTAACCAAATTAGGGTTAAATCTAACCTAATGCCTATTTTAAAACCCAACTTAAATAGTTAGTCAAAGTTAAAAAAACAAACTAAAACAAACTTAAAAGAATAAAATATTTTCTAATATTTTTAATTTTATGATTTTTGGATGTTTTTATGAATAATTAAAAACTATTTTTATTTTTATTTTTATGAAAATAGAAAAGTTAGAATAAAAATAAAAGAAAAACAAAAAGTGAAGAAGGTGAGATTCAAACTCTCGACCTCTCACACTCACAACTCCTTACACACGGTCTCTTGCCAATTGTGCCATTTTATTCATTCAAAATAAAGTGGCACTAGAAACTATGTAAAGGTAGGACAAATTTGGGGTGCAACAATATTCATCAAAACTCTTCCAACAGATATTCATCAAATGTCATTTTCGTCACAGGTTTGTTCTTCACTGAAACGAGTTATATATCACTTTACTTTTCACTAATAATTTTGTCTAGAGTTTTATGTTAGTTTGTCTCTTGATCATTTTGTTTCTACGATTTTTTATTTATTTTTATTGAATCGTTAGTTAATATAGTTTCTCTTGATCATTTTGAGGTTATTTAGATAATCATTTTGTTAACAAATATCATTTTTCAACAGGTTTGTTCTTCACTGAGACGAGTTATATATCATTAAAACGAGTTATATGTCACCGAAATGAGTTTATATCATTTTGTTTTTCATTGTGTGTCTCTTGATCATTTTGTTTCTACGTATTTGCCTCTTGATAGTCATGGCCAATTCGACAAGCACCTCCCATACAACATGTGCTGTAAAATCTGTTAATATAAATCGTAGAAGAAAAACTAGAGGTTCCACGATGTATGTCAAGGTGAAAAAAGTCCAAGAAACCAGTATTTGCTACCCAATTAAAGTTCATGTTACAACCGGGAAGGACTTATGGTGAACACACTGATGATTTTATGAGTTACACTATGTTACAAGGTAGAAGTATAGTGAGCATTTTTATTGATAGTTGACACAATGTTGAAGATGAATTTTGATGAGCATTTTGCAGGTATATATGATCATTTATTTTTTGTTTAAACATGTGATGTGTTCATTGTAACTAATAACATATCTATTGTGTGAACATAGGATGTGTTCATTCTTTGTACAAATAAGGATTATGTGAAAAATAAAATGATTACATATTATGGCGATCGTTGGAGAGGGGATTTAAGACACAACTCACCCATGCTTATATTAAAGACGGGGAAGATAAAGCAAAGCCTCCATATGATGTGTATCCATTTATTAATCAAGCTATTTGGGAGAAATTTGTAGAGTCTCGTACCACTTCTGAGGTTTTGGAAAAGAGCCAAAAAGGAAAGAAAAATCAAGCTAGAAATATATATCCACATATATTGTCTCATGGAGGATATCATAAACTTAAAAAGATGATGATCAAAGTAAAAAAAACAAAGGGAGGAAGATCTTAGAGGTTCTATAACTCTTGACCGTACTCCATCTCCACCATCACGCCACGAGAAAGAGAAGAGGTCACGTCAAAGAAAAGATGATGCGTTCACATCAGATGCTACGCATGAAGTGGCTCAAAGGATTGTAAGTAGATACTTTTTTCAACAATATTTATTTTATTTAAATTAATTTGTTAAAGATGAAATTTCATATGTGTTGTAGGATGATCTGGTTGAAAAACCCGTAGCCGGCCTCTTCACTTCACAAGATCGTCATGACATCTTGGTAGAAGCGATTAGAACCGATGAGCATCCTAGGCGTGTTCGTGGAGTTGGAAGAGGCATTGGCTTCAAGGTATTTTTTGGAATATCTAAATCATATAGTGGGAAAAACCGTAAGAGAGAGATTAAAGAGATTGTTATTGTTGAATTGGAGAAGGAAAGGGAGAAGCATGGTAGGAAGTTGGAGGAGGATACAAAGAAGTTTGAGAAGGAGAGAAAGAGGTGGAGGGAGAAGCAGGATAAGAAGTTGGAGGAGGATAGGAAGAAGTTTGAGGAGGAAAAGAAGCGGTGGAGATAGGAGTAGGATAAGAGGTTAGAGGAGGATAGAGAGATGTTGTTGCTGACAGTGTGGGAGAGTGTCCAGAAGCAGCAAGAAGAGCGAGAAAGGATGACTGAGGAGAAGGTGTCCGAGAAGTGTATATGCGATGTGCTTGAGGTATAAGTTGTATGATGTTGTTATTATTGTTTGTATATTTTGATTTTGGATTATATTTATGTTGTTTTTATGATGCAGAAATTGAATTCGTTGGGTCTAATCAGCTTTACAAATTCAAATCAATTGGAAATTCTAGGCAATGAAGTTCAAAAAGTTACGGGTGGTATAAGTGCGAAAGAAAGTTTTTCTACCAATCAGGGCAGTATTGAATCCACACCGTCAAGAGTAGATAACATTGAGAGACTAAGAATGATTGTTGGCACTCTTCCAAACACATTGTTAGGTATTAAATTAAGTCGTGATCCAGAATAATTATTCATGCTTTGTAGGAATTCTATCCATGAATTTTTGTCGGGAAATGTTTACCTAGACAACTTTGTATTACAAATTTAGTCCTTGTAAGTATAGCTTTCATGTTGATCTCTATTTATATTCATATGTTCTTATACTTTAACATAAATATTTTCTCTTGCATGTATATCCATGAATTATGTAATGAAAGGAAACTTTAAAACATGTATTGTTTCTTAGATCCAACGACCATTGCTCTCACGTGCAGTTCGACAGGACACAATATTTGTAATTACTCAAAAGATAAATTGAAAGGGAATATCAAAGATTGTTATATGGCCCCGTTTTACCACAAGTAAGTATATATTAATATGTTCTTCATTTATAAATCAATTTTATACATATTAATTATTTTCATTGTTTATGGAGTGAACATTGGCAACTAATTGTTATATGTCCCAAGAGAAATACTATAGTAATGTTTTGCTCGTTGCACTCTAAACTGCCTGAAGAAGCGGTTAACTCTTTGAATGGGTAAGTGGTATTATTTTTAACTTTTGAGTAGTATAATTTTTACTTAAATTTAATTTTAACTGGTGCGTGTAAAGCAATGAAGAAGTACAATGTATTTAAACATAATGTACATGGTAAAAGGTCTAACTATGTTTTTTCCAAAAGTAAGTATGTTACTTGTGCATTTATTCACATTATAATATTTGTGTGTATTAGTTTGATATAACTATATGAAAATTATTTGTAGTGGCGAAAGTAACTCGACGACCATTCATATGGATACTATGTCATGAGATATATGCTCTATATTGTCTCCACATGCATTATATAGGGATGGATGAAGCATAAGGTATTAACTTAATCCATATCTTCTTATGTTCATGTTGTTATCTTATCATAATTTTTTTTTCTAATTATAGGAGTTTAACAAAAAAAAGACCATACTCAAAAGAAGATATGGATGACATCCGATTAAGTTGGGCCAAAGTATTTTTATCTTATTATGATTCTCTAAAACATTAGTTTTTCTTGGTTGTATATGTGTAAATTTCATTCATTTGTTTTATGTAAATATGTAAATGTGTGTATTCTGTCTTGATGATTAAAACAATGTAAATGCTATGATAAATTCCAATACTATCACATATTTTGTAGTATATGTGTAAAAAATGATACATGAAGGTTAATAGATTTATAATGATATGATACAGGTCAATGAAAATGATACAGACAAAATTATATAGGCCAGCGAAAATGATACAGGAAAAATAAGAGATTTTATCCCTAAGTTATTATTTAAAACTGAGGTTAATAAAAAACTTATTACCTTGGTCTTTAAATAATTTCGAGACATAAATGGCACGCGCAACAAAATTTAGAAAACAAAAAATATGTTTTGATGAGGATTGAACCCACAAACTTTTAATGTCTAACCTCGGTTTAAGAATCAGTGAGGTGGCAAGTGATTGCTTTTTATGTTGCTATATATTACCTCGGATGTGTAGCCGAGGTTAAATGCATTATGCGACCAACGTTAGATAGGTTATTTATAGTAGTGGAGAGACAGACTAGATTAATGTGAAAGAAAATAAGAAAAGTTGGGAAGTGAAAGATCGTGGGAATTGGGATTGCACAAGGCTATGAGAATCAATCGTAGGAAAATGAAAAGCTTCAATTTTGAGGTAAGTGGGAATTTATGTATCGCTGGGTGATCATATATAGCCAGGGTAGTGATGGGTCCTTACCCACCCACTATCACCAAGGTTTATACTCTATTTTTCCTTCTGTAATATGTTTGTCCAAATAGGGTTCGAGTAAAATCATATTGGCATCGATCGATAATATGTTTAGTTTCTTTGTGTTACTGTGGTAACCAATGGGATTTGAGATAAGTCCCTTATGGTCACCGTAAATGGTTTTTTGTTGATGAGTAAGCATATTTGCTTGATATGAATATATGTTTAGTTGAATTGTGTATCATTTGTGGGTTATACCCTTTAGAGTTTTGGTGATGTCTACGAAATTTGAGCGACCTCATTTAGTCTATTTTCCCAATTTTCGGAAACTATACGATTTGTATTTTCCCATAATTTTTTCAAAGTTTAAGAAACCTAATTTTTCAAAATATTGGACTTTTTCACTAAAATAAAAAAATTGATTTTTTTGGGGAGGGGGTGGGGCACAACAAGATGGCATGTACATGATCATGGATCAGCAACCACGCCAAAATTGGGTGGTGGAAGTGGGTATCCAAGATCATAGAGGTCACGTGGCAGAGACGCGACAACCGTCGATTGCAAGCTCACAGGTTTCGAGCCGCGCTGCAGGAGCTGCAACGTCGGGTTGCACCGTGATGGTGGCAGCCAAAGTCATGTCGTAGGTCGGCAACGACATTGAGCGTCATTCACACCAGAGGGTGTCGTAACGCGGGGACCAATAATCAACCTTATTGTTATCTATTGATGCTATGAAAATCTAAGGCTATGAATCTTTTGATTAGGGAGAAATTAAAAATAAAATTAAAACTAGAATAGATCTTAGAAAACATATAAAATAAGAGAGACCAAGATGTGGTTTTCAGTGTACCTTTGGGATTCAATAAATCATTGGCGTATGTTATGTTTTAAAATACTTTTCGACATGAAATATTAGTTTAAAAACATTAGTCTTACACCATCTTGCTATTGACCCGTGTTATATTTCGATACCACAAATGTTTTGCTGTCGCTCACCCATTTATAGTCACAAAATATTTTTTCAAAACCAACAAGTCCTAATTAATCTTAAAGCATTGTCACTATTTTTAGAAGTTAACATCCAATTTTTACTATCTGACACAAATCATACACTGTCGTGCTATTGACCTAAGTCTTAAGGTTTTCACTCTCACACAAAACCTTTTTGTTCTTAAAACTAAAAACTGGAATCATAAAAATAATTTTATGTAAAAGTCATTCCAATTCGATTTACCGAGTCCCGTCAGAACGATGGTTCTAACATACCGGACTCAATATATTTAGCTAGACATAACTTGCATATAACTTATGCTATTATTATTAGGCATACAACTCATAAATATGATAGAGATGTTATATATGCGAAATATGTTAAGATTTAACAACGCATGCGTACAAAACCAGAATCAAGCATACAGTTACTAACTAATAATTAAAGCATATAAAACTTACGGGAATTGAAACAATGCAGGAAATAAAATGCGGGAAAACTTGAATAAAGGAAACTTTTGAGTCATATGACAACAAGATTAATATTCAATGATCCAAGTGAAATGAATTCTCAATACAAGCAGTGTGCTAATCACTCAATATGAACGATTAATACTTTTTACGGTAAAGTATATGCCTAGACAAAAAACTAGGAGACTTGGATGCCTCATATTCTCAAAACCTAAACTATATATATAACGAATTACCATGAAACAAATTTCCAATTCATGGGTAGGGAATTTAAGGAGATCATGGGAGGAGTTGGAGGAGAATTTGTTGGATAATTGCTGGATTTTTGGATATGTGCATCGTGGCAAACACCACATCTCATGGCAAACTCCAGCCTCCTGAAAAGTAGAAGGACTTGGTCATCCAGCCCATGGCGAACGCCATGAGCCCAAGCTTCATCCTTTATGGGCTTTCCTTTGTTTTTCTTGGGCTTTTTCTCCACTTTTGCTCATTTTTGCGCATATTCTCTTACATTAGCCTTAACTTAGCATAAACCTGCAACACATGAATAATAAAAGCATAACACCATACAAAAGCATGAAACAGACATAAAACAAATGAAATGTCCATGCGAATTGAGTCAAAAATAACTGTGTTTCAGTGTTATCAGCGGCGTTGCGGGATTGTGGGCGACGGCGGTTTGGGACTGGGCTATGGGTCTAAGAACTTGGGAGATTCGCTGATTTTTGAGCAATTTTTGACGTCAATGACCTTTTTGTGACCTTTGGGTCAATTTTGAGTAATTTGAGTTATACTTGTAGCCCTTAGAGTAGTATAGTTATCACATGTGAAGAGTTGTCAATAGAGCACTTCTAAACACTTTAGAGTACTTTTGGTTACTCTAGAGTCACTTTGAGAGTTAGGAATCAGTGTTGAGCTATTTTTGAGCTTTTTTATAACTCTATTGAGTTATAAAGAAAAAAAAATCAAAATTTGAGACTTTCTGAGTATTTTGATGATTTTAAAGTTGTTGAGTAATAACATGTCTTTACTCTAATCGAGGTGTAAAACAATTATTTTTAAACTATATTTTTGAGATTAGTTATCCGGTGTGATTACAATGAGGCCTTTGATTGACAAACTTTTGGTTCGAGAGTGGAACCATATTTCGATGATGATTTTGAGATGATTTTTGAGATGTTTGATGCTTGTTTGAATTGCATTCATATTTGTTATACATGATCATGCATGCATCTATTTTGGAGTTAGGTAGGACTTCGGTTAAGTGAGATTAGGTTAAGATAGGAACCATGACGACCTCATGTCCATAGAGGGACACAATTCAAAGAGGAACCAAAGATATGGCTAATCAGTAACAAACCTCTGACCCCCAAAACCCAGCACCACATGTATATTGATGAAGGAGTTGGTGAATTGGCATTTGCATTATAAATTGGATTGTGATTGTGCTTGCATAAGAGTATTATATTTGATATTGTTCCATTTACCATCCTATTGTTAATTTTCACCACTAACATTTGTAAGTTGTATTCTCACCCCTTTCTTGTTTGTTTTGTTGGCTTGTTTAATGTTGTACAGATACTCAGTAGGAGTAGTTGCTTGTGAGTTGAAATATGGCATTGGATATTTTATTCATTTATTTTATCACTGATATCTATTTAGTTGGTCTATATGATATGACCTATAACATCAGGAACATGGCGTATCATTTGTTTTTTAGTTGATATTGAAGTTTATTTCCTTCAAATAACTATTTGATGTTATGAGGTATTTTGAGTTCGGTTGCGATATTTTGAAAAATATTTATGAAGTTGCATGTTGCATTTTGAGTAGCATCCTAAGTTGTAAATTTTCTCTTTTATATTAAGATTCGTGGGTTTAGGGTGTTACAACTAGCAGGTCTTAAAACTCAGTACTAGAAGATTAAAAAAATTGATTTTGCTTTAGTAAAAGCTTCACGGAAATTGCGACATTATTTTCTAGCACACTCATAGTTGTTTGCACACATTAATCTTTAAAATAATCACTATCCATATTAGATTTAATAGGCCAGATGACAAAGTGGTATACCAAGATTTTAGAGTTTCACTTCTCTTTCAAACCTAAAAAGACCTTAATGTTCGGATCTTTGTAGACTTCAATGTTGAGTTATTAACGGCCACCTTTGAGCCATTCACAAAGTGGACCATTTTTACAGAAGAATCATCTAATAGTAAAGGAAATATAGCCAACCTCATTCTTGAGAGTGACAAAGGGATCATACTAGAGGTATCTATGTGTTTTTATTTTCACCACCAACAACCATGCTTGTAGCCTCACAACCCAATGGGATCTTATAGTTATATCCATATTCCTTTCAATGTACATAAGATTGAGTTGTAATAACTGACACAGTTTAGGCAATAAATGAAGTCATCAACAACAAACAAATCATAATTGACAACAACAAACAATATTGACTTGAACGACAATAATATTGAGTTGGATTGCATGACTAAGTTTGAAAGAGACGGTTACATGATGTTGGAGTGTGATTGAAAGAAAAACTATAACAGATTGATAGAACTTAAAAGTTTGTATGGTTGTAGAAAAAACAAAGAATTTTTTTTGTATTGGGGAATGTTTAGGATTTGATATTGTCATATTAAAATTTTTCAAAAAACAAATATTAAAAAAAGATTGTTTCGATCCATTTTTTTGAATCGGGCAATTTAAAAAAAAAAAACTAGCTCTGGTTATTTAGTTCGAACATTTTAGAACGATTAAATCCATTTTTTTTGTTTTACTCATGTTTTGATCCACTAGCGATTTTGAAAGATTGACCGGAACAAATTAAGTTCCGATTTCCAATCCAACAAGACGATTCGTTTTGATTTTTAAGACTACCAAATTTATAAATATTGTCTCATTTATTTTATAAACTTGAGTGTTATCAGGTTGTTTGCATATTAATTATTTTTTAGTTGTAATAATATTGAATTTATAATGTTGCTAATGTATTCTAACAATTTAAATATATAATCTTTTTAAAATAAAAAATCATAGATTTTTTAAAGCAACATAAATATTATTTGTTTTTTGCCGTGAAAACACCTATCATGACAAATCAAATTCATAGGCCCAATCCAGTAAAGATCATTCCACTTAATGACGAAGAGAAGGACCTTCACTTCGTCATACCACATATGAGCACGACCTCCTCCCTCATATACACCATTGATCACATCCAACAGTTATCCATAATTCACGTCCAATCAATTGATAATGGTTCCAACTGTTTCCTTTATATACACATGATTCTGAGCCATGCCCATGTATTCTTCTCATTCACAATTGCAAAGTTTTACCTTTCTCAAAGACTGACTTGAGCGTTGGAGTCCTAACATGACATGTACCTCCCTCATTGATCATCGAAGTCTATAACCACCGTATCATAAGCTTTTTCATTACGGTGATCTTCAACCTTTCATCTACAACTACCAGTGACAACATATTCAACCTCGGTGGTAGAAAGAGGTATGCTATGCTGCTTCTTATTGTGCCAAGAAACTAAAAAACTTTCAAATAAGTGATAGGTATCACTAGTGTTTTTCCTATCTGAATTGCACCTTGCAAAATCGAAATCAGAAAAACTTATAAAGCTTTATTCACTACCTTTAGGATTCCAAAGACCATGATAGGAAGTTTCGTTAAGATACCTCAAAATACATTTTACGATCTTAAAGTGGGAATCCTTATGTGATGCTTGATATTTAGCACACATGCACACACTAAACATGATATTTGGCCTACTTTCAGTTAAATAGAGTAAGGATCCAATTATACCTTTATACCTGGTCACGTCAAAATCCTCTCCTCTTTCATGTTTGTCAATAACCACATTTGAGATCTTCACCATATTTCTATACCCATGACTTCACTTTGCAAACTACCTCTTATTATATTTCCCATAATTTAATCTAATAGATGATCTTTTGCGATTATCCAATCTTGAAGTAGCTATATTGAGCTCTCTTGTTTTTCATCCTCATGTAAGCATTCCTCTTTATCTTTTGTAATGTCCTCATCCTTTTTTGAAGGGGTAGGATCCTCTTTGGAACTTTCTTCGTTGATCAGATTTTCCGTTATTACACCTAAAACATAAAAAATACCCTTCCCCATCTTTTAGGGTAAGGACTCATCAAAAGCAACATGAATAGATTCTTCTACTGCAAAAAAAAAAGAGTCTAATGTAAAAAATATATAAATAAAGTGCAACTACACTATCGTACTCCAAAATTTCCCCTACCCCTGCTGGCCTTTTTTCTTTTGCATGAGGACGCACATCTACATTTGCAGCATTAACATTCGCATTTTATTTATGAACATTATTGCAGAAATATCTAGTCCAGGAGCTTTGGTGATGATATGTCTGATACTGGCACGACAACAACAATTTATTCATCCCTAGTCAAGTCATCAAATGGAAATTAGCAACTCAGTCCAAATAAAAGGTTCGTATCTCGACCAATCCAAGCACAAGTCCGAGATATGAAGCCACGTCCAAAACAACATGTTTCAAGCTAAAAAAACACAAAATTAGACTGTGGTAACTGGTTACCAGTATCAGGGTAACCGATTACACCTCCTTTGCTAGCTCAGAATACATGTGGATAAGCATGTGTAACCGATTACCAGCATCAGGGTAACCGATTACACCTGGTGAATTTTGGTTTTTCAGCAGCTTCATAAGTACTGCAGTGGCATAGTTCTCAAACTCTCTCCACACATCATTGATACGTAATATAAGGGATTTGTACACTCATTACAACTACACATAAAAATAATTTCACATTCCCTTACATAAACTCAAATGCACTACACCATACAACCTTACTTCCATTTCATTTCAATATAATTAACCATTTAATTTACAATTAACTCCTTCTAACTAATCAAGTTAGAATAACTAAGTGAGTCGGAAGTTGACTTAGTGAGTTGGGCTTAACTAAATCCACACCTAGCTCCAACCCTCCTTTAACTACCTCTGTACCAAGTTCCAAACATACGCTCACTCCAAACCAATGCTCTATATAAACAAACCCCTCATATTGATGCAAGGATCCTAATTTTTCACTCTTCATTCTCTCATTTTGTTGAATTTTCTGCATCTCTCTCTCTCTCTCTCTCTCTCTCTCTCTCTCTCTCTCTCTCTCTCTCTCTCTCTCTCTCTCTCTCTCTCTCTCTCTCTCTCTCTCTATCTATCTATCTATCTATCTATCTATCTATCTATCTATCTATCTATCTATCTATCTATCTATCTATCTATCTATCTATCTATCTATCTATCTATCTATCTATCTATCTATCTATCTATCTATCTATCTATCTATCTATCTATCTATCTATCTATCTCTATCTATCTCACTCACTCACACACACACACACACACACACACACACACACACACACACACACACACACACACACACACACACACACACAAACACAATCATCATCTTCTTCCCCAAACCTCACAAAAGCTCATCCACCATTAAAGTGTAGTAAGCTTTGGATTGAAGCTTTCTATTCTTAGAGCTTAACCTTCATCATATCACACTTTTCTCTTCCTTGGATCGCCAGTAACAAAAGCAATTACTCCATTACAAGCATTAAAAATAAAGAAGTTTTGGTGCAAATTCGAATTTGGATCGATTATCGCATTATTCTCTGTTTTCTTGCGAAGGATCTCTAGATTTCTGGTTATTTAAGCTTCTCTTCATCACATTTTGATTGCAATAATTACCAAGGCAAATCTCAGTCTTATAGGTTTTTGAATCTCGCATTATTTATCCTTTTCGGTCAATTTTAGCTTTCGCAATGTAGTGCTTGATTTTGTATTTTTCTACTTGAAATGTGAACTTGCATTGCTTGATTTTATTAGTTCATGATTGCTCATAATTAATGTGAATTTTGCATCTATTGTTATGCTCTGTTACCTTGTGATTATGCAAAATAAGTGATTCTGAAAATTGTTTTTGCCTTTTGGGTTCTATTTTGGGACAAATTGCTTCGTTTTCCTTTGGGCCTTCCCCTGGTAGGCCTATAGCAGTGCCAACACCACTTCCTTGGCCTGCATACCCCTGCAATGTTGTTGTTCATTTACATGCATGATTTCCTTTAATTTTCTTGTGAAATACTTGCATCTTTGAAGTACTTTTTGCACATGTTTTGCTTGTATGATAACATGTTAGACGTGTAAAATTGCATGATAGTCGTTTTTTTATTATGTTTATTTTTGCTTAATCCATTAGGTTTACTCATTTATGAGTAGATTTAATTTTTTTAATCAACTTAACGCTTTTTGCTTTGGTTAATCTTTTAACTGTGTTAGAAGATTTGTTTGGGCATTTTTTCCATTCCTTTGGATTAGTTGATCAAAATTTTCTTTGGATTAATTAATTACATAGTAACTTGCATTCCCTTTAATATCCTTATTCTCTCGGTTTGTTCAAGTCCTTCCCGTTCAGACGTTGTATCTTAATACAAGAATGGAGTACTCTTCAAGCGCAACAACACACATATTACTATTCAACACTTGCCGGTTACGACAATCATGTGCCAAGAGCCTTGAGTAATAGAGAATGATAAGAAGGACTTGTCCTATCCTTATCTAGAGTATCTCTACTAATGGAGGTAGACCCTAGGTACAAGGAGTATTCGCCTCCATTCATAGACTTTAGCACAATCGCAAGTGACAAGTCTCGCTTGGCACTTTAGGCATTACCTTTGCACTTCTTCCCCTTTGGTTTAATCACCACTTGCTGGTTAAAGCACCCTTTCTTTGGTTGATCTTTATTTTCAGTTAAAATACCAACTTCTCATCTTTCTTTGGTTTATCATCACTTGCTGGTTAAAACACCCTTTCCTTGGTTAATCACCGCCTGTTGGTTAAAATACCATTCCCTTGGCCTTTGGGTTAATCACCACTTATTGGTTAAAACACGAATTCGTCTTGGGTTAGTCACCACTCCTTGGTTAACAAACCCCGTAACTTCTTTCCTTGGTTAAACACCAATTCTCGGTTAAAAGAACATCTCTTTTCTTGGTTAATCACCGCCTATCAGTTAAATGCCATTTCCCTTTTTCTCCCAGTTAAACACTGATTTTATGTTAAAAGACCAGTCTTGGGTTAAACACCATTTCTTGGTTAATAAACCCTACAACTCCCTTCCTTGGTTAATCATCGATTCTCGATTAAATCACCATTTTCTCTTACCTTTTTCAAGCTCTCTACCTCTTGGTTTTGAAACCGCCATCCTTGTCTTTCTTTCCTTAGTTTCGTGTATTACGAAGCTCTGACTTTCTCATTGCACTATAAGGACACGTAGGCACAATATTGCGAGATCTTGGCGAGCACCCTTCTTTCATAATCTTCTTCCAACCTTCCTTTTTTTCCTTATTTCTCCAAACTATGGAGCACTGATTTCCTCATTGCACTATGAGGATACGTAGGAACGAGGACCCCAATCCTCCATAAGCACTCTCTTTGTCCCCCTTTCTTTCTCTCTTCACGAGTAACCTTTAGATAGTAACACTTATCTAAGCAAAGAACAAGCAAAATGGTTCCCGTCAAGTACGGTGGATGTGAGGGATGCTAATACCTTCCCCATGCATAATCGACTCCCTTACCCGTTTCTTTTTCTTGTGGGTTTTATCGATATTTTCCTTTTCCTTTTGGAATAAATAAAGTTCGATGGAGAATCTGTTGTACCATCGAGCGTGCGATGCGCTCAGGTATTTTTCTGCGTAGCTTCAGTTGGCGACTCTGCTAGAGATTCCTTGCTCATGCAAGTAGGAGTGTAGCCTAGTTTTTTTGTTCTTTGTTTGTTTGTGTGTTTATATTTAAGATTTACTTGGTTTATTTATATGTTATTTATTGTATTTTTCTTTACTGTTATAAATATTCTTATGCTGTATATTCTGGATATTCGTTATTTTCTGTTGTTGGGCTGGGATGAGGCTACACGAGAGAGAAGTTTTATACCTGAGCTTGAGCATACACACAGGATAATATTGTGGCTATAGTCATTTGACCTACTGGGAGTAAGTCCTTGTTTGTGTCGACATGAGATGTCACACCTAAAGTAGATCCTTTTAGGAGCATCATTGTCCGACGATTCAGTCGTCCCAAACAGTGGTATCTTAAAATGGATCTATGACTCTAGGGAACTTCTTGGTTCACCTTTGAAGACTAGTACATACCTATGAGGGTATATTGGGTTTTTGTAGGAAAATAAGACCATACATACCTTTGTTCTATGTATACGTCGGACCTTTGAGCTTACAACAAATAGAATTTACAGATTATCCAGAATATACTGAATCTCTGAATTTGTGATGACTGCATTTCCATTACATCATTATAAAATTGATTGCCAAATCCAAAATGGAAGACGATCATTTGACCCATTTGAGGAAATTATTTTCCATACTCTGAAAGTTCAGTCTGCGGTTGAATCCTGCAAAATGCACCTTTGGGGTCTGATATGGTAAATTATTAGGCTTAACCGTCGGTCAGAAAGGCATTGGAGTTGATCCCAACAAAGTTCGAGCAATTCAAGACATGCCACCTCCCAAAAATGAAAAAGAAATCCGAGGCTTTCTGGGCCAACTTAATTACATCTCCAGATTCATATCTCATTTGATGGCTACCTGTGAACCAATATTAAAATATTTGATAAAAAATCAATCAATCGTGTGGAACAATGAATGTCAAGAGGCATTTGAGAAAATAAAAGAGTACTTGCAAGAACCATTGATCTTAGTACCACCTGTTCCTTGTAGGCCATTGATCATGTATCTTACTGTACTTGATGAATCTATGGGCTGTTTGTTGGATCAACATGATGACACGGGCAGAAAAGGACACGCCATTTACTACTTGAGCAAGAAGTTCACTGATTGTGAGACCAGATACTCACTCTTGGAGAAAACTTATCGTGCTCTGGCTTAGGCTGCTCTACGCCTAAGATAATATATGGTTTCCCATACTACTTTGTTGATATCATAAATGGATCTGATAAAGTATATATTCCAAAAGCCTGTTGTCACTGGAAGAATTGCTCGGTGGAAAATGTTGTTAACTGAGTACGACATCCAATGTGTCACCCATAAAGCTATAAAAGGGAGTGTGTTATCTGATTATCTTGCTCATCAAATTGTGGAGGGTTTTTAATTAATGAAATTTGACTTTCCAAATGAGGACATTCTATTTATCAGATATTATGAGGTTCCAAATCCCGACGTAAGACTCGAACCAGGATCGTGATGGACACTCGTGTTTGATGGTGCCTCTAATGCTCGAGGTCGTGGAATTGGTGCTATTAACATCTCTCCAACTGGATTTCACCTTCCTTTCACCGCTATATTATGCTTCTACTAAACCAACAACGTGGCAGAATATGAGGCATGTATCTACAAAATCGGAGCTACCATTGACCCGAGGATTAAAATTCTTGAGGTTTATGGAGATTCTGCTCTTGTAATTGGCCAAGTCAGAGGAGATTTTGAGACTCGGTATACCAAAGTTGATTCTCTTCCCTAGAAGACACATTACAAAGTTGATTCCCAATTTTAATCAAATCACATTTCATCATATCCCTAGGGAAAAGAATCAACTAGCCAATGCTCTTGCCATCTTGACATCCATGTTCAAGGTCAAGTGGAAAAACGAGGCACCCGCTATTCGCACTGACCGCTTGGATGAACTGGCACATTGTCTAGCAATAAGGAAGATTCTGGTGATAAACCTTAGTTCTACGAAATTAAAAGATATCTGGAAAAGAAAGAATATCCCGAGGGTATAACCATTACCAATAAGAAGGCTCTCAGACAACCATGTGCTAAATTCTTCTTGAGTGGGGATATGATGTATAAAAGGAACTATGATTATGTTTTGCTCAGATGCATAGATAGACACAAAGAAAATATGATCATAAAGTGCATACATGAGGGTTGTGAAGGTGTACATGCTAAAGGGCCTGCCATAACAAAAAAGATCCTTCGAGTTGGCTATTACTAGACAAGAATGGAGGTTGATTATTACAACTTCACCAAAATATGTCACAAATGCAAAATCTATGGTGACAAAATCCATGTGCCACCAACTCCATTGAACATATTGACTTCTTCCTGACCCTTCTCCATGTGGGGTATTGAGATGATTGGAATGATTGAGCAAAAAGCTTCCAACGGTCATCATTTCATTCTAGTTGCTATCGATTACTTCACCAAATGGATCAAAGCTTCTTCATACACAAATGTCACATGACAAGTGGTTACGAGATTCGTTAAGAAAGAGATAATATATCGCTATGGTGTCCCTAGCAACATTATCACTGAAAATGCCAGTAACCTGAACAACAAGATGATGAAGGAGTTGTGTCAAGAATTCAAGATCGAGCTCCACAACCTTTCACCATATCGGCCCAAGATGAATGGCGTCGTTGAAGCAGCAAACAAGAACATAAAGAAGATTTTCAAGAAAATGGTCAAGACTTATAAAGATTGGCATGATATGCTTCCAATTTCTCTGCATGGCTACATAACTTCAGTCCGCACTTCTACTGGGGCAACACCATTCTCACTTGTGTACGGTATGGAGGTTGTCCGGCCAATTGAGGTCGAAATTCCTTCGTTAAGGGTTATCATGGAAGCCAACCTTGATGAAGCCGAATGGATTCATTCCAGATATGATCATCTGAATCTCATAGAAGAAAAGCACTTGACGACCATCTATCATGGCCAAATGTACTAAAGACACCTCAAAAGAGCTTTCAACAAGAAGGTTCTCCTCCGTGTGTTCCATGAAGGTGAACTTGTACTCAAAAGGTACTCTCCTGCACAGACGGATCCAGTAAGTAGACTCCTAACTATGAAGGACCCTTTATTGTCAAGAAGGCCTTCTCAGGCGGAGCTCTGATCCTGATGGTGAGGAGTTGCCACTACCTGTGAACTCTGACGCAATCAAAAAAATATTATGCCTGGAAAAAAAAGAGGTGAATAAAGAGCCTGCTATATCGACATCCTCAAGGAAAATCTAGGCAAAAATGGGTATCCCAATGGACCAAAAAAAAGAAATGCCCATGCAAAAATTAGGGATAGGATAAAAAAAAGTATAAGCCCGCTAAGTTGAAAACTCGAAAGGGTGACTTAGGCAAAAAAGGGTATCCCGGTGGATGAAAAAAGAGAAGTGTTGGGATTTCAGACGGTAAAATATTGATCCAGTCATTGTCAATTAAAGCGAAGTGTCGGGACCTAATACAATACAAATCTTCATATTCAATAAAAATCATTTCTTTATCAATCTTATCTTTTAGTATTTTGGTTGCAGAATGAACAATTATTTTTTATCACATAATACAATAAAACGTCGAGAATAATAAAAAGCTACACCAAAAAAAGCGTCATGCATTGCGTGATTTAAACGAAATTCACCAAAGGGCGATCAGTAGCCTAAGGTTGAGTGCTTAATACATGCAAGATGTGCACTGATTGACCAGGAGGATTGTATTTTCGCTCCCCACAGTCAAGATTCCTCTTTTTCCTAGCAAAGTTTAAGATGGTATCCCCAATAATAGTGGTAGCTGGAGGTTCTCGCTTTTCCTACATTTTTCTCAAAACACATACAGGAAAGTCAGAGTCTACTCTAAAACCCCTTTAACGCACACCTTAACCTACGTAGTGGCATAGTATAACCGCATGCATCATGGAAAATATAAGCAAATGTCACGGTTGTCACGTGCATTAAATATCTCTCCTACCGATGAGTCATATCCCTAATAGATATTCAGCCAATCCCCAATAGATGACCTCACACAAAAAAACTTTCTACCATTCCATATCCCCAAATAAGCAAATTCCTAACATATACTCACTTCCAATTCACCTCTATCCTCATCGACAAAATTTTTCAGGCTACTCTTGTATTTAATCCCCTTCCACCTTGAATTCTCGAAAAGTTATCACGATTCGTGCATTCAGGTTCAAGAGGATTAAATAAGGGCAGCTTTCATACTCAAAAAATTTCTCTGCCCCTTGTTGGCCTTTTTTCTTTTGCATGAGCACGCGCATCTACATTTGCAACATAAGCATTCACATTTTATTTATGGAGATTATTGTTGGAATATACAACTCAGGAGCATTAATGATGATAAGTCTGATACTGGAATGACAACGACGATTTATTCTCCCCCAGTCAATTTCTCAGATGGTAATTGTTGTACCCCAAAATTTGCCCAACCTTTTTCTTTATTTGGCTTATGTTTCATTTCATTTCTTTAGCATTTGCATATGCATAGCATTGTTTTTTGCAGGGGATCAAGGGAGATGTGCCTACTCAAGAGAAGGTTATCAAAGGTTTCAAGCTTAAGCAAGAGTGGTTACTCAAGTTATCCAATGCTTATACCCATCAAGAAGTGGTCAAAGTTCTCTGAGGAAGAGGATTGACAAGTGTTGCTTACCTCCTATCTTGGGGGTTAACTGAAGATTATCAGGGGTTCACAAGGACATGTTTATGGACAAGAGGTGTTTGAGAAGCTCTTTGATTGCTTTTGAAGTCATTTGGGAGCTTATCTAAGTGTTCATTTCATTTGCAAGAGGTTGCAGTCAAAGTTTGTGCACCTAGGGTTTCATCTGCTTAGTGCAAGGTAAACTGTTGGCTTGAAGGAGTTGGAGACTTGGTTCCAAGTCATTAGAGTCATGGTAAGTTATGTTGAGACATATAGAATGTCATTTCAAGTTTAAATCAAGAAGAATCAAGAGTGTGAGAAGTTACTAAATTAGGGTTTCAGAGGATGTTAGTGTAAAATCTCCTTCTTTAGAAGCTAACTTCAAAGGCAATTTACCTCAAGATAACAGTTGAATCTCATTTTCTTATAAACATGAGACTTGTATGGAATTTTGTAAGCTTTCTTTTGAGTACTAGAAATCACCCATTGGGTTTGTGGAACTCAAGTTATGATGCCATCAAGTTAGAGGTCTCAGATGAACATATTTTTCAGTCAACAAAAGTCAACTCACTTCCAAGGCACTTTTGACCTAGAATCATGTTTCTCCTCAACTTTTTGTGAACATGAAAGTTATTCCTCATGATCATAGCTTTCCAAAAAGTCCTAGAAGTCCTTCGTATCATTTGTGGAACTCAAGTTATGAAGTTTGCAAGGAAGGGGTATTTTGGGAAACTTTGATTATAAGTCATTTTGGTTATGGGTCATTTACATACACTGATGCACTTCAAATGAAACTTTCACCAACATGCGAGTTGCCCCAAATGACCTCAATTTCATCGTGAAAATCAAGATTGGCATGAATTATGAGTGGTTAGAGACATTGGTGAAGAAATTTCAAGTAAAAATGAGCTTTAAATCATGAATTCAATTGATCAAGTTTTAGGACTTTTTCATACCATGTTGTGATTCAAAATTGTGCATAATGTCTAAACAAGCAAAATTCACAAAGTTACTTTGGTTTTTGAGGTGAAAATCACGTGGAATTGAAGCTTGCTTCATGAAAAAGTTTCACATCCAAACATGCTAAATGGATCACAATCAAGCCCAATTCCAATCCACATGTGTAATTCAAAGTCTCAGCTGAAGAATAGAGCCAAATTCAAGTGTGTACACAACCATATTCACGTGTGCATGAGCACATGCCATTTTTGGGCATTTTTGCAAATCAGCCAAACCAAGCCTCATTAGGCCTCCATTTACATCACAAATCCATAATATAAAAGTTCAAAATCAAAATTGAGAGATCAGAAGGTAAAATTGGTGGAGAAAGCATAGAGTTCAATTTTGGAAACTTGAGAGCAATTTGAAAATCGTGAATCAAGATCTGAGGCATTTCAACTCAAATTGAAACAATCTTCTTCTTCCTCAAGTGAATTAGAGTGGATCTGCATCTTTTGAAGCAAGCAAGTGAGCTATTGAAGCACCAACGAAGTGTCTCCGTTAGGTAATCTTCAATTCCATATTTCTCTCATGTTAGGCATTGAATCTAGGTCATTGTGGTTGCATTTGAAGCCCTACATCTTGTAGGCAATGTTTGCATGCTTAATTGTTATGTTTGATGAGATTTTCAGTTGAGCACTTGAATCTTTCACCGTTCGATTCTCTTTGTTCAAGCATGATTAATGAAAATGAGCACTAGATTTGGAATTCAGAAGCCACCTCGTCGGAGAAGACGACCGGAGCTAGGGCTCCGGCGTCTGGTTCAAACTCAGGCCAAGTTGAGTTGTCCATGTTTGACATGTTGACCATGGATGTGTGGTTAGGATTTGTTCTGACCTGCGTGCGTGGAAATTGACTTGCCAGGTCAATTAATGAAACGCATCGTTTCATTTTGGCTGAATGTTTTGGGCTCTTAATGCTATGCGCACCCCCAGTTGGATCCAGCCCAATGGTTTTCACTTGATTTGTTGCTATTTGCACCTTTTGAGTTTATTTGTTCTTATTTTATTTTATTTGTTTTCTGTTTTGATTTTAATCAATTAAAAATAGTTCCAATCATTTAAAAATTCCACCAAAAATATTTTCTGACACTTTAATGTGTTATTTAATTTTTGATATTTTTTAATTTCATTTTTCTTTTATTTTTCAATTAAAATGGAATTAAATGATTGGAAGGGTTTTTGAATTGATTTCTCACGTGTATTCATTTGTTCTTGCTTGTTCTGATCAATTTTAAGCACCTATGAATGAGGTTTTTTCCTCATCTTGTTGGTGAGTTGAGATGCCTTTGAGGCTATTTTAGGTAAAGGTTTGACCAACTTTTGGTTGACTTTTGTGAGCTTTCTTTTGACCTTCGACAACCCTCCTATAAAATGGTGCACCCTTGTGGATCAACTCCTTTGGTGACGTTTTAAATGGAACTTGGTTGAGTTGTTTTGGCCCCTGATTGCCAACATACTTATGTGCTTTTGTGATATTATTTGGATTTATTTGAACTATTTTCCTATTTTTGGAGTAGCTTGCAAGTCAAGCTACCCCTAAGGATGGTTCACACATACACTTGACCTAGTTTTGATGGGAAATGACCCTTGTGGATCCCATATGCTCCCAACTATTTTTGAATCACATTTATGAAGTGGTTGGTTGTCAATTTTTAGGTCTTACAATTGTTTGGTTTTTGTTTTAAGTGGCATTTGTTCAAGGCTTTCCATTTGGTTTCTCATGTTGAAAGTGTTTAGGACCTAGGTCCTTTACCATGCCTTTTGTTGCCATTTGCTTTGGTGTGTTTTCTTCTTTGCTTTGTGCATCCTTTTCTTATGTCCTCACCTCTTTCCTAGGAACCTTGAGTCCCATCTAATATGGTTTGGTCCCTCCTTTGGAGGTACTTTGAATGTGTCTTAAATGGTGATTCATTTTGAGGACTTTTGTGATGTTTCTTTTGCATGATCCTTGTGATGTTTTGGTTGAGTCATTGCTTTGTATGGCTCTATGCCCTCACCTTATCTCCCATCCTCACATTGATCATGTCTTCATCTCTTTTCTTTTTGGTTTGCTTGTTGGTTAGTGGTTGATGTTTGAGTGATTGTAGGAATTAAAATTTCTCCACTTCATCCCACTTTTGTGTGAGCTTGTTCGAGTTTCTTTGGTGTGCACTTGTTTCTTGTTTTCATCCTTTTGAATACTTGAGGTGGAGATGTGCTTGTGGAGGCTACTGCCCTACACTTTGTTCCTCCGTCTTTCTTCATGTTTGTTGTGCATTGCATGTTTGCATCTTCTTTTATCTTATGCTCCCTTCTTCTTTCTTCTTTGCCATGTTCCCTTAGGACCTCTAATCTTTCTTGTTCAGGATGGATTATGATAGACATTAGGTTTGAACCATGTATGATAACATTAGGGTAGCTTTTCCTTTTCATCCCAATCATAGGTGTACTTTGCATGAGAATATTAGGTTGAGTTTAGTCTCCCTTGTAGTGTGTCTTTCTCTTCTCACCTTCAAACTTCTTCAAGACACTAAATAATGGATAATAAGTGTTATACAATACGAACCTTAAGCATTTAGGAAATAATGATTGGGGGGGGGGGGGGACTCCTCTCAATTGTCTAGAGTGTTTAGTGTATGTCCTTTGGACGATATGCGATGCATTCGCTCTTAAGTCATAGTCTTTAGTGCAACAAGAATTACAAACACAATTCAATTCATTTCTTCTTCATAAAAGCCTAAAAATCAAACATCAAATCTTTTTATCCTTCGGGATTAATTAATTAGAAAATCATCTTCATAGGAGAGTTTTGTTAACTCTTGGTTCTACCGCAAATAGGTAACACCTAAGTCTCCAATGGCCGAGCTGCATACACCTAACTGCTAGAACTAAGTTTTAACCCTACTCGGGTAAAACACTTGAACCAACCTGTGGTATTGTTAGCCTGAACTACGTTTGCTCTAATTTCTCATACCAGACAAGGATATGTAGGCACAAGACGACGATGTCTTGTCGAGCAACCTTCCCCACCTTCACTCGTAGCTTTCCGAACTACGTTGACTCTGACTTTCCCATTGCACGAGGGAGTACATAGGCATAGAGCGGTGATGCTCTATCGAGTCTCTTTTCTTTTCTTTTGTCCTTGTGGCCTGTAGCTTAGATAGATTAACACCCTTTTAGGTAAACAACAAGCATGGATCCCGTCGAGTACGACAGACGTGAGGGGTGCTAATACCTTCCCCTTGCGTAACCGACTCCCAAACCCGAGATATGGTTGCAATGACCTGTCTTTTCCCTTTTTGTAGGTTTTCCCTGATCATTTCCTTTCCCTCTCTTTGGGATTAATAACGAACAATGGCGACTCTTCTGTCTTTTTCGGCCATTCTTCGCAGCAATGCGACAGCTGGCGACTCTGCTGGGGACCTTTCCCCATCCCCTATTGTCGCTATTGCGAAAAAAGGTGTCGGCAAAGACAAAAGAGTCGCCACCTATCGTTATTTATCCCAAAGGAGGGAAAGGAAACGATCAGGAAAAACCTAGCAAAAAGGGAAAAGACAGGTCATCGCAACCAAATCACGGGTTCGGGAGTCGGTTACGCAAGGGGAAGGTATTAGCACCCCTCACGTCCGTTGTACTTGTCGCGGTGAAATTTTGATACCAAACTATCGATTAGTTTGAATCTTTAATTCAATTTGCAACCGAACTTTGATTTGTCCAAAGGAAGGGATAAAGGTCGAAATTCCCACAATGTAATGCAAATGCAAGGTTTAGAGAGTTTAGCTTCGGGGGTTGGTTAAACTTAGGGAAGGTACTAGCATCCTATGTTTCTGTAGTACTCTATAGGAACCTCTTGTTTTATATTGTTTATTGCTAAGTGTTATTTGCTTAATGGTTGAAAGACCCTAGGGTTTAATTCTAAGTATACTTGATAAGATGTCGCATCTTATGCCTACGTATCCTTACGGGAGGGGAATCAGAGTATCTGTAGTTCCCCTAAAGGGTTAGAGGAGTTCTTTGACTGTGGTCAAAGTTCCTACGGGTTTAGGGTAGTTGTTTGATTGATTTTAGGAGACAAGATACGTTATCATTTTAAGGGAGATTTAACCGCCACAAGTTGTAGGAAAATAGTCTTTGCATCGTCTTAAGAAAGTGGCTCAAGTACTCGGATTGTCTGACGAGTACGCCTCTTAAGGAAAAGTCCCTACATGTTTATTGTATTGTTGTGGGGTGGAGATTTTATCTCACTTAAGATGATTAACATCTTTCTCTAATGTGTTAGAGTAAATTGTATTGTATTGTTTGAATTGTTTTCCTATGTTGTAAAAGATAAGGTCCTTCCTATAGGGTAGGATCTATCCTAATTGATCAACTTGGATGAGATCAAGGATCGAGCGGGAGTATGATGCAAATGATGCACTACACACAAGTGTTGACTCATGTGTAGGTTTTTTCTTTGGACGGATGCAATGTGGAAAATGTAAATGACAGTAATACGAATTGCTGAAGAATAAATTGCGGATAAAGTAAACCATACACAAACGCATGAAAGCGCTGAGTGCAAGTGTGGGTTGTGGATAACAGTGGATAAAGTAAAACGCGCATACGCATGAAAGCGCTAAGTGTGTGAATGGGAATTGTGAATCGAAACGGAGACGTAGGCGTGCTCGATTGGATGTTGATTCCTCCTAAGCGGATTGATTTCACGAATAATGTTGAATTAACTTATTATTAGCGAGATTGATTTTAGGGGAAATTACTATTTTAATTTTATTGTCTATCTTAAAAGATTAACTTAAATGAAATGATTTAATTATTTTAAAGTAAAAAAGCTATTATGAAAAGTTAAATTAAATTATATTGATTACGAAATAAATAAAAGGGTTTTTTTTTTTATCATTTGTTTCTAAAAGTTATTTGAATACTAAAGATTTTATTATTAATTATAGGCAAATTAACAAAGGTGCAACTTATTTATAAAATGTTTTTTATTATAGTGAATAATTAAGTTGACTTTAAAAAGGGTTAATTTTAATTAGCAAAAGATTTTTTTTTATGTGAATTAGTAGGGTTTTAAGAAGAGAGTTCTTTTTTAGTTATCAAGATAAAAAGGTTATAAGGTTGGTTTATTTCTAATCATTAAACAAAAGATAAAATAAATAATTTATTTAAATAGGGTGAATTATTAAAAGTGAATTAACTGAGTAATTAAAAGATAAAACTGATTATGATTAATAAAAGGTTATTAGTTTATTTTTAAAAAAACATTTGATTATCGGTCTATTAATTAAGTGATTAGATGGTTAAATGAGTTTAAGAAAAAGTTAAGTAGGGTTAGGGGGTGACTAACGGTGATTAGCGATTTTAATTGGTGATCGGTGTTGTGTTGTATGTGCAGGTGATGCGTGTGTACTAGACTAGCATAGGAAACAAAACGAACAATAAAAAAACACAGAAGCAACGCAGAAACCCTAAGCCCAAGATCAACCCAATCCCCCCTTCGTTCATCCTCCTCTTCTCGATCTCACCCTCTCTTGTACCGCTTCGTTCCCGCTTCCCCTTCCATAATTGCCTTTGTTTTACACCTGAAACACAGAACGAAACATCAACAGTTCAACAACTTTATCATGAATCAACGAGTTACCGAAGATCGGAGATGGCGGAAGGTTCTAGATGACGAGGTGGGAGCTCCGAAGGCTTTGACGGCAGAAAAGATAAGTTGTTTCTTCGATCTCCAGTTTTTTGACTTTTAGGGTTTTTTCTTTCTCTTTGTTGATTTCCGATTCTCCCCTTTATATAGGCTTCCTGTGAGATTTGTTGTGCCGAATTTAATCAAGAGCCTTGAATGCCTGATTGGATTTTTCCATATTGGTTCAGACGCGATTTGAAATAGTTTCCTTTTCTGTTTGATTTTGTTGAATGCTCGTTAATGAGATTTTCAATCTCTGATTTGTTGTGTTAAATGCTTATCTGTCCGGATTCAAAGTTTTGGAGGATCTTTTTCGAATCTTTTTCTTTTGCAATGAGTATATTCTGATTAATTTGCTAACTCTGAGTTATTGTTTGGCAACAATTGCACTTGGGCCATGGGAGTTTATCAGCCCAGAATGATTTCCACCACTTAACGACACACTCGTTTCAGGATGGTTCAAACCTGAGAGTTTCTCTATAGCTTTCTCACGAAGAATTACGAGTATTGATCCCACGTGAAGCTCGTTAGCTCTAGTTTGTATACGACTCAGAGCTTTTGTCTATGTTGATTTAAAATCTCAAGGTCCAAATGAGCAACAGAGGGTGGTGTTTTTGGATACCGTGGGACTGCATGCTTCTCAAAAGAAGATTCTGCAAACTGGTGAGAGGAAACATCAACTACACTTATTTTTTAGCTTTGTGTCTAATTGAGTCTTTTCCCCTTAACAACTTCCGGACACTGCTATCATGTCTTGACAGGGCTTCTCCGGGTTGTGGTAAACTTGGTGATTGAGGAGCGCTTGGTTCCTTGGGGTAGAGATGGACTGCTGTGGTGAATGTCCTTACTCTGTCGTGAGCTATGCGAGTCAGTTCTCAGCTTTGAAGTGGTTTTGGGAAACCAAGTGAGGCTGTCATAAAATTGCGCCAAGTTGTAGTGGTATGTCAAGGTGGAAGTCGCTAGAGGCTCAAGCGTTGCTCTCGAAACGTGAACCGTGGAATGCTAAACGGTAATGATCTTTACGTTTCTTTCTTGAGATGGTTACACATTCACATCATTGCTGAAAATAAATGCATTTAACTGCAGGTGCGCTTGTTTGAGCAAGTATTTTGAGCTGAACCACAATTCTGGTCACGTTATCGCATCCTTCGCCAATGGTTCAATGCTCTGTCAACTGCTTCAAGGCATCTCTCTGTTGCTTCGCTGGTTGGTTCTCATCATTCCTTTTCTCGTCGAAAGGTGGCTTTCGTAACTGAAGGCTAGGTAATTTTTTTCAAATTGGGCTGCTTCTCAGTGGCTGCTAAGATTTTACGCATGAAACATTCAAGTTCCTTTCTTTTGCAATGCAGGCGCTTGTTGAGAAGGATTGCTGAAAGACTTATTCACGTTGAGCTAGAGTCATGCCAAGTGCAACAGGTTGGGTACCTTGTGGATTGTTTTAGCATTAACAACATGATGCTTTGATATTTGAGTTGTATCATCATAGATTGTGGCATTGCGTTACTGACTTTGCAACCTCTGTTGGCGAGCTTGGAATGCAAGTTTGGGAAGGACATAATGAAGATCTGTCGTACGGTATCAGTTCATTAGAACACGATCTATGTTGCGGCTTCGTTGTTACTAGTGGACCCGAGCTGTTGGATTTTCAAAGTAGGATGCTTTTTTATAATGGGGTCTGAGTGGACAAGCAAGTGACCATGTTATGTAGCACAATATTGGAGAAAGTACTTTGATTAATATAGCCAACATACTATTACAGCCATCACGGCTAGAATATCTAGCATGTTGCCTTTTGTTGTCACCATGAATTTTTGTTCCTTCTTCTTTTAATTGGTCTTCGATTTATCTGTTAATGGTAATTCTTACTATCAGTTGTGTTTACAGGTAAATATTGTAGGAATTTGGTCCGCTCGAGGCATTTCCTCACGTAAAACAGCCCTCCCAATCATGTCATACAATCTTCGTCAAAAGAACAACAACAACTCCCAAAACAAACAAATAGAAGACATATGATAGTGTAAGGTCCAATCCCACCTTTGCCTTATGTCACAGAGTCCAAAGTGAAAGTCATGAAGGTGGCCGCGAATCCAACAAAATTCCGGAGTCGAGTGTTGATTTTGGACTCTTAGTGTATTCTTACCATAAGTGCTCCAATTATAAATAGTTGACAAACTAGTGTGAATATATGGTTAATGTACTGTTCAAAAGGGAATAAACTGTCAATATCCATGTTTCCAAAGTCTTCATTTCTATTTTTAATTATGTATTATCCATGAGCAACTCTTATGTGATTGAGTGGATTCTGTATTCTGGCCACCAAGTATTCCTGTTTTGGTTGGAATTGCCTTTCAATTGTACCTCTTTACTATGGATTTCTTTGTTATCGTAGACTTCTCTTGAAAATCAATGCTTTGGAGAGAGGTACTAACAAACCTCAATTTTAGAACAATTTGAATAATACGCTTCGGTCTAATTCGGATTCCAAATGCTTGCAACTGGTATTCTAAGTAAACCATAAGTGTGAACCTTATATTTCAACACTGATAACATATTGCTTGCAAACCAGTTTTCCATTCTTGAAGTTTTAAATGATCATGAATTTATTATAAGAACCGATCTTGAATATAAGAGTGTAATATCAAACAAAGTATTCTCACATGTCCATTGTCGACCTCCATCATAATTTAATCTTATTGAAACTCTTTTAATGGTTTTTTTGGGGATTGGTCAATCTTAAAGTCTTGAATTCTTTAGTCTTGGTTTGAATTTCGATATTTCACAAAGAATGACCCAGTTTAATCCACGTGAGATGCACCAAATGAATTCAAAGTAAATACGAGTCGAACTTTGCCATCATAACCCAAATAATGCCACTTGATTAATATTGCAAGTGCATGCGAATGAACTTGAACCTCGAATCTGCATCATCCTGCATTGGAAGACTATGTAAAACCTGTCAGAGACGTCAAAACCAAAATAATCCTGCATGCATTCGTTAGTCCTGATAAATACGTATATAGGGGCAGAAAAAATAAAACGTAAAGAAATGCACGAGGAGGTGGAATCTTGAGGTCAAAAATTAGGGTGTGACAGATGCCCCTATTTAAGTTACTTCTATCCGGAGATATGGAGATTGAAATCTTTGTCTCGACGAGATAGGAGGGACTTAAATACAAACACTGCACGAATTTTTGGCCATAAGAAAAACACCGGATGCAGATGATATGTAATGATATGATAGTGCAAGATAGACGGGGCCTGCGGGGGAATGATGTCACAGGGGAAAAAATCTAGACAAACCCAATAAAAAGGAAACTCCCCGGAGATGGGGGCAGCTGCCAATAAAGGGGATCTCCAAAAATATATCGATGGCACATGCACCCAGGGTACGGCGACTTAGACAATAGGTGAGAAGTTTATTACCATAATGTAGTGGTTGGTAACAAGCCAAATGAGTTGAGTCGATGGTTCAGTTTTATTTGTACTCTTTCTTTCTTTTTCTTGTTTTTCTGTATATCTCTTTCTTTTGGAACCCAACTAGAGATAGTAAAATGTATAACTTCCCCGAGCGTCATAATAAGGGTACCACGAGCTGGTCTCAGTCTCTGCCTAAAATGTCAAACTTTTTTAGATGATAGAATCACTGTGGTTTGTAAATATAAATGTCGTTGTAAATGTTGTTGTAATTGTAGAACTTCCACGAGCATCATGATATGGGAATCATGAGTTGGTCTCAGTTTCTGATGTAGAACCTCCCCGAGCGTCATGATATGGGAATCATGAGTTGGTCTCAGCTTCTGATGTAGAACCTCCCCGAGCGTCATGATATGGGAATCATGAGCTGGTCTCAGTTTCTGATGTAGAACCTCCCCAAGCGTCATGATATGGGAATCATGAGCTGGTCTCAGCTTCTGATATAGAACCTCCCCGAGCATCATGATATGAGAATCATGAGCTGGTCTCAGTTTCTTTTCCGAAATGATGAAAACTCGTGAGAGCCTCTTCACAAAGGGTTGTAAGTTTTGTAGATTGCAAAAGTCGTTGTAGACTGTAAATGTAGTTTGTTGTAGGACTTGTAGATGTAATTGTAGTGGATGTAATTTGTAGTTGTAGTTGTAAACTTGTAAATATAGTTGTAAATGTAGATGTAATTTGTAAAACTTCACCGGGGATTTCCAAAAGAGATGTGAGCCGGTTGAATTATAATGCACGTCTTCTCGAATGAAGGTAGACTGATATGATAGACTTCCTTGACTTCTTCGAGGAGTGTCACTTGATGGAAATAAACTCGTGCGACGAACTTGCTAGGGACTGTGTTCCTGCCGAGTCTCTTTGTAATCGCAAAAATATTATGTAAGCTCTCGAATAAAGAGAGGTGTCTTGTAATGTCTTCGGTAAGCTTCTTTGACGAATTTATGAAGCGATGATTTGATGATGAACTGTCTTGTAGAAAATGTCATGTGTCGTTTGGAATATGACCCTGATCAAAGTGAGTTGCTCAAATAAAGAGATAGATGTTCGGGAAGATCTTGTGATACCATTGCCTTCGTGGGTATTCTTCCTGGGGAGTAGGGTGCAAAATAAATGCACGCTTAATCCATGTTTAAATATTAGGGATGTCCGTGATGTGATTTCCAAAAACCGAAGTTCAATTCAGGAAGTAACTGAAGAGAAACTGTCAAGCAAGACTCAACCATTGAGGTATGAACTCAGATGGGATTGTACTGAAATAACCATCTTCCACGAGGGTTGAACTTCATGGGGAAAATGAAACATTGTGCTCTTTCTGCCTAAGGTAGACGAATCTACGTGGAGGGATAAGGCACACCCAAACACCTAGGGATAACTATAGCCAAAGCGATGGAGCAAAACAAACACAAAGAATGCGAAAATCATGCACATGTTATGCTGTCTACCTATATGCTATGCGTATGCTGACGGACTGGGAGAAGCGAAATAAACGCTTCACGCGAAAGGGTATTCGAGCAAAATCTCCACAGATCCTTTATCACCTGCGAAGAGGGTACTTCGAACAGAGGTAATCTTCGTGTCTGGATGAAATAAAGATCCTTAGAGAAGCACATAATATTGTTGTTCTTCCATGGATGAAATAAACGTCCATGGTCATCCTTTTGTTATTCATATATCAAGTAAAACATAAAGTTTTTGAAAAAGTTTAAGTCAAATCTGGATTTTGCTATCAAGAATAGACATTTTTGATAAGTGGAAAGCTTTTATTGAATGGTGGTCAGCCGAAAGGCATGACCCCAATATTACAGTGTTAGAAAATAATAGCGATTACATAAAGGGAATAATGTCCTGTTTCTCCTAAATTAATGTGAACTTCCCAGCTCTAAACAAAATACTTCTTGACAGCGTCCGTATTCACGGGGCGAGTGATCTCTTCTCCATCCATTGTTGTTAACATCAAAGCGCCTCCTGACAAAACCTTTCTCACTACATATGGTCCATCATAGTTCGGGGCCCATTTTCCTCTGACGTCAGTGAGGAAGGACTGGATCTTCTTGAGCACAAGGTCACCTTCCTTGAACACACGGGGTCGAACCTTCTTGTCAAATGCCTTCTTCATCTTCTGTTGATACAACTGCCCATGGCATAGCGCATCCATCCTTTTTTCTTCGATTAAGTTCAATTGATCATATCTGTTCTGGCACCATTCAACTTCTGATAATTTTTCCTCCACCAAGATCCTCATAGAAGGAATCTCAACTTCTATCGGGAGTACTGCTTCCATACTGTAGACAAGTGAAAATGGAGTTGCCCCAGTCGATGTGCGTAACATCGTACGATATCCATGTAAGGCGAATGGGAGCATTTCGTGCCAATCTTTGTAAGTAACAACCATTTTCTGAATGATCTTCTTAATGTTTTTGTTGGCGGCTTCAACAGCCCCATTCATCTTTGGTCTGTAAGGGGAAGAATTGTGATGCTCAATCTTGAATTCTTCACGCAACTCTTTCATCATCTTGTTATTCAAATTGGAACCGTTATCTGTAATAATTCTGTTTGGCACACCATATCAGCATATAAGCTGATTCTTGATAAATTTGACAACCACATGTCGAGTTACGTTAGCATAGGAAGCCGCCTTGACCCACTTGGTAAAATAATCAATGGCTACTAAGATGAATCGGTGTCCATTAGATGCTTTCGGCTCTATCATTCCAATCATATCAATTCCCCACATAGAGAATGGTCACGGGGATGAGATAACATTCAACAGAGTCAGAGGCACGTGAATTTTATCTGCGTAAATCTGACACTTGTGACACTTTCTAGCAAACTTGTAACAATCTGATTCCATTGTAATCCAATAATAACCAGCCCTTAAAAGCTTCTTAGCCATATCATGTCCGTTGGCATGAGTGCCAAAAGATCCTTCGTGAATTTCTGACATCAACATATCCGCTTCTTGTTTGTCAACACACCTCAGCAAGATCATGTCAAAGTTTTGTTTATACAACACGTTGTTACTCAAAAGAAAATTTCCAGCCAACCTTCTCAAAGTTTTCTTATCTTTGTTAGAAGCTCCCAAAGGATATTCTTGAGTTCTGAGAAAAACTTCGATGTCGTAGTACCAGGGTTTGTCATCTTTGACCTCTTCAACGGAAAAGATGTAGGTAGGTCTGTCGAGGCGCTTTACTTCAATTCGAGGACATTCATTCCAAAAGTTCACCATAATCATGGAGGCCAAAGTTGCCAGCGCATCTGCCATCCTGTTCTCATCGCGGGGAATATGATGAAATTCGACCCTATCAAAGAACGGTAACAATCTTCTAGCATAATCTCTGTACGGGACCAAATTATCATGTCGGGTTATCCACTCTCCAGTGATTTGGTTGATTACCACTGCAGAATCACCAAACACATCTAAATTCTTAATTCTTAAATCGATTGCTTCTTCAAGACCCATAATGCATGCCTCGTACTCGGCCTCATTATTAGTACACTGGAATGTTAATCTGGAGGTAAATGGGAAGTGGGTCCCTTGAGGAGTTACAATAACAGCACCTATCCCTTTTCCATGAGCGTTGACAGCTCCATCGAAAACTAAACCCCATTGAGAACCTGGCTCTGGCCCTTCACCATGTATGGGTTCTTAACAATCTTTCATTTTTAAGAACATAACATCCTCATCTGGAAAATCATCGTTTGAGGGTTGATGATCCACAATGGGCTGGTGAGCCAGATGATCAGCCAAAACACTTCCTCTAACAGCTTTTGAGTATGGTACTCGATATCATATTCAGACAACAACATCTGCCATCTGGCAATTCTCCCAGTCAGAGCGGGCTTCTCGAAAAGATACTTGATAGGATCCATCTTTGAAACTAACCAAGTAGTGTGATTCAACATATACTAGCGCAAACGCTTGGCAGCCCACGCCAAAGCGCAACAAGTCTTCTCTAACATAGTGTACCTTGTTTCACAATCAGTAAACTTCTTGCTTAAGTAATAAGTGACATGATCTTGCTTTCCTATTTTATCCCGCTGACCGAGTACACAACCCATTGAATCTTCTAAAACAGTCAAATACATAATCAAAGGTCGTCCTTCAACTGGCGGTATCAGGATAGGTGGTTCAAGAAAATACTTTTTGATACTTTCAAAAGCCTTTTGACAGTCTTCAGTCCAAACATACCCTTGTTCTTTCCTCAGAAGCTTGAAAATAGGTTTACATGTAGCGGTCATGTTGGATATAAACCTGGAGATATAGTTCAAACGTCCTAAGAATCCTCTGACTTGTTTCTCGGTGGCGGGAGCTGGCATTTCCCAGATAGCTTTCACTTTGTCAGGGTCCACTTCAATCCCTTTTTGACTGACAATAAAACCCAATAATTTCCCTGATCGTAATCCAAATGTGCATTTATTGGGGTTTAGACGAAGCTTGTATTCCCTTAATCGACCAAATAGCTTAGCCAGGTGTTTAACATGATCATCTTCAGTCTTCGACTTAGCTATCATATCATCCACATACATCTCGATCTCTTTGTGCATCATATCATGGAACAAAGTAGTCATAGCTCTCTGATATGTTTCCCCTGCATTCTTTAACCCAAACGGCATCACTTTGTAACAAAAGGTGCCCCAAGGCGTGATGAATGACGTCTTCTCTCTGTCCTCGGGAGCCATTCTAATCTGGTTGTTACCTGAAAAACCATCCATAAAGGAGAAAACCTCATATCTTGCGGTACTGTCAACCAATATGTCAATGTGAGGTAATGGGAAATCATCTTTCGGACTAGCTTTATTCAAATCTCTGTAGTCTACACACATGCGAACCTTACCATCCTTCTTTGGAACGAGCACAATGTTAGCTAACCATAGTGGATACTCGGCAGTAACAAGGAAACATGCATCAATCTGTTTCTGTACCTCTTCCTTAATCTTTAGAGCCATATCGGGTCGAGTTCTTCTAAGCTTCTGTTTTACTGGCGGGCACTCTGGCTTCAACGGTAAATGATGTTCGACTATAGCTGTGTCCAATCCGGGCATGTCTTGATATGACCAAGCAAACACATCGACAAACTCTCCAAGCAAATCAATCAGCTATTTCTTTACATCGGGCTTGAGCAGAGCTCCAAGTTTCACTTCTCTACGGATTTCTTCTGATCCCAAGTTGATTACTTCCACCGGCTCTTGATGAGGTTGGATAGCTTTCTCCTCTTTCTCAAGCAGTCTGAAAATTTCTTCTGGGATATCAACTTCTTCATCCTCAGCTTCATACACAGGAAACTCAAAATTTGGAGAAGGTAGTGGATCGTTATTCCCAGGTTGTAATTTATGTAGCAATCTGCGCAAGTGATGTGATTTTTAATAAGTTTTTGTAAAGTGGAAAGTGCGTGTACGCAAGATGCTACTTATTATTTTCCAACATCGTGAATAAATATAAAACACAAATGAAAATGAAAGTAGTTTATTGATGATAGCAAAACCAAAAAGACACGCCCAACAAAGTCACCTTTGCCTTGGGCAGAGCAAAGGGAATTATTAAAAGTAAGCCCTAATAAATGCGGCTTCGCCTTGGGCAGAGCGAAAGATAAAACAAAAGCGCTTTACTTAGATATATGAATGACGACAGGGGCTTCAACTGCACTCCAGTTTTTAACCAAGATGCCCGGGGTCACAAAGTCTGGGATGTCCTCATCTGGATCTTCCTCGGTAACGGCATAAACTCCAAAGGTGTAGTCGAATTCATCTGAAACATAGCCTGGATCTTCTATATAAGGCTCGTAGTCCTCATAAGGAATGGAGGACCTGGCGGAACCATCTGATATGTAGCCTTCAAGTTCATCCTCTAACACAACATAAATCTGAGAATGATGGACGACTCCTCCACTACAGAACACTTCATTGATCAGCGGAAAACCTTGACCTTTGGTGGTTTGTGGAGCAGAACTGCTGGTGAAACCGAGACCCTCCTTATTTTTGTTCTCTGGCAAAGACAACACCTTTCCCCATATTGTCTGATGACCACTGTTCACTACTCGTTGCGCGTCTTTGAATGATGACATGGATGCTTGAGATTTCTGGGCACCCTCACCCACAATAGACAAAGCTTGGAATTGCGTGCCAACCTCTTCCTCAGCTTCGACATACGAGAATGATGACAAGTGACTCATCACCAAAGCCTTTTCTCCATAAACTGTAACTGTTTTCCCCTCAAAAGCATACTTTAATTTCTGATGTAGGGTGGACGTAATTGCCCCAGCTTCATGTATCCATGGCCTCCCTAGCAGACATCTATAAGCGGCACGAATGTCCATGACTTGAAACGTGATCATAAAGGTTTGCAGCCCAATGGTCATTGGCAAATCCACCTCACCAATTACTCTTTTCTTTGACCCATCAAAAGCCTTGACGATAATATGACTTGGCCTCATCGGCGGTCCCTGATAAGACAGCTTGGATAGAGTAGTTCTAGGCATCACATTCAGAAAAGATCCGGTATCAACCAACACACTGGACAGAGAGTCATTTCCGCAGTTCACAGAAATATGTAAAGCCATGTTGTGTTTCCTTCCTTCTTCTGGGAGGTCATCTTCATTAAAACCCAGATTGTCACATGAAGTAATACTGCCAATGATGTTATCAAATTGTTCCATAGTCACGTCTTGTTCAACATACGCTTGTTCTAAAATTTTCTGGAGCGCCTCCCTATGAGCCTCAGAACTCATTAGCAGTTGCAACACAGAAATCTTAGAGGGAGTTTGCAGGAGCTGATCTGCAACTTTATACTCACTCCTCTTGATCACTTTTAAACATTCATCTGAATTGGATAAATCAGATCCACCAGATTGCCCCACAATTGAATCCTTCGAGTTTGTCTGTTCTAATGAGACCTCTTTCTCTTTTGGTGGCATAGTCAGGTAGACTCGACCACTTCTTGTTACTCTGCTGACATCTGCAATATTAACTATTGAGGGTACAGTGGGCAAAGGCACTTCTTTTCCATTCTCCAACATTGTAGCGTTGTACCTGTAGGGGATAGCCTTACTGGAAGTATAAGGGACAGGTCCAGGCACATTGATTACCAAAGGAGTAACAGTTGGCTTCCTGCTATTGTAAACAATCTCTATATGTTCCACTTCCTTAAAGTGGGGTACTATGACGCAGACTTCTTCAGCCTCTTCATTTGAAACTTCCTGATTATCACTTCCCAAACAATCTTCAATCATATTGACAGAGGGCGAACCATGTGGTGGTAATGGATTCTTCTGGACATTAGGGTCGGAATCCCTAAAAGACAAGATTCCATTTTTAATGAGCCTCTGGACATCCATCTTCAAACCGAAACAACTCTCAATATCATGTCCTGGAGCACCCTGATGGTAAGGACAAAACTTGTCAGCCCTATAAGAAGGAGGAGGATTCATGGGAGCCAAAGGTGGAGCTCTTGTCTGAATGTGACCCTTTTTAATCAAAGCGGGGAACAAGTCAACATATGTCATTGGGATCGAATCAAAATTTATTCTTCTATACGCACGACATTGACTGTTGGATGGCCGATTCTGCTGGGGGTACTGTGGACTTTGCTGAAGTTGGGGTTGTTGAGCAACGGGGGACTGAGGTTGCTGATATGGTTGTGGAGACTATAGTTGATAAGCCGGAGCATTAAACACTGGTGATACCGCTGCAACTTGGTGTGGTGGCATGTACCTCTTTCTAAATTGTCCCTTTTGAATGGCATTTACACCTTGCTCTTTTTTCTTCACAAAACTACTCCCATACTTTTTAGGAGCACTTCCTTCTTTGGCCAATCTTCCTTAGCGAACACCTTCTTCTAAGCGCATTCCCATATTGACCATTTCAGTAAAGTCGTTGGGTGCAATGGCTACCATCTTCTTATAAAAGAAAGGACCAAGGTTCTTCAGAAAAATTTTAGTCATTTCTTTTTCTTCTAATGGTGGTGTGACTTGCGCGGCCAACTCGCGCCAACGTTGAGCATATTCCTTGAAACTCTCTTTATCTTTTTGTGCCATTGCTCTCAACTGATCTCGGTCAGGTGCCATGTCCACATTGTACTTATACTGCTTGACAAAGGCTCCTCCTAGATCATTGAAAGTTCGAATCTTCGTATCATCCAACCCCATATACCACTTAAGTGCAGCGCCTGTCAGACTGTCTTGAAAGTAGTGAATAAGTAGTTGATCATTATCAGTTTGGGCGGACATCTTCCTGGCGTACATAATGAGGTGACTCTGAGGACAAGTGTTCCCCTTGTACTTTTCAAAATCAGGGACCTTAAACTTCGGTGGGACCTTAACATTTGGAACTAAACACAGCTCAGAAGCACTCTTACCAAACAAATCCTTCCCTCGAAGGGCTTTTAACTCTTTATACAATTCATAAAATTGGTCTTGAAATCCGTCCATCCTCTCTTCCAAACCCACATTTTCGGTTGGCGACCCATGTAAAATTGGTTCATCCAGAATATACGGAACATCGTTCACATGTGGAGACATGGTAGTCATCACAGCAGAAACTACAGGAGCAGCTTGAACAGTGTTTGCGACAGGAACCTCGGGAACAGGTGGACGATAACCAGCCAGGGTGAAATAAGGAGGCATCCCCCACGGGAAACCGGGCGGCATGATGTAGGCTACTTCAGCAATAGTAGACACCACTGGGATCGGTGCTGATACTACTTCGGATATAACAGTCTTTGGAACTTCTTGGTTGTTGATCGAGGCCTGATTGGACAAAGCTTCCACTAGACCATTCAACCTCTCCAAACTTTCTTTCATAACTGCAACTTAATCACAGAGCACTCTGTTCTCTTGTTCTAGTTGATCCATCTTCTGGCGTTGACTAGCTCGAGTGTTGTATCGGTGATTCAGCTTGTTCTGCGGAGATGAAGCGAGAGTGAGACCCTGGAATGCAAACGATGCTATGCTTATGCAAAATGCAAATGAGTATGAAACTTCAAGAAACTCAAATTATTTTGGTATTGTAACGTTGGAGAAAAACTTATTTTATTTTAATAATCGAAGCATTACAAAATGGAATACTCTTTTAAGAGTTTATTACATTGAACCAAAAGCAAAAGAGGGACTCGGAGATCTACTCCTTATGCTCTTTCTGCGCGTGAAGCTCTTCTTCTAACTGACTGACACGTTCTTGTAATTCGGCCTTCTCACTGATGAGTCGATCGACACATTCCTTCCAGACCATAGCTGCTGGGGGAGAATCATCACTGGTGGCAGCTTTTGAAGAGGTTTGATAGGAAAATAAGTCCTCTCGCGCTTTTCTTTTCCTTACAAGTTCTACTTCTGGCAGCCTCTGGGACTTCTCTTTCTCTACCTTGAGTATAAAAAACTTGTTCCTCCAAGCGGCTTTCATTTTTCGAGCTTCATCCAAAGCAGCCTTCAACTGATCTACTTCGCTCACGTCAAACCAATCTGGATCGTGAAAAGCCAATACCATAGGTTCATGGAAAGGGAACGACATCTTGAGGTCGAGAGCTCTTTCGCGCACCCAATGCAGATATTCTTCAGAGACAACACAATTGGGGTACCCTAAAGCAGCTTTTCCTTCCTGGTTGATGTATCTCCATGCATAAATTATGACGGTTTTCAGGTCTGGATCTTCTCCTTCCTTGAGAAAGATCCCTTTTAACAAAGTCTGGTCAGGTACTCTAATCATGGGGTGCCCAAATTGGAGGCGGGCCAGAGCAGGGTTATAACTTATGCATCCTTCTCTCCCAATGAGTGGTATGTTAGTAAATCCTCCGATGCTATGGATCATACCTATACCTCCATAGGTAGGATCGTACCACACAATGTCGGAGTGAGTAAGGGCCATAACTATCTCGGACCAATGAGGTGACTCTTCCTCTTCCCAAATAGACGGGTGTCGAGTTAGGCGAGCAATGAACCATGAATACAACAGAGCGGTACAACAAACGATATGTCCCCCTCCCTCGGCATTCTTTGAATGAATTGAGTAATATGTGTCAGCTAACAAAGTAGGGACCGGATTCTTGAGTATGAGTAGTTTAATCGCATCTATGTCAACGAAATCATCGATCTTTGGGAACCAGAAAATCCCATAGACCAACAGAGCAAAGGTGGCTTCTTTTCTTTCAGCATGGTAGTGGACTTCTTTTCTTTCAGCATGGTAGTGGACTTTTTCAATCAAGAAGTCAGCAGGGAATCCAAGGACTCCTTCCTTGGTGGTTAGGTGCGCTTGAACATCTGCCAAGCTGAGATGAGTAGCGTTGGCAATTTCTTGGTGATTGGGTGCGTCTTCTTGGCCGGTGAATATGGGACGGGCCGTTACGGGCATCCTCAGGAAATCAGAATACTCTTCCAGTGTCGGCATCAACTGGTAATCCGGAAAAGTGAAACAGTGGTACATCGAATCATAAAATTGAACAAGGGTCTCCAACAGCCCTTCTTTCATCTTGAGTTCGAGAAAACGGAAGACTTCTCCATATTCTGATGCGAAGGCGTAACGGTTCTCGATTAGATCTGCTAGTTCTCTCAAGCTTTCAATGTTAGGGCTCTGAAAAGTGTATTCCAATGCTTCTCTTTTGAAGTCCATGGTTACAATACCTGAGGAATAAAATTGAGTTTCTTGAAATGAATAAAGAAAGAATGTAATGCAAGATGAGTAGGACTTCATGGGATCCCAACTATTTATAAGCATTGTAGTAAAAGAAAACGTTTTTTTATTAATTTCGAAACGGAATACAAATAATTGCTTTTAAAAGTCCCAAATAAAAGCTAAATAAAAGCTAGTAAAGACACTAAAGAAGTTTCGAATTCTGCTGCTTGAGTTGCTCTTCTAATTGCGTCTTCTCACAGATAAGGTTGTCCACAACTAGTTTCTAAATAGTACATTGTGGGTCGGAGAAAAATAAATCCTCCATGAATTTCCTCTTCTTGCAGGGAAGTAGCTCTTCATCCTTCAACTGTAGCTGTTTCTGAAGTTCATCCTTCTCCTTTTGAAGTTCAGCCTTCTGCTTCTGACATTCATTATTTTCTGCCACCGCTACATGGTACTTGTTCTTCCAGGATTCCAACTCACGTTGCGACTTTCTTAAGGCCACCTCTAACTTCTCGGCTTCAGACATAAAGACATAAGTGGGCTCTCTCCTTGGAGCTATAGGATCCTGACGGGAATAGGGCATCTTTAGCTTGATTGCCCTCTCTCTGACCCACCGAAGGTAGGGTTCCAAAGACACACAATTAAGCTTCCCAAGGCTTTCTTTCCCTTTCTTGTGCAAGTGGTCCCATGCAACTAAGACCTTGTCTAGGAGTTCCTTGTCTTCCATAAAGAAAATGTTCTCCACTTGGACACTCTTAGGCGGCTCCTTCAATGGAAATCCCAATTGTCGACGAGCTAAGACCGGATTGTAACTGATCCCTCCATTAAAACTGAGTAATGGTACATTAGCAAAGTCGCCACAACCGTCAATAATTAAGGTTCCATCATATGCTCGGTTGTACCAAATAATGTCTGAGTGGGTCAATGCCATAACTCTTGGAGACTAAACCCCCTATCGAGACTTAAAAAGGAAGTGGACCTCGGCAAGTGCAAAATAAACCACTTGTAGAGTAGGGGCACACAACAGGTGATCATTCCTCCACCATAGAAGTTTCGGAGATGTATAGAATGGTAAGCATTACCCAATAAAGTTGGTACTGGATTGTTCTTCAAAAAGATCTTAATTGCGTTGAGGTCGACGAACCCTCCAAAACTTGGGAACATAAACACTCCATAAATAAGTAAGGCAATGATTGCCTCGAATGAAGTCTTGTTCGTATAATCGACATAAAACATTGCTTTACTGATTAAGAACTTCGTAGTCAAACCAAAAATACCGCCTTTACTAATCAGATTTCCTTTGACATCTGATACCTTTAGATAAAGGGCCTTAGCAATTTCTCTTTCATCAGGGTCCTTTTCCAAGAAAGGGAAATGAGACTCTTCTAAGATAGGTAGATCAACCAAAAAGGAGTATTCTTCCAATGTAGGTAGTAGTTGGAAGTCTGAAAACGTGAAACAGTGATACAACGGATCATAGAACTGCAATAAAATGGAAAGGAGTCCTTCGTCTACTTGGCGACTCAATAAGGATATCAACTTCCCATACTTGTTCTTGAACTTCTCTTGGTCTTCAATCAAGGTCACCAACTTCTTTAGGTCATCCAACTTGGGACTTTTAAAAGTGTATTTTAAAGTGTGTCTTCTATTGGGATCCATAATACCCTACAATGTTCATAAACAAAGGTAAATCCCATGAAGTCCAATGCGGTATGATGCTTTATGAATGCAACAAGCACAAGTAGGCACATAGAAACATAAGGATAAACAAACAAAGGGGACCCTAGGTTTGCAACGAGCATGGAGCAAAGGTATACCCATTCCCAAAGGATTTGGACTAAAGGTTGATTGTACCTGCAGAACAAGGTTCTAATGAGGTTCCCAAAGTCATTAGCCCATCTTTCGAATATTATCAACTTCCCAAGTACTCGGGGGTTAATAATATTCTCAAGAGAACTTCTTTCGAGTTTAGCATCGCGTAGCACTATTTTGGGGGTACCCCCTCATAGCCCCGCACTACATCTTAGTAAAGGTCAAAGTGGGGTTAAGGTAACTACGGTCCTTAATATCATAGGCTCCAACATCGAATATAGTGTATGTTTTCACGATTAAAGACTCGTTCAACAATACATCTTTCGAGAGGGCCTCAACTGAGCGTGATTTTCAAGTCAGCTTGGTCGGGATTCTACCCCCTATAAGCCTCTTTGAACATATAACTATCCTATCTTAAGTTCACTCAAGTCCAGGTGTAGGACTTTGTCTCACCACTCAAAGGTATCAACCCAAAGAAATAAAGAACACAAACAAATAAGCAAGTAAACAAGTAAGCAAATAAACGAAAATATAAAGCAATAAAGAAATAAAACAAGATAGGGAGACCCACTGAGTGTCCCCAGTGAAGTCGCCATTTTTGTCGCGGTGAAATTTTGATACCAAACTATCGATTAGTTTGAATCTTTAATTAAATTTGCAACCGAACTTTGATTTGTCCAAAGGAAGGGATAAAGGTCGAAATTCCCACAATGCAATGCAAATGCAAGGTTTAGAGAGTTTAGGTTCGGGGGTTGGTTAAACTTAGGGAAAGTACTAGCATCCTAAGTTTCTGTAGTACTCTACAGGTACCTCTTGTTTTATATTGTTTATTGCTAAGTGTTATTTGCTTAATGGTTGAAAGACCCTAGGGGTTTAATTCTAAGTATACTCGATAAGATGTCGCATCTTATGCCTACATATCCTTACGGGAGTGGAATCAGAGTATCTGTAGTTCCCCTAAAGGGTTAGAGGAGTTCTTTGACTGTGGTCAAAGTTCCTACGGGTTTAGGGTAGTTATTTGATTGATTTTTGGAGACAAGATGCGTTATCATTTTAAGGGAGATTTAACCGCCACAAGTTGTAGGAAAATAGTCTTTGCATCGTCTTAAGAAAGTGGCTCAAGTACTCGGATTGTTTGACGAGTACGCCTCTTAAGGCAAAGTCCCTACATGTTGATTGTATTGTTGTGGGGTGGAGATTTTATCTCACTTAAGATGATTAACATCTTTCTCTAATGTGTTGGAGTAAATTGTATTGTATTGTTTGAATTGTTTTCCTATGTTGTAAAAGATAAGGTCCTTCCTATAGGGTAGGATCTATCCTAATTGATCAACTTGAATGAGATCAAGGATCGAGCGGGAGTATGATACAAATGATGCACTACACACAAGTGTTGACTCATGTGTAGGTTTTTTCTTTGGACGGATGCAATGCGGAAAATGTAAATGACAGTAACACGAATTGCTGAAGAATAAATTGCGGATAAAGTAAACCATACACAAACGCATGAAAGCGCTGAGTGCAAGTGTGGGTTGTGGATAACAGTGGATAAAGTAAAACGCGCATACGCATGAAAGCGCTAAGTGTGTGAATGAGAATTGTGAATCGAAACGGAGACGTATGCGTGCTCAATTGGATGTTGATTCCTCCTAAGCGGATTGATTTCACGAATAATGTTGAATTAACTTATTATTAGCGAGATTGATTTTAGGGGAAATTACTGTTTTAATTTTATTGTCTATCTTAAAAGATTAACTTAAATGAAATGATTTAATTATTTTAAACTAAAAAAGCTATTATGAAAAGTTAAATTAAATTATATTGATTATGAAATAAATAAAAGGGTTATTTTTTTTTTTATCATTTGTTTCTAAAAGTTATTTGAATACTAAAGGTTTTATTATTAATTATAGGCAAATTAACAAAGGTGCAACTTATTTATAAAATGTTTTTTATTATAGTGAATAATTAAGTTGACTTTAAAAAGGGTTCATTTTAATTAGCAAAAGATTTTTTTATGTGAATTAGTAGGGTTTTAAGAAGAGAGTTCTTTTTTAGTTATCAAGATAAAAAGGTTATAAGGTTGGTTTATTTCTAATCATTAAACAAAAGATAAAATAAATAATTTATTTAAATAGGGTGAATTATTAAAAGTGAATTAACTGAGTAATTAAAAGATAAAATTGATTATGATTAATAAAAGGTTATTAGTTTATTTTTAAAAAAACATTTGATTATCGGTCTATTAATAAAGTGATTAGATGGTTAAATGAGTTTAAGAAAAAGTTAAGTAGGGTTAGGGGGTGACTAACGGTGATTAGCGATTTTAATTGGTGATCGGTGTTGTACTATATGTGCAGGTGATGCGTGTGTACTAGACTAGCATAGGAAACAGAACGAACAACAAAAAAACACAGAAGCAACGTAGAAACCCTAAGCCCAAGATCAACCCAATCCCCCATTCGTTCACCCTCCTCTTCTCGATCTCATCCTCTCTTGTACCGCTTTGTTCCCGCTTCCCCTTCCATAATTGCCTTTGTTTTACACCTGAAACACAGAATGAAACATCAACAGTTCAACAACTTTATCATGAATCAACGAGTTACCAAAGATCGGAGATGGCGGAAGGTTCTGGATGACGAGGTGGGAGCTCCGACGGCTTTGATGGCAGAAAAGATAAGTTGTTTCTTCGATCTCCAGTTTTTTGACTTTTAGGGTTTTTTCTTTCTCTTTGATGATTTCCGATTCTCCCCTTTATATAGGCTTCCTGTGAGATTTGTTGTGCTGAATTTAATCAAGAGCCTTGAATGCCTGATTGGATTTTTCCATATTGGTTCAAACGCGATTTGAAATAGTTTCCCTTTCTGTTTGATTTTGTTGAATGCTCGTTAATGAGATTTTCAATCTCTGATTTGTTGTGTTAAATGCTTATATGTCTGGATTCAAAGTTTTGGAGGATCTTTTTCGAATCTTTTTCTTTTGCAATGAGTATATTCTGATTAATGTTCTAACTCTGAGTTATTGTTTGGCAGGGGCGAACAGCAATTGCACTTGGGCCATGGGAGTCTATCAGCCCAGAATGATTTCCACCACTTAACGACACATTCATTTCAGGATAGTTCAAACCTGAGAGTTTCTCTACAGATTTCTCACGAAGAATTACGAGTATTGATCCCACGTGAAGCTCGTTGGCTCTAGTTTGTATACGACTCAGAGCTTTTGTCTATGTTGATTCAAAATCTCAAGGTCCAAATGAGCAACAGAGGGTGGTGTTTTTGGATACCGTGGGACTGCATGCTTCTCAAAAGAAGATTCTGCAAACTGGTGAGAGGAAACATCAACTACACTTATTTTTTAGCTTTGCGTCTAAATGAGTCTTTGCCCCTTAACTACTTCCGGCCACTGCTATCATGTCTTGATAGGGCTTCTCCGGGTTGTGGTAAACTTGGTGATTGAGGAGCGCTTGGTTCCTTGGGGTAGAGATGGACTGTTGTGGTGAATGTCCTTACTCTGTCGTGAGCTATGCGAGTCAGTTCTCAACTTTGAAGTGGTTTTGGGGAACCAAGTAAGGCTGTCATAAAATTGCGCCAAGTTGTAGTGGTGAGTCAAGGTGGAAGTCGCTAGAGGCTCAAGCATTGCTCTCGAAACGTGAACCGTGGAATGCTAAACGGTAATGATCTTTACGTTGCTTTCTTGAGATGGTTACACATTCACATCATTGCTGAAAATAAATGCATTTAACTGCAGGTGCGCTGTTTGAGCAAGTATTTTGAGCTGAACCACGATTCTGGTCGCGTTATCGCATCCTTCGCCAATGGTTCAATGCTCTGTCAACCGCTTCAAGGCATCTCTCTGTTGCTTCGCTGGTTGGTTCTCATCATTCCTTTTCTCGTCGAAAGGTGGCTTTCGTAACTGAAGGCTAGGTAATTTTTTTCAAATTGGTATGCTTCTCAGTGGCTGCTAAGATTTTACGCATGAAACATTCAAGTTCCTTTCTTTTGCAATGCAGGCGCTTGTTGAGAAGGATTGCTGAAAGACTTATTCGCCTCGAGCTAGAGTCATGCCAAGTGCAACAGGTTGGGTACCTTGTGGATTGTTTTAGCATTAACAGCATGATGCTTTGATATTTGAGTCGTATCTTCGTAGATTGTGGCATTGCGTTACTGACTTTGCAACCTCTGTTGGCGAGCTTGGAATGCAAGTTTGGGAAGGATATAATGAAGATCTGTCGTACGGTATCAGTTCATTAGAACACGATCTACGTTGCGGCTTCGTTGTTACTAGTGGACCCGAGCTGTTGGATTTTCAAAGTAGGATGCTTTTTTATAATGGGGTCTGAGTGGACAAGCAAGTGACCATGTTATGTAGCACAATATTGGAGAAAGTACTTTGATTAATATAGCCAACATACTATTACAGCCATCACGGCTAGAATATCTGGCATGTTGCCTTTTGTTGTCACCATGAATTTTTGTTCCTTCTTCTTTTAATTGGTCTTCGATTTATCTGTTAATGGTAATTCTTACTATCAATTGTGTTTGCAGGTAAATATTGTAGGAATTCGGTCCGCTCGAGGCATTTCCTCACGTAAAACAGCCCTCCCAATCATGTCATACAATCTTCGTCAAAATAACAACAACATCTCCCAAAACAAACAAATAGAAGACATATGATAGTGTAAGGTCCAATCCCACCTTTTCCTTATGTCACAGAGTCCAAAGTGAAAGTCATGAAGGTGGCCGCGAATCCAACAAAATTCCGGAGTCGAGTGTTGATTTTGGACTCTTAGTGTATTCTTACCATAAGTGCTCCAATTATAAATAGTTGACAAACTAGTGTGAATATATGGTTAATGTACTGTTCAAAAGGGAATAAAGTGTCAATATCCATGTTTCAAAGTCTTTGTTGTCGCTTGCGCAAAAATAAGGTGCCGGCACAACAGAAGAGTCGCCACCTTTCGTTATTTATCCCTCAGAGTGGGAAAGGAAACGATCGGAAAGACCTGACGAAAAAGGGTAAGACAAGGTCATCGCAACCATTGTCTGGATTCGGGAGTCGGTTACGCAAGGGGAAGGTATTAGCACCCCTCACGTCCGTCGTACTCGACGGGTTCCTCGCTTGTTGTGTTTACTGGGACAGGTTGGTTTTATTCTATCTACCTATCAAGGCTGGCTGAAAAAGAAAAGAAAAATGACTCGGCAAAGCGTCGCACTTTATGCCTACGTATTCTCATCAGAGAATGAGAAATCAGAGTCAACGTAGTTCGGCCTACGAAGGGTTATGGGGGAAGGTAGCTCGCCAAGACATCTCCATCTTGTGCCTACGTACTCTCAACAGGCGTGAGAGATCAGAGCTCACGTAGTTCGGGAAACTACGGTTCATTTCCTATCTTTTACGAAAGAAGTGTTTTTTATTGTGTTTGCGATTTCAACCGCACTAGAGACTATGACCTGAAAGTGAATGCGTCGCATGTCACCCAAAGGGTACCATACTAAACATCCAGACCGTGGAAAAGAAACTCTCCCACAATCCTTTCTCAGATAGCTTAAGGCTCGTAACGTACGAAAGAAATCATTCATGATTACTGTATCTTAAACTGTTTTGAGATGAGAAGAGAACATGCCCAACTAGGAGGGAGACTATCAAGTCCTACTGTTGTCATGCCATGGATTCATCCTATGGTTGAGGTTTGAACAGGGAACTCCTAGAAGTTGTCATGCATAGGTTTCAACCTAAAGTTCTATCATCAAATCCTTATCAAAGGAAATGAGAGTCCTAAGGGATCATGTCAATGATACACCAAAACAGACAAAGCATCAACTTAACAGTAAAATGCATGCAATGCAAGTGAGGGAGGAAATGTTTGTGGGGCTTCAGCCTCCACAAGCTCATCTCAACCTCAACCAGAATGGAATAACAGTAATCATACTGAAATATAGAACAACATGCTATCAAGCAATAAACAGTAAACTGCAATCATACAGATAAAATGAAATGAAATGCCATCAGGCAAACAAACCACATGGGCAAGGGAGCTGGGCTCTACCGAATACCCGTAAGCAAAGCCACACAGTAACAATACAAGCAGAGGGAGCAACTCAACCTCTAGTGCAATCATGCTCCTAGATTCTACCTATTCTAGATATGAACTTATTCTAATGCATCAAACAAGTCAAACAAAACACAGCAATACAGAAAAGAAAACAGAAGAAAGCTTCAGCTTCTCCAACAGCAACTCAGTCTTCAGACTTCAATCACTCTTGACAAACATCAATTGCTTTTCCAGGTTTCAACCCTACAACATAAGTTTCAACTTATCTTCTCTTAAGCTTCAGCTTCTTGATCAGCTCCACCTTCAGGCTTCACTATCAGTCATGAGTATCAACTTGGCTCCTTCAGGATCTCCAGGTATCAAAGTAAGTATCAACCTCCTTTGTTCTTCAAGCTTCAGCTCTTCAGAATCACTCTCAATCACTTAGAAGTGTCAACTTCATCCTTCAGGATTTGCTTCATCTTCAAGGGTCTTCAAGTATCAACTTGCTCTTGCTGCTCTTCCAGCCTCAGCTGGAATGGCAATACTCAAGGATTCATCCTCTTCAATACTCAAGCTCTTCATTTCATTTGCATACTTCATTCCATAAAATCAATGGACGTTTCGTTTTCGTAAATATTGTGTTCCTTGTCTTTCTTTTTCTTTTATTTTTGATTTATCAGCTATGTGTTCTTACACACACCCACGTCACTAAAATGCCGATCCTCATCCACTCTGGATCCAGTTGATAACAGTTCTACTATTGCCAATTACAATTTCGAGAATCCGATCTATCAAACTGAAGACGGAAACGAGGACGATTGTGAAATACCTGTAGGGCTTGCTAGGTTGTTACAACAAGAAGAGAAAGCTATACAGCCACATGAAGAGCCAGTCGAAGTTGTGAATCTGGGAACTGAAGAAAACAGAAAAGAGGTCCAGATAGGGGCTGATTTAGAGGACAGTGTCAAGAGCAGGTTGATTCAGATGCTACGTGACTATGTGGAGATCTTTGCTTGGTCTTATGAAGATATGCCAGGGTTGGATACAGACATTGTGGTTCACCGTTTGCCAGTGAAAGAAGATTGTCGTCCAAGGAAGCAGAAGGTTCGTCGTATGCGTCCTGAAATGTCAGAAAAGATCAAAGCAGAGATAATGAAACAGTTCAATGCAGGGTTCTTGGCCGTAACTTCTTATCCTCAGTGAGTTGCAAATGTGGTACCAGTTCCTAAGAAAGATGGTAAGGTACGTATGTGTGTAGACTACAGAGATCTGAACAAGGCTAGCCCTAAAGATGACTTTCCACTTCCTCATATTGATATTCTGGTAGACAACACTGCTCAGCATAAGGTATTCTCTTTTATGGATGGTTTCTCTGGTTACAATCAAATCAAGATGGCACCTGAAGATATGGAGAAGACTACATTTGTGACACAGTGGGGCACCTTTTGCTATAAGGTAATGCCATTTGGTTTGAAGAATGCAGGGGAAACATATCAGCGTGCTATGGTGGCTTTGTTTCATGATATGATTCATCATGAGATAGAGGTATATGTGGATGATATGATAGCCAGGTCTCAGAATGAAGAACAACATCTTGATCATCTGCACAAGTTGTTTGAGAGGTTGAAGAAATACAGGTTGAGATTAAATCCAAACAAGTGTACTTTTGGAGTTAGATCTGGAAAGCTCTTGGGTTTCATTGTCAGTGGAAAAGGTATTGAAGTGGATCCTGCAAAAGTGAAAGCTATACGAGAGATGCCAGCTCCCCGTACTGAGAAGGAGGTTAGAGGTTTCTTGGGACGATTGAACTACATTGCAAGATCTATTTCCCAATTAACTACCATCTGTGAGCCAATCTTCAAGTTGTTGAGGAAAGATCAGGTGATGGAATGGAATGATGAGTGCCAGACTGCCTTTGATGAAATCAAGAGATATTTGCTAGAACCTCCAATTTTAATGCCACCAGTTGATGGAAGACCCTTGATTATGTATTTAACAGTATTAGACAACTCAATGGGGTGTGTATTGGGGCAACATGACGAGTCTGGTCGAAAAGAGCAGGCAATATACTACCTTAGCAAAAAGTTTACCGACTGTGAAACAAGATACTCACTGCTCGAGAAAACTTGTTGCGCTTTGGCATGGGCTGCTCGCCGACTAAGACAGTATATGTTGACCCATACTACCTTGTTGATTTCGAAGATGGATCCAATCAAGTACATATTTGAGAAACCTGCTCTCTCCGGAAGAATTGCAAGATGGCAAAAGATCTTGACGGAATATGATATACAGTATACCACTCAGAAGGCCATTAAGGGGAGTGTTGTTGCTGATCATTTGGCTCATCAAGCAGTAGATGATTACCAGTCAATGAATTTTGAGTTCCCTGATGAAGACATTATGTCTGTTACCAAAGAACCTGGACAATATGACGGACCTGAACAAGGATCCCGATGGACTATGGTTTTTGATGGTGCCTCCAATGCACATGGTAATGGTGTTGGTGTTGTGATTAGTTCCCCTGAAGGTTGTCATACCCCGATTACTGCCAGACTTTGTTTCTATTGTACCAATAACATGGCTGAGTATGAGGCATGTATCATGGGTATGCAAGTGGCTATTGATATGAAGATTCAGTTCCTTGAGAATTATGAAGGATGCAGGCTTGGATGAAGATGAGTGGATTCAGACTCGACTTGACCAGATAAATTTGATTGATGAGAAAAGGTTAGCAGCAGTTTGTCATGGCCAGATGTACCAGAAACGGATGATCAAAGCTTTTAACAAGAAGGTTAAGCCAAAGGTATATCAGGCTGGTGACTTGGTAATCAAGAGTATCATCTTACCACAGGGTGATCCTAGGGGCAAGTGGACTCCAACATATGAGGGACCATTTGTAGTCAAGACAGTGTTCTCAGGAGGTGCCATGATACTGACTACAATGGATGGTGAAGACTTCCCGCAACCTGTAAACGCAGACATAGTTAAAAAATACTACGCATAAAAAGAGACCCGCTAGGTTGACAGGCCTAGGCAAAAATAAGGGCATCCCGGCAAACCAAAAGGGTTTGGGCAAAAATTAGGGATATATATATAAAAAGATGTACACCCGGCAAGTCGAAAACCTGAAAAGGCGGCTTGGGCAAAAAAGGGTATCCCGGTGGATTGAAAACCTGAAAGGGCAATCCAGGCAAAAGTTAGGGATTAAAGCGTATGACTATGTCTCGTTTGGATCACTCATGAAACTGCAACCAGTTGTACTACTTACTCAAGCTCAAACAGATAAAGCTCAATCCAATCGTTTCCGTCTCAACAGCAAGAAGATGAGATACTTGAGTGGCAATAGTAGAATTGAAACTCAATAGGATTATTTCCCACATAGCTGATTCTTTTTGTAAAACTTCATGACAAAATTCTCTTACTAGGGTTTATGTCTCCTTGTACAAACCTACCCGTGTATGGGTCACTTTTGATATAAATAAATTCCATCTTTTGAATCCAGATTTACTTTTACCCTATTTACATAAGCGAAACGTCCATTGGTTGTGTTTGAATGTATGTATGCCTTTGAATATGATTGATGTTTACCAGAAATGCATGTATGCTTTTAATATGATTGATGTTTAACAGAAATGCATGAAAATGCAGTAATAGTATTTACTAAGGACGAACGAGGGAAGGATTTCAACGAAGCTTCGCCGGTTCATCTTTACAAGACAGTTACAAACCATCAGTAGGACTAATCCATTTTCACAAAGTCTAATCTCCCCTGGAATTTATATCCATCTCTTTTATCCTCATATGGATATACGGGAAATTACTTTCCAATAAAGGCACGATGAACGAAGACGGGATGTTATACTTATCCTACTATCAAACGAAAACGAAGGTTATCTATACCCTACTATCCCCAACAACGGGAGGTTATCTATACCTTGTTATCCCCAGCAGACGGAGGGTTATATATTCTTCAACAAATCGGGATTTATTTTCCTTGGCCAGCAGTTGTTATACAAGGATATCCAGACACTTCCAGCAGTGTCATATCATACATACATCATTTACATCATACCATAACATACATGTCTATAGTACATTACCTAAGTGCATCATGTCATACATGCATACATAAAGCATAAACTAATGTTGTTATACAAAATGCTACCTTGTTTTCAGGTTAATGATCTTTGGGACTGCTTTATTGTAACCTCAGGGTTACTTTATCCTCCTGATGAGCTTCTTATTACTTTGGGACTGCTTTATTGTAACCTCAGGGTTACTTTATCCTCCTGATGAGCTTCTTATTACTTTGGGACTGCTTTATTGTAACCTCAGGGTTATTTTATCCTCCTGATAGCCTCTCATGACTTCAAGACTGCTTTAGAGCTACTGATTGCTCTATCCTCCTGAAATCATCCTATTACTTCAAGACTGCTTTAGAGCTATTCATTGCTCTATCCTCATGAGGTCATATTACTACTTCAAGACTGCTTTAGAGCTATTCATTGCTCTATCCTCCTGAAGCCGTCTAATTATTTCAAGACTGCTTTAGAGTTATCCATTGCTCTATCCTCCTGAAATTACATTATTATTTCAAGACTGCTTTAGAGCTATCCATTGCTCTATCCTCCTGAAATCATTGCTTCAAGACTGCTTTAGAGCTATTGATTGCTCTATCCTCCTGAAGACATATCATATTACTACTTCAAGACTGCTTTAGAGCTATTCATTGCTCTATCCTCCTGAAGCCATCTAATTATTTCAAGACTGCTTTAGAGTTATCCATTGCTCTATCCTCCTGAAATTACATTATTATTTCAAGACTGCTTTAGAGCTATCCATTGCTCTATCCTCCTGAAATCATTACTTCAAGACTGCTTTAGAGCTATTGATTGCTCTATCCTCCTGAAGACATATCACATTATTATTTCAAGACTGCTTTAGAGCTACTGATTGCTCTATCCTCCTGAAATCATCCTATTACTTCAAGACTGCTTTAGAGCTATTCATTGCTCTATCCTCATGAGGTCATATTACTACTTCAAGACTGCTTTAGAGCTATTCATTGCTCTATCCTCCTGAAGCCATCTAATTATTTCAAGACTGCTTTAGAGTTATCCATTGCTCTATCCTCCTGAAATTACATTATTATTTCAAGACTGCTTTAGAGCTATCCATTGCTCTATCCTCCTGAAATCATTACTTCAAGACTGCTTTAGAGCTATTGATTGCTCTATCCTCCTGAAGACATATCACATTATTATTTCAAGACTGCTTTAGAGCTATTGATTGCTCTATCCTCCTGAAACTACATTATTATTTCAAGACTGCTTTAGAGCTATTGATTGCTCTATCCTCCTGAAACTACATTATTATTTCAAGACTGCTTTAGAGCTATCCATTGCTCTATCCTCCTGAAATCATTACTTCAAGACTGCTTTAGAGCTATTGATTGCTCTATCCTCCTGAAGACATATCACATTATTATTTCAAGACTGCTTTAGAGCTATTGATTGCTCTATCCTCCTGAAACTACATTATTATTTCAAGACTGCTTTAGAGCTATTGATTGCTCTATCCTCCTGAAACTACATTATTATTTCAAGACTGCTTTAGAGCTATCCATTGCTCTATCCTCCTGAAATCATTACTTCAAGACTGCTTTAGAGCTATTGATTGCTCTATCCTCCTGAAGACATATCACATTATTATTTCAAGACTGCTTTAGAGCCATTCATTGTTCTATCCTCCTGAAATCATATCATTGCTTCAAGACTGCTTTAGGTTTATCAGTATTGATTGCTCTATCCTCATGAAGACATGCTGTTACATCAGTATTACTCCAGACTCCTGACAGTTCTCATTATACTACTGAAGAACTTTCCCCTAGTGGCATCTTTAAGCCCACTCAATCATGTTCAACCAACCATCAACATCACTCCATGCACTGGTGAGTGCAAATTTTTGGGCTTTTGTGTTCAATCCCCTTCAACCTTCCAGGTTACGACTGGCAAATATACCAATCTAACCCCTCAGGTTTCAGAAAATTGAACAGGGGCAGCTGTTGCACCCCAAAATGTGCCCTCACAATACAAGACTTTGTGTTCCAAGAAGGTTCACAAGGTTCACAAAATTCATAATTGGTCAGAAGAGTTGACAATCCCCTCAGACTAGGGTTTTGACTTTAATCAGGCTAAATGGACTTCCAAGACTTCAGATTTGGTCCCAGGGGCATTTCGGTCATTTCACGTGGAGTTTGTAATTTTGGGATTAAAGGGGAAGCGGATATTGCTAAGGTTATTTTGAAAGCGGGAACTCGGTTTGAGTTTTGGTCAGATTTAATCAGGTTACGGTAAAAGGTCAGTTAATATAAAGAGGGTGGGTCTCATTCACAATATTGTCCAATACAAAAAGGGAAGTGAGTTTAAATATTTGTGAATATCATTCGTGAATATTTATAATTTACAACTAAGAAGTGAGTTTAAATATTTTTGAAGCTTTATTCATAAGTATTTATAATTTACATCTAAGGGGTGAATTTAAATAATTTTTGAATTATTATTCATAGATATTTAAAATTTACGAATAAGAAGTGAATAAATATTTTTTTGAACTTTATTTCATAAATATTTAGTTTACAATTTGAAACGGACAAGTAAATTCAAACTTTATTCAAGAAATGCCATTGGTTTACAAGAGGATCCATTTACAACAAGTACATATATTAAGGAAATTCTAAGTCCTAAAACGTCTAAGTGGATCTTCACGATGCTCTTTCGATGTTCTTCACGAATCTTCCATTAACCTGCATAACAAAGAGAATACAACACAGAATGGAAAAGTGTTAGAGGTTGTTTGACACTCTCAGAACAGCGTCATCATCGAGTGTCGGGAGTGGCACGACCGAAGCCGCATCCTACCCCCGTTACCGATCCGCGCCGTAGGCGTCAGATCAGGTAATACATGTTCTTATCAAAATGGGACATCCGAGAGATAGAAAAATATAAATGAAGTGGGACTGATTCGTTTCGCCGCGATTGGATTTCCAAACTGATATGAGAGTAAGGCAGTATAGTCAAGCTGGATTCAGACCCGGATGCCGGCAGGTCTAATCACTTTGTGCTCATTTTTTTTCCAAACCTGAAGTTCACCAAGAACAGCATCTGAATTTTCCAAAGTTCCTAACTAAACTCAAAGCAAAAAAATGGGTTACAAGCTGCATAAACAATTCACAACAGGTAACAAAGTATGATGAATGATACAGCCCACGAAAGGCAAAGTAAACAACCCATTCACAATTAAGTTCTGTTCAAAAACAAGATTGCATCAAGTTCAACTCATGACAAAAAAAAAAGCAAGAGGCCATGGCTCATTTCAGACTTAAGAAATAGTTTCAATCAAAAGAACTTCAGCCCTCAGTTACTCATCTTAGGGCGTGAGAATTCGAGCGGCTGGGAGGGCCACGACCGAAGCCGTTACCAACTCCCTACCGAGCGTCGAATTACGCAGCATACGGCATTTATCACTCAGACCCGAAGGTCATTATCACTAAAGCATCAATTGGAGCCAAATGGTTCAGACCCTAAGGTCATCATCACCGAGTAACCCTTCTCGATGGCTTTGACCTGGCAATAACCACACCATCAGTTGCCCTCTGAAAGAAGAAAAAGAAGAGTCAGTGGACTTGTATCAGAAAACGAATCAGAGCCAATACTAATATCTGAAACAACAGCAACAAGGCAGTAAATCAAAAGAATAAGTTCGGTTCAAGACAAGCTCAGCGCAAGAACAATCAAACAAAGAATCCCAAATTTGGTCAGTTGAAACTCGCCTCAAATAAGATCCCCACGGGTCAAGGTCTGAAAACAACAATCAAATAACATCATAAAGGTTGTCTCAAAACCAAACAAAACATAAATGAACCCTCGATTACATTTTGCAAATGAGTTCGTAAGGTCATACCAGAAGAACACAGGGTGAATGCAGGTCATACCAGTCGCAACAACATCCAACCAAATTTGAGGTTCACATGAAAAATCGAACATGGCAACGCATAAGGGCTCAGTTCACACATCATAGCCCTAAACTCACAGTGAAATCAGTTGAGACAAAGCAAGCTATAACAGTTCAACAGAAAGACCAGAGGAATGCAAGTTTATCAGAAAAATAGGCAGCGATTAAAACTACCAGAAACTCACATCAGTTTAGATCACAATGGAACCCAGCAAAACAGATGTCCAGCGGATCCAAATAAAATCAAATATCCAAGATTCAAATCCTGAGAAACGGTTATCCAAAGCAAATCGAAACTCAAGGCTAGATATCCACATCTGAAAAAATCCGGAAAGACAAGTCAACCCAAATGCAATCCAATAAAATCCAGATAATCAAAGTATATCAGTCAAATCCAAAAGAGATCAATAAAACAAAATCCAATCAGTTTCAAAAAAGGAAGAAATCTCAATCAGAATAAATCAGGCAAACGAAATCAAATCAGTTCCGGAAAAGGAAAGTTTTTCAGTCAGAAATCCATCACAATAAGATATCCAAGGCCCATTTCGAATATCAGAGAAGGTATAAGAGAGACACGAATAACCACAAGCTCGAAACCCTAGAAAATCATCACGGAGAACGACCGAAAAAGAACCCTAAGTGTGTGAACTAAGATTTTGAAGAAAAAAGTAACTTATCTTTTCTAAGCCGACGAAACATCCACTCGGACCGCCGCGGATCCGAACCCACGAAGAATCCATCTCCGACGCCGTCGTCATAAACTTCGGTAAAATTTCACCCTTGATAAAATTATTGAGATTTTTAATTGTTCTGTTAGCGTTTCAGGTTCACGATACGGCGGAAGAGATGAAGGAGAATGGAGAGAACGAATTGGATGCGTGCTGTGATCGATTTGGGAAGGAGAAACAAAGGGGCTAGGGTTTATGCTTCGTTTCTTTTTGCTTTTAATTTCACTTTGATTTCCACACACACCATGACACCTCACATGGTCCTCACCATTAATCTTTGCTAATCATGTTAATCACGCTAACCTATGTTTTCATCTTTTTTAAACTAAACTAATTGATCTTTTTTCTAATTAAACTAACAACTCTTTAATTAATCATAATCCATTTTATCTTTCTACTTATTTAGTTAATTCCCCTTTTTTTATTATTATTTATTTTTTATTTATTTTATTTCTATTATTATAATTATTTTTATTATTGATTTGTTAAAATGTTTTCTAAAATAATATTAAAATCCATTTTTTTAAAAATAAATAGTATTAAGACTTTTTTTTAAATGATATAAAAAAAAACCTACCTTTTAAAAATAATAATGTGGAGTTTTGTTAGGTAATTAGGTTAAAATAATTTTTGAGAATTTAAGTAAATTAATTTATCAATATTAAAAATCCCATTTTAATTTAAATTGAAGTTTATATCATAAAATACAAACCACAAAAATATGCATAATTTCATTTCCTGACGTGTCTGATAATTCATCTAATTCTACCCGCTAACGTTGTTTGTTCGTTTTGCAGCTTATTATGTTTACCGTTATTTATTTATTATTGTAACTGCTTCTCAATTGTAACCTCGTGAACCTAACAATCGCGTTTACCTTCCCACTTTTACTTTCCGCTGTTTGTATGATTAAAATTCTCACATTCATTTACCGTTAATCTATCACATTACACTCTGAAGGAATTAGGTCTAGCATTTGACCGCCGTGTCAATAGTCCTCACCTTCAACCCTTACGACTTTTACAAACCCTAATTTTCACAATGCCTCGCCGCAGGCAAAATTACAATTTTACCCCTAGCATTAGGTCAAAGAGCCGCCGCGCTCATTTTAGGGTTTCCCGCCGCGGAATCCCTAACCTAACCCTAATTACAACTTAACATTTCAACGTAGAGATTTGGAGTTTCTACGCTCCACGTAAGCGTGTCCTTAAGGCGCGTTTATTCCCCTTGAGACCTTGACCACTGTCAAGAGATCTCTAACCTCCCTTTTGAGGGGAACTACGATTACTCTGATTCCACTCCCGTAAGGATACGTAGGCACAAGATGCGATGTCTTGCCGAGTAAACTTAGAATTAACCCCCTTTATTATTTATTATTGCTTATTTATATTTTATTTATCTTTGCTATTTAATTATTTTGCTTATTATTTTGTAATTGTTTCTTGGATGTAAAGTTGTTTAATTATTTAATTAGGGAGTGTAACAACATGTATGTAATATTAAAATAAATTTAGATCACTTTTAAATAAAGATAATTAAAATAAACACGTCACACACGTAAGTCGATTTTAATCGCCGTCTCACTTCCTAAGGATATCCCTCAAGTTGCCTACGAATAATGGTTAAGTGGGGTGTATAAAGCAAGTCCCTCAAATAGAAAAATCATCAAAGTCCCTTATGGTTGCCTTTACGAATCGAGTCCCTTTCGAAAAATGATGATGGTCCCTTATATGTGCTTATTACATCCCACAATGGCCTTCAAAGTCAAATTGTCCCTCACATATCCCTTAACATCCAAAGTAAGGACTACCTACTCCATTATAGTAGGGATAGTCTTACTAAAGGAAAGAATAAAGAATAAGAAAGACCTTTAAACATTAGGGTAGGTTGCTCCTAGGTGCTTGCTCACTTCAAAATTGTTTCACACTTAAACAAATTTTCAACAAGTTTTCAAACAAGTTCTTAACACATCCTTACATGGATTATTTATTAACTATTCTGAAAATTTTCTATTCACACACTACACTTTCAAAACAATTCAAAAGTGAGCTTAAGTACCTAAGAGCCCATGGATAACCATGGATGAAAAGGGTGCTAACACCTTCCCTTTTCATAACCTACCCCCCGGACCCAAAATATTCTCTAAGGTCTTTCCTGTTCTTTTATAACCTTTCCTTATGGATAAAATAAAAGTCGGTGGCGACTCTTGCTATCCGCAACATTGTTTAAAGTCAGTTCTCCCACCGTGTTACAGAACTGGCGACTCTGCTGGGGATTTATTTAAGAGGGGTACCCTTAGGAATTAAGATCACTTTAAATTGTTTGCCTTGTTTGCTTTATTATTATATTGTTGGGGTGCTCTTATGTGTGAAAGGTCCTAACCCGGATCTAGTGTACCTTAGGTAAATGGCAATAGACCAAGGAAACTGTACGACGTATATCGATACTGTTGATCTGGTGGCCATAGTTAGTGCGACTTCTTGGTTAGTGCTTATATTCCTTAAGTCAAGTTGAGGATAATATTGAGGCTGTCATATGTTGTCAATGCACTAACTGACTTTTAGAACCCTAGTTAACTCATCTTGGCCTTTAGAAAGTAGTGAGGTAACCGGCTTTGGTGCAGACTGAAGTTGGTCGACACTCGATACTACGCTCATTGAGATCTTAAACTTGGAGGGTTTTGGTTGGCAAGTAAGTTGCCTTCTGATCAACCACCCTTGTGAAGGATCAATGATATTGAGATCCCTTAGAACCCGGTTACTTTTGTAGGACAGGATGAACCATCTAACTTCAGGGGAGGGTACTTACCTTTAAACCTCATGCAAGCCTTTAAACCTAGGGCAATTGTGTGACTTGTTTGTGTGTGCCACATGTTTGTGATTGAACATAACATCATGACATCGTCATGCATCATGAGCATATCATTTTCCCTAACCATTTCAAGGACCAAGGGATTTATTTTTGTTCTTTGTTGCAGGTCATGGCTTCTGCTCGTAGAAACACCATCAGGATCAACTTTGTAGGGATACCTCCCAAGCTCAAAGAGTTGGTTTCCCAAGTGTCTGATCATTCCCAGTTCGTCCAGAGACATGGTCACCTATTGGATCTAGTCACTTCAGGGTTCAGTGAAGACATGATGAGTGTGCTGTTTCAGTTCTTTGACCCTAAGCACCATTGCTTTACATTTCCTGATTATCAGCTGGTTCCAACCATGGAGGAGTTCTCTAAACTTCTGGGTATACCTGTTCTTGATCAGAAGCCATTCACAGGCTTAGAGAAGGAGCTTAAACCAGAAGTTATTGCTGCAGCTCTACATCTGAAGAAGTCTGACATTGTTCTAGAGACGAGAAGTGGAGTTAAAGGTATTCTTGCCAAGGTATTAGTGGATAAAGCTCAAATGTTCTTGAAGGCTATGAGCTACGATGCTTTTGAGGAGATCTTAGCCTTATTGATTTATGGCTTAGTGTTGTTCCCCAATCCTGATCAGTTCATAGACGTTCATGCCATCAACATATTCCTGAGTCACAATCCAGTGCCTACATTACTTGGAGACATCCTACATTCTCTTCACACCCGTACTACAAGGGCAAGAGGAACTTTGATGTGCTGCATACCTTTACTTTCTAGGTGGTTTATTTCTCACCTTCCTCGCTCAGTAATGAAGAATGAGCAAGGGTTCAGATGGTCCAAGAGGATCATGTCACTTTCTCACTCAGACATCCATTGGTGCTCCAGATCTACGGAGAATGTCACCATCATTGACCGTTGTGGGGAGTTTCCTAATGTGCCACTTCTAGGCATAAGAGGAGGCATCACCCACAACCCATCTCTAGCTTTACGACAGTTTGGTTACGCCCGGAGCGATGGTCCACATGACATGTTGATTCAGGGCATTGTGTTTGACTACGACAACGATCTTCAGGGTTACCGTCAGAGATTCATACGAGCTTGGGAAAAGGTAAACAGGATTGACAGCAAGACACTGGAGCCTAAGTACACCATTCCTATGGAGGCTTATCTCAGATGGGTACGATTTCGTGCTCAGACACTCATGATGCCATATCCTGCCATCCTACCAGTTACCATGGAACCTGTTGCTGAAGGAGACACAGCTTATACCATCCTTCACCCAGACATGCCTACTGATATGGAAGACTTGCAGAGATCATGGATCCAACTGAAAGAGCAAAGGGATACTTTCGAGGCTCATTACAAAGCAAGCCAAGCAAGGATCCTAGAGCTAACAAAGCTACTTCATAAAGCAAGCATGTCTATGGGTGCCAAAGAAAGCTTTAAGGAGTATGCTCAGAAGTGGAGAGACTTAGCTGGAAGAGTTCAACCCCCTTTGACTGATAGGGAATTGGTTGATATGTTCATGTGTACGCTGAATGGTCCGTTTTACAGTCATCTCATTGGAAGCTCATCATCTGGCTTCACTGAGTTGATCATGACAGGAGAGCGAGTAGAGAATGGCATCAAGAGTGGTAAGATCCAAATGGGCACTTCTTCATCAGGTGCTGCAAAGAAGCCTCCCACTGGGAAGAAAGAATCTAATGCTGTGTATGGTCAGCCTGATCGTAACAGAAGGCATCAGTCTGTTAGTGCAGTTCATATTTCAAATCCAACTCCTGCAACAACAGAGCAGCCTCAAGGCAACCAACAGAGGGCTAGAAGACAGTTCACGAAGATCAACATGTCAATGGCTCAGGCATTGCAACACTTGTTGAAAGCTGAACTTATTACCCTGAGGGAGGCCCCTCGGAATCCCAATGTTACCTCTCCCAAGTACACAATCCCAATGCGCGATGTGCATATCATTCAAACTGTCCAGGACATGATACTAATAACTGCTGGGTCTTGAAGAACAAAATTCAGGATATGATTGATGCTGGAGAAATTGAGTTCGATCCACCAGGTACTCCAAATGTGATTACAGCTCCAATGCCAAATCACGAGAAGACTGTCAACGCCATTGATGAAGATATTGATGAAGATCTGCATGTCTATTCAGTTATGGAGTTGAGCACACCATTGTCTGTTATCAAAAAGAGGTTAGTACAAGCTGGGATCTTTCCAGGTTGTCATGAAGATTGTCTATATTGTACCTATAAGCCGGATAGTTGCTTCATTTTGAGAGATGGGATTCAACGTCTCATGGATAAATATACTATAGTGTTTGAAAGAAGACCAGCATCTGTAGAAAGTATGGTGGATCATCTGACTCAGGGTAAGAAGATTGAAGAGGTTGACATGGTTGACAAAGTACCACTAAGAATCACTTCAAAGGGTCCCATTAAAATCACTCATCAGGGCCCAATCAAGATTACTGCTGAAGGTCCTGTGAAAGTTGTTGCTGAAGCCAGAGTAGCTCCTCTGATCATTACCACCCCTGGTCCTATTCCTTATACATCTGACAAAGTTGTGCCTTGGCACTATGGGTCTGATGTTTACATCCATGGTGTCAAGCAGGAGCCTTTACCTGATATGCCTGTTGACATTGATAATATTGCTGGATCTAGCAAGATCACTCGTAGTGGAAGAGTCTTCTCTCCTCCAGTTGCTTCTAAGAGTGCAGTTACCCCTGCTGTTACTTCCACCACTGATGCTCGGGGCAAGGGTCCTGTTATTGAGCCTGTATCTACTGATGTGCCAGCTGCTGATGTCCTCTCTAAGCAGATGGAAGAAGTATTGAAAATCATTCGCAAGAGTGATTATGATATTGTTGATCAGCTGGGGCATACTCCCTCAAAGATTTCTATGCTCTCCCTGTTATTATGTTCTGAGGCTCATGCCAAGTCATTGATCAAGTTTCTAAAGATGGCTCATGTACCCAGTGCAATTTCTGTGGACCAGTTTGAGAATTGTGTTGCTCACCTGACCTATGACAACGGGTTAGGATTTTCTGATGCTGACTTGACCCCTGCCAAGAGGGATCATAACAGGGCCTTGCATATTTCAATTGAATGCAGGGGCACTACCCTATCTCATGTGCTGATAGACAATGGTTCCTCTCTGAATGTGTTGCCTAAGGAAGTCCTGAACAAGCTGAGTCCTGAAGATACGGTATTGAAGCCCAGTAATATTGTGGTAAAGGCTTTTGATGGTTCTAGAAGAGTAGTGCATGGGGAAATTGATCTTCCAATCAAGGTTGGCTCTCAGGTGTTTACTGCTACATTCTATGTGATGGATATTCGTCCTTCCTACTCATGTCTGCTTGGTCGTCCCTGGATCCATGGGGCAGGTGCTGTGACCTCCACATTACATCAAAAGTTGAGATATCCGGTGAATGGAAAAGTTGTTACTGTCTTTGGAGAGGAAGAATACTTTGTCAGCCATGTAAACGCTTTCAAGTATCTAGAAGTAGAAGGTGAATACATTGAAACTCCATGTCAGTCATTTGAAGTGGTTCCCTGGGCTGTTAAGGATTGTGTGACTCCTCCTGCTGTGAAGAAGGTTCCGGTGGTCATCAGAAACCCTCCAACAATGGCAATGGCCTCCCTCAATGATGCAAAAGTTGTGGTGGAAGAAGGTGGTTGTACTATTTGGGGTCAACTTCCTGATATTCCATACAAGTCTGACAAGTTTGGTTTGGGTTTCACTGCAGAGTCCCAGAAGGCTGTCCGTCGTGCCCGTGCTGTTCGTATCACCAATCAAGGGGTTATCAATGCTGTGGGAGATCAAGATGAAGACTACAACCTGGAGGCATGGATTTTTCCTACTGTGGGTGCTGGACTCAATAATTGGACAGCTGAAGATGTTATCCCTATCTCCTTTAGTCAGGAGTAAATACTATTACTGTGTTATGTTTTTAAATTTATAATTTCTGGAACAATTAAAACTTTCAAGCCATGTGCCTTACCCGGGGCACAATGGTGTGCTTGTTACGGGTTGTCATTTCATTTGCATACTTCATTCCATAAAATCAATGGACGTTTCGTTTTCGTAAATATTGTGTTCCTTGTCTTTCTTTTTCTTTTATTTTTGATTTATCAGCTATGTGTTCTTACACACACCCACGTCACTAAAATGCCGATCCTCATCCACTCTGGATCCAGTTGATAACAGTTCTACTATTGCCAATTACAATTTCGAGAATCCGATCTATCAAACTGAAGACGGAAACGAGGACGATTGTGAAATACCTGTAGGGCTTGCTAGGTTGTTACAACAAGAAGAGAAAGCTATACAGCCACATGAAGAGCCAGTCGAAGTTGTGAATCTGGGAACTGAAGAAAACAGAAAAGAGGTCCAGATAGGGGCTGATTTAGAGGACAGTGTCAAGAGCAGGTTGATTCAGATGCTACGTGACTATGTGGAGATCTTTGCTTGGTCTTATGAAGATATGCCAGGGTTGGATACAGACATTGTGGTTCACCGTTTGCCAGTGAAAGAAGATTGTCGTCCAAGGAAGCAGAAGGTTCGTCGTATGCGTCCTGAAATGTCAGAAAAGATCAAAGCAGAGATAATGAAACAGTTCAATGCAGGGTTCTTGGCCGTAACTTCTTATCCTCAGTGAGTTGCAAATGTGGTACCAGTTCCTAAGAAAGATGGTAAGGTACGTATGTGTGTAGACTACAGAGATCTGAACAAGGCTAGCCCTAAAGATGACTTTCCACTTCCTCATATTGATATTCTGGTAGACAACACTGCTCAGCATAAGGTATTCTCTTTTATGGATGGTTTCTCTGGTTACAATCAAATCAAGATGGCACCTGAAGATATGGAGAAGACTACATTTGTGACACAGTGGGGCACCTTTTGCTATAAGGTAATGCCATTTGGTTTGAAGAATGCAGGGGCAACATATCAGCGTGCTATGGTGGCTTTGTTTCATGATATGATTCATCATGAGATAGAGGTATATGTGGATGATATGATAGCCAGGTCTCAGAATGAAGAACAACATCTTGATCATCTGCACAAGTTGTTTGAGAGGTTGAAGAAATACAGGTTGAGATTAAATCCAAACAAGTGTACTTTTGGAGTTAGATCTGGAAAGCTCTTGGGTTTCATTGTCAGTGGAAAAGGTATTGAAGTGGATCCTGCAAAAGTGAAAGCTATACGAGAGATGCCAGCTCCCCGTACTGAGAAGGAGGTTAGAGGTTTCTTGGGACGATTGAACTACATTGCAAGATCTATTTCCCAATTAACTACCATCTGTGAGCCAATCTTCAAGTTGTTGAGGAAAGATCAGGTGATGGAATGGAATGATGAGTGCCAGACTGCCTTTGATGAAATCAAGAGATATTTGCTAGAACCTCCAATTTTAATGCCACCAGTTGATGGAAGACCCTTGATTATGTATTTAACAGTATTAGACAACTCAATAGGGTGTGTATTGGGGCAACATGACGAGTCTGGTCGAAAAGAGCAGGCAATATACTACCTTAGCAAAAAGTTTACCGACTGTGAAACAAGATACTCACTGCTCGAGAAAACTTGCTGCGCTTTGGCATGGGCTGCTCGCCGACTAAGACAGTATATGTTGACCCATACTACCTTGTTGATTTCGAAGATGGATCCAATCAAGTACATATTTGAGAAACCTGCTCTCTCCGGAAGAATTGCAAGATGGCAAAAGATCTTGACGGAATATGATATACAGTATACCACTCAGAAGGCCATTAAGGGGAGTGTTGTTGCTGATCATTTGGCTCATCAAGCAGTAGATGATTACCAGTCAATGAATTTTGAGTTCCCTGATGAAGACATTATGTCTGTTACCAAAGAACCTGGACAATATGACGGACCTGAACAAGGATCCCGATGGACTATGGTTTTTGATGGTGCCTCCAATGCACATGGTAATGGTGTTGGTGTTGTGATTAGTTCCCCTGAAGGTTGTCATACCCCGATTACTGCCAGACTTTGTTTCTATTGTACCAATAACATGGCTGAGTATGAGGCATGTATCATGGGTATGCAAGTGGCTATTGATATGAAGATTCAGTTCCTTGAGAATTATGAAGGATGCAGGCTTGGATGAAGATGAGTGGATTCAGACTCGACTTGACCAGATAAATTTGATTGATGAGAAAAGGTTAGCAGCAGTTTGTCATGGCCAGATGTACCAGAAACGGATGATCAAAGCTTTTAACAAGAAGGTTAAGCCAAAGGTATATCAGGCTGGTGACTTGGTAATCAAGAGTATCATCTTACCACAGGGTGATCCTAGGGGCAAGTGGACTCCAACATATGAGGGACCATTTGTAGTCAAGACAGTGTTCTCAGGAGGTGCCATGATACTGACTACAATGGATGGTGAAGACTTCCCGCAACCTGTAAACGCAGACATAGTTAAAAAATACTACGCATAAAAAGAGACCCGCTAGGTTGACAGGCCTAGGCAAAAATAAGGGCATCCCGGCAAACCAAAAGGGTTTGGGCAAAAATTAGGGATATATATATAAAAAGATGTACACCCGGCAAGTCGAAAACCTGAAAAGGCGGCTTGGGCAAAAAAGGGTATCCCGGTGGATTGAAAACCTGAAAGGGCAATCCAGGCAAAAGTTAGGGATTAAAGCGTATGACTATGTCTCGTTTGGATCACTCATGAAACTGCAACCAGTTGTACTACTTACTCAAGCTCAAACAGATAAAGCTCAATCCAATCGTTTCCGTCTCAACAGCAAGAAGATGAGATACTTGAGTGGCAATAGTAGAATTGAAACTCAATAGGATTATTTCCCACATAGCTGATTCTTTTTGTAAAACTTCATGACAAAATTCTCTTACTAGGGTTTATGTCTCCTTGTACAAACCTACCCGTGTATGGGTCACTTTTGATATAAATAAATTCCATCTTTTGAATCCAGATTTACTTTTACCCTATTTACATAAGCGAAACGTCCATTGGTTGTGTTTGAATGTATGTATGCCTTTGAATATGATTGATGTTTACCAGAAATGCATGTATGCTTTTAATATGATTGATGTTTACCAGAAATGCATGAAAATGCAGTAATAGTATTTACTAAGGACGAACGAGGGAAGGATTTCAACGAAGCTTCGCCGGTTCATCTTTACAAGACAGTTACAAACCATCAGTAGGACTAATCCATTTTCACAAAGTCTAATCTCCCCTGGAATTTATATCCATCTCTTTTATCCTCATATGGATATACGGGAAATTACTTTCCAATAAAGGCACGATGAACGAAGACGGGATGTTATACTTATCCTACTATCAAACGAAAACGAAGGTTATCTATACCCTACTATCCCCAACAACGGGAGGTTATCTATACCTTGTTATCCCCAGCAGACGGAGGGTTATATATTCTTCAACAAATCGGGATTTATTTTCCTTGGCCAGCAGTTGTTATACAAGGATATCCAGACACTTCCAGCAGTGTCATATCATACATACATCATTTACATCATACCATAACATACATGTCTATAGTACATTACCTAAGTGCATCATGTCATACATGCATACATAAAGCATAAACTAATGTTGTTATACAAAATGCTACCTTGTTTTCAGGTTAATGATCTTTGGGACTGCTTTATTGTAACCTCAGGGTTACTTTATCCTCCTGATGAGCTTCTTATTACTTTGGGACTGCTTTATTGTAACCTCAGGGTTACTTTATCCTCCTGATGAGCTTCTTATTACTTTGGGACTGCTTTATTGTAACCTCAGGGTTATTTTATCCTCCTGATAGCCTCTCATGACTTCAAGACTGCTTTAGAGCTACTGATTGCTCTATCCTCCTGAAATCATCCTATTACTTCAAGACTGCTTTAGAGCTATTCATTGCTCTATCCTCATGAGGTCATATTACTACTTCAAGACTGCTTTAGAGCTATTCATTGCTCTATCCTCCTGAAGCCGTCTAATTATTTCAAGACTGCTTTAGAGTTATCCATTGCTCTATCCTCCTGAAATTACATTATTATTTCAAGACTGCTTTAGAGCTATCCATTGCTCTATCCTCCTGAAATCATTGCTTCAAGACTGCTTTAGAGCTATTGATTGCTCTATCCTCCTGAAGACATATCATATTACTACTTCAAGACTGCTTTAGAGCTATTCATTGCTCTATCCTCCTGAAGCCATCTAATTATTTCAAGACTGCTTTAGAGTTATCCATTGCTCTATCCTCCTGAAATTACATTATTATTTCAAGACTGCTTTAGAGCTATCCATTGCTCTATCCTCCTGAAATCATTACTTCAAGACTGCTTTAGAGCTATTGATTGCTCTATCCTCCTGAAGACATATCACATTATTATTTCAAGACTGCTTTAGAGCTACTGATTGCTCTATCCTCCTGAAATCATCCTATTACTTCAAGACTGCTTTAGAGCTATTCATTGCTCTATCCTCATGAGGTCATATTACTACTTCAAGACTGCTTTAGAGCTATTCATTGCTCTATCCTCCTGAAGCCATCTAATTATTTCAAGACTGCTTTAGAGTTATCCATTGCTCTATCCTCCTGAAATTACATTATTATTTCAAGACTGCTTTAGAGCTATCCATTGCTCTATCCTCCTGAAATCATTACTTCAAGACTGCTTTAGAGCTATTGATTGCTCTATCCTCCTGAAGACATATCACATTATTATTTCAAGACTGCTTTAGAGCTATTGATTGCTCTATCCTCCTGAAACTACATTATTATTTCAAGACTGCTTTAGAGCTATTGATTGCTCTATCCTCCTGAAACTACATTATTATTTCAAGACTGCTTTAGAGCTATCCATTGCTCTATCCTCCTGAAATCATTACTTCAAGACTGCTTTAGAGCTATTGATTGCTCTATCCTCCTGAAGACATATCACATTATTATTTCAAGACTGCTTTAGAGCTATTGATTGCTCTATCCTCCTGAAACTACATTATTATTTCAAGACTGCTTTAGAGCTATTGATTGCTCTATCCTCCTGAAACTACATTATTATTTCAAGACTGCTTTAGAGCTATCCATTGCTCTATCCTCCTGAAATCATTACTTCAAGACTGCTTTAGAGCTATTGATTGCTCTATCCTCCTGAAGACATATCACATTATTATTTCAAGACTGCTTTAGAGCCATTCATTGTTCTATCCTCCTGAAATCATATCATTGCTTCAAGACTGCTTTAGGTTTATCAGTATTGATTGCTCTATCCTCATGAAGACATGCTGTTACATCAGTATTACTCCAGACTCCTGACAGTTCTCATTATACTACTGAAGAACTTTCCCCTAGTGGCATCTTTAAGCCCACTCAATCATGTTCAACCAACCATCAACATCACTCCATGCACTGGTGAGTGCAAATTTTTGGGCTTTTGTGTTCAATCCCCTTCAACCTTCCAGGTTACGACTGGCAAATATACCAATCTAACCCCTCAGGTTTCAGAAAATTGAACAGGGGCAGCTGTTGCACCCCAAAATGTGCCCTCACAATACAAGACTTTGTGTTCCAAGAAGGTTCACAAGGTTCACAAAATTCATAATTGGTCAGAAGAGTTGACAATCCCCTCAGACTAGGGTTTTGACTTTAATCAGGCTAAATGGACTTCCAAGACTTCAGATTTGGTCCCAGGGGCATTTCGGTCATTTCACGTGGAGTTTGTAATTTTGGGATTAAAGGGGAAGCGGATATTGCTAAGGTTATTTTGAAAGCGGGAACTCGGTTTGAGTTTTGGTCAGATTTAATCAGGTTACGGTAAAAGGTCAGTTAATATAAAGAGGGTGGGTCTCATTCACAATATTGTCCAATACAAAAAGGGAAGTGAGTTTAAATATTTGTGAATATCATTCGTGAATATTTATAATTTACAACTAAGAAGTGAGTTTAAATATTTTTGAAGCTTTATTCATAAGTATTTATAATTTACATCTAAGGGGTGAATTTAAATAATTTTTGAATTATTATTCATAGATATTTAAAATTTACGAATAAGAAGTGAATAAATATTTTTTTGAACTTTATTTCATAAATATTTAGTTTACAATTTGAAACGGACAAGTAAATTCAAACTTTATTCAAGAAATGCCATTGGTTTACAAGAGGATCCATTTACAACAAGTACATATATTAAGGAAATTCTAAGTCCTAAAACGTCTAAGTGGATCTTCACGATGCTCTTTCGATGTTCTTCACGAATCTTCCATTAACCTGCATAACAAAGAGAATACAACACAGAATGGAAAAGTGTTAGAGGTTGTTTGACACTCTCAGAACAGCGTCATCATCGAGTGTCGGGAGTGGCACGACCGAAGCCGCATCCTACCCCCGTTACCGATCCGCGCCGTAGGCGTCAGATCAGGTAATACATGTTCTTATCAAAATGGGACATCCGAGAGATAGAAAAATATAAATGAAGTGGGACTGATTCGTTTCGCCGCGATTGGATTTCCAAACTGATATGAGAGTAAGGCAGTATAGTCAAGCTGGATTCAGACCCGGATGCCGGCAGGTCTAATCACTTTGTGCTCATTTTTTTTCCAAACCTGAAGTTCACCAAGAACAGCATCTGAATTTTCCAAAGTTCCTAACTAAACTCAAAGCAAAAAAATGGGTTACAAGCTGCATAAACAATTCACAACAGGTAACAAAGTATGATGAATGATACAGCCCACGAAAGGCAAAGTAAACAACCCATTCACAATTAAGTTCTGTTCAAAAACAAGATTGCATCAAGTTCAACTCATGACAAAAAAAAAAGCAAGAGGCCATGGCTCATTTCAGACTTAAGAAATAGTTTCAATCAAAAGAACTTCAGCCCTCAGTTACTCATCTTAGGGCGTGAGAATTCGAGCGGCTGGGAGGGCCACGACCGAAGCCGTTACCAACTCCCTACCGAGCGTCGAATTACGCAGCATACGGCATTTATCACTCAGACCCGAAGGTCATTATCACTAAAGCATCAATTGGAGCCAAATGGTTCAGACCCTAAGGTCATCATCACCGAGTAACCCTTCTCGATGGCTTTGACCTGGCAATAACCACACCATCAGTTGCCCTCTGAAAGAAGAAAAAGAAGAGTCAGTGGACTTGTATCAGAAAACGAATCAGAGCCAATACTAATATCTGAAACAACAGCAACAAGGCAGTAAATCAAAAGAATAAGTTCGGTTCAAGACAAGCTCAGCGCAAGAACAATCAAACAAAGAATCCCAAATTTGGTCAGTTGAAACTCGCCTCAAATAAGATCCCCACGGGTCAAGGTCTGAAAACAACAATCAAATAACATCATAAAGGTTGTCTCAAAACCAAACAAAACATAAATGAACCCTCGATTACATTTTGCAAATGAGTTCGTAAGGTCATACCAGAAGAACACAGGGTGAATGCAGGTCATACCAGTCGCAACAACATCCAACCAAATTTGAGGTTCACATGAAAAATCGAACATGGCAACGCATAAGGGCTCAGTTCACACATCATAGCCCTAAACTCACAGTGAAATCAGTTGAGACAAAGCAAGCTATAACAGTTCAACAGAAAGACCAGAGGAATGCAAGTTTATCAGAAAAATAGGCAGCGATTAAAACTACCAGAAACTCACATCAGTTTAGATCACAATGGAACCCAGCAAAACAGATGTCCAGCGGATCCAAATAAAATCAAATATCCAAGATTCAAATCCTGAGAAACGGTTATCCAAAGCAAATCGAAACTCAAGGCTAGATATCCACATCTGAAAAAATCCGGAAAGACAAGTCAACCCAAATGCAATCCAATAAAATCCAGATAATCAAAGCATATCAGTCAAATCCAAAAGAGATCAATAAAACAAAATCCAATCAGTTTCAAAAAAGGAAGAAATCTCAATCAGAATAAATCAGGCAAACGAAATCAAATCAGTTCCGGAAAAGGAAAGTTTTTCAGTCAGAAATCCATCACAATAAGATATCCAAGGCCCATTTCGAATATCAGAGAAGGTATAAGAGAGACACGAATAACCACAAGCTCGAAACCCTAGAAAATCATCACGGAGAACGACCGAAAAAGAACCCTAAGTGTGTGAACTAAGATTTTGAAGAAAAAAGTAACTTATCTTTTCTAAGCCGACGAAACATCCACTCGGACCGCCGCGGATCCGAACCCACGAAGAATCCATCTCCGACGCCGTCGTCATAAACTTCGGTAAAATTTCACCCTTGATAAAATTATTGAGATTTTTAATTGTTCTGTTAGCGTTTCAGGTTCACGATACGGCGGAAGAGATGAAGGAGAATGGAGAGAACGAATTGGATGCGTGCTGTGATCGATTTGGGAAGGAGAAACAAAGGGGCTAGGGTTTATGCTTCGTTTCTTTTTGCTTTTAATTTCACTTTGATTTCCACACACACCATGACACCTCACATGGTCCTCACCATTAATCTTTGCTAATCATGTTAATCACGCTAACCTATGTTTTCATCTTTTTTAAACTAAACTAATTGATCTTTTTTCTAATTAAACTAACAACTCTTTAATTAATCATAATCCATTTTATCTTTCTACTTATTTAGTTAATTCCCCTTTTTTTTATTATTATTTATTTTTTATTTATTTTATTTCTATTATTATAATTATTTTTATTATTGATTTTTTAAAATGTTTTCTAAAATAATATTAAAATCCATTTTTTTAAAAATAAATAGTATTAAGACTTTTTTTTAAATGATATAAAAAAAAACCTACCTTTTAAAAATAATAATGTGGAGTTTTGTTAGGTAATTAGGTTAAAATAATTTTTGAGAATTTAAGTAAATTAATTTATCAATATTAAAAATCCCATTTTAATTTAAATTGAAGTTTATATCATAAAATACAAACCACAAAAATATGCATAATTTCATTTCCTGACGTGTCTGATAATTCATCTAATTCTACCCGCTAACGTTGTTTGTTCGTTTTGCAGCTTATTATGTTTACCGTTATTTATTTATTATTGTAACTGCTTCTCAATTGTAACCTCGTGAACCTAACAATCGCGTTTACCTTCCCACTTTTACTTTCCGCTGTTTGTATGATTAAAATTCTCACATTCATTTACCGTTAATCTATCACATTACACTCTGAAGGAATTAGGTCTAGCATTTGACCGCCGTGTCAATAGTCCTCACCTTCAACCCTTACGACTTTTACAAACCCTAATTTTCACAATGCCTCGCCGCAGGCAAAATTACAATTTTACCCCTAGCATTAGGTCAAAGAGCCGCCGCGCTCATTTTAGGGTTTCCCGCCGCGGAATCCCTAACCTAACCCTAATTACAACTTAACATTTCAACGTAGAGATTTGGAGTTTCTACGCTCCACGTAAGCGTGTCCTTAAGGCGCGTTTATTCCCCTTGAGACCTTGACCACTGTCAAGAGATCTCTAACCTCCCTTTTGAGGGGAACTACGATTACTCTGATTCCACTCCCGTAAGGATACGTAGGCACAAGATGCGATGTCTTGCCGAGTAAACTTAGAATTAACCCCCTTTATTATTTATTATTGCTTATTTATATTTTATTTATCTTTGCTATTTAATTATTTTGCTTATTATTTTGTAATTGTTTCTTGGATGTAAAGTTGTTTAATTATTTAATTAGGGAGTGTAACAACATGTATGTAATATTAAAATAAATTTAGATCACTTTTAAATAAAGATAATTAAAATAAACACGTCACACACGTAAGTCGATTTTAATCGCCGTCTCACTTCCTAAGGATATCCCTCAAGTTGCCTACGAATAATGGTTAAGTGGGGTGTATAAAGCAAGTCCCTCAAATAGAAAAATCATCAAAGTCCCTTATGGTTGCCTTTACGAATCGAGTCCCTTTCGAAAAATGATGATGGTCCCTTATATGTGCTTATTACATCCCACAATGGCCTTCAAAGTCAAATTGTCCCTCACATATCCCTTAACATCCAAAGTAAGGACTACCTACTCCATTATAGTAGGGATAGTCTTACTAAAGGAAAGAATAAAGAATAAGAAAGACCTTTAAACATTAGGGTAGGTTACTCCTAGGTGCTTGCTCACTTCAAAACTGTTTCACACTTAAACAAATTTTCAACAAGTTTTCAAACAAGTTCTTAACACATCCTTACATGGATTATTTATTAACTATTCTGAAAATTTTCTATTCACACACTACACTTTCAAAACAATTCAAAAGTGAGCTTAAGTACCTAAGAGCCCATGGATAACCATGGATGAAAAGGGTGCTAACACCTTCCCTTTTCATAACCTACCCCCCGGACCCAAAATATTCTCTAAGGTCTTTCCTGTTCTTTTATAACCTTTCCTTATGGATAAAATAAAAGTCGGTGGCGACTCTTGCTATCCGCAACATTGTTTAAAGTCAGTTCTCCCACCGTGTTACAGGGTGCAATCAGCAACAATACACAGTTAGTATCACACTTGGGCCCAGAATGGGGGGTCTGAATAAAAAAGCGCCTAGGCCCATTGTTAAATCAGAAAACAATTATTAAAATGAAAAGAAAATAAAAAAACTACGGTGCGAAAAGCAAGGAGTTTCAGTTAAAAATGCAATTGGGCTTGAAAAGGGGGTGGGGATATCATTTGGATCCACTAAGCCCAGAGTTTCTATTAATGAAACGCGGCGTTTCATGCGCTCTGAGATCCCTCCAAACATGAAATTAAATCTGGACCATTGGATCCCTTCTCAAGCCAAGTGGTCAGCGCCTTATCCAATGGTTGAAACATCATCATCAACCTTGGGTTAGGGTTTTCTGAAACTTCCATTAAAACACAGCTCCATGCACTCATCTTCCATCCCTTCGTGCTCCTTCATTTCAGCATCAAATTCAACCATTCAAAACCCTAAACTGATCCATTTCTCACCCTGATCACGCTCATAACCTTGAAACGCATTGAAGTGACCTCTACCATAGAACCCGATGGTGAATCCAAGGTAATCTCAAAATATGACCAATCCTCAACTTCAACCAAACTCAGATTTCTTTACATCAAAATGTTCACCATATTGCCCTAATCAAAATCAGCTATTAACCTAGCATTATCACTCATTATATAACACATTCTTGCTCCATCAAGAAATTGCATCCATAACTGAAACTTCATCAAATGCTTTCAAACTCTCCAAAATTGATCACCTAGTTGTCTCTAACAATTCTATACTAATAACTTAACCTAACCATGCCTAGATTATGAGGTGAAAGAGATTTTGCAAACCTGGCTTCTTGATATGGTAGATGATGAAACCCTTGCTTTCAAGGCTTGAAACTCTTCAAGAATGATCCTTGGATGATGAAACCTCTTCTGTTTGCAAAAGATTTGAAGGAGAGAGCTTGTACTCCAAGATTCGATGATAATTGCTTCTTTGCAAATCCAATGTGAACACCTTCAATCTTCCATCAATGGAGCTTCAATTCAGCATGCACACACTCAGAAGGATCTATGGAAAAGGTTTGTGGAGAAAAAATGGAGGGAAATGAAGAAGAATGAAGAGATTGAATGTGACTTGCAATGGAGGATTTTGGATTTCACTCTCTCTTTCATGCATCAATTAACACCAACCTTGCATCTGAGCAAGTTGCAATCATCTTATAGAGTGGTTTAGAATCATCTAGAACCCCCTAGAACAATCCAATGAGAAATTGAACTTTTCATGTCATGGTATTTTGATTTCTCATTTTCCCTACATGCTATCTCATGCCATAGCCCTTGTACACTTCAATTCTGACTTGGATTTCTCCTTACATGAGATTTGTGATAAGTTGCAATGCATAACCAATGTGTTTATTGAGTTTTGCCTTGTTTTGGTTTGGTACCTTAAGATGCAAGTAATCAAATTCCAAAGCCGCCCTATGATGCAAGCCTCAAATCAAAATTGTGGCTGAACCATTGTTCTTAGAATGTCCTTTGGAGTCAAAATGACCTATTACATGACATGGCTTGGACTTATAACTTGGGATTTCCATTTTTCAAATTCACTTGAATTAACTTATGCCTCATTTTTAGGCCATTTTTATCACTTTTTGATATGAGCCTTTTAAACATCTCATGACCTACCTACTAGCCTTAAAACATCATTCTAAGCAAGTTTGATGTTGAATATTTTTCCATTTGAAGCTTGGAAGTAGGAGATATGGCCTTATGCTTGAAATGACCTATAACCTCCAAATGACCAAAATGCCCTTGGCTTGTCAAAGCCATAAGTTGAGTTCTACAAATCCTATCACGTACTTCTAGTACTATCTAGAAAGATAAGAATATGAACTTCAACATTCATGTTGACCAAGAATCCATAGGAATCATCCTACTAGGGCAAAAGTTGTCTGCAAGTTGGGTGACTTTCAAGGACCCAGATTCACATACCTCAGATGACCTGTAATTTGTCAAAACCATAACTTGAGCTCTATAAATCCTATCAAGGACTTCTACTACTCAAATTAAATCTAAGAACAAGATCTACAACATTCATGTTGTGGGGAAGATGAGATGACAATCACATCTTGAGCTAAAACTGCCTTGAAGATAGGGATCAAACTAGGGGATTTTACACTGTCAATCCTTAGAAACCCTAGCTTAAAACTTCTCAAACTCCTCAATCATGATGAGTTGGTCTAGGAATCATCCTTATAACATCTCAATACATCATTCCATGATCACATGGCCCTTGGATTAGGTCTCAACCCTCTCCAAATCATCAGTTGACCTAGGGTTGACCCAGTCAAAGTCCTAATTCCACCACTCATGGCTGAATCTTCTGAATTCTTGTGCAATGACCTCTCTAGGATTCATGATGGCTTTCAAGACATATCATAAGCTTTCTAAAAGCTTCAAGTCCATCCTCATAGTCCCAGAATCATCTGAGGAGCTTCCACAACTCTCAAGTTATGAGACACACAACCTTGGTTTCAACCAATTCCTCTGAGGATCTCTTAAGTTCTCTGACAAAGATATCAATCTTTGAACACTTGAACAACTTTCTTGGCTGGCTTCATAGTCTCATATAACTCTTGATAGGTAAATAAATGTTGGTCAAATTTTGGGGTGCAACAGCTGCCCCTATTCAAACGGCTTGAACCTGATTGGGTGAAGAGCGAACGACTCTCAGCCAATCGAGGTGCGAGACGGTTGAATACCGATAAACCCGGAAATTTGCCAACTGCACGAGCACACGGTACTCTGAGGGGAGCATATCTCCGAACACTGAAATAATAGCTGCACGACAACTAGCTGGAGAAATGCTGGTCTGACATCGCCGTCCGTTATCCACATTAAATTCCTCTGACATCGCCATCAGACAACCAAAACACCCAACATCGTCGCTGGAAACCTAGAGAATCTGACATCGCCGTCAAACGACTGAAATACCCAACATCACCGCTGGAGAACTGAAGGATCTGACATCGCCGTCGGAAACAAAACACCTAACATCGCCGCTGGAAAACTAAATCACCTGACATCTCCGTCAGACCCAAACATCCAACATCGCCGCTGGAAACAAACACCTGGCATCGCCGCCAAAAACACTATAATTCTGAGGAACACCCAACATCGCCGCTGGAGTACTCAACATAATTTGACCTCGCCGTCAAACACAAACATCCAACATCGCCGCTGGAAACAACTATAATCTGATCTCGCCGTCAAAAACAAACATCCAACATCGCCGCTGGAAACAAACATAATTTGACCTCGCCGTCAAAAACAAACATCCAACATCGCCGCTGGAAGCAAACATAATCTGACCTCGCCGTCGGAAACAAACATAATCACCTGACATCTCCACCAGAAACAAACATCCAACATCGCCGCTGGAGAAATGGAGAATCACCTGACATCGCCGTCGGGAACAAACAGAGGATCTAACATCACCGTCAGAAACAAACATCCAACATCGCCGCTGGAAAACAACAAAGGATCTAACATCACCGTCAGAACATCCAACATCGCCGCTGGAGAACAGAAGAATCACTTGACATCGCCGCCAACCAAACATAACTCTGGGAAACACTCAACATCGCCGTCAAGTACTCGACATAATCTGACTTCGCCGTCAAAACGAACCTCCAACATCGCCGCTGGGGAACTAAACCCCCTGACATCGCCGCCAGAAACAAACAAAAGACCCAACATCGCCGCTGGAGAATAGAAGAATCACTTGACATCGCCGTCAAACGAACAAAATACCCTCAACATCGCCGTCAAGAACAACTATCCAACATCGCCGCTGGAGACAAGCATAATCTGACCTCGCCGTTAACTCTCGACATTGTCTGACCTCGCCGTCAGGGTGAAGAAACTTCATTGGGGAATTGGTCACACGGTAACCGGTAGTACATAGTCAATCATGCCATCAGGCATTCAAAGAACACTGTCGGGCATCAGCCGGACTTCAACCATCAGGTTGATCATGCCATCAGGCATTCCGCACTAACACAGTCAGACTTCAATCATGGAGTCTTCAAAGGAGATTTCAACTTCGCCGTTAGAAAACCTGCTGGGGAGAACGCTTCGCCGCTGGGGAATCTGGAGAACTATCAAGTAACTCCGTTCCGGGGGTCCAGAAATCATTCTGGAGGAATCAACTCTGCTGAGGACTTCAAGAATCATCCTAAGCAAACAACTCCGTCGGGGGACCTTCAAGAATCATCTTGAACCGATAACCATTCTGGAGATCTCAGGAATCATCCTGAGCAAACACTCTGTTGGGGATTCCAGGAATCATCCTGGGCAACTCTTGCTGGGGGCTCTACTGGGGTCTTAAGAATCATCTTAAGCAAACGGCCCTGCTGAGGAATTCAAGAATCATCTTGAACTGAAGACTTCGCTGGGGATCTCAAAAATCATCTTGAGCAAGCGACTTCGTTGGGGAGAATGTCAGGAATCATCCTGAGCAATCAATTCTGTGGCGGAGCACCTGCAAAACAAGAACGGTAACAACCTAGATCATGTTTATTATGCATATGCTTTGGCAACGGCATAATGCTCCACACGGTGGAAATGCTATGCGTTTATGATGAATGTTATGCAATCATGCACGATGATGCGATCCCGTCAGCAAAATAAATGCCGAAGGGGGAATCCTCCTGTCAAGGAGAAAGAACTACTCAGATAGAGGAATCATCCTGCTGAGGAGAACATGGTTACGCCAATCTCAATTGGACTCCGCAGGGGACGCAACTTCAGTTGATTGCTGCGGGTGAAACAACTTCAGTTGACTACTGCAGGGGGACGCAGTTCTGCGAGGACTAGGACCTGCTGAGGGAAAACAATATCAATCGCATGAATGAACTGCGTGGCCTTCCTGGCTACTCTTCTGGGGATAAGAGCTCTGTGGGGAAACAACTTCAGCTACTCAACACTCCACTGGGGAAAACCACTCATGGTCTGATCAACTTCCAAGGATTCGGCTCTCTTGGGCATCTGTAAACTTGGCTGAGGAAGGAAAAATCATTCTACTTCGCTGGAGAGTGCGACTCTGGGGGGGAAATACAGCGTCAGCTGTTCAATACTTTACTGGGGAAAACCAATCATGGTCCCAACTGCTTCACTGGAGAGGGCACATCTCTGCGGGGGAATTTCAGTTCCGTTGGGGAAGAAGGAATCATCCAACTTCGAGGGAGAGCACAACTCTAGTGGGGAATCTCAATTCCGCTGGAGACTTCAGTCTAGCACCATCAGTTGCTGCATATTTCGGCGTGCGAATAATTTCCTACGAAACCTGCACTTGTGACCCGGTGCGGGGGATGAACACGCGCTTCAGCGCCTGACTTAGCTGAGGAGATGACGTTCCTTCAGGATGCATCTGCTTGGGGAGAGAGAATCATCTCTGCATGGGGGAGACATATCAATGCTCATTATCTTGCGTTCAGACTCTGCGGGGAGAGGCCACTGAACTCTGCTGGAGAAGGAGGAATCGTCCTGCTTCGGGATGCGCACGACGCACTGTCTGGGATATGCTACACCTGTAACAACACAAACAAACAGACAAGATACCCTTCTCAAAGGGACCTATCAAGGTTATTATCTCGTGACAATGTTCAAGTAATTAATTGTTTCAACAATCAATGGCCTGGGCCAGTAAGTTTATGTATGCGCATTTTATCAAAAACATCGGCGTTCTTTTTCGCAAACAAAATAGATAAATGCCAAACAGACAAACAGAATTGCTGAATAGTATGCATTTTATTGATGATGAACCCCTGAATGGGTAAAAATGTTTTACAATAGATGCAAGCTCCTGGGATGAGGAAACCGCGCAAAAATAAAACATAAATATACATCAGTATATACAAATGTCGGCAACGAGGCGTAGACGAATACCATGAGTTGATCCCTCTATGACCCACTCGACTTCGATACTTCTCCGACGCTTCAGCTTCGGAAGAGATTGATTCAGCTAAACGGCCCTCGGGTCTTCCGAACCACTAAACAATGAAAGTCCACACGCGGAACGCGGTCATTTGCTTATTCAATCCCTAACTTTTGCGTGAACCGCCCTTTGCGGGTTTTCAGTTCACTGGGATACCCTTTTTTGCCGAAGCCGCCCAGTGTAGGTTTTCGACTTCGCGGGTGTACATTTTTCAATATATCCCTAATTTTTGCCCGAACCTTTTTATTCTGTTTTTGGTTCGCCGGGATGCCCCTTTTTTTCCTGGACTCTCTTTTTTGTCCAGCGGGTCGCTTTCAAGCAAAGTATTTTTTAACTGTGTCCGCGTTCACCGGGGATGCAAAATCTTCACCATCCATCGTGGATAACAACAAGGCTCCTCCCGAGAAGACCTTTCTGACGACATACGGACCTTCGTAATTCGGAGTCCACTTGCCCCGGTGATTGGAGTGTGGAGGAAGAATCTTCTTCAGGACGAGATCACCCGTCTGAAAGCTTCTAGGACGCACCTTCTTATCATAAGCTTTCTTCATTCAGCTTTGGTACAGACGACCAAATGCAATCGATGCTAACCTCTTCTCGTCCATCAAGCTGAGTTGGTTCAGACGATTCGTAATCCATTTTGCCTCGTCGAGTTTCACATCAACCAAAACTCGCAAAGAAGGGATCTCCACTTCTAACGGTAGGACAACTTCCATACCATACACCAAGAAGAAAGGAGTTGCCCCGATTGACGTACGTACCGTCGTACGATAACCGTGCAATGCAAACGGCAGCAACTTGTGCCAGTCTTTGTACGTCACAACCATCTTCTGAACAATCTTCTTTATGTTCTTGTTGGCTGCTTCAACGACGCCATTCATCTTCGGCCGGTAAGGAGATGAGTTGTGGTGTTCAATCTTGAAACTCTGGCACAGCTCCTTCATCATCTTGTTATTCAGATTCGAACCATTATCAGTAATGATCCGCTCGGGAATTCCGTAACGACAGATGATGTCCTTCTTTATGAATTTAGCAACCACCTGCTTGGTCACATTAGCATACGAGGCTGCCTCCACCCACTTGGTGAAGTAGTCGATAGCTACCAGAATGAAGCGATGACCATTAGATGCAGTGGGCTCGATCTTGCCTATCATGTTGATGCCCCACATGGAGAACGGCCACGGGGAGGATATAACATTCAACGGGCACGGCGACACATGAACTTTATCAGCATGAATCTGGCATTTATGACATCTCTTCGCGAATCTGAAGCAATCCGACTCCATTGTCAGCCAGTAGTATCCTGCTCTCAGGATCTTTCTCGTCATAGCATGCCCGCCGGCTTGCGTACCAAATGTGCCTTCATGGACTTCTTCCATGAGCATACTCGCCTCTTTCTCATCTACACATCTGAGTAGCACGAGATCGTGGTTTCTCTTATACAACACTCCATCAAGATTGAGATAAAAGTTTCCAGACAGCCTCCGCAGAGTCTTCTTATCCTGGGTTGACGCACCCGCAGGATACTCCTTAGTCATAAGGAAAGTCTGGATGTCATGGAACCATGGCTTGCCGTCGGCGGCATCCTCGATTGCAAAGACAAATGCCGGTCTATCAAGACGCGAAAGCACAATTCTTTGAGCCTCATTCCAAAAATTGACTTTATACATTGAAGCCAGCGTGGCTAAGGCATCAGCCATTTGATTTTCAGCCCTGGGTACATGATGGAGCTCCACTCGATCGAAGAACGGAAGCAGCCTCCTGGCATAATTCATGTACGGCACCAAATTTGATAGACGAGTCTCCCACTCCCCTTTAATTTGGTTGATCACAAGCGTTGAGTCACCATATACGTCTAGATTCTTGATTCTCAAATCAATCGCCTCTTCTAGACCCATGATGCATGCTTCGTACTCCGCCTCATTGTTGGTGACTGGAAACGTCAGTCTCGCAGTGAATGGAATATGGGATCCGTGGGGAGTCATGATGATAGCCCCGATGCCACTTCCATAGGAATTAACTGCTCCATCGAATATCAACTTCCACTGGGATTTCCTATCTGGCCCCTCGTCGGGCAGCGGCTCACCGCAATCCTTCGCTTTGAGAAACATAATATCCTCGTCAGGGAATTCGAACTTCATCGGCTGGTAATCCTTGATCGGTTGTTCGGCAAGGTAATCAGACAATACGCTTCCCTTGATGGCCTTCTGGGACACGTACTGGATATCATATTCTGTTAACACCATTTGCCATCTGGCAATCCTGCCTGAAAGAGCCTGCTTCTCGAAGACGTACTTGATCGGATCCATCTTCGAAATTAGCATAGTGGTGTGATTGAGCATGTACTATCGTAGACGTTTGGCAGCCCAAGCTAGTGCATAACACGTCTTCTCCAGCATCGAGTATCGAGATTCACACTCAGTGAACTTTTTACTCAAATAGTAAATGGCATGCTCTTTTCTGCCCGTCTCGTCGTGCTGACCGAGAACACACCCCATACTATTCTCAAGAACTGTCAAGTACATGATTAATGGCCGTCCAGCCACTGGGGGTATCAAGATTGGAGGTTCTTGAAGATACTGCTTTATCTTGTCGAATGCCTTCTAGCAATCTTCATTCCAAGTAATTGCCTGATCTTTCTTTAAAAGCTTGAACATTGGTTCACAAGTGGCCGTGAGCTGAGAGATAAACCTTGCAATGTAGTTTATTCGGCCCATGAAACCACAAACTTCTTTTTCTGTTTTTGGCGCTGGCATTTCTTGAATGGCTTTTATTTTCGTAGGATCAACCTCGATCCCTCGTTCGCTAACGATAAACCCCAGTAACTTTCCGGACCGCACTCCGAAAGTGCATTTGTTAGGATTCAGCCTCAACCTGAACTTCCTAAGCCTCTCAAAAGCTTCAATAAGTTGACCAGATGCTCTTCCTCCATTTGGGACTTCGCAATCATGTCATCAACATAGACCTCGATCTCATGATGAATCATATCATGAAACAAAGTTACCATTGCTCGTTGGTAAGTGGCCCCTGCGTTCTTCAGACCGAAGGGCATTACCTTATAGCAAAATGTTCCCCAGGGGGCGATAAACGTCGTTTTCTCCATGTCCTCCGGCGCCATCTTGATCTGGTTGTAACCGGAGAAGCCATCCATGAACGAAAACACGGAGAACTGGGTTGTGTTGTCGACCAACACATCGATATGAGGCAACGGGAAATCATCTTTAGGGCTCGCCCTATTCAAATCCCGATAATCGACGCACATGCGCACCTTACCGTCCTTCTTCGGTACAGGCACTATGTTGGCGACCCACGGAGGGTAAGTGGTGACCGCTAAGAAGCCAGCATCAAGCTGTTTCTGCACTTCTTCTTTGATCTTAACGGCCATGTCTGGTCTCGTCCTCCTAGGCTTCTGCTTAACGGGAGGGCAATCTTCTCGCAGCGGCAAGTGGTGGACCACGATGTTCGTGTCAATTCCGGGCATATCTTCATATGACCAAGCAAAGACGTCACTATACTCTCGAAGCATCTCGACTAATCTCTGCTTGACATCACTCTGCAGCGCAGCCCCTACTCTGACATTTCTGATGAGCTCTTCGGAACCCAGATTCACGATCTCAATCTCCTCCTCGTGAGGCAGAATAACCTTTTCCTCTTGTTTCAACAAGCGGGCCAACTCTTCAGGAAGGTCTTCGTCTTCATAAATCTCTTTTTCGGCTTGATAGATAGGGAAATCGAAGTCGAAGTGAGCCGTAGAAGGTCCAGAGTCGATGTCATCTGTTATGTGGATCCTGCAATAACAAGGGTTAAGTTTAAAACAAGAATATGCAGGTTAGCACAAACCCCATTGCCATTTTACTGTTTTTCAAAACAAATATAAAACAGGAATAACAGAGATCACAATATTTGAATAAGAAGAAAACGCCTTTGATTTATTAACAAAATGCATGTACATAATCCAACAAGGCCCTGACAATAAAACCGCTATGCCCCGGGTAGGACATAGGGTTGTACAATGATTGAAGAAAGTAAATCATTACTCTTCACTTGTCAGTTGGATGATATCCTTGATGGTCCAATTGTTGAGGCCCTCGCCCGGCTTGCTTGGCTGAATCCAAGAGTCGAGATCACAATCGCTATCCCCGCTGTCTTCAGATGCCGCGTTGATGCTTTCGAAGATCACTCCGCCACTGGTAAATAGGATCGGCCCCTTACCCCGTGACGTGCTGCTAGACGAAGAAGAAGAAGCTTCAGCTTCAGGAGAATACCCCAATCCAAACTTATCCTGCTTGTTTGGTATCTCCAAAATATGCCCCCAGCCTGGGTGGATCCAGCTTCGACGAAGGCCCGAGCTTCTTTGAATGAGGAGAGATTCATCTCTGGCTTCTCTTTGACGACATGAGCTACTTCTTTCACCTTGACGGCTTCAAATGCCTGGCAGAGAGTTTCATGGATTTCGCCATCCATTTCAACATACTTAAAGGATGACAAATGGCTCACCATTATGTCCTCCTCGACGCACACGGTTACTATGCTTCCCCCAACAGCATACTTGAGCTTTTGGTGCAACGTGGAGGTCACGGCACCAGCAGCATGGATCCATGGCCGACCCAAGAGGCAACTGTAAGCAGGCATGATATCCATGATATAAAAGACCGTGTCGAACGTTTCTGGACCAACTTGGATCGGCAGGGTCACCTCCCCGAAAACGTGGCGTTTAGTTCCGTCAAATGCTTTCACCACCAGATCACTGGGTGTGCAAAGCAATCCGCGAGTGTCCAACTTCATTAATGCCTTCTTTGGAAGCACATTAAGTGACGAACCCGTGTCCACCAGGACGTGCGACATGATTGTGCCACTGCACTCTATCGAGATGTGCAAGGCGCTGTTGTGATTTCTCCCATTTGGCGTCAGCTCTAAATCTGGGAAACCTAGCCCATTGCCAGCGTTAACGTGGGCTACCACCTCTTCTAGCTGATTCACCGATATCTCTTGTGGTACGTAGGCAGCGTTCAATACCTTCAGTAGCGCGTTGCGGTGCACTTTAGAACACAGCAACAGGTTGAGAATAGAAATCTTCGAAGGCGTCTGATGGAGATGGTCTACAATCTTGTAGTCGCTCTTTTTGATCAACCGCATAAACTCCTCGGCGTCTTTGACCAGCAAATCTTTCTCTATCCCACACGGGGCCTCTTCGACGACTTTGCTTTTACCTTTATCAGCCGCTTCAGCTCTGACCGCTTTCTCTGCCACGACCTCCGGCGGTGCAAACACTCTTCCGCTACGGGTAATACCACTGATTCCTGCGAGATTCTCCACAGTCGACCCATACGGCTCCAGCTCTAACTTTTGACCATTGCAATAGACTTCAGCCCCATAATGCCACGGCACGGCGTTAGTGCTCTCGAATGGGATCGACCCAGCTTTAGTGATAGTGATGGTGGGCGGTCTGGGCGCATAAATAGTTATTGGTTGGCGAGGAATGGTGATGGTGGCGACTTCATCGGCCTGCTTCAACACAACCTCTCCTGATACACTTTCAGCCCTCCGGCTGAACTGCAAAATCCCCTCAGTCATCAGACTTTGGATTCCTTCTTCCAGCTGCTCACACCCATCAGAATGTGTAGCACAGTCCATGCATAGTTCTCCGCACCCTGGAAAGAACCCTTTATTCAACAACTTAGCTTTGACGAAGCTAAGCGGCATCTTTAGGTCTTTGACATCATTCAACAGATCTGCACTCTCTTCTTCGATAATGGCGTTTACTCCGCCTCCCCTATGATTCGGCATAGGATTTTTCGTGACATTGGGCACATTGTCGGAGAAGTTGATAATCTTGGCATCTACCAGCTCCTGCACCTTGTGCTTAAAGGCTTTGCAGTTCTCGATTGTGTGGCCAGGTGCCCCTGTATGGAAGTCGCAAGTGGCATTTGCGTCGTATCCTGGTGGAGATGCCCCTGTCAAGGGTGCCATCGTCCTCTTCTGAACTAACTGAAGCTGAAGCAAAGTCTGCAAGAGTTGCGCATACGACATGGGCGGTGCCTCAAAGTGACGGTTTGTCAAAGGTGCCCGATTCTGGTACTTTCTATATCCCTGTTGATTCGGTTGCTGCGGTTGCTGCTGCTGCTGCTGCTGCGGAGCTGCTGGGATATTTATACTGGATATCTGTTGCTGAGGGCCCTTGCCCTTTCTCCGAGCGTTGGTCACAGCGCTCGCATCTCCTTCTCGTCGTTTACCAGCATAAGGTTTCTTTCCACCTCCTCCAGCTGAGGATGATTCACCTTGGATTTTCCCGATCTTGATACCATTCTCGACGTGCTCGCCCATGGTAATGAGAGCGGAGAATGTCCCAGACATACCGCTGACTAACTTTTCATAGTAAACCCCTGGGAGGGTAGCCACAAACATCTGCACGAGCTCGCGCTCAACCATCGGCGGTTGAACCCGAGCAGCCAACTCACGCCACCGCTGGGCGTACTCCTTAAATCCTTCATTATTCCTCTGCGAAAGGTTTTGGAGCTGGACTCGGTTCAGGGCCAAGTCGCTATTGTACTGATAATGGTGGACAAATGCTTCAGCGAGATCCTTCCAGGTGCGCATGCTAGTGGGCTCTAAGCCCATGTACCACTCGAGGGATGGCCCAGAAAGACTATCTTGGAAGAAGTGCATCAGCAACTTCTCGTCTTCGGAATGGGCAGACATCTTTCTATAGTACGATCTGAGGTGGACACGAGGGCAAGTAGTACCCTTATATTTCTCAAAGTCAGGCACCCTGAACTTAGGAGGTACCTTGAAATCAGCAATTAATCCCAGCTTGGACATATCAACGCCCAAAGTATTCTGATTCTCAATATCTCTCATTTTATCTTCAAGTGCTTTGAACCTGAGCCGCGCTTCAGCATTCAACTCCCCTTCTGCACCTCTTTGAGAGAAGACATCATCCTGATGATCCTCAAGCCACGGTTGAGGCACCAACAGATTCCCGACGCCAGCATTGCCGTTGACCGGCCCGATGTTGACATTAGCTCCCAGACTCCCATTGCCGACGCCCGTCGTATTGAGTCCGAGATTGGCCATCACATTGCCATTAGCACTGCCATTGCCCCCGGCCACGGGGACACCATTCTGCGGAGTATCAACTGGTGGAGGAGTAGGCACAGCCCCACCGTGGAGTATGCTGTTACTATCAACCCTGGAGATCAAAGGCTGAACCAAAGTCCTGAGCTGGTCCTGACCATTGGCGACCACCTGCATAAGTTCCATAAAGCGATCCATCCTTTCGCGGAGCTCCTGGACATCTGTCTGCACTTGATCCATGATCCTGGTCTGATTAGCTCGAGTTGAATAACGGTGAATTAGTCTCTGATCAATCCTGGAGTCACCGGAAACAGCCTGGAACCTGTGAACCTGAAAAAACCTGCAAACACTAAAGGTTAGGAAAAACAAAAAAATGTACGCCATGCAAATGATTCATGCAGATGCATGCGTGTGTCTGTGTATTTGGGAGATTTCCCCCGATCCTAGTGCCTGAGTGCCAGTGCTGAGAAGAAGAAGTTCGAGCCCAATCATGGAAACATCAATCTCATATATAAAGGAAAGCCTATCAAGGCAGTACATAGCATCAGCGAGTACAAGACGAATCAACAGCGTGACCTCAGCCAACAAGCCTGGTGATGGTCAGCATACAACAAAGATCAAAACAAAAGGAATACAACTAGTCAAGTACGGCCACGGGCGCGATACTCTGCTAATAACTCCTTCGTCTCTGGATGGTCTGGCAAAGTGAGCAACCCCTCGACGAGTAGTTCCCTCTGCACAATGGTATACTGAAGTCCCTGAACTGAACTTTCCCATGCTCCTTCGCCGAAGCAATCTTCCAGTTTCCGCTTTTTAGACTCAAACGTCAGCTTGCGCTCCTTCAGGTTAGCGAGAGCTTTGTTGAGCTGGCCTTCGGCGGCGTATCTGCGGGCGGTTTCTTCATCAAACCTTTGTTCACTGTCCTTCACCTCGGCTTCCAGCTTGGAGATCTGCAGCATCAGCTTATCCTCCCGCTCTTTCCTGGTGGCCAGGGAAGCCTTCCAGTGCTGGTTGAACTTGGATATCCTCCGATATGCCTCGTCCAAATGCTGCTTCTTCGTAGCCAGTACGTCGTTGACAGCCCTGAAGTCTTGACCCATGCGTTCACGCTCGGCCATCTGCTTAGTCAGGTCTGTACCTAGCTGGTTCACCAACTCACTCTACTTTTTGAAAGAATGAACGGCTTCGTTCCTCTCGCTTCAGAGCTGAGCTAACTCATTCTCCAGTTCCTCGTTTGCCCGCTTCAATTCATCCCGCTCAGCTAATACCTGGTTATGCTGATGAATGGGCACAGTAGTAGGCTCTTCGATTGTTGGAGGACTTTCTGGCTTGGCCTGAGGAAATGGCATCCCTATAGCATTGGCTCTGACTCTGATCCAAGTTGTATACGGAGGGTAGGCTTGATTGTTACTTTTTCCCAACAAAGGCTTCCCTCGCTTACTGATACTATTCCACGCGCGCTGAAGCTTGGACAGCAGATCCCCTTCTAGAGTACCAGTGAGATACAGAGATTCCTGTACCTCTTCATCCTTCGGCGGATTCCTCAAAGCATACGCGAACTGTCGAACCAGCAACGACGGATTGTAGTTTATGCAGCCCTTCCTACCTATCAAAGGTACATTTGGAAACCCGCTGCAACTGAAGATCACCTCAGTACCCAACATGTCTCTGTCGAACCAGTCAATATCCTCTGCCGATAAGCTCATCAGACGCTCAGGCCACTCAGCTGTGGCTGCAGACAAGACAAAAGGACCCCTCTTGGGCAGATGACTATCAAGCCATTTGTACAGCAAGGGTACGCAGCATGAGACATTCTTCCCCCTCCTGTTTTCGTTCTTGTAGTGAACTGAGTGATAGACATCTCCGATCAAAGTAGGGACTGGATTCCCTGAAGCAAAGATGTGAAACGCATCAAAGTCTACAAAATCGGGCATGTTGGGGAACAGGATGATGCCATATATGCATAGAGCGAGGATGGCATTGAACGCGTCCCAACATCTGTCCTTGGCACACTGCTGAGCCTTAACCACCAGAAACTGCAAGGAGAACCCAGGAACCTTGTTCCAACTGGTCAATACTAACTCGGAGGCGTCCAAATGAAGTGAAGGAGCTAAACCAGCCAGATCAGGCTCAGCATCCATGTGAACAAAAGGCATCTGCCTCTTGATAGGCACACCTAGCAAATCAGCATACTCTTCCAGCGTAGGTGCGAGAACGAAGTCCTGAAAAGTGAAACATCTCAGCGGAGGGTCGTAGAACTGCAGCAGAGCGTGCAACCCGTTCAACTCGAACACAGAAGGCTTACAAACCAAACTGAGCAACCTGCCATAAGATTTCCTGAACTCATCCTTCACAGAATCACCTGCTAGAGCTATCAAACCAGTCAGCTTAACCACATCAGGGGTAGGGAACTTGTAAGCCACAGTCTTCCTCAGAGAGCCCATAACAATACAATAGGAGGCAAGAAATCCTGGATCGGGGAAAACGGTACCTGCAACACAGACACATGTTAATGAAATTCAAATGAATATGTAAACTAATGCAAAATGCAATCATGCAATGGGAGGCCAAAGCAACTGCTGCTGAGATTCTGTATCAACAATCACTGATGAAAAGAAAACCCCGGTGTAGGACCACAGATCTGATCTGCCAAGAACAACCATCTGATAGGACCATATACACAAGATCATAATTCTGCTCTGTCAAGAACAAATGTCTGATAATAAGGACCTCTGATGTATGATCAAGAAATATCTGCTGATGAAGTCTTCAGACCCCAAATCAAAAATCTGCCCTACCAAGAACAAACACACAGCTGCTGATGAGATCTTCAGACCCCAAAAATCTGCTCTATCAAGACCAAACAACATCTGCTGATGAGATCTTCAGACCCCAAAAATCTGCTCTATCAAGAACAAACAACTGATGACAATACTCTGCTCTATCAGGAACAGACATACACCCGATGATAAGATCCTCTGATCAAAACCTGCTCTATCAAGAACAGCCAAACACCTGATGATAAGATCCTCTGATCAAACTTTGCCCTATCAAGAACAGACAAATCTGCAACTGAGAAACCCTGGTACCAACAAAACTGATTCACTGTCAAGAAAACCAGGTAGTCTGAAGGTCAAAGTTTCCTGCAATGAACCCAACCCCACTCACAGGTATGGACCTAAACTGACTCAAGGTACGGCATCCTATGCGTTCATCAGCGTCACAGACTTTCAAGAGGGGTTATACGATACCCAGAAGGTGTGGCATCACCAGCTCATGAAGCGGCCTCACTTAGCTGAATCACAAATGATCGGTCCCCAGAGTCGACAATCCACCAAACCAGCAACCGTCTCAACCCAAAGGGTTGAAAGTGAAGCCAACCGGATGAACCTCGTCTGAGCGTGGATTTCATGAGACACTAGTGCCTGCAAAGCAAGCACGCGCCCACTAATTTCCACTCTAAGTCTATGGTGCACTCAAGCCTGGGTCTGGCTTCTCACTCATCAGAACTCCCATCCCAAAACAGCATAAATAATCATATTATACTGAAAATAAAATGCGGGAAATAAAGTGCGAGAAGTAAAATGCGATAAATAAACGCAACCCAACAAGTAAACATACAAGCGTTAGGATTGACTCTCGCAGGGAACTGTTGGAGTCCCCAGCAGAGTCACCAGCTGTCGCTTGCGCGAAAATAAGGTGCTGGCACAACAACAGAGTCGCCAGCTGTCGCTTGTGCGAAAATAAGGTGTCGGCACAACAGAAGAGTCGCCACCTTTCGTTATTTATCCCTCAGAGCGGGAAAGGAAACGATCGGAAAAACCTGACGAAAAAGGGTAAGACAAGGTCATCGCAACCATTGTCTGGATTCGGGAGTCGGTTACGCAAGGGGAAGGTATTAGCACCCCTCACGTCCGTCGTACTCGACGAGATCCTCGCTTGTTGTGTTTACTGGGACGGGTTGGTTTTATTCTATCTACCTATCAAGGCTGGCTGAAAAAGAAAAGAAAAATGACTCGGCAAAGCGTCGCACTTTATGCCTACGTATTCTCATCAGAGAATGAGAAATCAGAGTCAACGTAGTTCGGCCTACGAAGGGTTATGGGGGAAGGTAGCTAGCCAAGAAATCTCCATCTTGTGCCTACGTACTCTCAACAGGCGTGAGAGATCAGAGCTCACGTAGTTCGGGAAACTACAGTTCATTTCCTGTCTTTTACGAAAGAAGTGTTTTTTATTGTGTTTGCGATTTCAACCGCACTAGAGACTATGACCTGAGAGTGAATGCGTCGCATGTCACCCAAAGGGTACCATACTAAACATCCAGACTATGGAAAAGAAACTCTCCCACAATCCTTTCTCAGATAGCTTAAGGCTCGTAACGTACGAAAGAAATCATTCATGATTACTGTATCTTAAACTGTTTTGAGATGAGAAGAGAACAGGCCCAACTAGGAGGGAGACTATCAAGTCCTACTGTTGTCATGCCATGGATTCATCCTATGGTTGAGGTTTGAACAGGGAACTCCTAGAAGTTGTCATGCATAGGTTTCAACCTAAAGTTCTATCATCAAATCCTTATCAAAGGAAATGAGAGTCCTAAGGGATCATGTCAATGATACACCAAAACAGACAAAGCATCAGCTTAACAGTAAAATGCATGCAATGCAAGTGAGGGAGGAAATGTGTGTGGGGCTTCAGCCTCCACAAGCTCATATCAACCTCAAGCTAGAATGGAATAACAGTAATCATACAGAAATATAGAACAACATGCTATCAAGCAATAAACAGTAAACTGCAATCATACAGATAAAATGAAATGAAATGCCATCAGGCAAACAAACCACATGGGCAAGGGAGTTGGGCTCTACCGAATACCCGCAAGCAAAGCCACACAGTAACAATACAAGCAGAGGGAGCAACTCAACCTCTAGTTCAATCATGCTCCTAGATTCTACCTATTCTAGATATGAACTTATTCTAATGCATCAAACAAGTCAAACAAAACACAGCAATACAGAAAAGAAAACAGAGGAAAGCTTCAGCTTCTCCAACAGCAACTCAGTCTTCAGACTTCAATCACTCTTGACAAACATCAATTGCTTTTCCATGTTTCAACCCTACAACATAAGTTTCAACTTATCTTCTCTTAAGCTTCAGCTTCTTGATCAGCTCCACCTTCAGGCTTCACTATCAGTCATGAGTATCAACTTGGCTCCTTCAGGATCTCCAGGTATCAAAGTAAGTATCAACCTCGTTTGTTCTTCAAGCTTCAGCTCTTCAGAATCACTCTCAATCACTTAGAAGTGTCAACTTCATCCTTCAGGATTTGCTTCATCTTCAAGGGTCTTCAAGTATCAACTTGCTCTTGCTGCTCTTCCAGCCTCAGCTGGAATGGCAATACTCAAGGATTCATCCTCTTCAATACTCTTCAATGAAGTCTTCATCTTCAAGCTCAAGCTCTGCATCTCTCAAGACAATCAAACCAGAGGAAATTACTTACTGGATAAGCTAGGGGATATTGAACTGCTTATTTGACCACCAAAGGTGACCTATAAGGGTTCAACATCAAAGGAATGGTTCCCTCAAAAGTTCTACTTCCTAGGTACATCACTTATCCCTCCAAAGGAGAGAGGTGTATACCCTGTAAGGACTTTGAATCATAGGGAGGAATGGAGGTGAAAGATACCATCCATGTTTGAGAAAGAACTTATCTAAGTCTAAACTCTTCCTAATCCCTAACCCTAAAACAACAAAAACAAATAAGACCAAGCTCTCAAGCTCCTCAATGCATCTTCAAGTCTTCTACTATGCTCCTCAATGCTCCTTAGAACAAGATCAAGCTCTCCAAGCCCACAAAGCAAAGCAACTAAAGCAAACATGCCCTAAAGGCAACACAAACAATCAACCAATACAAAAATCAACTAAAAATAGCATACTACTATATTAAATCCTAATATAATTTCTAAGGGATCCTACATACCTACCCTTAAGACCCATATATTCCCCATAGCCTAAATTGTCCTAAAAACCCAAAATCTAAAGTTATTATGGACCTATGTTGAAGTTTTAACCTAATTCTACACAACCTCATAGCATCTAATCAAAACTATCCTAAAAATCATCACAAAAATATGGAATAAATCCAGGGGGAAGCTAAAACCTATATCTAACTATTCTAAAAATATTGACCTAAAAATACTAAGGGATCTACCTAAACTAAATTCTACAAAATCATATATCAACATAAAAGCATTAAAAAGCAATAAAAGAAGAAAATATGCAAAAAATATTAAAATGCATGATATGAAAAATGTTTTTATTTTATATTTTTCTATCAGAACTATGAAGTGGAGGCAAAAACTCCCATGAAAAAAAAATATTTTTCCATTTACCATGAATTTTCAAAGTATGAGAAAATTTGGAATAAAAATAAAATGAAAAATGAAGCAGGGGTGCAATCAGCAACAATACACAGTTAGTATCACACTTGGGCCCAGAATGGGGGTCTGAATAAAAAAGCGCCTAGGCCCATTGTTAAATCAGAAAACAATTATTAAAATGAAAAGAAAATAAAAAAACTACGGTGCGAAAAGCAAGGAGTTTCAGTTAAAAATGCAATTGGGCTTGAAAAAGGGGTGGGGATATCATTTGGATCCACTAAGCTCAGAGTTTCTATTAATGAAACGCGGCGTTTCATGCGCTCTGAGATCCCTCCAAACATGAAATTAAATCTGGACCATTGGATCCCTTCTCAAGCCAAGTGGTCAGCGCCTTATCCAATGGTTGAAACATCATCATCAACCTTGGGTTAGGGTTTTCTGAAACTTCCATTAAAACACAGCTCCATGCACTCATCTTCCATCCCTTCGTGCTCCTTCATTTCAGCATCAAATTCAACCATTCAAAACCCTAAACTGATCCATTTCTCACCCTGATCACGCTCATAACCTTGAAACGCATTGAAGTGACCTCTACCATAGAACCCGATGGTGAATCCAAGGTAATCTCAAAATATGACCAATCCTCAACTTCAACCAAACTCAGATTTCTTTACATCAAAATGTTCACCATATTGCCCTAATCAAAATCAGCTATTAACCTAACATTATCACTCATTATATAACACATTCTTGCTCCATCAAGAAATTGCATCCATAACTGAAACTTCATCAAATGCTTTCAAACTCTCCAAAATTGATCACCTAGTTGTCTCTAACAATTCTATACTAATAACTTAACCTAACCATGCCTAGATTATGAGGTGAAAGAGATTTTGCAAACCTGGCTTCTTGATATGGTAGATGATGAAACCCTTGCTTTCAAGGCTTGAAACTCTTCAAGAATGATCCTTGGATGATGAAACCTCTTCTGTTTGCAAAAGATTTGAAGGAGAGAGCTTGTACTCCAAGATTCGATGATAATTGCTTCTTTGCAAATCCAATGTGAACACCTTCAATCTTCCATAAATGGAGCTTCAATTCAGCATGCACACACTCAGAAGGATCTATGGAAAAGGTTTGTGGAGAAAAAATGGAGGGAAATGAAGAAGAATGAAGAGATTGAATGTGACTTGCAATGGAGGATTTTGGATTTCACTCTCTCTTTCATGCATCAATTAACACCAACCTTGCATCTGAGCAAGTTGCAATCATCTTATAGAGTGGTTTAGAATCATCTAGAACCCCCTAGAACAATCCAATGAGAAATTGAACTTTTCATGTCATGGTATTTTGATTTCTCATTTTCCTTACATGCTATCTCATGCCATAACCCTTGTACACTTCAATTCTGACTTGGATTTCTCCTTACATGAGATTTGTGATAAGTTGCAATGCATAACCAATGTGTTTATTGAGTTTTGCCTTGTTTTGGTTTGGTACCTTAAGATGCAAGTAATCAAATTCCAAAGCAGCCCTATGATGCAAGCCTCAAATCAAAATTATGGCTGAACCATTGTTCTTAGAATGTCCTTTGGAGTCAAAATGACCTATTACATGACATGGCTTGGACTTATAACTTGGGATTTCCATTTTTCAAATTCACTTGAATTAACTTATGCCTCATTTTTAGGCCATTTTTATCACTTTTTGATATGAGCCTTTTCAACATCTCATTACCTCCCTACTAGCCTTAAAACATCATTCTAAGCAAGTTTGATGTTGAAGAGTTTTCCATTTGAAGCTTGGAAGTAGGAGATATGGCCTTATGCTTGAAATGACCTATAACCTCCAAATGACCAAAATGCCCTTGGCTTGTCAAAGCCATAAGTTGAGTTCTACAAATCATATCAAGGACTTCTAGTACTCTCTAGAAAGCTAAGAAGATGACCTTCAACATTCATGTTGACCAAGAATCCATAGGAATCATCCTACTAGGGAAAAAGTTGTCTGCAAGTTGGGTGACTTTCAAGGACCCAGATTCACATACCTCAGATGACCTGTAATTTGTCAAAACCATAACTTGAGCTCTATAAATCCTATCAAGGACTTCTACTACTAAAATTAAATCTAAGAACAAGCTCTACAACATTCATGTTGTGGGGAAGATGAGATGACAATCACATCTTGAGCTAAAACAGCCTTGAAGATAGGGATCAAACTAGGGGATTTTACACTGTCAATCCTTAGAAACCCTAACTTAAAACTTCTCAAACTCCTCAATCATGATGATTTGGTATAGTAATCATCCTTATAACATCTCAATACATCATTCCATGATCACATGGCCCTTGGATTAGGTCTCAACCCTCTCCAAATCATCAGTTGACCTAGGGTTGACACAGTCAAAACCCTAATTCCACCACTCATGGCTGAATCTTCTGAATTCTTATGCAATGACCTCTCTAGGCTTCATGATGGCTTTCAAGACATCTCATAAGCTTTCTCAAAGCTTCAAGTCCATCCTCATAGTCCCAGAATCATCTGAGGAGCTCCCACAACTCTCAAGTTATGAGACACACAACCTTGGTTTCAACCAATTCCTCTGAGGATCTCTTAAGTTCTCTGACAAAGATATCAATCTTTGAACACTTGAACAAATTTCTTGGCTAGCTTCATAGTCTCATATAACTCTTGATAGGTAAATAAATGTTGGTCAAATTCTGGGGTGCAACATTCATTTCTATTTTTAATTATGTATTATCCATGAGCAACTCTTATGTGATTGAGTGGATTCTGTATTCTGGCCGCCAAGTATTCCTGTTTTGGTTGGAACTGCCTTTCAATTGTACCTCTTTACTATGGATTTCTTTGTTACCGTAGACTTCTCTTGAAAATCAATGCTTTGGAGAGAGGTACTAACAAACCTCAATTTTAGAACAATTTGAATAATACGCTTCGGTCTAATTCGGATTCCAAATGCTTGCAACTGGTATTCTAAGTAAACCATAAGTGTGAACCTTATATTTCAACACTGATAACATATTGCTCGCAAACCAGTTTTCCATTATTGAAGTTTTAAATGATCATGAATTTATTATAAGAACCGATCTTGAATATAAGAGTATAATATCAAACAAAGTATTCTCACATGTCCATTGTCGACCTCCATCATAATTTAATCTTATTGAAACTCTTTTAATGGTTTTTTTTGGAGATTGGTCAATCTTAGAGTCTTGAATTCTTTAGTCTTGGTTTGAATTTTGATATTTCACAAAGAATGACCCAGTTTAATCCACGTGAGATGCACCAAATGAATTCAAAGTAAATACGAGTCGAACTTTGCCATCATAACCCAAATAATGCCACTTGATTAATATTGCAAGTGCATGCGAATGAACTTGAACCTCGAATCTGCATCATCCTGCACTGGAAGACTATGTAAAACCTATCAGAGACGTCAAAACCAAAATAATCCTGCATGCATTCGTTAGTCCTGATAAATACGTATATAGGGGCAGAAAAAATAAAACGTAAAGAAATGCACTAGGAGGTGGAATCTTGAGGTAAAAAATTAGGGTGTGACAGTACTCAATGGGATCCACGCTTGTTTTGTTTATCTAAAAGGGTTGTTTATCTATCTAACTAAAGGTCTGGGTCAAAAGAAAAAGAAAAAGACTCGACAGAGCGTCGCTGCTCTGGGCCTACGTATTCCCTCGTTCAATGGGAAAGCCAGAGTCAACATAGTTCGGCTAACTACGGGTGAACGGGGAAAGGTTGCTCGCCAAGACGTCGCGTCTTGTGCCTACATACTCTCAACATGTATGAGAGATCAGAGTGAACACAGTTCGGGATAAAACGGAACACATGTTTATTCAAATGTTTTGACCCGAGTAGGGTTAACAGGTAGTTCTAGCAGTTGGTGTATGCAGCTCGCTCGTTGGAGACTTAGGCGTTATCGTTTGCAGTAGAACTAAGAGTTAACAACACTCTTTTATCTAAAAAGATTTTCTTGGTTAAAGAAAGAGAGCCCCAAAGGGCAAAAGGAGTTTGGTGTTTGTTTTTAGTCTTTTATGAGAAGTGTTTTTTGAATGAATGTTTGTAATTCATACTGCACTAGAGACTATGACTTAGGAGCGAATGTGTTGCATATCGTCCTAAGGGCGTATGTTAAACACTCTAGGTAATTGAGGAGAAGCCCCCCAATCACCATTTCCTAAGTAGCTTAAGGCTCGTAATGTACAATACTCATTAGCCTTTATTAACTATTTTGATTTTGTTTGAAGATGAGAAGAGAGAGGGACTCTACAGGGGGACTATCAAGAACCCTACTGTTGTCATGCAATATGGTCCTAATGTTGTGTTCGAAAGGACATTTATCCTAATGTTATCATGCATGGATTAGAACCTAATGTCTATCATCATCATCCTTGAACAAGGATGTGAGAATCCTAAGGGATCATGGCAATGAAAAGGAAATCAACAGCAAAAAGCAGATGAATAAAGCTATCAAGCAGATAAAATGAGCATGAGTGGGATGCAATGCAACAGTACAAGCAAATGGAGGCCTCAACCTTTAATGCAAACAAGCAAATACAACAGAGAAAAGAAATAACCAAGCAAAGGGAGGAGACCTCAACCTTTAATGCAAACATGAGCTTAAGGAAAAATGCCTACACATGCAATTCTATCTTAATGCATCAAAGTAAACAATTAATCATGAAGAAGAGGGGTAAACAAGATGAGCAACAAGGAAAGCATCAAGTTAAGATGTGTGTCAACACACGAGTCCATCAAAGGCTCAACCTCTTTATGGAATGCACAGAGTTCTTCCTAAGGAAGACTAGACTCTCATAAGAGGGATCCTAAGATAATAAGACAAATAGTAAAGAAGGACGAGAAGCACAGTGTGAACCAAGGGAACCCGCTATGTTCAATGTGTATCAACAAAAGAATCCACTCAAAGGCTCAACCTCTTTATGCAATGCACAGAGTACTTCCTAAGGAAGACTAAGCTCTCACAAGAGAGATCCTAAGATAATAGGACATATGAGAAGAGTGAGGCGGAACTTAGTGAACATCTAGGGTAGTAGGTTAATGTGTATCAACACAGGAGTCCTCAAAGGCTCAACCTCTTTATGGAATGCACAAAGTACTTCCTAAGGAAAACTAGGCTCTCACAAGAGGGATCCTAAGATAATAGGACAAAGAATGGTTGGTTGATGATGGGAAGCATAGTGATAACCTAAGGAACTCACCATGACACTCAACCAAACTCATCTTTATTCAGGAATAGTCCTCAAAGGCTCAACCTCTTTATGGAATGCACAGAGTACTTCCTAAGGAAGACTAGGCTCTCACAAGAGGGATCCTAAGATTAAGGACAAAGGAATGTGGAAATGGATTGATCAAGGCAAGGCAAAGGGAGTCTAAAAAATCTAAGAAATACCCTAGGGAGTCTTCATGATGTTAGGAATCTATGGTTAAAATTGTGGAGCAAAACTCCAAGCCTAGGTATGCCAACAGGGGCCAAAATCCTAATGTGTTCTATGTATAAGGCAAAGGGAAAGTGTGCTAAAGATCTACTTCAAACCCTAACTAAATGATATCTAAAAATCAGAACCAAAATTCCTAGAAATCGTCTAAGGTGTCTAGAATCATCACACAAAATAAACAAAAGTTTATTCTATTTTTTGATAAGGAAATAAAATCCTAGAAGTAAACGTGTACACTTTCTGTTTATTAAATGTCTATTAAATGGAAAAATGCACAATTATTTGAAAAAGAATTAAAAAATGCAATTAAAAAATATGCAAAATTAAAAGACATGCCAAATTACCTACATGAAAATTTTCAGGATTTATTGAATTTATTTAGCATTTTTTACGAATTAAAAATGAAATAGGAAAAAGAATATAAAGGAAATAAGAAAGGAAAATGAAATAATAAAACAAACAAATCTGGCCATTAGATCAGCATACAAGTCAAGCAATCCAAGGGCCCACATTGTGCCACGTACGCAGTCAACCTTCATGTCAAAGCTTAAACCAATCCTGGCCATCAGATCAGGTCAAGGTATGACGAATCAAGGGTTGGGAGGGCGCTTATGAAACGTCGCGTTTCATTAAAACGGCTTCAAATGATATCACGGCCACACACTCTGCGTACCAGTCAAAAGATCCCAAGAACCACATGGCGCCACGTAATCAAATTACAATCAGTGTAAAATAAGACTGAATTAGGACCACACGATGCAGTCAAGGTCAAGCGTTTTAATCAGATCCAAATCCATGATTTAAACTAGGAAAGGGGGGAAATAACCAGACGGTGGCCGGAGGGACTTCCGGTCGTCTTCTCCGGCCACGATGAACAATGGCGCGCACGAAAACTCAACCAAAACTATAATTTCTTATGCCAAACGATTCGTCTCATCATGTAGGTTAACATCCTACATTCCAACTTCATTTTCACCCTAGGATTCGTCTAAACCGAAAGCCTCAAGAATTCGTGCCATGTTAAGAAATGGTGTAATCAAGCATCTAAACTATCCTAAATCCATCTACAAGCCTTAAGGAGTACAAATCCACATCAATGGCACACAATTACATCAAGAACAGAGAGTACGGATGGAAAATAATTTACCAATTGGAGCACTTCCAATGGGTCTTCAAATGATGCTCAACCTTGCTGAAAGAGTGTAGAATTCTTCCTTGAATCCTCCTTGAGCTTCTAGCAATCTTGGTTTAGCTTCAAAGTGGCTGATTCTCCAAATTCGATTTTCAACTTTCCTTGAGTTTGTTGTAACTGGATCTAACAGAATTCTTCACCAAACTTCATCCCTCTTCACTTGATCATGATCAACATGTTATATAGAAGTGATATGGAGTGCATTTGAGGCCCAATCATGGCCCACGAGGTCTAATGGAAAATCCAAATTTCTCACTTTGGAGCTTTGTCATTCTCACTAAAACAAAGCTTGAACTCTTGCACACCGCCTCATACCAATTGCTTATGATGCAAGGAACATGAATGGATGAGATTGGCTCCTTGAAAGTGGATCAATGGTTGATTTTGATTATGTTTCTTCAAGGTGAAGTAACATGTAAAATGACATGGTTTCATGGCTCAATTTGCAAATCCATAAATGCCATTGTGTTTGAAATGCAAAATTCACTCAAAATATGCACAAATTTGGGTGAAATTGGTCCACTTTGAATTTATTTGAATTTTTGACTTTTAATGTCCTTTAATGCTTCCTTCATGAAAATTCCTTCATCAAATCTTCAATCCAAGCCATATCAATGGTTCCTTGATGTTTGGTTGAGCAAATGATCCCATTTTGAGCAACTTTCAAGTTGGAAAGATCTTCCTTTGAAATGTGCCTGGTGGTGAAATTGACCTATAATCGAAAGTGACCTATAATCAAAGTTTCCCAAAATACCCCTGCCTTGCAAGCTTCATATCTTGAGCTTCACAAATCAGATGAAGGACTTCTAGTACTTTTTGGAAAGCTAAGATCATAAGGAACAACATTCATCTTTGGGTCAAGGATAGGTGAGATCTCCTTATAGGTCAAAAATGGCATGGAAGTAGGTTGACTTTCATGGACCAAAATCACATTCATCTGATGACCTGTAACTTGTCTGCTTCATAACTTGAGTTCTAGAAATCAGATGAATGACTTTTAGTACTCAAACAAAAGCTAGAAACAAGCCCTACAAGACTCATGTTGGAGTCAAGATGAGATGGGACTTGCATATTGAGTTGTGTGGTCTCGAAGTTAGACACTAAACTAGGGGATTTTACACTGTCAAGCTTAGAAACCCTAGCCTAGCAACTTCTCACACTCTTGATTCTTGATGAATTGATCTTGGAACAATCTTCTAGGTGTCTCAACACAACATCCCATAATCATAGTTTCTTGGAATTGAGTCTTCATCTCCTACAACTCTTTGACTTTTCTGATGGTGATAAGCTTATTGAATAACTTGAATACAAACTCTTGATTAGGCTTAAACCTTGATAACCTCTTCTTGACGAGAACACCTCCCTTGATCCCCTGTAGATGGATAATGATATGCAAAATGATAATGCTATGCATGCAATAAAACAAAAGCTAGGTGAAGAAAAGGTTGGGCAAATTTTAGGGTGCAACAACTGTCCCTATTCATACGACTTGGACCTGACTGAGTGAAAAGTGAATGGCTTTCAGACAATCAAGGTAAAAGACGGTTGAATACCAAAGAAACCCGAAGATTTGCCAACTTCATAAATAAATTGTAAACTATGATTGGGGAGACAGAAACAAAGGGTATGCAAATGCTAATGTTTCTGATGAACTTGTCTGGATATGACGTAATGCTCCATACAAAATGGAAATGCTATGCGTCTGAAGATGTTATGCACAGATGCAAAATGCAAAGGAACTGCTCCAACAAAATAAATGCTGGAGAAACGAGGCCAATGCCATCGGGGATGGCCGGGTGTGCCAAGTATGATCGGACTTATACGGGGGAAAACAAGCCCTGGATCTGAATTAGATAGGTCAGGCAAGAACTGACAACCGGGCGAGAATAGGGTTTTATAAAACAAGTCAGACGAGAAGTGACTACCAGGTGAAAACTAGTTTCTTGTTTTGTGCAGGACATGAACTACTTTGGTGGTTTTCCAGACGATAACTGGGCTTCGAGACGCTTCTCACCAGACAAGAACTGGTATTAAAGATAACTGACCATCAGACGGAAACTAGAGTTCCAACTGTAGGCTAAAGAAACATTGACCGGACGGGTACTAGTTTTAACTGCTGACATTCACCAGGCGAGAGCTGGACTCAAATGTATCTTACCCGACACGAACTAGTATTCCATGAAGACTTATCATTGAGCTTCAAAAAAATGACAGGCCAGGCAAGAACTGGACTCTGAAACGATTTTCTAGAGGAGAATAGGAAGGTGCCAAGTACAGTTGGGCTTTTGATTCAAGGATATGACCAGGTTTATGGTTACTGGGTTTATCTCTGGTTACCAACGAGAATGTATTTAAAAGGAAGTACTAGACAAGGACTAGTATCCAAGGGTGGACCACTAGGCAAAAACTGGTGGCAAAAGGTTAAGTCGTCGGACGAAAACTGACTACCAGGCGAGAACTAGGTTTATCAAAACGGGTCAGGCAAGGACTGACTACCAGGCGAGGATTGGGTTCAACGAAAAAGGTCAGGTGGGTACTGACTACCAGGCGGGGACTCGGTTCAACGAACAAGGTCAGACGGGGACTGGGTTCAACGAACAAGGTCAGGCGGGGACTGACTACCAGGAAGAGACTGGGTTCAATGAACAAGGTCAGGCGGGGACTGACTACCAGGCGGGGACTGGGTTCAACGAACAAGGTCAGGCGGGAACTGGGTTCAACGAACAAGGTCAGGCGGGTACTGACTACCAGGCGGGGACTGGGTTCAACGAACAAGGTCAGGCGGGAACTGGGTTCAACAAACAAGGTCAGGTGGGTACTGACTACCAGGCGGGGACTGGGTTCAACGAACAAGGTCAGGCGGGAACTGGGTTCAACGAACAAGGTCGGGCGGGAACTGACTACCAGGCGGGGACTGGTGCTTGCTGAAGGATTGACCAGACAAGAACTGGTTCAAAGGTTTGCCTGACTAGAACTGGGCCTTAGAAACGATTTGGTTACAAGGTTTGACAAGTAACAGGTTTTAGGTTATCCGATGAGGTGATTACAAGATTCCCCAATACTCAACTCTTGCTATCGAGAATAAGCTCGCTTGAGAAACTGCCCCAGTTTGGTCGTTGGGAAAAAGTTCACCTTGAGAAGAAAATAGTTTGCCATGAGACGACCTCGAGAAGGCTTGCCCCAGAATCTGTATCGTGAAAGGATTCGTCTTTGATTGAATAATTCTGATAAGCTCTAAAGATATGAGGAGGAATATTTCCTTCGCTCTTAGGGTAGCCATCCCCAGCTTTGCAACGACTTTTCCCTTGATTGGCTGGCCTATGGAGCAGTATCCTTGGCTGCGAGAGATTCGCCGAATCTCGATCTGATTGGCCCGGATTAGCTGACTTTTGGGTGGCTGACTCCCATGCTGTAATCATTTGATATAGCTTGCCTCGGCTCAACGGAGTATTCGGGCATTCTGCATTCTATCCTGATCAAACTTTCCATTATGGAAACTTTCCTGCTGTCAAGCGCTTACTCGCAAGTAAAACAAATTGTTCTGCATAAAAGATATATTAAATGCAATGCATATGACAGTTTTCGAAATCCAATCCTGTTCATTGGAAAAAATTTATGACATATAATGAATGAATCATTTATCAAAATGTCAACATTAATACAATGTTGTGAGAGGAATCCTTTTTAGGAGTCAGTTTCGATGCAATCTTTACTGAAGTATGCTTTTGAAATAAACCTGTTTCAATTAGGACTTTTTCAGGTTGTAACATGGTCAGGTTCACGGTTAAGAGGAAGGATAAAGGCTCAAAGTCTATCCTAACCCACCCATTCTCCCTGATATTCTCCGATCCTACATTCATCCAACTCAACACGAGCGTTCACCTTTCAAAGGTTGAATGGCAGGAGTGACAGTTCGGGGAACCACACGTTTTCGAAGCGACAATCACTCGCTTTTCGTCTTTGGTGCCTGAATCACACGACTTGTTTTTCGAGGATTTTTCTTTTGTAATCCTTTTTTCTTTTTGCTTTTTCGTTTTCCCCTAATTTTTTCCTGGACTAACTCTTTTGAGTTTTTTCTCGATTTTAAAGTCCAGCGGGATGCCCTAATTTTTGCCTAAGTCGCTTGTTTTCAAGATTCGACTTAGCGGGCTTTTCTTTTGATTCTTTTTCTTTCTTCTTCTCTTTTTTTTTAACAAATCGTGCGACATCGGCTTGCCTGACTTGTTAAAAGCTATTGTGACTGTTTCACTCCTTATCGACAAGGTTTAACCATTGTGGTTTTTTAGGTACGACCTATACAGGTGTGATTTATCCTTGAACGGGAACAATCCTTTTGCAATTTGAACGCTTGGTCAAATTAGCTAACACCTACCCTGCCTCAGGTTAAAATTGAGGGTTTTTTGTTTTCAGAAAGAAACTCCTACTACTAGGTGTCGCTACTGCGAAAATCGGCGCCGGCTGACAGAAGAGTCGCCACCGTGCGTTATTTATCCCAACGGAGGGAAAGGAAACGCTCGAAGTAAACCTCGCAAAAAGAGGGAAAAGGTATGGTCATCGCAACCAAAACCTGGATTCGGGAGTCGGTTACGCAAGGGGAAGGTATTAGCACCCCTCACGTCCGTCGTACTCGACGGGATCCACGCTTGCTTGGTTTGTCTACAGGATGCAAAACAATCTATCTACGGCTGCTAAATCTAAACGGAAGGGAATTGACTCGATAGAGCGTCACACTCTATGCCTACGTATTCTCAAGAGAGAAAGTCAGAGTCAACGTAGTTCGAGACTACGGGGAAATTGGCTCGCCAAGACCTCGCTGTCGCTACTACGAAAATCGGCGCCGACAATACAGAAGAGTCGCCACCGTGCGTTATTTATCCCAACGGAGGGAAAGGAAACACTCAGAGTAAACCTACCGTAAAGATGGGAAAAGGTATGGTCATCGCAACCAAAACCTGGATTCGGGAGTCGGTTACGCAAGGGGAAGGTATTAGCACCCCTCACGTCCATCGTACTCGATGGGATCCACGCTTGTTTGGTTGTACGGATTACACTTCTATCTAAACTAAAGGATGAGGTCTGAAAAGAAAAGAAAACATGACTCGGTAAAGCATCGCACTTTATGCCTACGTATTCCCGTCTGGAACGAGAAATCAGAGTCAACGTAGTTCGCCTAACTACGGGGAAGGATGGGTGAAGGTTGCTCGCTAGGATATCACATCCTATGCCTACGTACTTCCACACTGCATGGAAGATCAGAGCAAACGTAGTTCGGGCTACGCACGACATAAGCTGTTCAAGTGTCTTTTATGAAAAATCTCACCTTAAACAAGGGTTTTCTTATGGCAAAAAGGTTGATGTTTGTTCAAATCTTTTGACGGAAGAAATGAATTGATTTCTATTATAACCTTTATTAATGTTTTTCTGTTGTTTTGAGGAAAGAAGAGATGACACTCTACAAATCCTAGGGTTGAAAAAGGAATAAAATCTACCCTAATGTTATCATGCATGGGTTAAAACCTAATGTCTATCATGTTCCTCTCTTGCGCAGAGAGAAACAGAGATCCTAAGGGATAAACCGAAACAGAAACAACAAATATATATATATATATATATATATATATATATATATATATATATATATATATATATATATATATATATATATATATATATATATATATACAATAAAGCAGTAAAATGCATGGATGCGGCAATACAAGCGAGGCAAGGGAGTCCCACTCAACCTCGAACCTAGAAAACAATGGGCAAAAGTGAGCAGAATTCACTTTCAACCTAACAGGTTAAACAACAAGCAATACAGTCAGGGAAATTCAATCAATACAAAGAGAATTATCAACAGCAAAAGCTAAACATCAAAGCAGTCTTCATTAGCAGGCTTTCAAGCAAAGTCTCTATCTTCAATCTCCCAATGGCTTTTCTTCAAGTCCTAATCTCCCAGCTGAGGAAACAATCACAAGAATGAACTGGGTGTTAAGCAATTAGTTGACCACCAAAGGTGGCAAACAGACTGCTAACAAGACATAGAAGATTTCTCTCAAGAGTTCTATCTCTTAGACACTATCACCAAGCCTTCCAAAGGAAGGGGGTGAATGTCTTAGAGAGACTCTGCATCATAGAGAGGGATGGAGGCAATCAAGACCTTCCATGTTTGTGAACCAAGTTTTCTACTCTAGAGCTCTGCCTAACTCCTAGATCCTAGAACCTTCAACAGCTGCCAGCAAGAGATACTCCTCATCAACTCTGGAAGTTGGTCTTCATTCTCTTTGATCTTCAAATGGGCTTCATCAGCACAGTCTTCAGCTCAACCCCAAGCCCCAAACAAAACCCAATACCCCACACAGTCAAATAATAACCCTAGAGAGAGGGCACACCACACAATCAAGCAAGCATAAGCAGTATACTAATAGTAATAGGGGAAGCCTAATATTTTCTAAGGGATCTATTATCTACCCATAACCCCTATAGTCCCATACCCCAAAATCAAATTAAAATTCCTAAAGGAAATGATCTATCTCACCTATGTTCACTTAAAACCCTAATTTTAATCACTCTAATCTCACCTAATCAAATCATCCAAAAAAATAGTCCTAAAATTATGAATTAAATTCTATGAGGAAGCTAAAGTCCTAAGTTAATCACCCTAAAAAGAATGGACCCTAAATCTAAGGGGAGCTAATTGAACTAAAATCAACAAAAACAAGTGCTAAACTAAATCACTTAAAAAGCTATTAAAAAGAAAAATACACAAAAAATACTAAAATGAAAAGAAATGCTAATTTTAATATTTGATAATTTTCTTAACAGAATTATGAAACCAGCACAAAAGGAAGCAATTAAAAATAAGCTTTTTTCAATTTTATATGGATTTTACAAAATGAAGAAAATATAAAAGAATTAAAAATCACAAAATGAAATAAATGGGGGAGGGGTGTCACAAGTAACTGCGCTCAGTTCAATTTCTGGATGGGCCAGGAAGTTGGGGGTGGCATTAGCGAAAGGCGCTATGCCCAATGGCTTCAGAAAATTAAATGAAAAAAACAGAAGAAAAATGGAAAACCTACGGTGTGAAAAGCAACAATTTTTAGTACAAATTCAGTTGGGCTGCGTTAGAGGGGTGGGGATAGCAAGATTGATCCAGGGCCCATGATCAGGTTTTATTTAAACGTTGCATTTCGCTTTGGACCTTCCCTCCGTTTTTGTTTTCAAATGCTGGTCGTGCGATTAGTTTCCAAGTCAAACCAAATAGACTAATCCAACGATCATAAGATCGTCTTCCCCAAATAGATTCTAGGGTTTCCAAGATTTACAGTCCCATGCAAGCATCTTCCAGTTCATCGTGCTCTCTCATTCCTTGATGAAAACCAAAACTTCCAAAACCAAAGTTGCCCTAAAAACTGCCAGGAACAAGACTACGCTCATAATTTCAACTAAAACCTCCTATATCTCACAAACAGAAAGCACGAATGCCTGGGTTCAACCAATTTACACTGAGATCAATCATGATAATTCTTGGCATTAATGGTACTATCTTGTTCATGACATCACGCTGGTTTCAACAAGCTACTACATGCGCATTAAAATCCACTAACCACTCTAATCTTGATCTTCAAAGTTTCAACATCATGTTATCAAACCTCACGAAATTCACCCTAAGTCTCTAAAACTAATCCTCTAATCATCCCTAACATTTATAACCTAATCCTTCTAACTAACAGTGCATAATTAATGGTGGAGAGATCAAAATGCATACCTGCAATTCTTGCTGGAACAGATGAGAATTAGCTCGATTCAGTGCTTGCAATCCTTCACAAATGATCCTTAGATGATGCTCTTGTTTCTGTTTGCAAAAAATTGGAAGAAGAATGCTTCTAATGTGAGATTCGAATCTGGTTTGCTTCTTGAAACTTCAAACCCTAGCTCTTCAATCTTCCATGAATGGCTCTCTAATTCAGCATGCACACACTCTAGATGATGAAATGAGTGTGTATGGATCAGAAGAAGGAATGGAATTGATGCTGAATGAAGAAATTAGCACTTGCTTACAATGGAAGCAACACTAGAATATCACTCTCTCCTCTCTCTCTTCTCACCAACCTTTTTCACAAACCTTCTCTACTCATTATATAGATGATGATGGAAATGCCTAGAAGTTTCTGGAACAGTCTAGGAGAGTGTGGAACTTATCATGTCATGATATGATCTTTTATCTCATCTCTTATGATATCTCATGCCTAGAATTGGTACAACCCTTTAATTATGCTTGAAAATCTCCTTACATGAGTTATTGAAAAGGTCTAGATGCATAGCAAGCTTATTCTTTGCATTTCATTAAGTTTGGCATTTGTACCTTATTTTGCAAGTAACTACTTTTCAAAGCAACTCCAAAGTTTAAGCCTTAACTCAAAAATGTGGATGAACCAAAGTCTTTAAAATGTGGTTTAGAATCAATTTGGTATATTACATGACCCATTTTGGATTTATAGATTGCCCAAACCAATTTTCCATTTCAACTTTTTCAAGTTATGCCATTTTTTAAGTCTTTTTCACCAACTTTGGTCAATTCTTGTTCCAAGCTTTTCCAACATTCCATGACCTCTTTTCTAGACTTAAAATGACATTTTGAGAAACTTTTATGTTGTGAAGTTTTTCATTTGAAGCTTCCTTGTATGAGTTTTAGGCATAGGCTAAGAATGACCTGTAATTCTCAAATGACCAAAATACCCTTTGCTTGCCAAGGACATAAGTAGAGTTCCACAAATCATATGAAGGCATACCATACCTTCCTAGAAATCTAAGACAATGAGGAACAACTCTCATGTTGTCCAGAAATCCATTTGAAAACTCCTTGAAGGTAAAAAGTTGCTTGGAAGACAGACAACTTTCACAGACAAATTTCAGTGCCCTCAGATGACCTGTAACTTGCAAGAGCTATAACTTGAGTTCTATAAATCATCTTGATGACTTACACCACTCAAATTAAAGCTATGAAGATACTATACAAGTTTCATGTGGACCAGATATTCATATGAAGCTTGCATCTTGAGTTACACTGCTTTGAAGTTTGACCTAAATCAGGGGATTTTACACTGAAACCCTAATTTGGTAACTCCTCTTCTCCTTGACTCCTGTTGATTTTTCTTTGGCACAACACCATATCCATATCCATATAGCAAATAATGAATCTCACATTCTTCAAATGATCCTTGATGCCTTTCAAAACAAGTCTTTGACCTAGGGTTGACCTAGTGTTGACCCAGATAAAACCCTAGTTGACTGACTTCAACTGAGGCTCTTGCAATCATTCCAATGACTTGGTTACTCCTCAAAAATGATCATCTAGGCTCTTCATAACATCCATACACACCTCATGCTCTTGGCTCATGGCTCACACTTCCTCTGATGATCCCCAAATAACCTCAAGATAGGGGAGAACTCACTGATCAACCTGTCAACTCTTCAAAGCTCAAATTCTTCCCTGATGACCTGAGTAGTCTTGAATGTGAATGAAACCCTTGAATATGCCTCTTGATATAAGAATAGCACTTGATCCCCTGATTGAGATAGCTTGCTTATGCTATGCAATGCAGATGAATACACTATGTACATGATGCCAATGCAAATGATTATGCAATTGAAACATAAACCTAGGTTAGAAAAGGTTGGGAAAATTTTGGGGTGCAACAGCTGCCCCTATTCAAGCGGCTTGGACCCGACTGGATGAAGAGCACGCAGCCTTCAGACATTCGAGGTACAAGACGGTTGAATACGAAAGAACCCGGAAATTTGCCAACCGCAAAATAAATCGCGCACGACTACTGCTTGGGGAAAACCCTTCAGGGAAATGACTTCTGTTGTCACGGCAACAACTAACCACTCCTCTGTCAATCTGCCTTTGTAAAATAATCTGATATTGTCCGCAGACCACTCCATTCCGAAGAAATGAGCATACACCAAACAACGAGAAATTGTTGATGTCACTTATCAACCTCTGTTGATCTCACTTATCAACTGAGCCCACGCTAACCAGCGGGAGAATATTGACTTCACTTGTCATGTTGACTTCACTGATCAACCTTTCGTATCTTGAAGAAACGAGCAAACGCTTAACTGCGGGAAAATGCTGATTTCACTGATCAACCTTTCGTATCTTGAAGAAACGAGCAAACGCTTAACTGCGGGAAAATGCTGATTTCACTTATCAACCTTTCGTTCGTATCTGAACGAGCATCTTGCAGGGACACGAGAAACTTAACCGAGCCACTTTGAGAGGCCAATTCTGACGACTGCCATCAAACAGCTGCTGGGGAAATTGGGAACTTAACCAAGCCCCCTGACGAGAATAACCTTGTTGAAAAATATGAGGAATTTAACCAAACAACTCCTGTGGGGGATACCCTACTGGGGACTACGAGGAACTTAGCCAATTAACTCATTGAAGTAACACCCTGCTGGAGCACATAACTCCGCTGGGGGAACTACGGGTAACGACCCACAAACTGCATTACCGTCTTCTAATGCTGACTCCACAGCATCCTGAGAAAGACTCAGATGGGGGAATACAAGTAACTTAACCAAGCGACTTGTCAAAGAATACCCTGCCGGAGACTACGAGGAACTTAGCCAAGTATCTCGTTGAAGACCACCCCGCTGGGGATTACGTCTCTACTGTGGGTAACCACCCAAGATCTGCATCATGCCATTTCCACCGTACTCTGATAAGGACTCGGCCGGGGAGAAAGAGAAGTGCTTGATCAAGCAACTCTGCTAGGGGAACATGTGGCATAGCGACCACAATCACTGCACATCCTACACCACAAATCCATAAAAATGAGACGAACACGACCGCTGCGTGTATCACAAACAACATCAACTAGAGGGACAAACACGACGAACACGATCACTGCGTGCTGTGTTACAATCACATCGACCCTAAGTCCAACCAGATGAGATAGACACGATCACTGCGTGCCAGACGGAATAAATCCACATCAAGGAGGCGAACACGTTCACTGCGTACTTCAACCACCCATATGATGAACACGATCACTGCGCATCTCGACCAACAAACCCCCAAAATGATGTCAACACGATCACTGTGTGTGTCACAAAACCAACCCATGTAATAGGACGAATACGATTACTGTGTATGCCGACCAACAAAACCAACTGATACGATAGCCACGATCACTGCGTGCTCCGCATCACGAGTTCACATGGTACTATCAACACGATCACTGCGTGCTATACAAATACGATCACTGCATATTTGAACACGATCACTGCGCGTTCGAACACGATCCTCTTGACTGGAGAAAACACGATCACTGCGTGCTGTGTGTCTCAACTAACCCACATAACCGGACGAATACGATCACAGCATATTCTAACCATACATAGGGTGAACGCGATCACGGCGCGCTTCATGTCACGACCCTCTTGACTGGAGGAAACACGATCACTGAGTGCCTTCGAACATGGGGCGAATACAACCACTACGTACTTCGGCCACAAACAACCAGATGAACACGTTCACTGCGTGCCTCACCCCATAACCAAACCGTATAACGGACGAATACGATCACTGCGTATACCGACCAGCAAAAACTGGATGAACACGATCACTGCGTGTCAATCTATAACCACTGTAATGGACGAATACGATCACTGCGTATATCGACCAACAAACATCACATGATATGGTAAACACGATCACTGCGTGTCCTGCACCACCAATAGAGTGAACACGATCACTGCGCTTCCTGCCCAATAAAACCCCGAGATGATACCAACACGATCACTGCGTGCCTTACAAAACAATCTTCTTAGATCGGGACGAATACGATTACTGCGCCATTCGACCACAGATACACATACCAAGATCAACACGATCACTGCGTGTCCTACAACATGAACCCCATAGCTCGGGACAAACACGACCACTGCGTACTTTGACCGCAAATCAACATCTCACAATCAACACGATCACTGCGTGCCTTACGACATGAACCCCGTAAATGAGACAAAATACGATCACTGCATACCTTGACCACAAAATCCACATCTTCCTAAAACCACAATTTCTCTTATCGGTAGGGAACAACACATCTGAAACAGAAGAGGTAACCAACCTGGCTTATGTTTCAAAAATGCGCGTTTGATAATGACATAATGCTTCCATGTAACATGGAAATGCTATGTACTCGTGTAAAATGCAAATGCTCATGATGCATGCTTGTGCCAAGAGTTACTTCAGCAAAATAAATGCTGAAGACAAACTGGATCCGCTGGGGATGACCAGAATACTACCGATACGCTTCCAACAAAGTAAATGTTGGAAAGATGAACTAACTCCGCTGGGGATAACCATCCTGCTGGGAAGATAGCTCACAAACTCAAAACTTCAAATTCTGCTGAAAAATGATCATCCTGACGAGGAAGAATCAACCTATTGAGGAAAGAGAAAAGCAATCCCGGAGACTTCTTTCAAATGTATCAACACTCTGATTACGCCCTGTGGGGATACTTCATCCTGCTATCACTGAGCTAGGGGTTGACCGGTGTGCTCTGATTCGCACTACGCAAGAAACTCTTTGGGGAAGTTAATCATATCCATCTCGACCTTCGCTGGAGAAGGCTCTGCTCTGCTTGATAAGCTAATTCTGAACTACTGAAGATACATTGATCTTTTCCTTTGACGCAATCTTCGCTCTCTTGGGGACAGTATTCAATTTTGCCTGGGGCGACTCCACCGGGAAAGGACACAACGTTCATCCTCTGGAGAGGGTACCAGCCTGCCATGGACTCTGGCGGGGAACTTTGCGAGCTTTTGAATACCTGCAAAAGTCAACAAGCAAACACAAGGCAATCTATGCAAAAAGAAACATCTTGGTAATCACCCACAACAACCATTCAGGTAATTTCCGGTTTTAACAATCATCGGACGAGGCCCGCTGGTTTACACGCATGTAAGTTTATCAAAACATCGGCACTTTTTACAAACAAAACTGTAAAAAATTAAAACCAAAGTCACACACTACACTGAATAACACACTTTATTGATAACGGCCTGAGAATAGGCAAGATTTGTACATCAGATGCAACTCCTGAAAAGGGGTAGTCACGCATAAACAGAATGCAGAAGTATACAAATATACAGAATAAAATTTGTACACATGTCGGCAACGTGTTACAGACGAACACCATGAACCGATCCTCCTATGACTCGCCGGACTCTGACGCTTTCCCGATCTCTGTCTTGGGAAGAAATTGCTTTGGATAATTGACCCCAGATGCTCCCAAACCGTTAATCATCAAACTTGGACCGCAGTCATTTGCTTCTCAAATCCCTAACTTTTGCGTGAATCGCCCTTTGCGGGTTTTCGATTCACCGGGATACCCTTTTTTGTCGAAGCCGCCCAGTGTAGGTTTTCGACTTTGCGGGTGTACATTTTTTCCGTTATATCCCTAACTTTTGCCCGAACCTTTTTATTCTGTTTTTCGGTTCGCCAGGATGCCCCTTTTTTGCCTGGACTCTCTTTTTACTGTCCAGCGGGTCAATTTTTAAGCAAAGTATTTTTTAACTGCGTCCGAGTTCACAGGGGACGAAAAGTCTTCACCATCCATGGTGGATAACAATAAGGCTCCTCCGGAGAAGACCTTCCTCACGACGTATGGACCTTCATAATTGGGAGTCCATTTGCCCCTGTGATACGATTGCGGTGGGAGGATCTTCTTCAGCACAAGATCACCCGTCTGAAAGCTTCGAGGTCGAATCTTCTTGTCGAACGCTTTCTTCATCCGGCTCTGATACAGCCTACCATGTGCAATGGATGCCAGTCTCTTCTCATCTATCAAGCTCAGCTAATTCAATCTACTTCTCGCCCATTCTGCCTCATCAAGCTGAACATCAAGCAAAACCCTCAAAGATGGTATCTCAACCTCCAATGGCAGGACTGCCTCCATGCCATATACCAGTGAGAACGGTGTTGCCCCGGTTGATGTACGCACTGTAGTACGATAACCGTGCAAAGCGAATGGCAGCATCTCATGCCAATCCTTATACGTTACCACCATCTTCTGAACAATTTTCTTTATGTTCTTGTTGGCCGCTTCAACAGCGCCATTCATCTTGGGTCTGTAGGGAGATGAATTATGATGCTCGATCTTGAAACCCCGACACAGATCTTTCATCATCTTGTTGTTCAAATTCGAACCATTATCAGTAATGATTCGCTCAGGAATACCGTATCGGCAGATTATATCTCTCTTGATAAATCTGGCCACCACCTGCTTCGTCACATTGGCGTAAGATGCTGCTTCCACCCACTTGGTGAAGTAATCGATCGCAACCAGAATGAAGCGATGCCCATTAGAAGCAGTAGGCTCAATCTTGCCAATCATATCGATTCCCCACATGGAGAAAGGCCACGGTGAAGCCATAACATTCAGTGGACTGGGTGGCACATGGATCTTATCTGCATAGATCTGACACTTGTGACACCGCTTGGCAAACTTGAAACAGTCAGTTTCCATCGTTAACCAGTAATACCCTGCCCGCAACAACTTTCGAGTCATAGCATGCCCACCAGCATGTGTACCAAAAGTTCCCTCATGGACCTCTTCCATGAGCAAGTTGGCTTCCTTCTCATCTACACACCGGAGGAGTACCAAATCGTGGTTCCTTCTATACAAAACGTCGTCGGGATTCAGATAGAAGTTGCCTGCTAATCTCCTTAGAGTCTTCTGATCACGACTGGATGCCCCAGCCAGATATTCCTTATTCTTCCGGAAGTTCTGTATGTCGAAATACCAAGGTTTACCGTCAGATGCTTCATCAATTGCAAACACAAAAGCCGGCATATCAAGGCGAGATATGACAATCCTGGGAGCCTCGTTCTAGTAGTTGACCTTATACATCGAGGATAATGTTGCAAGGGCGTCTGCCATTTGATTCTCTGCCCGGGGTACATGATGAAACTCCACCTTATCAAAGAAAGGTAGCAACCTTCTCGCATAATTCATGTACGGTACCAGATTAGGTTGGCGTGTCTCCCACTCTCCCTTAATCTGATTCACAACCAACGCTGAATCCCCATATACGTCCAGATTCTTGATCCTCAAATCAATAGCCTCCTCTAACCCCATAATACAAGCTTCGTACTCGGCTTCATTATTCGTCACTAGAAAAGTCAATCTGGCTGTGAACGGGATGTGCGACTCGTGGGGAGTTGTAATGATTGCCCCGATCCCGCTACCGTACGAATTGACAGCCCCATCAAAAATTAATTGCCACTGGGAACTCCGCTCAGGACCTTCACCAGGCAACGGCTCATCGCAATCCTTAGCTTTCAAGTACATTATGTCCTCATCAGGGAACTCAAACTTCATAGGCTGATAATCCTCAATCGGCTGTTCGGCAAGATATTCGGACAGAACACTTCCCTTAATGGCCTTCTGGGAAACATACTGGATATCGTATTCTGTCAATACCATCTGCCATCTAGCAATCCTTCCAGAGAGCGCTTGCTTTTCAAACACATATTTGATCGGATCCATCTTCGATATCAGCATGGTTGTATGGTTCAACATATACTGTCTTAGACGTTTGGCAGCCCACGCCAATGCACAACACGTCTTTTCGAGCATAGAGTATCGAGATTCACAGTCCGTGAACTTTTTACTCAAGTAGTAAATTGCATGCTCTTTCCATCTTGTCTCGTCATGTTGACCGAGAACACAACCCATACTGTTCTCCAGAACCGTCAGGTACATAATCAGTGGTCGTCCCGCTACTGGGGGTATTAACACCGGAGGTTCCTGCAGGTATTCTTTTATCTTTTCAAATGCCCTTTGGCAATTGTCGTTCCAGACCACCGCTTGATCTTTCTTTAACAGTTTGAATAATGGTTCACACGTGGTCGTTAGGTGAGAGATGAACCTAGCAATGTAGTTCAACCTCCCTAAGAATCCACGGACTTCTTTTTCTGTTCTCGGTGCTGGCATCTCTTGTATTGCTTTTATTTTTGCAGGATCGACCTCGATTCCTTTCTTGCTCACAATGAACCCCAGTAGCTTCCCGGATCTCACTCCGAAGGTATATTTGTTAGGATTCAGCCTCAGCCTGAACTTCCTCAGCCTCTTGAACAACTTCAGCAGATTAACCAGGTGCTCTTCCTCTGTTTGAGACTTGGAAATCATGTCATCGACATACACCTCAATCTCTCTGTGCATCATGTCGTGAAAAAGCGTTGTCATGGCCCGCTGGTACGTTGCCCCAACATTTTTCAAACCAAAGGGCATCACCTTGTAACAGAAGGTTCCCCACGGGGTGATAAAGGTCGTTTTTTCCATATCCTCCGGAGCCATTTTGATCTGATTATACCCTGAAAAGCCATCCATGAAGGAAAACACTAAAAACTGAGCCGTGTTGTCAACTAACACGTCAATATGCGGCAGCGGGAAATCATCTTTCGGGCTCGCTTTGTTTAGATCCCTATAATCAACACACATTCGAACCTTGCCATCTTTCTTTGGCACAGGCACGATATTAGCGACCCAAGTGGGATAAGTGGTAACAGCCAGGAATCCAGCATCCCATTGCTTCTGCACTTCTTCCTTTATCTTTACGGCCATGTCAGGATGAGTCCTTCTGAGTTTCTGCTTCACAGGCGGGCAATCTTCCTTCAACAGCAGACGATGAACAACCATATCAGTATCCAGCCCTGGCATGTCCTCGTAGGACCAAGCAAATATATCACTGTATTCACGTAGCATCTCAATAAGCTCTTGCTTGATGTCCACTTGCAACGCGGCCCCTATACGGATGTTCCTGATGCATTCTTCAGACCCTAAGTTGACAATATCAATCTCTTCCTAGTGAGGCAGAATGACTCTCTCCTCTTGCTTCAATAACCGACTAAGCTCTTCTGGTAAGTCACTATCCTCCACAATCTCTTCCTCAGCTTGGAAGATCGGATGCTCGAAGTCTAAACGAGTCATAGGAAGTTTTTGGTCGGTGTCATCTGAAAATTCATGAATCCTGCGAGGGAAACGGTTAAGTGCTTCAAAATGATGTACAAGCAAAATGCATAACCACGCTGCCATTTTATTAAAAAAAATAAAGAAAACAGAAAGAAAAGGATCACAACATTTGAATGTAAAAAACGCCGTCATTTATTGATCATGCAAACATACAGGTAAACAGTTAGGCCGTAAGACAAGATCAACGATGCCCCGGGTAAGGCATGTGACCATACAATGATTGAAAAAACAATGCATTACTGTTTGGTGACTTGGATGACGTCCCGGATGGACCAGTTGCATAGGCTTTGCCCCGGCGTGCTGGGTCGAATCCATGCGTCCATGTCGCAATCGCTATCTACTTCCTCTGTATCAGACACGACATTAATCCTTTCGAAGCTAACTCCTCCGGGCGTGAACACCACAGGTCCCTTGTACTTAGGCGCACTCTGCGAGGGAGATGGGTGGTACCCCAAGCCATACCTATCTTGCTTCACCGGTAGGTCTAGAACCTGCCCCCACTTCTGAGTCTCTCCTGCTTGTACCAACGCCTTGGCTTCTTTATAGGAGGAGACGACTACCTCCTGCCCTTCACTCTTCGACGGAGCCTCTTCTTTAACCTTCACCCCTTCGAACGCCTGGCACAGCGTTTCATGGATCTCTCCATCTACCTCCACGTACTTGAAGGAAGACAAATGACTGACTAAGATATCCTCTTCGCCACACACCGTCACAATACTCCCCTCAACCATATACTTCAGCTTCTGATGGAGCGTAGAAGTTACTGCCCCAGCGGCATGAATCCAAGGTCTCCCGATCAAACAACTATATGCAGGCTGGATGTCCATGATGTAAAACATTGTATCAAACACCTCCGGACCTACCTGGATGGGTAACGTCACTGACCCGAACACTGACCTCCTTGTTCCGTCAAAGGCCCTCACCACCAAATCACTAGGGGTGCACAACAACCCACGGGTATCTAATTTCAACAGGGCTTTCTTTGGTAACACATTCAACGAGGACCCGGTATCTACCAGCACATGGGATAAAATAGTGCCCCGGCACTCGATAGAGATGTGCAAGGCATTATTGTGATCACGCCCTCTAGGCGTTAGGTCAAAATCCGTGAATCCCAGACCATGCCCCGCGTTAACATGTGCCATAACTCCCTCCAGCTGATTAATTGAAATCTCTTGCGGCACGAAGGATGTCTCAAGTACCTTCAATAGGGCATTTCTATGCGCCTCAGAACACAACAGCAGTGATAATATGGAGATCTTTGACGGGGTCTGCTGCAGGTGCTCTACAATCTTGTAATCACTTTTGCGGATCAACCTCAGGAATTCTTCCACATCTTTGGTTATCGGTTCTTTCTCCTTACTCCCCAAAGATTCCCCCTCAACAACTTTATTCTTACCTCTGGCAAGCCTCTCTGCCTCGACCTCAGGTGAAGTGAAAATTCTCCCGCTCCGGGTTATACCACCCGCTCCCACTATGTTATCCACAGACCCCGCTGGCGGATCATTCAAGTCAATCTTTTCCCCATTACAATACACCTCAGCACCATAGCACCACGGGACTGCCTTGGTGCTTTCATAAGGGACTGGTTTAGCCTTGGTAATAGTAATGGTCGGTCTTTTCGATGATGCCGAAATCGTCACTGATTTGAACGGAATGGTGATTGTAGCAATCTCCCTACGCTCTTCTTCAGATTCTGTCTCAACAGACTTCTCTCGCCCCACAGACCTGTCAAACTGCAAGGTTCCTTCATCAATCAAACCTTGAACTCCCCTTTTCAACTTCTCACAGCCCTCAGGTTGAACCAAACAGTCAACATACTCTTCACTGCAACCGGGATAGACACCTCCTTTCAATAAACGATGCTTTACGTAACTCAAAGGGGTTTTCAGATTGCTCACTTCTGAAACCAAGTTCAATTCATCATCTACCAGGATTGCATTGGCCCCAGCCCCACCATGCTTGGGCATTAGCTGCTGCGTGATATTGGGACCTTCCTTCCCGAAGTTAATAGCCGTACTATCAAGCAAATCCTGTACTTTATGCTTGAAAGCTAGGCAATTTTCAATATTGTGCCCTGGTGCACCCGAATGGAAGTCACAGTGCTCGTTAACATCATATCCGACTGGTGGCTGGCCAGTTGGTGGTGCTAAGGTCCTCTTCTCGACTAACTGCAATTTCAACAAAGTTTGAAGGAGTTCTGCATATGATACCGGCGGTACTTCGAATACTCTTCTCAGTCGTGGGTTCTGAAGTCTACGCTGATTATTATTAGGCTGCTGCTGAGCCTGCTGCGGTGGTTGTTGTCTCTGCTACTGAGAAGGCCCTGGAATGGTTACGCTTGCCACTTGCGACTGCTGATGCCAGTTCTGACTTTTATTCCTTCGTCGAGCATTATATACGGCGTTGGTATCACCCTGCCTTTTACCACCAAACGTCTTCTTATTACCTCCTGCGGAACTGGACTCACCCGCTTGAATTTTACCAATCTTTACCCCGTTTTCAATGCGCTCCCCCATCAAGATCAACTCAGAGAAAATACTCATCGAAAAATTGAGCAACCGATCATAGTACATTCCAGAGAAAGTTCCTATGAACATATCCATCATTTCGCGCTCCACCATTGGAGGGTGTACCCTAGCAGCCAAATCTCGCCATCTCTGGGCGTATTCCTTAAAGCTCTCGCTAGACTTTTGAGACATACTCTGCAACTGGACTCGGTTAGGGGCGAGATCACTATTATACTGATAATGTCGAACAAAAGCCTCTGCCAGCTCTTTCCAACTCCTGATCTGAGTAGGCTCCAAGCTCATGTACCACTCCAGCGATGGCCCTGACAGGCTATCCTGGAAGAAATGCATTAGCATCTTTTCATCCTCAGAATACGCAGACATGCGCCTGTAAAACGCGCGTACATGCACCCTAGGGCATGTATCCCCTTTGTACTTATCAAATGACGGTGCTTTGAATTTCAGCGAGACCCTCAACCCTGGGACTAACCCCATATTTGACATATCCAGCCCAAGAGCATTCTGGCTGGCCAATCCGTTCACTTTCTCTTCTAGCAATCTCATCCGATGGTTGTCATCCCTAGCTCTTTCATAACCCTCGTTCTGACCAGAGAACACATCCTCCTAACGATCCTCCCAGCGAGGTACTGCATCATATCCAACGTAATCTGCATCACGGCCCGGACCCGTTTGGAAGTACCTGGGGTCATACCTCAGATTACCCATCTCTTGAGCGTTGTATGCGCCGGTTCCATATCCAAGATTACCATAGCCACCAAACCCAGCCTTGGCGCCAGCAATGCTGCCATACCCCACATTCACACCATTGAAGCCCTGGTTACCATTAATACCATTCATTCCGACATTCTCAACGCCCCCATTGAAACCCTGGTTGACATTACCCACAAATACCCCAGCAGTATCTGCATTGGCATTCATATTACCGGTGTTCCCACCTCCACCTACAGGACCAGTTTCTCCAGCATTCAAACCGGTTACGGGAATAGCATCAGCACTTTGACGATTCTCAATTCAGGGGGAAGCAGCAATATTTTCACCATCCGGTGTCCCGTTGTTTTCAGCCCGTGCGACTATCGGTTGAACCAGATTCTGCAGCTGCTCTTGTCCTTTGGCGATGGTCTCCATGGTTTGCATTAGCAGGGTCATCCTGTCACGCATCTCTTGCATTTCACTCTGCACGTTGTCCATGATCTTCTTCTGGTTGGTCCTTGTAGAGTAACGGTGGACCCGCTTTTCTGCAATCCTGAAAATACCTGGAACAGATGCAGGAGATAAGATACACGGATCAAAAACCTGTAATGCAAATATGAGTATGTATGCAAGGTGCAATATGTGTCTGTGCATTAGGGATTATCATTCCCCGATTCTAGTGTGAATGTGCCAGTGCAGTGACAGTGCTAGCAATACGGTGATTGGAGCCGAGTCATGGAAAACCTCGTATATTGCAGAGAAATCCAAGAATACAATATCACTGAGTATACAATAAGAAAGCATGACCTCAACCAACAATCCTGGTGATGGTCAGCACAAATGCAAATAAAGCATACACATTAATATATGAAATGGTCAAGTACGCTCATGAGCCTGGTACTCTTCTAGTAGCTTCTTAGTCTCTGGATGACTTGGTCGGGTAAGCAGCCCCTCGACAAGTTGGTTTCTTCATTTGAGAACACGTCGCACGTCACCAGCGGCCCCTTCTCCGAAGCGATCCTCTAGCTTCCGCTTCTGAGACACAGCTTCGTTCCTGCCTTCGATGGCCTTGTTCAATGCATTCTGGAGACTATATCTGGCCATTACTTCCTTTTCATGCTTCTTAATGCTAGCCTTCAACTGCTCTTCAAGTTTAGAAATTTGCTGCTTCAATTTATCTTCCCTCTTTTTGTTGTTGGTTAGCGTAGCATTCCACGTCTTGTTACAAGAAGAGATTTCTCGGTGAGCGGCGTCGAGTGCTTTCTTTTTGGACTCCAACATGTCATGAGAGCTTCTGAACTCTTGACCCAGACGTTCGCGCTTCTTTTTCTCCTCAGTCAACTCGGCACCTAGCCTGTTTACTAGTCCGATCTGCTGTTGGAAAGCATGCACAGCCTTGTTCTTCTCACTACGCATCTGAGCCAGCTCCTTTTCTAACTCTTCATTAATCTTCATCAAGGCTTCCTTTTCTCTCACAACTCGCTCGTAGACCTCTATAGTGACAGTGGTTGGCTCCTCCGCCGGAATATGAACAGGGACTGGCGCAGCTGGAAATGGCATCAGCAACTGTCTTGCTCTCTCCTGGATCCAAACTTTGTAGGGTGTGTATTCCTGACAATCATTCTTCCCCAACAGTGGTTTCCCTTTTCTGTTAATACGCATCCAGGCATGCCGAAGCTTGGCTAGTAACTCTCCATTCAAATCACCGGTGAAGTACAGAGATTCCTGTACTTCTTCCTCCTGAGGTGGGTTCTTCAACGCATATCCAAACTGGCGAACAAACAGAGATGGGTTGTAATTGATGCACCCTTTCCTCCCTATCAACGGAACATTAGGATACCCAGAACAACTGAAAATAAGCTCAGACCCCAACAAGTCTCGGTCAAACCACTCAATGTCTTCAGAAGATAGCCTCATCATGCGCTCTGGCCAGTCAGCTGTAGTTGCACTATCCACAAAAGGTCCCTTCAGGGGAAGATGGCTCTTAAACAACATGTACAGCAAAGGCACGCAACAAGAGACGTTCTTGCCTCTCCTGTTCTCATTTCTGTAGTGCATCGAATGGTAAAAGTCTCCGATCAATGTAGGTACCGGGTTTCCAACAGCAAACAGATGAAATGCATCCATGTCCACGAAGTTTGGGAAATTGGGAAACAGCACTATCCCATAAATGCATAGAGCCAAAACAGCGTTAAAGACCACCCAACACCCATTCTTGGCGTATTCTTGAGCCTTACCAACCAGAAACTGGAGAGAGAAACCTGGAACCCCTCGCCAAGAAGTCATCAACAACTCAGAAGCATTTATGTGCAAGGCTTTAGCTAAATCCTCCAACTTGGGCTCAGCGGCAGAGTGAATAAAAGGAACTGCATTCTGTACCGGTAGCTCAGTAAACTCTACATACTCCTCCATGGTAGGCCCCAAAATAAAGTCAGCAAATGTGAAACACCTCAAAGCAGGGTCATAGAATTGCATCAGCGTGTACAGCCCATTCAGTTCATCATCAGTTGGTTTGCGAACCAATCTCAACAACCGTCCATAACTCTGCCTGAAGCTTCTACGGACATCCTCATCAGCAAGAGAAATTAGACCCAGGAGGGGAGTAATATCAGGGATAGGTAGCTTGTAGGCAATTGTCATCCTCAAACCAGCCATGATCAATACTCAGAAGTCCAGACACTAGAACCAGGGAATATGCAAATGCACCTGCAGCACAGACACACGTTAATGGGATGCAATGATAATGATTATGCAAACAATGCAATGTATGCAACAGGGACCAAATGCCATAGCTGAGAAGCCTGAACCATATCAAAAGTCTCAAATAGACCCTCCAGAACTCCTCAAACCCTGGTCTCAGATAGACCCAATAACATAACTCCAACTGGTCTCTGATAGACCTTATACCATAACTCTGACTGGTCTTTGATAGACCTCACAACTGTCCATAAATACTCAGGATCTCAGATCGAGAAACAACCGGTATCTGAAGGTCTAGTTACCTGCATAACCCTAAAACCCTCTTACAGGTAGGTGTCCTAGTAACTGACAGAGGTATGGCATCCTATGCGGTCGTCGGCGTCACAGACTTTCAGGGTTGATGATACGATTCCCAGAAGGAGTGGCATCATCAAATCCTGAAGAGGCCTCACTTAGCCAACTTCCAAATGATCGGTTCCCAGAGTCGACAATCCAACTAACCAGCAACCCGAGCCACCCAAAGGGCAGGACAGGAGGCCAACCAGAAGAACCTCGTCTGAGTGTGGATTTCGTGGGACACTAGGACATGCAAAGCACGTGCGCGCCCACTAATTTCCACTCTAATTCTAGGTGCACTCAAGCCCAGGTCCGACTTATCTCTCAATCATAGAACCCCCATCAAACCCACAATACAGCAATAATAATGATAATAAAATGCTGAAATGTAAATACAGAAATGTAAATCCATACAAAATCCTCGACGGGAAAACAAGCGCTAGGATTGACTCGCTCAAGGGACGTTGGATCCCAAATGCATAAGGAACTATCGCAGTCCTTAGCAGCCGGGGGACGTTGGGTCCCCAGCAGAGTCACCAGCTGTCGCTACTGCGAAAATTGGCGCCGGCAATACAGAAGAGTCGCCACCGTGCGTTATTTATCCCAACGGAGGGAAAGGAAACGCTCAGAGTAAACCTACCGCAAAGATGGGAAAAGGTATGGTCATCGCAACCAAAACCTGGATTCGGGAGTCGGTTACGCAAGGGGAAGGTATTAGCACCCCTCACGTCCATCGTACTCGATGGGATCCACGCTTGTTTGGTTTTACGGATTACACTTCTATCTAAACTAAAGGATGAGGTCTGAAAAGAAAAGAAAACATAACTCGGTAAAGCATCGCACTTTATGGCTACGTATTCCCGTCTAGAACGAGAAATCAGAGTCAACGTAGTTCGCCTAACTACGGGGAAGGATGGGTGAAGGTTGCTCGCTAGGATATCACATCCTATGCCTACGTACTTCCACACTGCATGGAAGATCAGAGCAAACGTAGTTCGGGCTACGCACGACACAAGCTGTTCAAGTGTCTTTTATGAAAAATCTCACCTTAAACAAGGGTTTTCTTATGGCAAAAAGGTTGATGTTTGTTCAAATCTTTTGACGGAAGAAATGAATTGATTTCTGTTATAACCTTTATTAATGTTTTTCTGTTGTTTTGAAGAAAGAAGAGATGACACTCTACAAATCCTAGGGTTGAAAAAGGAATAAAATCTACCCTAATGTTATCATGCATGGGTTAAAACCTAATGTCTATCATGTTCCTCTCTTGCGCAGAGAGAAACAGAGATCCTAAGGGATAAACGGAAACAGAAACAACAAATATATATATATATATATATATATATATATATATATATATATATATATATATATATATATATATATATATATATATATATATATATATATATATATATATATATATATATATATATATATATATACAATAAAGCAGTAAAATGTATGGATGCGGCAATACAAGCGAGGCAAGGGAGTCCCACTCAACCTCGAACCTAGAAAACAATGGGCAAAAGTGAGCAGAATTCACTTTCAACCTAACAGGTTAAACAACAAGCAATACAGTCAGGGAAATTCAATCAATACAAAGAGAATTATCAACAGCAAAAGCTAAACATCAAAGCAGTCTTCATTAGCAGGCTTTCAAGCAAAGTCTCTATCTTCAATCTCCCAATGGCTTTTCTTCAAGTCCTAATCTCCCAGCTGAGGAAACAATCACAAGAATGAACTGGGTGTTAAGCAATTAGTTGACCACCAAAGGTGGCAAACAGACTGCTAACAAGACATAGAAGATTTCTCTCAAGAGTTCTATCTCTTAGACACTATCACCAAGCCTTCCAAAGGAAGGGGGTGAATGTCTTAGAGAGACTCTGCATCATAGAGAGGGATGGAGGCAATCAAGACCTTCCATGTTTGTGAACCAAGTTTTCTACTCTAGAGCTCTGCCTAACTCCTAGATCCTAGAACCTTCAACAGCTGCCAGCAAGAGATACTCCTCATCAACTCTGGAAGTTGGTCTTCATTCTCTTTGATCTTCAAATGGGCTTCATCAGCACAGTCTTCAGCTCAACCCCAAGCCCCAAACAAAACCCAATACCCCACACAGTCAAATAATAACCCTAGAGAGAGGGCACACCACACAATCAAGCAAGCATAAGCAGTATACTAATAGTAATAGGGGAAGCCTAATATTTTCTAAGGGATCTATTATCTACCCATAACCCCTATAGTCCCATACCCCAAAATCAAATTAAAATTCCTAAAGGAAATGATCTATCTCACCTATGTTCACTTAAAACCCTAATTTTAATCACTCTAATCTCACCTAATCAAATCATCCAAAAAAATAGTCCTAAAATTATGAATTAAATTCTATGAGGAAGCTAAAGTCCTAAGTTAATCACCCTAAAAAGAATGGACCCTAAATCTAAGGGGAGCTAATTGAACTAAAATCAACAAAAACAAGTGCTAAACTAAATCACTTAAAAAGCTATTAAAAAGAAAAATACACAAAAAATACTAAAATGAAAAGAAATGCTAATTTTAATATTTGATAATTTTCTTAACAGAATTATGAAACCAGCACAAAAGGAAGCAATTAAAAATAAGCTTTTTTCAATTTTATATGGATTTTACAAAATGAAGAAAATATAAAAGAATTAAAAATCACAAAATGAAATAAATGGGGGAGGGGTGTCACAAGTAACTGCGCTCAGTTCAATTTCTGGATGGGCCAGGAAGTTGGGGGTGGCATTAGCGAAAGGCTCTAGGCCCAATGGCTTCAGAAAATTAAATGAAAAAAACAGAAGAAAAATGGAAAACCTACGGTGTGAAAAGCAACAATTTTTAGTACAAATTCAGTTGGGCTGCGTTAGGGGGTGGGGATAGCAAGATTGATCCAGGGCCCATGATCAGGTTTTATTTAAACGTTGCGTTTCGCTTTGGACCTTCCCTCCGTTTTTGTTTTCAAATGTTGGCCGTGCGATTAGTTTCCCAGTCAAACCAAATAGACTAATCCAACGATCATAAGATCGTCTTCCCCAAATAGATTCTAGGGTTTCCAAGATTTACAGTCCCATGCAAGCATCTTCCAGTTCATCGTGCTCTCTCATTCCTTGATGAAAACCAAAACTTCCAAAACCAAAGTTGCCCTAAAAACTGCCAGGAACAAGACTACGCTCATAATTTCAACTAAAACCTCCTATATCTCACAAACAAAAAGCACGAATGCCTGGGTTCAACCAATTTACACTGAGATCAATCATGATAATTCTTGGCATTAATGGTACTATCTTGTTCATGACATCACGCTGGTTTCAACAAGCTACTACATGCGCATTAAAATCCACTAACCACTCTAATCTTGATCTTCAAAGTTTCAACATCATGCTATCAAACCTCACGAAATTCACCCTAAGTCTCTAAAACTAATCCTCTAATCATCCCTAACATTTCTAACCTAATCCTTCTAACTAACAGTGCATAATTAATGGTGGAGAGATCAAAATGCATACCTGCAATTCTTGCTGGAACAGATGAGAATTGGCTCGATTCAGTGCTTGCAATCCTTCACAAATGATCCTTAGATGATGCTCTTGTTTCTGTTTGCAAAAAATTGGAAGAAGAATGCTTCTAATGTGAGATTCGAATCTGGTTTGCTTCTTGAAACTTCAAACCCTAGCTCTTCAATCTTCCATGAATGGCTCTCTAATTCAGCATGCACACACTCTAGATGATGAAATGAGTGTGTATGGATCAGAAGAAGGAATGGAATTGATGCTGAATGAAGAAATTAGCACTTGCTTACAATGGAAGCAACACTAGAATATCACTCTCTCCTCTCTCTCTTCTCACCAACCTTTTTCACAAACCTTCTCTACTCATTATATAGATGATGATGGAAATGCCTAGAAGTTTCTGGAACAGTCTAGGAGAGTGTGGAACTTATCATGTCATGATATGATCTTTTATCTCATCTCTTATGATATCTCATGCCTAGACTTGGTACAGCCCTTTAATTATGCTTGAAAATCTCCTTACATGAGTTATTGAAAAGGTCTAGATGCATAGCAAGCTTATTCTTTGCATTTCATTAAGTTTGGCATTTGTACCTTATTTAGCAAGTAACTACTTTTCAAAGCAACTCCAAAGTTTAAGCCTTAACTCAAAAATGTGGATGAACCAAAGTCTTTAAAATGTGGTTTAGAATCAATTTGGTATATTACATGACCCATTTTGGATTTATAGATTGCCCAAACCAATTTTCCATTTCAACTTTTTCAAGTTATGCCATCTTTTAAGTCATTTTCACCAACTTTGGTCAATTCTTGTTCCAAGCTTTTCCAACATTCCATGACCTCTTTTCTAGACTTAAAATGACATTTTGAGCAACTTTTATGTTATGAAGTTTTTCATTTGAAGCTTCCTTGTATGAGTTTTAGGCATAGGCTAAGAATGACCTGTAATTCTCAAATGACCAAAATACCCTTTGCTTGCCAAGGACATAAGTAGAGTTCCACAAATCATATGAAGGCATACCATACCTTCCTAGAAATCTAAGATAATGAGGAACAACTCTCATGTTGTCCAGAAATCCATTTGAAAATTCCTTGAAGGTCAAAAGTTGCTTAGAAGACAGACAACTTTCACAGACAAATTTCAGTGCCCTCAGATGACCTGTAACTTGCAAGAGCTATAACTTGAGTTCTATAAATCATCTTGATGACTTACACCACTCAAATTAAATTTATGAAGATAATCTACAAGTTTCATGTGGACCAGAAATTCATATGAAGCTTGCATCTTGAGTTACACTGCTTTGAAGTTTGACCTAAATCAGGGGATTTTACACTGAAACCCTAATTTGGTAACTCCTCTTCTCCTTGACTCCTGTTGATTTTTCTTTGGCACAACACCATATCCATATCCATATAGCAAATAATGAATCTCACATTCTTCAAATGATCCTTGATGCCTTTCAAAACAAGTCTTTGACCTAGGGTTGACCTAGTGTTGACCCAGATAAAACCCTAGTTGACTGACTTCAACTGAGGCTCTTGCAATCATTCCAATGACTTGGTTACTCCTCAAAAATGATCATCTAGGCTCTTCATAACATCCATACACACCTCATGCTCTTGGCTCATGGCTCACACTTCCTCTGATGATCCCCAAATAACCTCAAGATAGGGGAGAACTCACTGATCAACCTGTCAACTCTTCAAAGCTCAAATTCTTCCCTGATGACCTGAGTAGTCTTGAATGTGAATGAAACCCTTGAATATGCCTCTTGAGATAAGAATAGCACTTGATCCCCTGATTGAGATAGCTTGCTTATGCTATGCAATGCAGATGAATACACTATGTACATGATGCCAATGCAAATGATTATGCAATTGAAACATAAACCTAGGTTAGAAAAGGTTGGGCAAATTTTGGGGTGCAACACTCGCGTCTTGTGCCTACGTACTTCCATATTGCATGGAAGATCAGAGCTTACGTAGTTCAGGCTAACTACGGCTAAACATGGTGTTCTCACACAGCAGTGAGAAATTAAACTGGTTTTAAAGGTTCGGGAACCTATGGGAAAAACTATGGTCTGGTCTCAAAGGCCCTCGGGCAAGAGAAAAGGGTAACATCAGTCGTCAGCGGGAAAGTCTCGATCGCACAGCAGCGAGAGAACAAAAGGTTAGTGGTTAGTGTGCTCGCTAGGATATCGCATCCTATGCCTACATATTCTCGTCTGGTACGAGAAATCAGAGCAGCTGTAGTTCGGCTACTTCGGGACCACAACTCAAATCTCATTTTATTGATATCCTGAAAATTGGTTACAATGATTGAGAACTGAAAAATAACTCCTAAAAATTACTATCCTATGAATCTATCATGAAAAATCAAATGGAAAAGAGTCCCCTAACAAGTGGACTTCAAAAAAACTATCTCTAAAAGTGAAAAAAAGTCCCCTAACAAATGGACTTCTAAAACTATCCCTAAAATAAACTCCATGAAGAAAATATACTCTAAAAAATATTAAATCCACACTAATATTTTTTCCTCTTTTTCATACTTCTATTTTCTTTTTCTTTCTCAATATTCTTTTCTCTTTTCTTTTTCAAAATATTTTTCATATATTTTTTTCTATATTTCTTCACTATTTTTTCAATATTCTTTTCTTTTTCCAATAATATTCTTTTTATTGTATTTTTTTTTCAATATTAAAACCTAAACAAATGAATATAAAGGAAAAAAGAAAAAAAGAAATACAAAGGGGTGGGGGTACACATGAATACAGGGGATGTGTTAAGTAATAAAAAAAACAAAAAAAACAGAAGCAGCATAGGCCCAGCCCAAAATCTTAACAAACACCCATACGCAGGGGGGGTGTGATATTGAAGCGGGGTATGCAGTCAGCAACAGGGCCCAGCCCAACTAACAACAAAAAAACGGAGGTAAGTGGCCAAAAACGGGGGGTGTTTGGACGGACGAAAATCATGGGCCCAACCCAATCCTTCACGGACCATCTCCCTTCTCCCTTCTCAGAAAACCCTAATTTTCCTTGTGTCACTGTTCATCGCGCCGTCTCTTGCTTCTCTCCCTCAGATTCTTTCTCATCTCTCTCTCAAACTTTACACAAAAAACTTTCCCTCTCTGTTCAGTCTTGCTCCCCAATGTTCATTGATTCCCAAACTCCACTTTCGCAACCAGACTCATAACAATTTTTCTGAATTTCTTGATGGAGGACCACGATGAAGATGGAGATGCATGTCTCGCTTGCATCAAATGAAGAATGTAACACAAAACCTGGAGATCTGAGTGCGTTCTTGATTAGCGATGGAGATATGGAGAAGATTTACGCAAACATCAATTGGAATCCATTGACGGAAGTTCTTGCTCAGAGGATTCGTTCTCGAGGATGAACAAAATTGCAATCCGTGGAGGTTTCTGGAATTTCGCTTTGAAGTCGATGTTCTTGCTGATGAACGCTGTTGATCTTGGAAGGTTCTGGAGGTTGCGAAGATCGCGATGACGATTGTTGATGAACAATCTGGAGATCTGTTGAAGATTGACGAACATGCGCGATGCTCTGATGAAGATCCTGCAATCTGTTGATGAACGCACGGAGATCTGGAAAAATCTATCCTGGATGAAGTTTGTTGAAGGTTAAGAATCTGAAAAAATCTGGAGATTCGCTTGAATGTCATGAACGATTATTCTGGAAAGCTGAAGAACTCTGATGGAGGGTGAAGTTGATGAAGATCGCTTGAAGATTTTGGATTTTCTGGAGATTTTTGGGGATCTGTTGGATGAACATGCAAGAACGTTGATGAACCTGAAGATTTCTTGAAGGTGTTGATGGCGACGAACGGAGTCGTGACGATCTTGAAGGACCTGTTGGTTTGCGATGAAGGCGTTCTTCGTGTTTCTGGCAATTTTCTGGTGAATCTGATGATGTTAACCGGAGGAGGAAGATGAAGATCAATGAATGTTGGATGAATTTGGACCGGAGAAGATGAATTTCTGGGATATTAGGGTTTTCCGGCGGGTTGTTAGGGCGGTCGGAGGTGGTCGTGAGTTGGTTAGGGCGGCCGGAAAGAGGCAGGTGCGGTGGCCGGCGAGGTTGGGGGACGGTGGTTGCATGGCCGCCGGCCATGCAACCGGTGAGGGTTAGTGATTGCCAAGTGTCATGGTGAGGGAGTTAGTGGAGAAAATGCATGAAGTCACGTGGGGGGAGGGAGAAAGTGGGGAACGTGTGGCAGATTTTGGGGTGAAGTGGAAAATGAGGTGGGGTCTCTACTGTTGCACCCTAAAATTTGCTCGACCTTATTCACTTGGTTTATGTTTCAATATCATTAGCATTTGCATATAGAGTCATGTACATAGCCTAATCATTTGCATAGCATAAGCATAGCAAGTCATCCAACAGGGGACCAATCATTATTCTCATCTCTATGAGCCTATCAAGAGGTTATTATTCTAATTCAATCTCATTCAAGTCATCAGAAAGAATTTGAAAGCAGGGAGGTCAGTGGATCAAGCATTGAGCCTATCTCCTATCTGAGGGTATCTGAGGATCATCAAAGAAGTTGTGAGCTGTGAATTGGAAGCATGGAGAGTATCTAGTTTAGGTCATTTGAAGAAGGAGACAAATCCTTGATGTGAGCACAAGAGCTGCAGTTGAAGACAGTCAACTAGGGTTTCATCTGGGTCAACCCTAGGTCAACCCTAGGTCAATTGATTGATTAAAAGGCATTGAGGTCTATTGGAGAGATGTGGGGTTCATAATTTGACATGTAAAGAAGGATATGTTGTTATGCTAAGAAGAAATCAAGAGGAATCAAGGAGAAGAGGAGTTTCTAAATTAGGGTTTCTGTGTAAAATCCCCTAGTTTAGGTCAAATTTCCAAGCAAGATAAGTCAAAATGCAAGCTTCAAATGGATCCTTGGCCAACATGAAACTTGTAGAGGATCTCAAGAACTTTAATTTGAGTGGTGGAAGACACTAAGGAGATTTATAGAACTCAAGTTATGGTCCTTACAAGTTACAGGTCATCTGAGGTATATGAAATTTTGTCTGTGAGAATGACTTGACTTCCAAGCAATTTTTACCCCTCAAGGAGATTTCAAATGAATTTCTGGCCAACATAAGAGTTGTTCCTCATTGTCTTAGATTTCTATAATGGTATAGTATGCCTTCATATGATTTGTGGAACTCTACATATGGTCTTGGCAAGCAAAGGGTATTTTGGTCATCTGAGAATTACAGGTCATTTCAAGCCTATGCCCAAAACTCATACAAGGAAGCTTAAAATGAAAAACTTCACAACATAAAACTTGTTCCAAATGACATTTTTAGTATAGAAAAGTGACCATGAAAGATTGGAAAGATTCATAGCACAAGGTTTCAAAATTGGTGGATTTAATGAATAAAAATGACCTAAAAAATGAGATTTTCCATACTTTGGCCAAATGAGGTGAAATTATAGGTCATTTTGATTGGAAAAATCATTTTGAAAACATTGGCTAAAGTGGAATTTTGAGCTTGGTTCAAATTTTGAGAGTTATTCAAGGTTACTTACACATGAAGTTACATAATCCAAAATGTAAGGAAAGAGTGCATGGGAAGTTTCTCCAAAGTTCTAGGAGGTTCTAATGTCATCTATATATTGAATTGAGAGAGTTCATTCAAGGGTTGGTGAATCACTTTGTCCAAAACACAAGTTTCATACCTTTCTTTCATTTTTGCAAAATCAACTCAAACTCTCTCAAACTCTCATCAATTTCCACATTTTCTGATTTGATCATCATCACCATCATCCATAGATCACAATTCACATCAAGATTTGGTAGAATTGAGGAGGATTCGTGCTGTTCAAGTTGATCATCCAAGAAGCAAGAATTTTGGAATTGTGAGATTCAGAGCATTGGAGCAAGATTTGTTGCATACAGAACTCAAGAACAAGTTCCCTGATCCATTTCCGATCATTACAAGCATCTGATCAGAGCATTCCATAGCTGTTTTCTTCACTTTACACCAGGTATGTTTCTCCTTCGAATTGCATGTTTTAGTTAGAATTATAGGTAGTTATTAGCATAGAAAGGTTAGGATAGGTTAGATGACTAAGTTTGGTGAGTTTGGAGAGTTTTCATGGAGTTTGATCATGGTGTACCAAAACTGTTTGGATGGATAACTCTTGGAATATTGCACGAGAATCTTAGGTTAATAGCTTGTTATGATCAGCATAAGGTATAGACAAGGTTAGGATAAAATTGAGCAAGCTTTGGAGAGGTTGATGACAGGTATTAATGGTGGAGTCAGACTGTTATTTCTATCGGGTTGGTTTATTGAGTGAGTTTTAGGAAGAGTTATTGGCATGGCTGTGTAGAGGGAATGTTCTAGAGCATTTTTGCTTTTGGAATTGTTTGATTTCATGGGGAGACAAGGGAGAACAGGGAGCTCGAAGGTGCATGCATGGTGAAGGGAGTTTCAGAAACCCTAGGGTTTCTAAGGTTGAAGACAACCTTCTGGCCGTTCGATCTAGACTTTGACTTTGACTGGGGACTGAAACCAATGGCCACGATTGAAGGACGAAAACGGAGGGAATTTCAAACACCAAAACGCCCCGTTTCATTTAATTTTCTTGAATGGGCTCAGATAGTTGTTGCTATGCACACCCTCCCAATTAGGCCCAAACTCAAATGAACTGAAAACTTACTTTCTGCACCGTTTTTACCTTTTTTGTTTTTTGTGAGTTTTCTGAACGTGCTGGGCCTAGCGCCAATTGCTAATAACACCCCACTGCCTGGCCCAGTTTATCCTTTAACTGATTTTTCTTACTCGCTGCACCCCATTTCCATTTAATTCACATATTATTTTCATTCATTTTTATTAATTCTTTCAAAATTCATAACAAATAGGAAAATGCATGTTTTTCATTGGTTCTTTTTACATTCTTTTCATAATTTTTGTCAAGAAAATTATCATACAAAAAAATTAATATTTCATTTCATTTTTATATTTTTGGCATTTTTTTCTTTTAAATAGGTATAAATAATAGTTTTGTTTAGTACATGATTTTGTTAATTTTAGTTTGAATAGATGCTTTACCATTTTTAATCCATTCTTTTTAGGTTGATTAGATTAGACATTTATCTTGTATATACAATCTAGTTCATATTTTTAGGACTTAATTTTAGGTGATTTGATTAGGTGTGAATAACATGAACAAAACTAGGGTTTAGGTGACAACATAGGTGAATAAGTTCATTTCCCTTAGGAGTTAGAAATTGAATCTTTGGGGTATGGGACTATAGGGATTAGGGGTAGTTATTAGATCCCTTAGAAAATATTAGGATTCCCCTACTGCTATTAATACTGTCTGTATTTGTTTGACTGGTGTGGTGTGCCCTCTCTGGGGATTATAATTTGTCTGTGTGGGTATTGGGATTGCTTGGGGATTGGGAGAGCTGAAGACTTGTGATGATGAAGCCATTGGAGATCAAGAGTTTGAAGACCAACTTCCAGAGTTGAGGAGGAGATTTTTGCTAGCAGCTGTTGAGGAGACTAGGGTTTAGGAGCTAGGCAGAGCTCTAGATTAGAAAGCTTGTTTCCCAAACATGGAATGCCTTGTCTGCATCCATCCTTTCTCTATGATTCAAAGTCTCTTTCAAATACGCACCTCCTTCCTTTGGAAGGATCAGTGAATGTATTTGAAAGATAGAACTTTTGAGAGAAAATTGTCTATATAATGTTAACAGTTAATGAACCACCCTTGGTAGGTAATTGACTGTCTAACATTCATTCACTTCATCTGGTTGACTGATATTCCTCCTGGAGTTTGAGACTTGAAGAAAAGCCATTGCAGATGGAAGACTGATAACCAAGACCTTGCTTGAAGGCTGTGGAGATGGAGATTGATGCTTGCTGAAGCTTGTAGCTGATTGGTGATGACCTGAAGACAGGTGTTGATGCAGAGCTACTGTGGCTGTTTATTTTTTGCTGTTCATTTCTGATGTATTGATTGGTTTTCTGGACTATATTGTTTGCTGTTTAACCTGTTGGGTTGAAAGTGAATTCTGTTCACTTTTGCCTATTGTTTTCTAGGTTCGAGGATGAGTGGGACTCCCTTGCCTCGCTTTTATTGTTGCATCCATGCATTTTACTGCTTTACCGTATATATTTGCTATTGTTTCTGTTTCCGTTTATTCCCTTAGGATCTCTGTTTATCTCTGTGCAAGAGAGGAGCATGATAGACACTAGGTCTTAACCCATGCATGATAACATTAGGTTAGTTTGATTCCCTTTGCAACCATAGGTTAGAGTTCTGTCTCTTCTTTCTCAAAACTAACAGAAAAACACAATAAAATTTCAAACACAATAAAAGACACTTCTTCCGTAAAAGAATGTGAACTCATCAAAACGTCATTTTTGTCCGCTTGGACCAGTAATCAGAAAAAAAACCTTTTTCAGAAGGAATAAAAACAACCAAGACAGACTTGTGTCGTACGTGGCCCGAACTACGTTTGCTCTGATCTTTCATGCTGTATGAAAGTACGTAGGCATAGGATGCGATATCCTAGCGAGCAACCTTCCCCTCCTTTCCCGTAGGTAGGCGAACTACGTTGACTCTGATTTCTCGTTCCAGACGGGAATACGTAGGCATAAAGTGCGATACTTTGCCGAGTCATTTTCTTTTCTTTTAACCCTTAACCCTTAGTTTAGATAGAATAACAATCCATACCCGAAAACAAGCGTGGATCCCGTCGAGTACGACGGACGTGAGGGGTGCTAATACCTTCCCCTTGCGTAACCGACTCCCGAATCCAGGTTTTGGTTGCGACAACCATACCTTTCCCGTGTTGTGCGAGGTTTACTCTGAGCGTTTCCTTTCCCTCCCGTGGGATCAATAACGCACAGTGGCGACTCTTCTGTTCAGCCGGCGCCGATTTTCGCAGTAGCGACAGCTACATCTGAACGCGTGGATGATTATATACTCGACAAGTGGCACTTTCTGGACTGAAGAATGGCTGAAACGGACCAATGGATCTGGGCCTCCAAAAACTGAACTGGCCCACGAAAATGATATCAATAAACCCAAACAAAAATCTGAATTAAAAATGATTAAATCCAATTAAAAACTAATCAAAGATTTAAACCTAATTAACTAATTAAAATCTGACTAATTAATTCTAAAACCACAATTAGATCTAAATGACAATTAAACTAATCTAATCCTAATTAAATCTAACAAACTCTAATTAAAAGATTAAAATCCTAATTAATCTCTATTAAACCTAAAAACTATTAACTAAAAAATAAAAACTCTAATCATCTCTATTTAATGAAAACTCTATTAAATTTCTATAGAAAAAAACTATATTAACTATAAAACTAATATCTATTAATATCTCTAAAAAAACTATTAACCTATATTAAAACTAATAAAAGAAATTAATATCTAACAAAAGATTAAATCTATATTAAAAATAAACTCTATTTATTCTATTATCCAAAAACTATTATATTCTAAAAGAAAATCATTCTAAAATCTATTTAAAACAATTAAAACCTATCAAAAACTCTATAAAATTCTAAAAAATGATTTAAAGCTATTAAAAATATTAAAAAATCTATTTAAATTCTAAAAAATCTATAAAGCCTATTTAAAATCTACAAAAGGCTATTAAATCCTAAAAAAAGGCACATAACCAATATAAAAGAGAGTGCGAGACCAAATCGAAGCAAAACAGTAACCAGATACCAAGAATCTCAAAAATCACTGCATAAACTGAAAACACCCAGGAAGCGCGCGACTTCTCAAAATAAACTCCGATTATCTAAACCGATCTGAAACACCTGAAAAGCGACAGCAAGGCTGTAATCCCGATAAAATCACCATGATTGAGGAAATGCGCTATATGCAGTATGCAAATGCGAATGCGAAAATGCGTCGAAGCATAAACCGAAAGTGGCACCGGTTGGTCAAATTTTAGGGTGCAACAGCTGCCCCTATTCAAGCGGCTTGGACCTGAAGGATTGAAGAGCGCGCTGCCTTCAAACATTCAGAGGTACGAGACGGTTGAATACCAATAAACCCGAAAATTTGCCAACCGTGAGATGATAAATTGCGAAACTGCTTGGGGATACATAATCCAGAACCGAACCCCAGTCATCACGGTAATAAACTGATCAATCATCTGGTAAAGAACTCCTGATTTTAACATCCGTCACCCGCGTGATACCACAAATAACAAACCTGAGGGTTGCAACAAAACACCTGATCCTCTCACATCGTCTACTGATAAACAGGAAGAGAAATATACTCACATCGTCTAAGGATAGACGGAACGACACCCAAATCCATACTCACATCGTCTAAGGATATACGGAAAGACACCCAAAATCCATACTCACATCGTCTAAGGATAGACGGAACGACACCCAAATCCATACTCACATCGTCTAAGGATATATGGAAAGACACCCAAAATCCATACTCACATCGTCTAAGGATAGACGGAAAGACACCCATCCCGAAGGAAAAATCAATACTCACATCGTCTAAGGATAGACGGAAAGACACCCAAAATCCATACTCACGTCGTCTAAGGATAGACGGAAAGACACCCAAAATCCATGGAAAATTCAATACTCACATCGTCTAAGGATAGACGGAAAGACACCCGTAATCCATACTCACATCGTCTAAGGATAGACGGGAAGACACCCAAATCGATACTCACATCGTCTAAGGATAGACGGAAAGACACCCTGATCCACGGAAAAATTCAATACTCACATCGTCTAAGGATAGACGGGAAGACACCCATACGCAATTCAACACTATCCCTCAAATTTCAGAATCCTTTCGTCTACAGGAACTGATGGAAAGAACAATATCCTTAAAGGGGCCACATCATCAGTAAGGACCGACGGGAAGAAAACCACCTTCACAGAGCCATGTCGTCAATAAGAATCGACAATCAGGAAAACCGAACATTCTTCAAAGAGCCTCGACGTCAATAAGGATTGACGGTCAGAAAATCCCTCTTGAAATGTCATCTCATCCAATAAACAGAAAGAAAACCACTATCCGAAAGATCGCTTTGAAACCCCTCAACATCTAAAGATAGACAGAGAAAACTCGCTGGGGGAACACACCATCCGTATGATCTGACAATAAGAAACCCGCTGAAAAATCACCTGAAACTTCACATCGTCTACTGATAGACGGAAAGAAAACCACTTGCTAGAGAAACCCCATCTTGAAGCCCCACCGGAACATCACCTGAAACTTCACATCGTCTAACGATAGACGGGAAGAACACCACTTGCTAGAGAAACCCCATCTCGAAACCCCACTGGAAAATCACCTGAAACTTCACATCGTCTACTGATAGACGGGAAGAACGCCACTTGCGAACTCAAGACGTCTACTGATAGACGGAGAAATCCACTTATTGGAGGAACACATCGTCAATATGAATTGATGGGAAGAAAAGCCTGTCGATACCAGATGACTGATTGATCAAAGCATAACTGTCGTATGATCTGAAATACGAATAAACTGCTGAATTGTCTGAACACTGCTGCTGGATGAATGCCCCTGAACTGATCACAGAGTACTTCACGTGCCATACGAGGCTGATAGAAAACTTGGCTTATGCTTCGTATGCATATGCGTATGTTTGAATCTTTCTATGACATAATGCTCCATTTAGGATGGAAATGCTACGCATTTTGAAAATGAAATGCAAGTATGATGCAAATATGATGATGTATGCAATATGCTAATGCAGGCCCGAGTTGCTGGAGAAAGTCGGGTACAGAAAACCACTTTAGCAAAATAAATGCTGAAGACGAAGCCAACTCCGCTGGGGATGAACCGGATATCACAGAATTATTCTAGCAAAATAAATGCTAGAAGAGTAAAATCAACTCCGCTGGGGATATTGGGAACTTAACCAAGCACCTCGTTGAAGTAACACCCTGCTGGGGAATATAACTCTGCTGGGGAATAGCAGATGTGCCAAGTATGATTGGACTTCTCTGGGGATAGCTTACCCGTGCCAATGAAAAACTGGACTTTGCTGGAGAAAATAGACGGAGTCTTCCTGCGTACTGATGAAGATCGGATTTGGAAACTGATGCGCCAACACGGATGGGCCTCACAGTGATCGCCAACATGGATTTAGGCTTTTAGGCTATCTGTGATGGGTCAGGTACAACTGACGCTGGAAAACATTCTGTCTGAACACACAGTTTTCTGGTGGAAGAGTCAAGAGATAGTAACACGACTTCCCGACATTCGTCTCGCATTCGAAAATTGGCCGAATCTGCTCGAATAGCTCTGAATAACCCTGATGATACGGAGAAGAACCATCCCTTCGCTTCTGATATGCCCCAGCCTGCGGGACCTCTGTGGTGATGCTCCTCAACAGGAAATCTGCAAATCTGTACCCTGATGGTCCGATATGAACTGCCCCAGCATTCTGAACTTCGGAGAGATACTTCCCATCAAACGCTTCTCGAATAAAGAATAACTTCTGCGCTCTTAAGATGGCCTGCCCCTGACTGCAATGACCTTGCCCCTGATTAGAGTAGCGCTCCTGACTACGAGATATTTACCGAATCTCAACCTGATTGCCCCAGGATAACTGACTTCAAAAGGCTGACCTGACTGGGGATCACTGGACGTAGCTTGCCCTGGCTTGCGGATCATTCGGGCGTTCTGCATTCTATCCTGACCACCTTCCATTGTAGAAAACTTTCCTGCTGTCAAGCGCTTACTCGCAAGTAAAACAAGTTGTTATGCATGAAAGATATACTAATGCAACGCATATGACAGCTTTGACATCCAATCTGTTCACTGGGAAAAGGAAAAAACAGTTTATGGCATATAATGCACAAAACATTTATCAAGAATATCAACATCAGTACCAACAAGGTAAGAGGAACCCTTTCAGGAGTCAGTTTCAATGCGACCTTTACCGAAGTATGCTTTCGAAACAAACCTGCTTCAATTAGGACTTTTGAAGGTTAAAACGTGGTCAGGTTCACGGTTTTCAAGGAAAGGATAAAGGCTCAAAACCGTGAAAGATAAGCCGGACCTGGGCTTGAGTGCACCTAGAATTAGAGTAGAAAGTAGTGGGCGCGTGCCGGCTTTGCTTGCATTAGTGTCTCATGAAATCTACACTCGGACGAGGTTCTTCTGGTTGGCTTCTTTTTCTACCCTTTGGGTCGAAGGGGTTGTTGGTCAGCTGAATTGTCGACTCCGGGAACCGATCATTTGGAAGTTGGCTAAGTGAGGCCTCTTCAGGATTTGATGATGCCACTCCTTCTGGGAATCGTATCATCAACCCTGAAAGTTTGTGACGCCGACGACCGCATAGGATGCCATACCTTTGTCAGTTACTAGGACATCCACCTGTGATAGGGTTTGGGGTTATGCAGGTAACTAGACCTTCAGACTACCGGTTTGTTTCTTGATCTGAGATCCTAGGTATTTATGGAGAGTTCTGAGGTCTGTCAGAGACCAGTTGGAGAGTTCTGAGGCCTGTCAGAGACCAGTTGGAGATGTGATTTGAGGTCTACCAGAGACCAGTTGGAGTTATGGTTTGAGGTCTGTCAGAGACCATGGTTGGAGCTTTGTTTTAGGTCTATCTGAGACCAGGGTTTGAGGACTTCTAAAGAGTCTATTTGAGACTTCTTGACATGGTTCAGGCTATTCAGCTACGGAAGTTGGTCCCTGTTGCATGTTATTTGCATTGCATTGTTTGCATACCCATTATCATTGCATCCCATTAACGTGTGTCTGTGCTGCAGGCGCATTTGCATATCCCCCGGTTCTAGTGCCCAGACTTCTGAGTATTGACTATGGCTGGATTGAGGAAGACAGTCGCGTATAAGCTGCCTACACCTGATATTACTCCTTTGCTTGGTCTGATATCTCTTGCTGATGAGGAGGTTAGGAAAAGCTTCAGAATGAGTCATGGGAGATTACTGAGATTAGTCTGCAAGCCCACTGCTGATGAGATGAACGGGCTGTACACCTTGATGCAGTTCTATGACCCCGCATTGAGATGTTTTACGTTTGCTGACTTCATTCTAGGGCCTACCATTGAGGAGTATGTGGAGTTTACTGAGCTACCAGTACAGAACAAGGTTCCCTTTGTTCACTCTGCCGCTGAGCCCCAGTTGGAGGACTTAGCCAAGGCCTTGCACATGGACGCTGCCGAACTATTAGTGACTTCTTGGCTTGGGGTTTCAGGTTTCTCTCTTGATTTCCTGGTTGGGAAAGCTCAGGAGTATGCCAAGAACGGATGTTGGGTGGTTTTCAATGCTGTTTTGGCTCTATGCATTTATGGAATTGTGCTGTTTCCTAACTTGCCCAATTTCGTAGACTTGGACGCTTTCCATATATTTGCTGCTGGCAATCCAGTGCCAACGTTGATCGGAGACTTCTACCACTCCTTGCACTACAAGAATGAAAATAGAAGGGGAAAGGTTGTTTACTGCTGTGCGCCTCTGTTGAGCATGTGGTTCAAGAGCCACCTTCCCCTGAAGGGATCTTTTGTGGAGAGTGCAACTTCATCTAGCTGGTCAGAGCGCCTGATGAGGCTATCTTTCGAAGACGTTGAGTGGTTTGATCGAGACCTGCTAGGGTCTGAGCTTATATTCAGTTGTTCTGGGTACCCTAATGTCCCGCTGATAGGAAGAAAAGGGTGTATCAACTACAACCCATCTCTGTTGGTCCGTCAGTTCGGATATGCACTGAAGAACCCACCAAATGAGGAAGAAGTACAGGAATCTCTATACTTCACCGGTGATTTGAAGGGGGAGTTATTAGCCAAGCTGCAGCATGCCTGGACGCGTATTAACAGAAGAGGGAAGCCGCTGTTAGGGAAGAATGAATGTCAGGCTTATGCACCTTACAGAGTTTGGATCCAGGAGAGAGCAAGTCAGTTGCGGATGCCGTTTCCAGATGCACCAGCCCTTGTTCCTATTCCGGTAGCAGAGCCAACTACTGTTTCTAGGGAGGCCTACGAGCAAGTTGTGAAAGAAAAAGAAGCCTTGATGAAGATCAATGAAGGGTTAGAGCAAGAGCTAGCCCAGATACGCAGTGAGAAAAACAAGGCCGTGCATGCTTTCCAACAGCAGATCGAGCTAGTAAGTAGACTAGGGGTTGAGCTGACTGAGGAGAGGAAGAAGCGCGAACGTCTGGGGCAAGAGTTCAGAAGCTCCCATGACATGCTGGAATCCAAAAAGAAAGCACTCGATGCAACTCACCGAGAGATCTCTTCTTGCAATAAGACTTGGAATGCTACACTCACCAACAATAAGAAGAGGGAAGATAAGTTGAAGCAGCAAATTTCCGACCTCGAAGAGCAGTTGAAGTCCAGCATCAAGAAGTGTGAAGAAGAAGTGATGACTCGGTATAGTCTCCAGAACGCACTGAACAAGGCCATCAAAGGCAGGGATGAAGCTGTGTCCCAAAAGCGTAAGCTAGAGGATCGCTTCGGAGAAGGGGCATGGGAGGAAACTGCTGGAGACGTGCGACGTGTTCTTAAGAAAAGAAACCAACTTGTTGAAGGGCTGCTTACCCGACCAAGTCATCCGGAGACCAAGAAGTTGCTAGAAGAGTACCAGACTTATGGGAGTGCTTGATCATTTCATGTATTAACTTGTATGCTCTATTTGCATAAGTGCTGACCATCACCAGGATTGTTGGTTGAGGTCATGCCTTCTCTTTGTACTCAGTGATATTGTATTCTTGGCTTATTGGTTTCTCCACAATATATGAGGCTTTCTGTGATTCAACTCCGATCTTTGTATTGCTAGCACTGTCACTGCACCGGCACCTTCACACTAGAATCGGGGAATGAATTTCCCTAATGCACAGACACACACCTTGCATTGCATTCATATTCACATTGCATTACAGGTAATTATTGCATGGCATCTTATTTCCTGCTCTGTACCAGGTATTTTCAGGATTGCAGATCAGCGCCCGCACAGATATTCCACTCGCACCAACTGTCGAAGAATCATGGATCAAATGCAGAACGAGATGCAAGATATGCGCGAGAAGCTAGCACTCTTCATGCAGACCATGGAGACTATTGCAAAAGGTCAGGAGAATTTGCAAGCCATGGTGCAACCTCTGTTGGTCAGAAATGTTGGTCACGGTAATGAGGATCATCAGTCTGTGCGAGTCGATACTGTTCATGGGGATGGCACTCCCACGCCAGTGGCTCCACCTGTAGTCAATATACCTGCTGCTAATGTCAACAACGCTACCGCTGCTGGGAACGGTAACGTTGGAGTTGGGAACGAGAGTGCTGTCCATAACGTTGGGCTTGGTGATGTCAACTTGGGTGATAATATGGGAGGCAACGGCTTCAGCAATGGTGGATTCGGGTTCAACGATCAGGTTTTCGATAATGTTGGGAAATATGGTTTCAATGCTCAAGGCTTTGGGCAGGACGGATACGGTATGACCAATCAGGGTTACGGAGGTTTCGGAAATGGAAACGGCGCTGGGTTAGTGGCTTTTGGACCTGCTGGAGTTGCTCAGGGGTACGACAACAGAGGGCGAGGCCCGGTGATGGATCAGATCAGAGCTGGCCGTAACAACGGATACGATGGGTATGGAGCTGGGAATGGTAACTGGCAAGAAGATCAGCAGGAGGACGCCTTCTCCGGCGGAGGTTTCGAAGGGCCGATGGATGACTCCCAGAAGATCAGAATGCTAGAAGAGCAGATGACGGGGGTCCTGAACCAAAGTGTTGTGGGCTTAGACATGTCAGCAATGGGTCTGGTACCCGGCTTGAGGGTGCCAATCAAATTCAAAGCTCCTACGTTTGATAAGTATAAAGGGGACACCTGTCCGAAAGTGCACGTGCGGGCTTATTACAGAAAGATGTCTGCGTACTCCATTGATGAGAGAATGCTAATGCATTTCTTTTAAGATAGTCTGTCGGGCCCTTCCCTAGAGTGGTACATGGGGTTGGAACCAACGCATATAAAGACATGGAAACAACTGGCAGAGGCATTTGTAGCTCACTACAAGTATAACAGCGACTTGGCGCCCAATCGGGTCCAATTGACAGGGCTGTCTCAGAAGAAGGGTGAGAGCTTTAAAGAGTACGCGCAAAGATGGCGCGACATGGCTGCCAGGGTCCGTCCTCCTTTAGAAGACAAGGAAATGAATGACATGTTTATCGGAACATTCACAGGCATGTTTTATGACAAGTTGTTTCACACATCTTTGGCCAGTTTCTCAGACTTAATTCTGATGGGAGAAAAGATTGAAAATAACATTAAGCAAGGTCGATTCCAGGCTGAGGAATCAAATGCATCTGGCAGTAATAGGAAGGCTTTTGGTGGGCGCCGTCAGGGCGAGGCAAGCGCAGTGTTTAGAGGCCGAGGCCGAGGCCGAGGCAGAGGTCGGAACCAATATAATCAGCCGCAGCAGGTGGCGAGCGTCACTATTCCATATCAACAACCACCATTTCAACAACCACAACCATTTCAGCAGCAGCCAATGCAACAACAACAGCAGCAGTAGCAGCAGCCACAGCAGGGGGCACAACCTGCTCAGCGAAGATTCCAGGGTGGTAAACCAAGGAGAATGTTTGAGAAGCCTCCCTCAACGTACGCAGATTTGTTACAGACGCTGTTGGGTCTGAATTTGGTAGAGAAGAGAACTCTGGCACCAATAACGGGAACTCCTCCGTATGGTTATGATGCAAGTAGGCACTGTGAGTTTCATTCTGGGGCTCCGGGCCACGATGTAGAGGGTTGCCATGCTTTTAAGCATGTCGTGCAGGATCTTTTGGACAATAAAGCTATCAATTTCGGAACAGCAGGGCCGAATATAGTGCAGAAGCCCATGCCTAATCATGGGGCAAACGCCATTCTGATTGAGGAAGGTTTGAATTTGATTACGAGAGTGGATGATTTAAAGACGCCGCTGAGCGAGATAAAAAGCAGATTGTTGCAAGGGGGTGTCTATCCGGGTTGTGACGAGTACTGCTTAGAATGCTGGACCCTAGCTGGGGGGTGTGATGATTTGAAGAAAGGCATTCAGGCTTTAATTGATGACGGCACATTGCAGTTTGACCGAGTAGCAATTGAAGATCCTGCAGGGGCAGTAGCAGATTATCAGAGTGATGTGGCCACTGTGACGATTCCTCGGAAGACAATCACTATAACAGCACCGGTTCAGCAACCGCCGATCACCATAACTAAGGCCGAACCGATCCCGTACGAGAGCACAAAGGCAGTCCCATGGTCATATGGGTTGGAAGTGTATTGTGACGGAATAAAGATTGATGTTGATAAGCAGCCAGCCGAGACTGTAGAGAACGTTGCCGGTTCAGGAGGTATGACAAGGAGTGGTAGGATCTTCATATCGCCTGAGGTGGAGGCCGAAAGACTGGCAAAAGGAAAAGGGAAGATGGTTGAAAATGTCCCAGTGCAGGCAAGCGAAAAAGCATCGGCATCGAAAGATGTAGAAGAGTTCATGCGCTTGATTCGAAAAAGTGATTATAAGATTGTGGAGCATCTGCAACAGACGCCATCAAAGATATCTATATTGTCGTTGCTCTTGTGTTCTGAAGCTCACAGAAATGCTTTGCTGAAAGTCCTGGATACTTCCTTCGTACCCCAAGACGTCTCCGTGAATCAGCTGGAAGGAGTGTTGGCACATGTAAATGCAGGCCACAGCTTGGGCTTTACTGACTTCGATTTAACCCCTAAGGGGAGAGATCATAATATGGCGCTGCACGTATCTGTCGAGTGTAGAGGATCAGTAATGTCGCATGTATTGGTCGACACCGGATCTTCTTTGAACGTGTTGCCCAAGAAAGCGATGATGAAGCTAGATGTCAGAGGGATCCTGTGCACGCCCAGTGACTTGGTAGTCAGAGCGTTTGATGGCACGCGAAGAACAGTCTTTGGATCGATAACATTGCCTCTACAGGTGGGGCCGAAGGTGTTTGCGATGGAATTTTATATCATGGATATACAGCCTGCATATAGCTGCCTGCTCGGAAGACCCTGGATTCATGGGGCTGGGGCAGTCACGTCTACCCTGCATCAGAAGTTGAAATATATGGTCGGAGACAGCGTAGTCACCGTATGCGGAGAAGAAGACATCCTGGTCAACCATCTGTCGTCATTTAAATATGTGGAGATCGATGGAGAGATCCACGAAACACCCTGCCAGGCATTTGAAGGGTTGCGTATCAAGGACAAAGGTCCCGGGCCGAGCAAAGTATCGGAGATAGCCGTCTCGTCGTATAAAGAGGCTCAAGCTCTGGTGGAGGTAGGAGAAGCAAAGGGCTGGGGCAAAGTGCTGGATATTCCCGTGAAGATGGACCGGTTTGGACTGGGGTACCAACCGTCGTCATCAACTCCTGCTGTGGGGACACCCCGTTTCAGAGGGCCAATAACCATCTCCGCCAGTGGAGTATGTCATGAAACCATCAACGCTGCTTCAGAGTCTGACGAAGGAGACAACGACTGTGATATGGATGCCTGGATTCAGCCAAGCACGCCAGGACAGGGACTGTGCAACTGGTCTATTCAGGAGCTTGTTCCTGTGACTCTTAAACAGTAATGCTTTGTTTTATTAATTGTTGAACAATCTGATGTCTTGCCCGGGGCATCATGATTTGCTTAGGGTTGTGCTGTTATGAACATTGCGTGTTTATCATTAAATAAAAGGCGTTTTTTCATGTGCAAATATTGCGATCTCTGTTTTTCTTGTTTTGTATTTTTCAATAAAATGGCAACGTGGTTAGTCGCTTTATACGCATTTTGAAGCATTTAACCATTCTTTTGCAGGATAACATTTTCAGATGACATCCTTGAACCACTTATGACTCGTCCCGACTTTGAGCACCCGGTATTTCAGGTCGAAGAAGAGGTTGTCGAAGATAGTGACGTTCCTGAAGAACTGTCTTGGTTGGTGAAGCAAGAGGAAAGAGTCATTTTGCCTCACGAAGAGGTCATCGAAATTATCAACTTGGGGTCGGAAGGGGTTGAGAAGAATATTCGTATCGGGGCCGCGCTGCAGAGCGATATCAAGCGAAGACTGGTTGAAATGCTCAGAGAGTATAGTGATGTATTCGCTTGGTCGTATGAAGATATGCCAGGGCTCGATACAGATATGGTTGTGCACCGTCTGCCATTGAAAGAAGAATGCCCGCCGGTCAAACAAAAGCTTCGCAGAACTAGACCAGATATGACGGTGAAGATCAAAGAGGAAGTTCAAAAACAGTGGGATGCTGGTTTCCTGGCTGTGACAAAATACCCCTCATGGGTTGCTAACATTGTACCAGTGCCAAAGAAGGATGGCAAGGTTCGAATGTGTGTGGATTATAGGGATTTGAATAAAGCAAGCCCAAAGGATGATTTTCCACTTCCTCATATCGACGTGCTAGTTGATAATACTGCTCAATACTCCGTATTCTCCTTCATGGATGGCTTTTCAGGCTATAATCAGATTAAAATGGCGCCAGAGGACATGGAGAAGACTACTTTCATAACGCCTTGGGGAACATTTTGCTACAAAGTGATGCCCTTTGGTTTAAAAAATGCTGGGGCAACGTATCAGCGTGTGATGACGACTCTTTTTCATGATATGATGCATAAAGAGATCGAAGTTTATGTGGACGATATGATTGCCAAATCCCAGACGGAGGAAGAGCATCTGGTGAATCTGCTGAAGTTATTTAAAAGGCTTAGGAAGTTCAGGCTGAGACTGAACCCTAACAAATGCACCTTCGGGGTGAGATCGGGTAAACTGCTGGGGTTTATCGTAAGCGAAAGAGGAATAGAGGTCGATCCTGCTAAAATAAAAGCGATCCAAGAAATGCCGACGCCTAAAACAGAGAAAGAGGTGCGCGGGTTTTTAGGGAGGCTGAACTACATTGCTAGGTTCATATCTCACCTAACTGCTACGTGTGAACCATTATTCAAGCTGTTGAAGAAAGATCAAGCTATAACGTGGAACGAAAATTGTCAAAAGGCGTTCGATAAAATAAAGCAGTATTTGCAGGAGCCTCCTATTTTGATACCCCCAGTGGCAGGGAGACCCTTGATCATGTATTTGACAGTTCTTGAGAGAAGCATGGGTTGTGTTCTCGGTCAACACGACGAGACAGGAAGAAAAGAGCATGCAATTTATTACTTGAGTAAGAAATTTACAGATTGTGAATCTCGATACTCAATGTTGGAGAAAACTTGTTGCGCGCTAGCCTGGGCCGCCAAGCGTTTGAGGCAATACATGCTGAATCATACACCATGCTCATCTCGAAGATGGATCCTATCAAATATGTATTCGAAAAGCAGGCGTTATCAGGGAGAATTGCCCATTGGCAGATGGTCTTGACTGAATATGACATCCAGTATGTCTCGCAGAAGGCTATAAAGGGGAGTGTACTGTCTGAGTACTTGGCAGAGCAGCCTATTGAGGATTACCAATCAATGAGGTTTGATTTTCCTGACGAGGATATCATGTACCTAAAGATGAAAGATCGTGAAGAGCCGTTGCCAGACGAAGGACCAGAGTTAGGTTCCAAATGGAAGTTGATCTTTGACGGAGCTGTGAACGCTTACGATAGCGGAATAGGGGCAATCATCACTACGCCACACGGGTCGCACATCCCGTTTACTGCCCGATTGACCTTTGCAGTTACCAATAATGAGGCCGAATACTAAGCTTATATAATGGGGCTTGAAGAAGCCATTGATTTGCGAATCAAGAATCTAGACGTATACGGAGACTCAGCTTTGGTGGTGAATCAGATCAAAGGGGAATGGGAGACACGTCAGCCCAACTTGATACATTACATGAATTATGCAAGGAGATTGCTGCCTTTCTTTGACAAGGTTGAATTGCATCACGTACCGCGGGCAGAGAATCAAATGGCTGACGCTCTCGCCACTTTGTCTTCCATGTACAAGGTCAACTTCTGGAACGAGGCTCCCAGAATCGTTATCTCTCGGCTTGACAGACCAGCTTTCGTATTTGCTATTGATGAAGCATCCGACGACAAACCGTGGTATTTTGATATCCTTAATTTTCTGAAGAACAAAGAGTATCCGGCTGGGGCATCCAGTCAAGATCAGAAGACTCTCAGGAGATTAGCGGGTAATTTCTATTTGAATCCGGACGGTGTCTTATACAGAAGAAACCACGACTTGGTGCTGTTGCATTGTGTAGACGAGAAAGAGGCAAAGCTGCTCATGGAGGAAATACATGAGGGTACCTTTGGTACGCATGCTGGTGGGCATGCTATGACGAGAAAGCTGTTGCGGGCAGGTTACTTTTGGCTGACTATGGAAACTGATTGTTTCAAGTTTGCGAGGAAGTGCCACAAGTGCCAAATCTATGCCAATAAAATCCATGTGCCTCCGAGTCCTCTGAATGTGATGTCATCGCCATGGCCATTCTCGATGTGGGGAATCAATATGATTGGAAAGATCGAGCCGACAGCTTCTAACGGGCATCGGTTCATCTTAGTAGCAATCGATTATTTCACTAAGTGGGTGGAAGCGGCGTCTTATGCAAATGTAACGAAGCAAGTGGTGGCCAGATTCATCAAGAGAGATATCATTTGCCGGTATGGGATCCCCGAGCGGATAATCACAGACAATGGCTCAAACCTGAACAACAAAATGATGAAGGAGCTCTGTCAGAATTTCAAGATCGAACATCACAACTCCTCCCCTTACCGACCCAAGATGAATGGCGCTGTCGAAGCAGCCAATAAGAATATCAAGAAAATTGTTCAGAAGATGGTGGTGACCTATAAGGATTGGCATGAGATGCTACCTTTCGCTTTGCACGGTTATCGTACGACGGTACGCACATCAACCGGAGCAACCCCGTTCTCGTTGGTATACGGAATGGAAGCAGTATTAGCATTGGAAGTTGAGATCCCTTCTCTGAGGGTATTGCGAGATGTTCAACTAGATGAGGCAGAATGGGTGAAAGACAGGTTGAACCAACTGAGTTTAATGGATGAGAAGAGGCTAGCTTCTCTAGCATACGGTCGTTTGTACCAGAGCCGAATGAAGAAAGCATACGATAAGAAGATACGTCCGCGAAGCTTTCAGACGGGCGACCTTGTGCTGAAAAGGATTCTCCCGCCGCAGGCAGATCACAGGGGCAAGTGGACCCCCAACTACGAAGGGCCATACGTTGTTAGGAAAGTATTTTCAAGAGGAGCGTTATTGTTGTCCACCATGGACGGTGAAGACTTTACGTCGCCTGTGAATTCGGACGCAGTTAAAAAATACTTTGCTTGAATTTGACCCGCTGGACAAAAAAAAAAAAAAGAGTCCAGGCAAAAATGGGGCATCCTGGCGAACCAAAAACAGAATGAAAGGTTCGGGCAAAAGTTAGGGATAAAATTGAAAAAATGTACACCCGCGAAGTTGAAAACCTACACTAGGCGGCTTCAGCAAAAAAGGGTATCCCGGTGAACTGAAAACCCGTAAAGGGCGGTTCACGCAAAAGTTAGGGATTTGAAAAGCAAATGACTGCGGTCCGAATTTGATACTGCATTTGAGCTTTGGTGCGGGAGAATATACCTGAGGGGTCGATTATCAGATACAATCTCTTCGGACGTGTGGATACCGGGAAAGCATTAGAGTCAGACGAGTCATAGGAGGATCAGTTCGTGGTGTTCGTCTGCATCCCATTGCCGACATGTGTACAAACTTAATTTGTCAATATATTTATGCTTCTTGTGCATACTTGTATATTTGCTTTGCGTAGCTTCCTCTTTTCAGGAGTTACATCCCGTGTACAAAAACTCCGCCCATTCAGGGGCCCAATCAATAAAATATGTTATTCAGTACTTGATGCTGGTTCTTTACTGTTTTGTGCATGATAAAGCGCCTAAGTTTACTGAAACTAGCATGTGTATAACATCACTGGCCCTTGCCAACAATTGCTAAAGCTTTGAATTAACTGAAAACGACGTCACTAACCTGAATCGATTTGGTTGCATAGGCTTGTCTTGTCTTGTTTGTGTTGTTGCAGGTTTCATAGCCGTACGAGGAAGACGATTAAAAGATTGCAGTAACGAAAGACTCGGCCCCCACGCAGGTCATGCAAGTTCTCCCTGAAGAAGGGTCGAATTCCCCAGCTAGTCGTAGCTTATCCAAAGGATATTCTCCAGCAAAGTCGGTTATCCTCAGCGGAGTTTGGCGATCCCAAAGTGAAGGCTGTATTCAGACAGTGTGGTGTACCCCAGAAGGATTCCTCTATCTTAAGCAGAGTGGTTTAGCCGCAGAAGATTAATATTTGTGAGCTGTATTCAGACAGTTTACTTTTCCCCGCAAGGTCATTTACTCTCCCCTAGCGGAGTCATTTGATTTTCCCCAAGAGTCAGCTACTCTTCCCCAGCGGAGTTCTCTTTTCAACCAGTATTTTCATTCCTCCCAGTGGAACTCGAAGATTAAGACCCTCCCCGGCAGAGTTGGTTGTGTGTCCTGGCATTTATTTTGCCGGAATACCGGGTGATATCAGTTCACTTTCCGACAGAAGTATAATCATACCGAGCGCATCTGCTATTCTCCAGCAGAGTTATATTCCCAGCAGGGTGTTACTTCGATGAGGCGCTTGGTTCAAGTTCCCAATTTCTCAGCTGGGTCGACTTCACTCTTCCAGCATTTATTTTGCTGGAATAATTTTGTAGCATCTGGCTATCCCCAGCGGAGTAGGCATTGTCTTCGGCATTTATTTTGCTGGATCAGTTCTTGTACCTCAGCAGCTCGGGTCTGCATTTGCATTGGCATACAGTGTCATACTTGCATCCACCAAATGAAAAAAGCGTAGCATTTCCATGTCGAATGGAGCATTGCATCATTGTCAAACGCATGCATTTTGAAACATAAACCAGGTTGGCTAACCTTTTGTTTCAAGTATTGTTTCTCTTGCAGGTAGAGAGAGCTCTTGCTCAAATGAAGTATCAAGCATTCGAGGTCTTGACGTGAGACATTCTATGAAGTGTCAGCTTTGGCGTTATTCCCCACAAAATTATCATGATGAAGTTCTTTTTGTTTCCGAACAGAGTTATTTGTGAGTTTCTCGTGTTTTCCCCGCCAGAGTGAGTAGGCAAAATTTCTCCTCACTCCCAGGCGGAGTTGTTTGTCATCAAAGGGTTTCCCGAACCAGAATCTCAGAGGCTGTCGCCGGTTATCATAACAGGCGTCCGGTAGTCTGGTTTCCAAATATCCCCAGTAGAGTCCGCCTCAAAGTTGTTGTAACGTCAGTGATAAGAAGTTTGTGGACCCATGGAAAGATGAGTCCTGACGTGGACAATTTTCTTGACAAGTTTTCTTTGTGCTAGAAAAGTAGGGGTCCTAACGTGGACAGATTTATTTCCTCATGGTTGATAAAAGGTGTTAGTCCTAGCATGGACAGGTTCGATTTTTCAGAATTGTTGGAATGTGGAGTCCTGACGTGGACATTTCTTCCAGGTGACGATATGTGTTAGTCCTGACGTGGACTGATTCGAGTTCTCGGTATTGATTGAGGGTGAAGTCCTGACGTGGACGAAGTTGGTTACTCTTCGTGATTGGTGTCCTGACGTGGACAATTTATTTCCAGCAGATAGCTTTGTTCGTGATGGTGAAATGTGCGTCCTGACGTGGACAATTTATTTCCAGCAGATAGCTTTATTCGTGATGGTGAAATGTGTGTCCTGACGTGGACAAGTTTATAGTTCTTTGTGATGACAAGATGCGAGAGTCCTGACGTGGACAAAATTTATCCTTCTTCGTGTTGTGGGCAAAGTATGAGTCCTGACGTGGACAAAGTCTCACTTCCCCAGCAAGTCGAGGACGCGCAAGTCCTGACGTGGACAGGTTCTATTACTTCAGCAGGTGGAGATGTGAGTCCTGACGTGGACAAGTTTTTATCCTCAGCAAGTCAAGAGGTGAGTCCTGACGTGGACAAATCAAGACGATACGGTTTCCTTACGTGAAAAAAAATGTTAGTCCTTACGTGGACGAATCAGAGGTGTTTCCTTACGTGGAAAGAGATGGCATTCCAGACGTGGAAAAATTGGAGTCCTCACGTGGACAGATCGAATAAAATCGTATCCCTTACGTGGAAAGATTGAGTCCTTACGTGGGCATATCAAGAAGGGAGTCCTTACGTGGACAAATCGGAAAGATTGTGGTTTCCTTACGTGGAAAGAAAGATTGATTCCTTACGTGGAAGAGCGATGTATTCCTTACGTGGAAAGTTTAGTCCTGACGTGGACAGATTTAGAAGAGAAGTTGGTTTCTTTACGTGGAAAAGAAGATGTATTCCTTACGTGGAAAGTTTAGTCCTGACGTGGACAGATTTAGAAGAGAAGTTGGTTTCCTTACGTGGAAAAGAAGATGTATTCCTAACGTGGAAAGATTTTATTCCTGACGTGGAAGAATTTAGTCCTGACATGGACAGATACAAGAAAGTTTATTACCTAATGTGGATAGGTGATTCCTAACGGGGAAAAATTTAGTCCTGACGTGGACAGATCCCGACGAAGTCTTAGTCCTAACGTGGACGGTGTTATTCCTTACGTGAGCGGTATTATTCCTAACGTGGAAGAGTTTAGTCCTAACGTGGACGATTTATTTTTGATGAGAGGCAGACGAGCCATCCCCAGTGAAGCTGTCGAGATTTTCCTAACAGGGACGAGTTTAGATTGAGAGTGCTTTGTGTTGACGACACAGGCGTCCTAACGTGGACAAGCAAAGTTTTATTCTTGCAATGAGAGAAGCTTTTCAGGCTGATGAAAATAATCCCCAGGCAGTGGTGTAGTTCATGTCTGCAGTTGGCAAATTTCCGGGTTCTTAGTATTCAACCGTCTCGTACCGCGAATGTATGAAGGCTCCGGGCTCTTCACCCAATCGGGTCCAAGTCGCTTGAATAGGGGCAGCTGTTGCACCCTAAAATTTGCTCGACCTTATTCACTTGGTTTATGTTTCAATATCATTAGCATTTGCATATAGAGTCATGTACAAAGCCTAATCATCTGCATAGCATAAGCATAGCAAGTCATCCAATAGGGTACCAATCATTATTCTCATCTCTATGAGCCTATCAAGAGGTTATTATTCTAATTCAATCTCATTCAAGTCATCAAAAAGAATTTGAAAGCAGGGAGGTCAGTGGATCAAGCATTGAGCCTATCTCCTATCTGAGGGTATCTGAGGATCATCAAAGAAGTTGTGAGCTGTGAATTGGAAGCATGGAGAGTATCTAGACATTATGGAGGACTTATAAAGTCATTTGTAGAAGGATACAAATCCTTGATGTGAGCACAAGAGCTGCAGTTGAAGACAGTCAACTAGGGTTTCATATGGGTCAACCCTAGGTCAATTGATTGATTAAAAGGCATTGAGGTCTATTGGAGAGATGTGGGGTTCATCATTTGACATGTAAAGAAGGATATGTTGTTATGCTAAGAAGAAATCAAGAGGAATCAAGGAGAAGAGGAGTTTCTAAATTAGGGTTTATGTGTAAAATCCCCTAGTTTAGGTCAAATTTCCAAGCAAGATAAGTCAAAATGCAAGCTTCAAATGGATCCTTGGCCAACATGAAACTTGTATAGGATCTCAATACCTTTAATTTGAGTGGTGGAAGACACTAAGGAGATTTATAGAACTCAAGTTATGGTCCTTACAAGTTACAGGTCATCTGAGGTATCTGAAATTTTGTCTGTGAGAATGACTTGACTTCCAAGCAATTTTTACCCCTCAAGGAGATTTCAAATGAATTTCTGGCCCAACATAAGAGTTGTTCCTCATTGTATTAGCTTTCTATAATGGTATATTATTCCTTCATATGATTTGTGGAACTCTACTTATGGTCTTGGCAAGCAAAGGGTATTTTGGTCATCAGAGAATTACAGGTCATTTCAAGCCTATGCCCAAAACTCATACAAGGAAGCTTCAAATGAAAAACTTCAAAACATCAAACTTGTTCCAAATGACATTTTGAGTCTAGAAAAGTGACCATGAAAGATTGGAAAGATTCATAGAACAAGGTTTCAAAATTGGTGGATTTAATGAATAAAAATGACCTAAAAAATGAGATTTTCCATACTTTGGCCAAATGAGGTGAAATTATAGGTCATTTTGATTGGAAAAATCATTTTGAAAACATTGGATAAAGTGGAATTTTGAGCTTGGTTCAAATTTTGAGAGTTATTCAAGGTTACTTACACATGAAGTTACATAATCCAAAATGTAAGGAAAGAGTGCATGGGAAGTTTCTCCAAAGTTCTAGGAGGTTCTAATGTCATCTATATATTGAATTGAGAGAGTTCATTCAAGGGTTGGTGAATCACTTTGTCCAAAACACAAGTTTCATACCTTTCTTTCATTTTTGCAAAATCAACTCAAACTCTCTCAAACTCTCATCAATTTCCACATTTTCTGATTTGATCATCATCACCATCATCCATAGATCACAATTCACATCAAGATTTGGTAAAATTGAGGAGGATTCGTGTTGTTCAAGTTGATCATCCAAGAAGCAAGAATTTTGGAATTGTGAGATTCAGAGCATTGGAGCAAGATTTGTTGCATACAGAACTCAAGAACAAGTTCCCTGATCCATTTCCGATCATTACAAGCATCTGATCAGAGCATTCCATAGCTGTTTTCTTCACTTTACACCAGGTATGTTTCTCCTTCGAATTGCATGTTTTAGTTAGAATTATAGGTAGTTATTAGCATAGAAAGGTTAGGATAAGTTAGATGACTAAGTTTGGTGAGTTTGGAGAGTTTTCATGGAGTTTGATCATGGTGTACCAAAACTGTTTGGATGGATAACTCTTGGAATATTGCACGAGAATCTTAGGTTAATAGCTTGTTATGATCAGCATAAGGTATAGACAAGGTTAGGATAGAATTGAGAAAGCTTTGGAGAGGTTGATGACAGGTATTAATGGTGGAGTCAGACTGTTATTCCTATCGGGTTGGTTTATTGAGTGAGTTTTAGGAAGAGTTATTGGCATGGTTGTGTAGAGGGAATGTTCTAGAGCATTTTTGCTTTTGGAATTGTTTGATTTCATGGGGAGACAAGGGAGAACAGGGAGCTCGAAGGTGCATGCATGGTGAAGGGAGTTTCAGAAACCCTAGGGTTTCTAAGGTTGAAGACAACCTTCTGGCCGTTCGATCTAGACTTTGACTTTGACTGGGGACTGAAACCAATGGCCACGATTGAAGGACGAAAACGGAGGGAATTTCAAACACCAAAACGCCCCGTTTCATTTAATTTTCTTGAATGGGCTCAGATAGTTGTTGCTATGCACACCCTCCCAATTAGGCCCAAACTCAAATGAACTGAAAACTTACTTTCTGCACCGTTTTTACCTTTTTTGTTTTTTGTGAGTTTTCTGAACGTGCTGGGCCTAGCGCCAATTGCTAATAACACCCCACTGCCTGGCCCAGTTTATCCTTTAACTGATTTTTCTTACTCGCTGCACCCCATTTCCATTTAATTCACATATTATTTTCATTCATTTTTATTAATTCTTTCAAAATTCATAACAAATAGGAAAATGCATGTTTTTCATTGGTTCTTTTTACATTCTTTTCATAATTTTTGTCAAGAAAATTATCATACAAAAAAATTAATATTTCATTTCATTTTTATATTTTTTGCATTTTTTTCTTTTAAATAGGTATAAATAATAGTTTTGTTTAGTACATGATTTTGTTAATTTTAGTTTGAATAGATGCTTTACCATTTTTAATCCATTCTTTTTAGGTTGATTAGATTAGACATTTATCTTGTATATACAGTTTAGTTCATATTTTTAGGACTTAATTTTAGGTGATTTGATTAGGTGTGAATAACATGAACAAAACTAGGGTTTAGGTGACAACATAGGTGAATAAGTTCATTTCCCTTAGGAGTTAGAAATTGAATCTTTGGGGTATGGGACTATAGGGATTAGGGGTAGTTATTAGATCCCTTAGAAAATATTAGGATTCCCCTACTGCTATTAATACTGTCTGTATTTGTTTGACTGGTGTGGTGTGCCCTCTCTGGGGATTCTGATTTGTCTGTGTGGGTATAGGGATTGCTTGGGGATTGGGAGAGCTGAAGACTTGTGATGATGAAGCCATTGGAGATCAAGAGTTTGAAGACCAACTTCCAGAGTTGAGGAGGAGATTTTTGCTAGCAGCTGTTGAGGAGACTAGGGTTTAGGAGCTAGGCAGAGCTCTAGATTAGAAAGCTATTTTCCCAAACATGGAATGCCTTGTCTGCATCCATCCTTTCTCTATGATTCAAAGTCTCTTTCAAATACCCACCTCCTTCCTTTGGAAGGATCAGTGAATGTATTTGAAAGATAGAACTTTTGAGAGAAAATTGTCTATATAATGTTAACAGTTAATGAACCACCCTTGGTAGGTAATTGACTGTCTAACATTCATTCACTTCATCTGGTTGACTGATATTCCTCCTGGAGTTTGAGACTTGAAGAAAAGCCATTGCAGATGGAAGACTGATAACCAAGACCTTGCTTGAAGGCTGTGGAGATGGAGATTGATGCTTGCTGAAGCTTGTAGCTGATTGGTGATGACCTGAAGACAGGTGTTGATGCAGAGCTGCTGTGGCTGTTTATTTTTTGCTGTTCATTTCTGATGTATTGATTGGTTTTCTGGACTGTATTGTTTGCTGTTTAACCTGTTGGGTTGAAAGTGAATTCTGTTCACTTTTGCCTATTGTTTTCTAGGTTCGAGGATGAGTGGGACTCCCTTGCCTCGCTTGTATTGTTGCATCCATGCATTTTACTGCTTTACCGTATATATTTGCTATTGTTTCTGTTTCCGTCTATTCCCTTAGGATCTCTGTTTCTCTCTGTGCAAGAGAGGAGCATGATAGACACTAGGTCTTAACCCATGCATGATAACATTAGGTTAGTTTGATTCCATTTGCAACCATAGGTTAGAGTTATGTCTCTTCTTTCTCAAAACTAACAGAAAAACACAATAAAATTTCAAACACAATAAAAGACACTTATTCCGTAAAAGAATGTGAACTCATCAAAACGTCATTTTTGTCCGCTTGGACCAGTAATCAGAAAAAAAACCTTTTTCAGAAGGAATAAAAACAATTAAGACAGACTTGTGTCGTACGTGGCCCGAACTACGTTTGCTCTGATCTTTCATGCTGTATGAAAGTACGTAGGCATAGGATGCGATATCCTAGCGAGCAACCTTCCCCTCCTTTCCCGTAGGTAGGCGAACTACGTTGACTCTGATTTCTCGTTCCAGACGGGAATACGTAGGCATAAAGTGCGATACTTTGCCGAGTCATTTTCTTTTCTTTTAACCCTTAACCCTTAGTTTAGATAGAATAACAATCCATACCCGAAAACAAGCGTGGATCCCGTCGAGTACGACGGACGTGAGGGGTGCTAATACCTTCCCCTTGCGTAACCGACTCCCGAATCTAGGTTTTGGTTGCGACGACCATACCTTTCCCGTGTTGTGCGAGGTTTACTCTGAGCGTTTCCTTTCCCTCCCGTGGGATCAATAACGCACGGTGGCGACTCTTCTGTTCAGCCGACGCCGATTTTCGCAGTAGCGACAGCTACATCTGAACGCGTGGATGATTATATACTCGACAAGTGGCACTTTCTGGACTGAAGAATGGCTGAAACGGACCAATGGATCTGGGCCTCCAAAAACTGAACTGGCCCACGAAAATGATATCAATAAACCCAAACAAAAATCTGAATTAAAAATGATTAAATCCAATTAAAAACTAATCAAAGATTTAAACCTAATTAACTAATTAAAATCTGACTAATTAATTCTAAAACCACAATTAGATCTAAATGACAATTAAACTAATCTAATCCTAATTAAATCTAACAAACTCTAATTAAAAGATTAAAATCCTAATTAATCTCTATTAAACCTAAAAACTATTAACTAAAAAATAAAAACTCTAATCATCTCTATTTAATGAAAACTCTATTAAATTTCTATAGAAAAAAAACTATATTAACTATAAAACTAATATCTATTAATATCTCTAAAAAAACTATTAACCTATATTAAAACTAATAAAAGAAATTAATATCTAACAAAAGATTAAATCTATATTAAAAATAAACTCTATTTATTCTATTATCCAAAAACTATTATATTCTAAAAGAAAATCATTCTAAAATCTATTTAAAACAATTAAAACCTATCAAAAACTCTATAAAATTCTAAAAAATGATTTAAAGCTATTAAAAATATTAAAAAATCTATTTAAATTCTAAAAAATCTATAAAGCCTATTTAAAATCTACAAAAGGCTATTAAATCCTAAAAAAGGCACATAACCAATATAAAAGAGAGTGCGAGACCAAATCGAAGCAAAACAGTAACCAGATACCAAGAATCTCAAAAATCACTGCATAAACTGAAAACACCCAGGAAGCGCGCGACTTCTCAAAATAAACTCCGATTATCTAAACCAGTCTGAAACACCTGAAAAGCGACAGCAAGGCTGTAATCCCGATAAAATCACCATGATTGAGGAAATGCGCTATATACAGTATGCAAATGCGAATGCGAAAATGCGTCGAAGCATAAACCGAAAGTGGCACCGGTTGGTCAAATTTTAGGGTGCAACAGCTGCCCCTATTCAAGCGGCTTGGACCTGAAGGATTGAAGAGCGCGCAACCTTCAAACATTCAGAGGTACGAGACGGTTGAATACCAATAAACCCGAAACTTTGCCAACCGTGAGATGATAAATTGCGAAACTGCTTGGGGATACATAATCCAGAACCGAACCCCAGTCATCACGGCAATAAACTGATCAATCATCTGGTAAAGAACTCCTGATTTTAACACCCGTCACCCGCGTGATACCACAAATAACAAACCTGAGGGTTGCAACAAAACACCTGATCCTCTCACATCGTCTACTGATAAACAGGAAGAGAAATATACTCACATCGTTTAAGGATAGACGGAACGACACCCAAATCCATACTCACATCGTCTAAGGATATACGGAAAGACACCCAAAATCCATACTCACATCGTCTAAGGATAGACGGAAAGAAACCCATCCCGAAGGAAAAATCAATACTCACATCGTCTAAGGATAGACGGAAAGACACCCAAAATCCATACTCACGTCGTCTAAGGATAGACGGAAAGACACCCAAAATCCATGGAAAATTCAATACTCACATCGTCTAAGGATAGACGGAAAGACACCCGTAATCCATACTCACATCGTCTAAGGATAGACGGGAAGACACCCAAATCGATACTCACATCGTCTAAGGATAGACGGAAAGACACCCTGATCCACGGAAAAATTCAATACTCACATCGTCTAAGGATAGACGGGAAGACACCCATACGCAATTCAACACTATCCCTCAAATTTCAGAATCCTTTCGTCTACGGGAACTGATGGAAAGAACAATATCCTTAAAGGGGCCACATCATCAGTAAGGACCGACGGGAAGAAAACCACCTTCACAGAGCCATGTCGTCAATAAGAATCGACAATCAGGAAAACCGAACATTCTTCAAAGAGCCTCGACGTCAATAAGGATTGACGGTCAGAAAATCCCTCTTGAAATGTCATCTCATCCAATAAACAGAAAGAAAACCACTATCCGAAAGATCGCTTTGAAACCCCTCAACATCTAAAGATAGACAGAGAAAACTCGCTGGGGGAACACACCATCCGTATGATCTGACAATAAGAAACCCGCTGAAAAATCACCTGAAACTTCACATCGTCTACTGATAGACGGAAAGAAAACCACTTGCTAGAGAAACCCCATCTTGAAGCCCCACCGGAACATCACCTGAAACTTCACATCGTCTAACGATAGACGGGAAGAACACCACTTGCTAGAGAAACCCCATCTCGAAACCCCACTGGAAAATCACCTGAAACTTCACATCGTCTACTGATAGACGGGAAGAACGCCACTTGCGAACTCAAGACGTCTACTGATAGACGGAGAAATCCACTTATTGGAGGAACACATCGTCAATATGAATTGATGGGAAGAAAAGCCTGTCGATACCAGATGACTGATTGATCAAAGCATAACTGTCGTATGATCTGAAATACGAATAAACTGCTGAATTGTCTGAACACTGCTGCTGGATGAATGCCCCTGAACTGATCACAGAGTACTTCACGTGCCATACGAGGCTGATAGAAAACTTGGCTTATGCTTCGTATGCATATGCGTATGTTTGAATCTTTCTATGACATAATGCTCCATTTAGGATGGAAATGCTACGCATTTTGAAAATGAAATGCAAGTATGATGCAAATATGATGATGTATGCAATATGCTAATGCAGGCCCGAGTTGCTGGAGAAAGTCGGGTACAGAAAACCACTTCAGCAAAATAAATGCTGAAGACGAAGCCAACTCCGCTGGGGATGAACCGGATATCACAGAATTATTCTAGCAAAATAAATGCTAGAAGAGTAAAATCAACTCCGCTGGGGATATTGGGAACTTAACCAAGCACCTCGTTGAAGTAACACCCTGCTGGGGAATATAACTCTGCTGGGGAATAGCAGATGTGCCAAGTATGATTGGACTTCTCTGGGGATAGCTTACCCGTGCCAATGAAAAACTGGACTTTGCTGGAGAAAATAGACGGAGTCTTCCTGCGTACTGATGAAGATCGGATTTGGAAACTGATGCGCCAACACGGATGGGCCTCACAGTGATCGCCAACATGGATTTAGGCTTTTAGGCTATCTGTGATGGGTCAGGTACAACTGACGCTGGAAAACATTCTGTCTGAACACACAGTTTTCTGGTGGAAGAGTCAAGAGATAGTAACACGACTTCCCGACATTCGTCTCGCATTCGAAAATTGGCCGAATCTGCTCGAATAGCTCTGAATAACCCTGATGATACGGAGAAGAACCATCCCTTCGCTTCTGATATGCCCCAGCCTGCGGGACCTCTGTGGTGATGCTCCTCAAAAGGAAATCTGCAAATCTGTACCCTGATGGTCCGATATGAACTGCCCCAGCATTCTGAACTTCGGAGAGATACTTCCTATCAAACGCTTCTCGAATAAAGAATAACTTCTGCGCTCTTAAGATGGCCTGCCCCTGACTGCAATGACCTTGCCCCTGATTAGAGTAGCGCTCCTGACTACGAGATATTTACCGAATCTCAACCTGATTGCCCCAGGATAACTGACTTCAAAAGGCTGACCTGACTGGGGATCACTGGACGTAGCTTGCCCTGGCTTGCGGATCATTCGGGCGTTCTGCATTCTATCCTGACCACCTTCCATTGTAGAAAACTTTCCTGCTGTCAAGCGCTTACTCGCAAGTAAAACAAGTTGTTATGCATGAAAGATATACTAATGCAACACATATGACAGCTTTGACATCCAATCTGTTCACTGGGAAAAGGAAAAAACAGTTTATGGCATATAATGCACAAAACATTTATCAAGAATATCAACATCAGTACCAACAAGGTAAGAGGAACCCTTTCAGGAGTCAGTTTCAACGCGACCTTTACCGAAGTATGCTTTCGAAACAAACCTGCTTCAATTAGGACTTTTGAAGGTTAAAACGTGGTCAGGTTCACGGTTTTCAAGGAAAGGATAAAGGCTCAAAACCGTGAAAGATAAGCCGGACCTGGGCTTGAGTGCACCTAGAATTAGAGTAGAAAGTAGTGGGCGCGTGCCGGCTTTGCTTGCATTAGTGTCTCATGAAATCTACACTCGGACGAGGTTCTTCTGGTTGGTTTCTTTTTCTACCCTTTGGGTCGAAGGGGTTGTTGGTCAGCTGAATTGTCGACTCCGGGAACCGATCATTTGGAAGTTGGCTAAGTGAGGCCTCTTCAGGATTTGATGATGCCACTCCTTCTGGGAATCGTATCATCAACCCTGAAAGTCTGTGACGCCGACGACCGCATAGGATGCCATACCTTTGTCAGTTACTAGGACATCCACCTGTGACAGGGTTTGGGGTTATGCAGGTAACTAGACCTTCAGACTACCGGTTTGTTTCTTGATCTGAGATCCTAGGTATTTATGGAGAGTTCTGAGGTCTGTCAGAGACTAGTTGGAGAGTTCTGAGGCCTGTCAGAGACCAGTTGGAGATGTGATTTGAGGTCTACCAGAGACCAGTTGGAGTTATGGTTTGAGGTCTGTCAGAGACCATGGTTGGAGCTTTGTTTTAGGTCTATCTGAGACCAGGGTTTGAGGACTTCTAAAGAGTCTATTTGAGACTTCTTGATATGGTTCAGGCTATTCAGCTACGGCAGTTGGTCCCTGTTGCATGTTATTTGCATTGCATTGTTTGCATACCCATTATCATTGCATCCCATTAACGTGTGTCTGTGCTGCAGGCGCATTTGAATATCCCCCGGTTCTAGTGCCCAGACTTCTGAGTATTGACTATGGCTGGATTGAGGAAGACAGTCGCGTATAAGCTGCCTACACCTGATATTACTCCTTTGCTTGGTCTGATATCTCTTGCTGATGAGGAGGTTAGGAAAAGCTTCAGAATGAGTCATGGGAGATTACTGAGATTAGTCTGCAAGCCCACTGCTGATGAGATGAACGGGCTGTACACCTTGATGCAGTTCTATGACCCCGCATTGAGATGTTTTACGTTTGCTGACTTCATTCTAGGGCCTACCATTGAGGAGTATGTGGAGTTTACTGAGCTACCAGTACAGAACAAGGTTCCCTTTGTTCACTCTGCCGCTGAGCCCCAGTTGGAGGACTTAGCCAAGGCCTTGCACATGGACGCTGCCGAACTATTAGTGACTTCTTGGCTTGGGGTTTCAGGTTTCTCTCTTGATTTCCTGGTTGGGAAAGCTCAGGAGTATGCCAAGAACGGATGTTGGGTGGTTTTCAATGTTGTTTTGGCTCTATGCATTTATGGAATTGTGTTGTTTCCTAACTTGCCCAATTTCGTAGACTTGGACGCTTTCCATATATTTGCTGCTGGAAATCCAGTGCCAACGTTGATCGGAGACTTCTACCACTCCTTGCACTACAAGAATGAAAACAGAAGGGGAAAGGTTGTTTACTGCTGTGCGCCTCTGTTGAGCATGTGGTTCAAGAGCCACCTTCCCCTGAAGGGATCTTTTGTGGAGAGTGCAACTTCATCTAGCTGGTCAGAGCGCCTGATGAGGCTATCTTCCGAAGATGTTGAGTGGTTTGATCGAGACCTGCTAGGGTCTGAGCTTATATTCAGTTGTTCTGGGTACCCTAATGTCCCGCTGATAGGAAGAAAAGGGTGTATCAACTACAACCCATCTCTGTTGGTCCGTCAGTTCGGATATGCACTGAAGAACCCACCAAAGGAGGAAGAAGTACAGGAATCTCTGTACTTCACCGGTGATTTGAAGGGGGAGTTATTAGCCAAGCTGCAGCATGCCTGGACGCGTATTAACCGAAGAGGGAAGCCGCTGTTAGGGAAGAATGAATGTCAGGCTTATGCACCTTACAGAGTTTGGATCCAGGAGAGAGCAAGTCAGTTGCGGATGCCGTTTCCAGATGCACCAGCCCTTGTTCCTATTCCGGTAGCAGAGCCAACTACTGTTTCTAGGGAGGCCTACGAGCAAGTTGTGAAAGAAAAAGAAGCCTTGATGAAGATCAATGAAGGGTTAGAGCAAGAGCTAGCCCAGATACGCAGTGAGAAAAACAAGGCCGTGCATGCTTTCCAACAGCAGATCGAGCTAGTAAGTAGACTAGGGGCTGAGCTGACTGAGGAGAGGAAGAAGCGCGAACGTCTGGGGCAAGAGTTCAGAAGCTCCCATGACATGCTGGAATCCAAAAAGAAAGCACTCGATGCAGCTCACCGAGAGATCTCTTCTTGCAATAAGACTTGGAATGCTACGCTCACCAACAATAAGAAGAGGGAAGATAAGTTGAAGCAGCAAATTTCCGACCTCGAAGAGCAGTTGAAGTCCAGCATCAAGAAGTGTGAAGAAGAAGTGATGACTCGGTATAGTCTCCAGAACGCACTGAACAAGGCCATCAAAGGCAGGGATGAAGCTGTGTCCCAGAAGCGTAAGCTAGAGGATCGCTTCGGAGAAGGGGCATGGGAGGAAACTGGTGGAGACGTGCGACGTGTTCTTAAGAAAAGAAACCAACTTGTTGAAGGGCTGCTTACCCGACCAAGTCATCCGGAGACCAAGAAGTTGCTAGAAGAGTACCAGACTTATGGGAGTGCTTGATCATTTCATGTATTAACTTGTATGCTCTATTTGCATAAGTGCTGACCATCACCAGGATTGTTGGTTGAGGTCATGCCTTCTCTTTGTACTCAGTGATATTGTATTCTTGGCTTATTGGTTTCTCCGCAATATATGAGGCTTTCTGTGATTCAACTCCGATCTTTGTATTGCTAGCACTGTCACTGCACCGGCACCTTCACACTAGAATCGGGGAATGAATTTCCCTAATGCACAGACACACACCTTGCATTGCATTCATATTCACATTGCATTACAGGTAATTATTGCATGGCATCTTATTTTCTGCTCTGTACTAGGTATTTTCAGGATTGCAGATCAGCGCCCGCACAGATATTCCACTCGCACCAACTGTCGAAGAATCATGGATCAAATGCACAACGAGATGCAAGATATGCGCGAGAAGCTAGCACTCTTCATGCAGACCATGGAGACTATTGCAAAAGGTCAGGAGAATTTGCAAGCCATGGTGCAACCTCTGTTGGTCAGAAATGTTGGTCACGGTAATGAGGATCATCAGTCTGTGCGAGTCGACACTGTTCATGGGGATGGCACTCCCACGCCAGTGGCTCCACCTGTAGTCAATATACCTGCTGCTAATGTCAACAACGCTACCGCTGCTGGGAACGGTAACGTCGGAGTTGGGAACGAGACTGCTGTCCATAATGTTGGGCTTGGTGATGTCAACTTGGGTGATAATATGGGAGGCAACGACTTCAGCAATGCTGGATTCGGGTTCAACGATCAGGTTTTCGATAATGCTGGGAAATATGGTTTCAATGCTCAAGGCTTTGGGCAGGACAGATACGGTATGACCAATCAGGGTTATGGAGGTTTCGGAAATGGAAACAGCTTTGGGTTAGTGGCTTTTGGACCTGCTGGAGTTGCTCAGGGGTACGGCAACAGAGGGCGAGGCCCGGTGATGGATCAGATCAGAGCTGGCCGTAACAACGGATACGATGGGTATGGAGCTGGGAATGGTAACTGGCAAGAAGATCAGCAGGAGGACGCCTTCTCCGGCGGAGGTTTCGAAGGGCCGATGGATGACTCCCAGAAGATCAGAATGCTAGAAGAGCAGATGAGGGGGGTCCTGAACCAAAGTGCTGTGGGCTTAGACATGTCAGCAATGGGTCTGGTACCCGGCTTGAGGGTTCCAATCAAATTCAAAGCTCCTACGTTTGATAAGTATAAAGGGGACACCTGTCCGAAAGTGCACGTGCGGGCTTATTACAGAAAGATGTCTGCGTACTCCACTGATGAGAGAATGCTAATGCTTTTCTTTCAAGATAGTCTGTCGGGCCCTTCCCTAGAGTGGTACATGGGGTTGGAACCAACGCATATAAAGACATGGAAACAACTGGCAGAGGCATTTGTAGCTCACTACAAGTATAACAGCGACTTGGCGCCCAATCGGGTCCAATTGACAGGGCTGTCTCAGAAGAAGGGTGAGAGCTTTAAAGAGTACGCGCAAAGATGGCGCGACATGGCTGCCAGGGTCCGTCCTCCTTTAGAAGACAAGGAAATGAATGACATGTTTATCGGAACATTCACAGGCATGTTTTATGACAAGTTATTTCACACATCTTTGGCCAGTTTCTCAGACTTAATTCTGATGGGAGAAAAGATTGAAAATAACATTAAGCAAGGTCGATTCCAGGCTGAGGAATCAAATGCATCTGGCAGTAATAGGAAGGCTTTTGGTGGGCGCCGTCAGGGCGAGGCAAGCGCAGTGTTTGGAGGCCGAGGCAGAGGTCGGAACCAATATAATCATCCGCAGCAGGTGGCGAGCGTCACTATTCCATATCAACAACCACCATTTCAACAACCACAACCATTTCAGCAGCAGCCAATGCAACAACACCAGTAGCAGTAGCAGCAGCCACAGCAGGGGGCACAACCTGCTCAGCGAAGATTCCAGGGTGGTAAACCAAGGAGAGTGTTTGAGAAGCCTCCCTCAACGTACGCAGATTTGTTACAGACGCTGTTGGGTCTGAATTTGGTAGAGAAGAGAACTCTGGCACCAATAACGGGAACTCCTCCGTATGGTTATGATGCAAGCAGGCACTGTGAGTTTCATTCTGGGGCTCCGGGCCACGATGTAGAGGGTTGTCATGCTTTTAAGCATGTCGTGCAGGATCTTTTGGACAATAAAGCTATCAATTTCGGAACAGCAGGGCCGAATATAGTGCAGAAGCCCATGCCTAATCATGGGGAAAACGCCATTCTGATTGAGGAAGGTTTGAATTTGATTACGAGAGTGGATGATTTAAAGACGCCGCTGAGCGAGATAAAAAGCAGGTTGTTGCAAGGGGGTGTCTATCCGGGTTGTGACGAGTACTGCTTAGAATGTTGGACCCTAGCTGGGGGGTGTGATGATTTGAAGAAAGGCATTCAGGCTTTAGTTGATGACGACACATTGCAGTTTGACCGAGTAGCAATTGAAGAGCCTGCAGGGGCAGTAGCAGATTATCAGAGTGATGTGGCCACTGTGACGATTCCTCGGAAGACAATCACTATAACAGCACCGGTTCAGCAACCGCCGATCACCATAACTAAGGCCGAACCGATCCCGTACGAGAGCACAAAGGCAGTCCCATGGTCGTATGGGTTGGAAGTGTATTGTGACGGAATAAAGATTGATGTTGATAAGCAGCCAGCCGAGACTGTAGAGAACGTTGCCGGTTCAGGAGGTATGACAAGGAGTGGTAGGATCTTCATATCGCCTGAGGTGGAGGCCGAAAGACTGGCAAAAGGAAAAGGGAAGATGGTTGAAAATGTCCCAGTGCAGGCAAGCGAAAAAGCATCGGCATCGAAAGATGTAGAAGAGTTCATGCGCTTGATTCGAAAAAGTGATTATAAGATTGTGGAGCATCTGCAACAGACGCCATCAAAGATATCTATATTTTCGTTGCTCTTGTGTTCTGAAGCTCACAGAAATGCTTTGCTGAAAGTCCTGGATACTTCCTTCGTACCCCAAGACGTCTCCGTGAATCAGCTAGAAGGAGTTTTGGCACATGTAAATGCAGGCCACAGCTTGGGCTTTACTGACTTCGATTTAACCCCTAAGGGGAGAGATCATAATATGGCGCTGCACGTATCTGTCGAGTGTAGAGGATCAGTAATGTCGCATGTATTGGTCGACACCGGATTGTCTTTGAACGTGTTGCCCAAGAAAGCGATGATGAAGCTAGATGTCAGAGGGATCCTGTGCACGCCCAGTGACTTGGTAGTCAGAGCGTTTGATGGCACGCGAAGAACAGTCTTTGGATTGATAACATTGCCTCTACAGGTGGGGCCGAAGGTGTTTGCGACGGAATTTTATATCATGGATATACAGCCTGCATATAGCTGCCTGCTCGGAAGACCCTGGATTCATGGGGTTGGGGCAGTCACGTCTACCCTGCATCAGAAGTTGAAATATATGGTCGGAGACAGCGTAGTCACCGTATGCGGAGAAGAAGACATCCTGGTCAGCCATCTGTCGTCATTTAAATATGTGGAGGTCGATGGAGAGATCCACGAAACACCCTGCCAGGCATTTGAAGGGTTGCGTATCAAGGACAAAGGTCCCGGGCCGAGCAAAGTATCGGAGATAGCCGTCTCGTCGTATAAAGAGGCTCAAGCTCTGGTGGAGGTAGGAGAAGCAAAGGGCTGGGGCAAAGTGCTGGATATTCCCGTGAAGATGGACCGGTTTGGACTGGGGTACCAACCGTCGTCATCAACTCCTGCTGTGGGGACACCCCGTTTCAGAGGGCCAATAACCATCTCCGCCAGTGGAGTATGTCATGAAACCATCAACGCTGCTTCAGAGTCTGACGAAGGAGACAGCGACTGTGATATGGATGTCTGGATTCAGCCAAGCACGGCAGGACAGGGACTGTGCAACTGGTCTATTCAGGAGCTTGTTCCTGTGACTCTTAAACAGTAATGCTTTGTTTTATTAATTGTTGAACAATCTGATGTCTTGCTCGGGGCATCATGATTTGCTTAGGGTTGTGCTGTTATGAACATTGCGTGTTTATCATTAAATAAAAGGCGTTTTTCATGTGCAAATATTGCGATCTCTGTTTTTCTTGTTTTGTATTTTTCAATAAAATGGCAACGTGGTTAGTCGCTTTATACGCATTTTGAAGCATTTAACCATTCTTTTGCAGGATAACATTTTCAGATGACATCCTTGAACCACTTATGACTCGTCCCGACTTTGAGCACCCGGTATTTCAGGCCGAAGAAGAGGTTGTCGAAGATAGTGACGTTCCTGAAGAACTGTCTTGGTTGGTGAAGCAAGAGGAAAGAGTCATTCTGCCTCACGAAGAGGTCATCGAAATTATCAACTTGGGGTCGGAAGGGGTTGAGAAGAATATTCGTATCGGGGCCGCGCTGCAGAGCGATATCAAGCGAAGACTGGTTGAAATGCTCAGAGAGTATAGTGATGTATTCGCTTGGTCGTATGAAGATATGCCAGGGCTCGATACAGATATGGTTGTGCACCGTCTGCCATTGAAAGAAGAATGTTCGCCGGTCAAACAAAAGCTTCGCAGAACTAGACCAGATATGGCGGTGAAGATCAAAGAGGAAGTTCAAAAACAGTGGGATGCTGGTTTCCTGGCTGTGACAAAATACCCCTCATGGGTTGCTAACATCGTACCAGTGCCAAAGAAGGATGGCAAGGTTCGAATGTGTGTGGATTATAGGTATTTGAATAAAGCAAGCCCAAAGGATGATTTTCCACTTCCTCATATCGACGTGCTAGTTGATAATACTGCTCAATACTCCGTATTCTCCTTCATGGATGGCTTTTCAGGCTATAATCAGATTAAAATGGCGCCAGAGGACATGGAGAAGACTACTTTCATAACGCCTTGGGGAACATTTTGCTACAAAGTGATGCCCTTTGGTTTAAAAAATGCTGGGGCAACGTATCAGCGTGCGATGACGACTCTTTTTCATGATATGATGCATAAAGAGATCGAAGTTTATGTGGACGATATGATTGCCAAATCCCAGACGGAGGAAGAGCATCTGGTGAATCTGCTAAAGTTATTTAAAAGGCTTAGGAAGTTCAGGCTGAGACTGAACCCTAACAAATGCACCTTCGGGGTGAGATCGGGTAAACTGCTGGGGTTTATCGTAAGCGAAAGAGGAATAGAGGTCGATCCTGCTAAAATAAAAGCGATCCAAGAAATGCCGACGCCTAAAACAGAGAAAGAGGTGCACGGGTTTTTAGGGAGGCTGAACTACATTGCTAGGTTCATATCTCACCTAACTACTATGTGTGAACCATTATTCAAGCTGTTGAAGAAAGATCAAGCTATAACGTGGAACGAAAATTGTCAAAAGGCGTTCGATAAAATAAAGCAGTATTTGCAGGAGCCTCCTATTTTGATACCCCCAGTGGCAGGGAGACCCTTGATCATGTATTTGACAGTTCTTGAGAGAAGCATGGGTTGTGTTCTCGGTCAACACGACGAGACAGGAAGAAAAGAGCATGCAAATTTATTACTTGAGTAAGAAATTTACAGATTGTGAATCTCGATACTCAATGTTGGAGAAAACTTGTTGCGCGCTAGCCTGGGCCGCCAAGCGTTTGAGGCAATACATGCTGAATCATACACCATGCTCATCTCGAAGATGGATCCTATCAAATATGTATTCGAAAAGCAGGCGTTATCAGGGAGAATTGCCCATTGGCAGATGGTCTTGACTGAATATGACATCCAGTATGTCTCGCAGAAGGCTATAAAGGGGAGTGTACTGTCTGAGTACTTGGCAGAGCAGCCTATTGAGGATTACCAATCAATGAGGTTTGATTTTCCTGACGAGGATATCATGTACCTAAAGATGAAAGATCGTGAAGAGCCGTTGCCAGACGAAGGACCAGAATTAGGTTCCAAATGGAAGTTGATCTTTGACGGAGCTGTGAACGCTTACGGTAGCGGAATAGGGGCAATCATCACTATGCCACACGGGTCGCACATCCCGTTTACTGCCCGATTTACCTTTGCAGTTACCAATAATGAGGCCGAATACTAAGCTTATATAATGGGGCTTGAAGAAGCCATTGATTTGCGAATCAAGAATCTAGACGTATACGGAGACTCAGCTTTGGTGGTGAATCAGATCAAAGGGGAATGGGAGACACGTCAGCCCAACTTGATACATTACATGAATTATGCAAGGAGATTGCTGCCTTTCTTTGACAAGGTTGAATTGCATCACGTACCGCGGGCAGAGAATCAAATGGCTGACGCTCTCGCCACTTTGTCTTCCATGTACAAGGTCAACTTCTGGAACGAGGCTCCCAGAATCGTTATCTCTCGGCTTGACAGACCAGCTTTCGTATTTGTTATTGATGAAGCATCCGACGACAAACCGTGGTATTTTGATATCCTTAATTTTCTGAAGAACAAAGAGTATCCGGCTGGGGCATCCAGTCAAGATCAGAAGACTCTCAGGAGATTAGCGGGTAATTTCTATTTGAATCCGGACGGTGTCTTATACAGAAGAAACCACGACTTGGTGTTGTTGCGTTGTGTAGACGAGAAAGAGGCAAAGCTGCTCATGGAGGAAATACATGAGGGTACCTTTGGTACGCATGCTGGTGGGCATGCTATGACGAGAAAGCTGCTGCGAGTAGGTTACTTTTGGCTGACTATGGAAACTAATTGTTTCAAGTTTGCGAGGAAGTGCCACAAGTGCCAAATCTATGCCAATAAAATCCATGTGCCTCCGAGTCCTCTGAATGTGATGTCATCGCCATGGCCATTCTCGATGTGAGGAATCGATATGATTGGAAAGATCGAGCCGACAACTTCTAACGGGCATCAGTTCATCTTAGTAGCAATCGATTATTTCACCAAGTGGGTGGAAGCGGCGTCTTATGCAAATGTAACGAAGCAAGTGGTGGCCAGATTCATCAAGAGAGATATCATTTGCCGGTATGGGATCCCCCAGCGGATAATCACAGACAACGGCTCAAACCTGAACAACAAAATGATGAAGGAGCTCTGTCAGAATTTCAAGATCGAACATCACAACTCCTCCCCTTACCGACCCAAGATGAATGGCGCTGTCGAAGCAGCCAATAAGAATATCAAGAAAATTGTTCAGAAGATGGTGGTGACCTATAAGGATTGGCATGAGATGCTACATTTCGCTTTGCACGGTTATCGAACGACGGTACGCACATCAACCGGGGCAACCCCGTTCTCGTTGGTATACGGAATGGAAGCAGTATTACCATTGGAAGTTGAGATCCCTTCTCTGAGGGTATTGCGAGATGTTCAACTAGATGAGGCAGAATGGGTGAAAGACAGGTTGAACCAACTGAGTTTAATGGATGAGAAGAGGCTAGCTTCTCTAGCATACGGTCGTTTGTACCAGAGCCGAATGAAGAAAGCATACGATAAGAAGATACGTCCGCGAAGCTTTCAGACTGGCGACCTTGTGCTGAAAAGGATTCTCCCGCCGCAGGCAGATCACAGGGGCAAGTGGACCCCCAACTACGAAGGGCCATACGTTGTTAGGAAAGTCTTTTCAAGAGGAGCGTTATTGTTGTCCACCATGGACGGTGAAGACTTTACGTCGCCTGTGAATTCGGACGCAGTTAAAAAATACTTTGCTTGAATTTGACCCGCTGGACAAAAAAAAAAAAAAAGAGTCCAGGCAAAAATGGGGCATCCTGGCGAACCAAAAACAGAATGAAAGGTTCAGGCAAAAGTTAGGGATAAAATTGAAAAAATGTACACCCGCGAAGTTGAAAACCTACACTGGGCGGCTTCGGCAAAAAAGGTTATCCCGGCGAACTGAAAACCCGTAAAGGGCGGTTCACGCAAAAGTTAGGGATTTGAAAAGAAAATGACTGCGGTCCGAATTTGATACTGCATTTGAGCTTTGGTGCGGGAGAATATACCTGAGGGGTCGATTATCAGATACAATCTCTTCGGACGTGTGGATACCGGGAAAGCATTAGAGTCGGACGAGTCATAGGAGGATCAGTTCGTGGTGTTCGTCTGCATCCCATTGCCGACATGTGTACAAACTTAATTTGTCAATATATTTATGCTTCTTGTGCATACTTGTATATTTGCTTTGCGTAGCTTCCTCTTTTCAGGAGTTACATCCCGTGTACAAAAACTCCGCCCATTCAGGGGCCCAATCAATAAAATATGTTATTTAGTACTTGATGCTGGTTCTTTACTGTTTTGTGCATGATAAAGCGCCTAAGTTTACTGAAACTAGCATGTGTATAACATCACTGGCCCTTGCCAACAATTGCTAAAGCTTTGAATTAACTGAAAACGACGTCACTAACCTGAATCGATTTGGTTGCATAGGCTTGTCTTGTCTTGTTTGTGTTGTTGCAGGTTTCATAGCCGTACGAGGAAGACGATTAAAAGATTGCAGTAACGAAAGACTCGGCCCCCACGCAGGTCATGCAAGTTCTCCCTGAAGAAGGGTCGAATTCCCCAGCTAGTCGTAGCTTATCCAAAGGATATTCTCCAGCAAAGTCGGTTATCCTCAGCGGAGTTTGGCGATCCCAAAGTGAAGGCTGTATTCAGACAGTGTGGTGTCCCCCAGAAGGATTCCTCTATCTTAAGCAGAGTGGTTTAGCCGCAGAAGATTAATATTTGTGAGCTGTATTCAGACAGTTTACTTTTCCCCGCAAGGTCATTTACTCTCCCCTAGCGGAGTCATTTGATTTTCCCCAAGAGTCAGCTACTCTTCCCCAGCGGAGTTCTCTTTTCAACCAGTATTTTCATTCCTCCCAGTGGAACTCGAAGATTAAGACCCTCCCCGGCAGAGTTGGTTGTGTGTCCTGGCATTTATTTTGCCGGAATACCGGGTGATATCAGTTCACTTTCCGACAGAAGTATAATCATACCGAGCGCATCTGCTATTCTCCAGCAGAGTTATATTCCCAGCAGGGTGTTACTTCGATGAGGCGCTTGGTTCAAGTTCCCAATTTCTCAGCTGGGTCGACTTCACTCTTCCAGCATTTATTTTGCTGGAATAATTTTGTAGCATCTGGCTATCCCCAGCGGAGTAGGCATTGTCTTCGGCATTTATTTTGCTGGATCAGTTCCTGTACCTCAGCAGCTCGGGTCTGCATTTGCATTGGCATACAGTGTCATACTTGCATCCACCAAATGAAAAAAGCGTAGCATTTCCATGTCGAATGGAACATTGCATCATTGTCAAACGCATGCATTTTGAAACATAAACCAGGTTGGCTAACCTTTTGTTTCAAGTATTGTTTCTCTTGCAGGTAGAGAGAGCTCTTGCTCAAATGAAGTATCAAGCATTCGAGGTCTTGACGTGAGACATTCTATGAAGTGTCAGCTTTGGCGTTATTCCCCACAGAATTATCATGATGAAGTTCTTTTTGTTTCCGAACAGAGTTATTTGTGAGTTTCTCGTGTTTTCCCCGCCAGAGTGAGTAGGCAAAATTTCTCCTCACTCCCAGGCGGAGTTGTTTGTCATCAAAGGGTTTCCCGAACCAGAATCTCAGAGGCTGTCGCCGGTTATCAGAACAGGCGTCCGGTAGTCTGGTTTCCAAATATCCCCAGTAGAGTCCGCCTCAAAGTTGTTGTAACGTCAGTGATAAGAAGTTTGTGGACCCATGGAAAGATGAGTCCTGACGTGGACAATTTTCTTGACAGGTTTTCTTTGTGCTAGAAAAGTAGGGGTCCTAACGTGGACAAATTTATTTCCTCATGGTTGATAAAAGGTGTTAGTCCTAGCATGGACAGGTTCGATTTTTCAGAATTGTTGGAATGTGGAGTCCTGACGTGGACATTTCTTCCAGGTGACGATATGTGTTAGTCCTGACGTGGACTGATTCGAGTTCTCGGTATTGATTGAGGGTGAAGTCCTGACGTGGACGAAGTTGGTTACTCTTCGTGATTGGTGTCCTGACGTGGACAATTTATTTCCAGCAGATAGCTTTATTCGTGATGGTGAAATGTGCGTCCTGATGTGGACAATTTATTTCCAGCAGATAGCTTTATTCGTGATGGTGAAATGTGCGTCCTGACGTGGACAAGTTTATAGTTCTTTGTGATGACAAGATGCGAGAGTCCTGACGTGGACAAAATTTATCCTTCTTCGTGTTGTGGGCAAAGTATGAGTCCTGACGTGGACAAAGTCTCACTTCCCCAGCAAGTCGAGGACGCGCAAGTCCTGATGTGGACAGGTTCTATTACTTCAGCAGGTGGAGATGTGAGTCCTGACGTGGACAAGTTTTTATCCTCAGCAAGTCAAGAGGTGAGTCCTGACGTGGACAAATCAAGACGATACGGTTTCCTTACGTGAAAAAAAATGTTAGTCCTTACGTGGACGAATCAGAGGTGTTTCCTTACGTGGAAAGAGATGGCATTCCGGACGTGGAAAAATTGGAGTCCTCACGTGGACAGATCAAATAAAATTGTATCCCTTACGTGGAAAGATTGAGTCCTTACGTGGGCATATCAAGAAGGGAGTCCTTACGTGGACAAATCGGAAATATTGTGGTTTCCTTACGTGGAAAGAAAGATTGATTCCTTACGTGGAAGAGCGATGTATTCCTTACGTGGAAAGTTTAGTCCTGACGTGGACAGATTTAGAAGAGAAGTTGGTTTCTTTACGTGGAAAAGAAGATGTATTCCTTACGTGGAAAGTTTAGTCCTGACGTGGACAGATTTAGAAGAGAAGTTGGTTTCCTTACGTGGAAAAGAAGATGTATTCCTAACGTGGAAAGATTTTATTCCTGACGTGGAAGAATTTAGTCCTGACGTGGACAGATACAAGAAAGTTTATTACCTAATGTGGATAGGTGATTCCTAACGGGGAAAAATTTAGTCCTGACGTGGACAGATCCCGACGAAGTCTTAGTCCTAACGTGGACGGTGTTATTCCTTACGTGGACGGTGTTATTCCTTACGTGAGCGGTATTATTCCTAACATGGAAGAGTTTAGTCCTAATGTGGACGATTTATTTTTGATGAGAGGCAGATGAGCCATCCCCAGTAAAGCTGTCGAGATTTTCCTAACAGGGACAAGTTTAGATTGAGAGTGCTTTGTGTTGACGACACAGGCGTCCTAACGTGGACAAGCAAAGTTTTATTCTTGCAATGAGAGAAGCTTTTCAGGCTGATGAAAATAATCCCCAGGCAGTGGTGTAGTTCATGTCTGCAGTTGGCAAATTTCTGGGTTCATAGTATTCAACCGTCTCGTACCGCGAATGTATGAAGGCTCCGGGCTCTTCACCCAATCGGGTCCAAGTCGCTTGAATAGGGGCAGCTGTTGCACCCTAAAATTTGCTCGACCTTATTCACTTGGTTTATGTTTCAATATCATTAGCATTTGCATATAGAGTCATGTACATAGCCTAATCATCTGCATAGCATAAGCATAGCAAGTCATCCAATAGGGTACCAATCATTATTCTCATCTCTATGAGCCTATCAAGAGGTTATTATTCTAATTCAATCTCATTCAAGTCATCAGAAAGAATTTGAAAGCAGGGAGGTCAGTGGATCAAGCATTGAGCCTATCTCCTATCTGAGGGTATCTGAGGATCATCAAAGAAGTTGTGAGCTGTGAATTGGAAGCATGGAGAGTATCTAGACATTATGGAGGACTTAGAAAGTCATTTGGAGAAGGATACAAATCCTTGATGTGAGCACAAGAGCTGCAGTTGAAGACAGTCAACTAGGGTTTCATCTGGGTCAACCCTAGGTCAATTGATTGATTAAAAGGCATTGAGGTCTATTGGAGAGATGTGGGGTTCATCATTTGACATGTAAAGAAGGATATGTTATTATGCTAAGAAGAAATCAAGAGGAATCAAGGAGAAGAGGAGTTTCTAAATTAGGGTTTCTGTGTAAAATCCCCTAGTTTAGGTCAAATTTCCAAGCAAGATAAGTCAAAATGCAAGCTTCAAATGGATCCTTGGCCAACATGAAACTTGTATAGGATCTCAAGACCTTTAATTTGAGTGGTAGAAGACACTAAGGAGATTTATAGAACTCAAGTTATGGTCCTTACAAGTTACAGGTCATCTGAGGTATCTGAAATTTTGTCTGTGAGAATGACTTGACTTCCAAGCAATTTTTACCCCTCAAGGAGATTTCAAATGAATTTCTGGCCCAACATAAGAGTTGTTCCTCATTGTATTAGCTTTCTATAATGGTATAGTATGCCTTCATATGATTTGTGGAACTCTACTTATGGTCTTGGCAAGCAAAGGGTATTTTGGTCATCTGAGAATTACAGGTCATTTCAAGCCTATGCCCAAAACTCATACAAGGAAGCTTCAAATGAAAAACTTCACAACATCAAACTTGTTCCAAATGACATTTTGAGTCTAGAAAAGTGACCATGAAAGATTGGAAAGATTCATAGCACAAGGTTTCAAAATTGGTGGATTTAATGAATAAAAATGACCTAAAAAATGAGATTTTCCATACTTTGGCCAAATGAGGTGAAATTATAGGTCATTTTGATTGGAAAAATCATTTTGAAAACATTGGCTAAAGTGTAATTTTGAGCTTGGTTCAAATTTTGAGAGTTATTCAAGGTTACTTACACATGAAGTTACATAATCCAAAATGTAAGGAAATAGTGCATGGGAAGTTTCTCCAAAGTTCTAGGAGGTTCTAATGTCATCTATATATTGAATTGAGAGAGTTCATTCAAGGGTTGGTGAATCACTTTGTCCAAAACACAAGTTTCATACCTTTCTTTCATTTTTGCAAAATCAACTCAAACTCTCTCAAACTCTCATCAATTTCCACATTTTCTGATTTGATCATCATCACCATCATCCATAGATCACAATTCACATCAAGATTTGGTAGAATTGAGGAGGATTCGTGCTGTTCAAGTTGATCATCCAAGAAGAAAGAATTTTGGAATTGTGAGATTCAGAGCATTGGAGCAAGATTTGTTGCATACAGAACTCAAGAACAAGATCCCTGATCGATTTCCGATCATTACAAGCATCTGATCAGAGCATTCCATAGCTGTTTTCTTCACTTTACGCCAGGTATGTTTATCCTTCGAATTGCATGTTTTAGTTAGAATTATAGGTAGTTATTAGCATAGAAAGGTTAGGATAGGTTAGATGACTAAGTTTGGTGAGTTTGGAGAGTTTTCATGGAGTTTGATCATGGTGTACCAAAACTGTTTGGATGGATAACTCTTGGAATATTGCACGAGAATCTTAGGTTAATAGCTTGTTATGATCAGCATAAGGTATAGACAAGGTTAGGATAGAATTGAGCAAGCTTTGGAGAGGTTGATGACAGGTATTAATGGTGGAGTCAGACTGTTATTCCTATCGGGTTGGTTTATTGAGTGAGTTTTAGGAAGAGTTATTGGCATGGCTGTGTAGAGGGAATGTTCTAGAGCATTTTTGCTTTTGGAATTGTTTGATTTCATGGGGAGACAAGGGAGAACAGGGAGCTCGAAGGTGCATGCATGGTGAAGGGAGTTTCAGAAACCCTAGGGTTTCTAAGGTTGAAGACAACCTTCTGGCCGTTCGATCTAGACTTTGACTTTGACTGGGGACTGAAACCAATGGCCACGATTGAAGGACGAAAACGGAGGGAATTTTAAACACCAAAACGCCCCGTTTCATTTAATTTTCTTGAATGGGCTCAGATAGTTGTTGCTAGCACACCCTCCCAATTAGGCCCAAACTCAAATGAACTGAAAACTTACTTTCTGCACCGTTTTTACCTTTTTTGTTTTATGTGAGTTTTCTGAACGTGCTGGGCCTAGCGCCAATTGCTAATAACACCCCACTGCCTGGCCCAGTTTATCCTTTAACTGATTTTTCTTACTCGCTGCACACCATTTCCATTTAATTCACATATTATTTTCATTCATTTTTATTAATTCTTTCAAAATTCATAACAAATAGGAAAATGCATGTTTTTCATTGGTTCTTTTTACATTCTTTTCATAATTTTTGTCAAGAAAATCATCATACAAAAAAATTAATATTTCATTTCATTTTTATATTTTTGGCATTTTTTTCTTTTAAATAGGTATAAATAATAGTTTTGTTTAGTACATGATTTTGTTAATTTTAGTTTGAATAGATGCTTTACCATTTTTAATCCATTCTTTTTAGGTTGATTAGATTAGACATTTATCTTGTATATACAATTTAGTTCATATTTTTAGGACTTAATTTTAGGTGATTTGATTAGGTGTGAATAACATGAACAAAAATAGGGTTTAGGTGACAACATAGGTGAATAAGTTCATTTCCCTTAGGAGTTAGAAATTGAATCTTTGGGGTATGGGACTATAGGGATTAGGGGTAGTTATTAGATCCCTTAGAAAATATTAGGATTCCCCTACTGCTATTAATACTGTCTGTATTTGTTTGACTGGTGTGGTGTGCCCTCTCTGGGGATTATGATTTGTCTGTGTGGGTATTGGGATTGCTTGGGGATTGGGAGAGCTGAAGACTTGTGATGATGAAGCCATTGGAGATCAAGAGTTTGAAGACCAACTTCCAGAGTTGAGGAGGAGATTTTTGCTAGCAGCTGTTGAGGAGACTAGGGTTTAGGAGCTAGGCAGAGCTCTAGATTAGAAAGCTTGTTTCCCAAACATGGAATGCCTTGTCTGCATCCATCCTTTCTCTATGATTCAAAGTCTCTTTCAAATACCCACCTCCTTCCTTTGGAAGGATCAGTGAATGTATTTGAAAGATAGAACTTTTGAGAGAAAATTGTCTATATAATGTTAACAGTTAATGAACCACCCTTGGTAGGTAATTGACTGTCTAACATTCATTCACTTCATCTGGTTGACTGATATTCCTCCTGGAGTTTGAGACTTGAAGAAAAGCCATTGCAGATGGAAGACTGATAACCAAGACCTTACTTGAAGGCTGTGGAGATGGAGATTGATGCTTGCTGAAGCTTGTAGCTGATTGGTGATGACCTGAAGACAGGTGTTGATGCAGAGCTGTTGTGGCTGTTTATTTTTTGCTGTTCATTTCTGATGTATTGATTGGTTTTCTGGACTGTATTGTTTTCTGTTTAACCTGTTGGGTTGAAAGTGAATTCTGTTCACTTTTGCCTATTGCTTTCTAGGTTCGAGGATGAGTGGGACTCCCTTGCCTCGCTTGTATTGTTGCATCCATGCATTTTACTGCTTTACCGTATATATTTGCTATTGTTTCTGTTTCCGTCTATTCCCTTAGGATCTCTGTTTCTCTCTGTGCAAGAGAGGAGCATGATAGACACTAGGTCTTAACCCATGCATGATAACATTAGGTTAGTTTGATTCCCTTTGCAACCATAGGTTAGAGTTCTGTCTCTTCTTTCTCAAAACTAACAGAAAAACACAATAAAATTTCAAACACAATAAAAGACACTTCTTTCGTAAAAGAATGTGAACTCATCAAAACGTCATTTTTGTCCGCTTGGACCAGTAATCAGAAAAAAACCTTTTTCAGAAGGAATAAAAACAATCAAGACAGACTTGTGTCGTACGTGGCCCGAACTACGTTTTCTCTGATCTTTCATGTTGTATGAAAGTACGTAGGCATAGGATGCGATATCCTAGCGAGCAACCTTCCCCTCCTTTCCCGTAGGTAGGCGAACTACGTTGACTCTGATTTCTCGTTCCAGACGGGAATACGTAGGCATAAAGTGCGATACTTTGCCGAGTCATTTTCTTTTCTTTTAACCCTTAACCCTTAGTTTAGATAGAATAACAATCCATACCCGAAAACAAGCATGGATCCCGTCGAGTACGACGGACGTGAGGGGTGCTAATACCTTCCCCTTGCGTAACCGACTCCCGAATCCAGGTTTTGGTTGCGACGACCATACCTTTCCCGTGTTGTGCGAGGTTTACTCTGAGCGTTTCCTTTCCCTCTCGTGGGATCAATAACGCACGGTGGCGACTCTTCTGTTCAGCCGGCGCCGATTTTCGCAGTAGCGACAGCTACATCTGAACGCGTGGATGATTATATACTCGACAAGTGGCACTTTCTGGACTGAAGAATGGCTGAAACGGACCAATGGATCTGGGCCTCCAAAAACTGAACTGGCCCACGAAAATGATATCAATAAACCCAAACAAAAATCTGAATTAAAAATGATTAAATCCAATTAAAAACTAATCAAAGATTTAAACCTAATTAACTAATTAAAATCTGACTAATTAATTCTAAAACCACAATTAGATCTAAATGACAATTAAACTAATCTAATCCTAATTAAATCTAACAAACTCTAATTAAAAGATTAAAATCCTAATTAATCTCTATTAAACCTAAAAACTATTAACTAAAAAATAAAAACTCTAATCATCTCTATTTAATGAAAACTCTATTAAATTTCTATAGAAAAAAAACTATATTAACTATAAAACTAATATCTATTAATATCTCTAAAAAAAACTATTAACCTATATTAAAACTAATAAAAGAAATTAATATCTAACAAAAGATTAAATCTATATTAAAATAAACTCTATTTATTCTATTATCCAAAAACTATTATATTCTAAAAGAAAATCATTCTAAAATCTATATAAAACAATTAAAACCTATCAAAAACTCTATAAAATTCTAAAAAATGATTTAAAGCTATTAAAAATATTAAAAAATCTATTTAAATTCTAAAAAATCTATAAAGCCTATTTAAAATCTACAAAAGGCTATTAAATCCTAAAAAAAGGCACATAACCAATATAAAAGAGAGTGCGAGACCAAATCGAAGCAAAACAGTAACCAGATACCAAGAATCTCAAAAATCAGTGCATAAACTGAAAACACCCAGGAAGCGCGCGACTTCTCAAAATAAACTCCGATTATCTAAACCGGTCTGAAACACCTGAAAAGCGACAGCAAGGCTGTAATCCCGATAAAATCACCATGATTGAGGAAATGCGCTATATACAGTATGCAAATGCGAATGCGAAAATGCGTCGAAGCATAAACCGAAAGTGGCACCGGTTGGTCAAATTTTAGGGTGCAACAGCTGCCCCTATTCAAGCGGCTTGGACATGAAGGATTGAAGAGCGCGCAACCTTCAAACATTCAGAGGTACGAGACGGTTGAATACCAATAAACCCGAAACTTTGCCAACCGTGAGATGATAAATTGCGAAATTGCTTGGGGATACATAATCCAGAACCGAACCCCAGTCATCACGGCAATAAACTGATCAATCATCTGGTAAAGAACTCCTGATTTTAACACCCGTCACCCGCGTGATACCACAAATAACAAACCTGAGGGTTGCAACAAAACACCTGATCCTCTCACATCGTCTACTGATAAACAGGAAGAGAAATATACTCACATCGTCTAAGGATAGATGGAACGACACCCAAATCCATACTCACATCGTCTAAGGATATACGGAAAGACACCCAAAATCCATACTCACATCGTCTAAGGATAGACGGAAAGACACCCATGCCGAAGGAAAAATCAATACTCACATCGTCTAAGGATAGACGGAAAGACACCCAAAATCCATATTCACGTCGTCTAAGGATAGACGGAAAGACACCCAAAATCCATGGAAAATTCAATACTCACATCGTCTAAGGATAGACGGAAAGACACCCGTAATCCATACTCACATCGTCTAAGGATAGACGGGAAGACACCCAAATTGATACTCACATCGTCTAAGGATAGACGGAAAGACACCCTGATCCACGGAAAAATTCAATACTCACATCGTCTAAGGATAGACGGGAAGACACCCATACGCAATTCAACACTATCCCTCAAATTTCAGAATCCTTTCGTCTACGGGAACTGATGGAAAGAACAATATCCTTAAAGGGGCCACATCATCAGTAAGGACCGACGGGAAGAAAACCACCTTCACAGAGCCATGTCGTCAATAAGAATCGACAATCAGGAAAACCGAACATCCTTCAAAGAGCCTCGACGTCAATAAGGATTGACGGTCAGAAAATCCCTCTTGAAATGTCATCTCATCCAATAAACAGAAAGAAAACCACTATCCGAAAGATCGCTTTGAAACTCCTTAACATCTAAAGATAGACAGAGAAAACTCGCTGGGGGAACACACCATCCGTATGATCTGACAATAAGAAACCCGCTGAAAAATCACCTAAAACTTCACATCGTCTACTGATAGACGGAAAGAAAACCACTTGCTAGAGAAACCCCATCTTGAAGCCCCACCGGAACATCACCTGAAACTTCACATCGTCTAACGATAGACGGGAAGAACACCACTTGCTAGAGAAACCCCATCTCGAAACCCCACTGGAAAATCACCTGAAACTTCACATCGTCTACTGATAGACGGGAAGAACGCCACTTGCGAACTCAAGACGTCTACTGATAGACGGAGAAATCCACTTATTGGAGGAACACATTGTCAATATGAATTGATGGGAAGAAAAGCCTGTCGATACCAGATGACTGATTGATCAAAGCATAACTGTCGTATGATCTGAAATACGAATAAACTGCTAAATTGTCTGAACACTGCTGCTGGATGAATGCCCCTGAACTGATCACAGAGTACTTCACGTGCCATACGAGGCTGATAGAAAACCTGGCTTATGCTTCGTATGCATATGCGTATGTTTGAATCTTTCAATGACATAATGCTCCATTTAGGATGGAAATGCTACGCATTTTGAAAATGAAATGCAAGTATGATGCAAATATGATGATGTATGCAATATGCTAATGCAGGCCCGAGTTGCTGGAGAAAGTCGGGTACAGAAAACCACTTCAGCAAAATAAATGCTGAAGACGAAGCCAACTCCGCTGGGGATGAACCGGATATCACAGAATTATTCCAGCAAAATAAATGTTGGAAGAGTAAAATCAACTCCGCTGGGGAAATTGGGAACTTAACCAAGCACCTCGTTGAAGTAACACCCTGCTGGGGAATATAACTCTGCTGGGGAATAGCAGATGTGCCAAGTATGATTGGACTTCTCTGGGGATAGCTTACCCGTGCCAATGAAAAACTGGACTTTGCTGGAGAAAATAGACGGAGTCTTCCTGCGTACTGATGAAGATCGGATTTGGAAACTGATGCGCCAACACGGATGGGCCTCACAGTGATCGCCAACATGGATTTGGGCTTTTAGGCTATCTGTGATGGGTCAGGTACAACTGACGCTGGAAAACATTCTGTCTGAACACACAGTTTTCTGGTGGAAGAGTCAAGAGATAGTAACACGACTTCCCGACATTCGTCTCGCATTCGAAAATTGGCCGAATCTGCTCGAATAGCTCTGAATAACCCTGATGATACGGAGAAGAACCATCCCTTCGCTTCTGATATGCCCCAGCCTGCGGGACCTCTGTGGTGATGCTCCTCAAAAGGAAATCTGCAAATCTGTACCCTGATGGTCCGATATGAACTGCCCCAGCATTCTGAACTTCGGAGAGATACTTCCCATCAAACGCTTCTCGAATAAAGAATAACTTCTGCGCTCTTAAGATGGCCTGCCCCTGACTGCAATGACCTTGCCCCTGATTAGAGTAGCGCTCCTGACTACGAGATATTTACCGAATCTCAACCTGATTGCCCCAGGATAACTGACTTCAAAAGGCTGACCTGACTGGGGATCACTGGACGTAGCTTGCCCTGGCTTGCGGATCATTCAGGCGTTCTGCATTCTATCCTGACCACCTTCCATTGTAGAAAACTTTCCTGCTGTCAAGCGCTTACTCGCAAGTAAAACAAGTTGTTATGCATGAAAGATATACTAATGCAACGCATATGACAGCTTTGACATCCAATCTGTTCACTGGGAAAAGGAAAAAACAGTTTATGGCATATAATGCACAAAACATTTATCAAGAATATCAACATCAGTACCAACATGGTAAGAGGAACCCTTTCAGGAGTCAGTTTCAACGCGACCTTTACCGAAGTATGCTTTCGAAACAAACCTGCTTCAATTAGGACTTTTGAAGGTTATAACGTGGTCAGGTTCACGGTTTTGAAGGAAAGGATAAAGGCTCAAAGTTTATTTTAACCCACCCATTCTCCTTGATGTTCTCCCATCCTACGTTCAGCTAATTCGACCTTAGCGCTCACCTCTCAGAGGCTGAAAAATAGGAGTGATAGTTCGAGAAACCATGAGTTTTGGAGTGACAGTTACTCACTCTTCATCTTTGACACTTGAGGTCACACGACTCGTATTTGTCCGAGGATTTTTCTTTTGTCATCCTTTCACCTTTTTCTTATCCCTAACTTTTGCCTGGACTGACTCTTTTTGAGTTTCCTTTGATTTTTTAAGTCCAGCGGGATGCCCTCATTTTTGCCTAAGTCATTTGTTTTGAAGTTTTGACTTAGCGGGCTTCTGATTCTTTTTTCGCTTTCTCTTTTTTCGAACAAGTCGTGTGACACTGGTTGTCTGACTCCTTGGAGAATAATGTGACTGTCTCACTTTTGATTTAACCATTGCGGTTTTTTAGGCACGACCTCTAAAGGTGTGATTGATCCTCGAACGAATGCTCCTTTTGCAACTTGAACGCTCGGCCAAATTAGCTAACACCTACCCTGCCCCAGGTTAAAGATGGAGGGTTTTTCGTTTTCAGAAAGAACTCCTACTACCAGGCTCAAAGGGGTTGACAAGGGATTATCTTCCTTATATCACCGGTGTTTAGGTATTTGAAACAATGCTTGTACATCATCAGCAGGTTTTATCTCAAAAGCATACAATATCGGAAGTTGCATGTCGTTCTTTTTCGTCATCCCCCTCAGATCCTTCTTAACCAAGCATCGGACATTTGTAAAAACAATTAGTGAACACGAATGGATTCAATCAAAACATGCATATTTATTCCATTATCATCAATTGAATGAAAACAACAAGCTTTACGAACAAGATTGCAATTTAAACAGGAAAGAAACTACAAACGTAAAGAAATGACAAGATAAAACAAAGAAAAATGCCAGCTTCTGAGAACCGGGCTTTCACATCTGTCCCGCTGCTGAACCAGCCATCTTCACAGTCAGTTATTAGAGGCAACCCGATGCTGTCCTGATCTGCTTTCAGCGACCCTACCAAATTATAGAGCCCCTCCCCCTCATTCAGATGATTTTGGGCCCTTCCTGCCCGAAGTTGATAGCTGCACTATTAAGTAGGTCCTGCACCTTGTGCTTGAAGGCCAGACAATCTTCAATGTTGTGCCCCGGTGCTCCTGAATGGAAATCACAGTGCTCCTTTATATCATACCCTGCTGGAGGCGTACCTGTCAGCGGGGCTAACTTCCTCTTCTCAACCAACTGTAATCGTAGCAACACCTGAAGAAGTTCGGCATATGGCATCGGAGGCACACTAAATACCCTCACCGGCCTCTGATTTTGAGCTCTTCGCTGATTGGGATGCTGTTGCCTTTGCCACTGTTGAGATCGTTGTTGTCGTCGCTGGTACCGGGTTGATTGTTGAACAACTTTCGTAGCAAATACAACATCGGTTTCTTGACTTTCACCGTACTGATTAAGGCACTCCTTATGCTTAGCCATTTTCTTTCTCAGATCTGCCCCAGGAATAGGCAATAGTTGTGGGCATGGAGATTCTGACACCCTGGAGTCCAGGATACGTTTCTGACCTACTGCAGCTTCAGAAACATCCATCGTCTTAGCATCAACTGAGACAGGAGCAATACGTACAGCTGCACCGCTTGGCGTGAATTCAATATCTTTTGAGTCAATCAGGTCTTGAACATTGTGCTTAAAAGCATGACAACTCTAGATGTCGTGTCCGAGTGCCCCAGAATGAAATTCACATTGCTTACTGGCGTCGTACCCATAAGGAAGCGCTCCTGTGGGTGGGTCCAACGTTCTCTTTTCAACCATTTTCAACCTCAATAAAGTTTGAAAGAGCTCAGCATACGTTGAAGGTGGCGCCTCAAATGCCCTCTTTGGCCTCCCCTCCTGAATCCTCTGTTGATCCGGATACACCCTTTGTTGTACTTGCTCAGGTTCCACAGGCCCAGGTGGCACGAGCTTCTTCACTGCGGCTTCAAATAGCTGATCATCCTCTTTCCTAAGCACATTCTTGACGACTTCCATGATCAAGCTCATTTGGGTCTTCAACTGACTATTTTCCTCTTTGAGGATCCTCTGCTCCAGACGCATCTCTTGCATGTTTCTCATCATCTTCCCCAGCTGGCTTCTGACTTCAATCAATTCAACCTGATTCTGTTCCATATCTCTGAAGGAACTCCTACAACAAACTGAACGATGAGGAAATAAGACCCACGGTTCTGATGTACCTGCTAAATGATAATGCAATGCGGAAAGCAAACACATATTCGTGACAAGACAAAGAGAAACTCAAGCTATAAGCACCCAGACGAACACCTCCCGCACATGTACAACCAACAAAAGCAACACTTAAGCACAAATGAGTTCGAATACAATGACCCCAGCCAACAATCCTGGTGATGGTCAGCAACAATAAATGCACAGAAGCTAAACGGGTTAGGCAGAGAAAACAGATGCGACACCCGGCACAGAAACCTCTAGAAACTTCTCCCATATCCAACTGAACTCTCTGTTTGACCTTCTTCAGAACACACACTTCCCGTGGAGTCTTCCATGACATTAACTGACGAACCCACACAACTGGATGACGGAGAATCGTTAATCTGAACCAAACCCTGGGGCGCGATGAAAATCCGGTTAGAGTCTAACAGATCCTGAACCTGGCTTCTAAGCACCTTACAATCGTTTGTTGAATGCCCCTGTGCCCCAACATGGTACTCACAGCGGGCGCTGGCATCAAAACCTGGAGGATATGGTGGAATCATTGGATTAGTCTCCTTTGGCACTATCAATCCACTTCTGACCAGATCTGGCAACAACTGACTGTACGACACCGGTAGCTGAGTAAACTGCCTTTCAGGTTTCCTTGGTCTTCGTTGGGCGTGCTGACGCGATCGACGACAGGATGACCGTTGACTCGAAATGTCTGAAAACCGATCCTGAGATGCTAGAGATTCTGAGACGACGTCATTTCCTTCCTCCCACTCTTCTTGAGAACTGACAACTGACACATTCTTATCAACTGGGATATAAGGAGCATCTCGAAGCTTCCCACTCTTGAGTCCTCTCTCAACAAGCTCCCCCATTCTCATCAGGCCCACAAAGCTTGTACAACCGAACAATTTGTCATAATAATGGCCTTTCAGATTACCCAAGAAGAGGTCAACCATTTCTCTTTCCTGAAGCGGTGGTTGAACACTAGCAGCCAATTCTTTCCATCTTTGCACATACCCTCTGAATGATTCATTCTCCGCCCGAGATAATTCTTGCAGATGTACGAGACTAGGAGCCATATCCAGGTTGTAATCGTACTGCTTCAGGAAAGCTCTGGCTAAATCCACCCATGATCGAATCTGATTACTCTCTAACTGCACATACCACCTCAAAGATGCCCCAGTCAGACTATACTGAAAGCAATGGATCATCAATTTGTCATCTCGCACAAACGAAGTCATTCTTCGACAGAACATCATCAAATGTTGCTTCGGACAGCTATTTCCCGTGTACTTCTCAAATTTCGGCACTTTGAACTTATAAGGCAACACCAGGTCAGGAACCAAGCACATGTCTGCGACGTTCAGGTTGACAGCATCTTCGACCTTCAAAGCTTTAACTCTTTCTTCCAATACTTGGAGCCTTCTATCGCCTTCAAGAGCTCTTGAGTTTACAGTCCTGGCTACCGGGATATCTCTGCGTGGATTCCTCTCAGGGAAAACAGCACCTTGATTGTTAACATGAGGAGGACGTTCATTTCGGGCAACAAACTGCTCATGTCAATCTCGGTTCTCAACAGTAGGTTGTACAACTTGGCCTGCAGTAACGTTGTTCGCCTGCGGGAAGTCTTCCATAGAATCATACCGAGGGTGGGACGTCATAGTAAACCCTGTCAAGGTGTTAGGAGACTGGAAATTGCCTTTAGACATAGCTAACAATTACCTTTAACTAACTACACTGCTTGATTCTCAAATCTGCTCAAGTCTGCTCCAACCCCCTGGTCGTCTTCTGACAATCAACAGTTGCTCAATCCAAACTCCGGGTACTCACCTTCAGGAAACAAAGGCTGGATCAGAACTCTGGCTAGCTGGATAAATGCTGTGCAATATGATGCAAAGATGCTTATGCAAATGCAATGCAATGCAATGCAACAAACACGGGACCACAGCCCCCCACAACATGCGCTAAATGCTGCTGCACAGCCGACGGAGTACGTTCTCTCTAAAAGAGAACACCAAGATAGCTGGTAGGCTGGAAGTCAAGGTTTCGCAAAAAGAAACCCCCCCCCCCCACTCACGGGTATGGACCTAATCTGCGGCGTCCTATGCGGTCATTAGCTGACTTCCAATTGATCGGTCCCCAGAGTCGACAATCCTCACGTCTGGACTCCCCTCAGGTTCTCAGGACCGGAAAGAAGCACCTCGGAGAGAACCTCGTCTGAGCGCGGATTTCGTGGGGAACTTGTGTCTGCTCAGCAGACAGGTTCGTCCACTAATCTCCACAACTACGTCTAAATGCATACTCAAGCAGCCCAGGTTCGGCTATCACTCAAAGTATCACCCTCCCCAGCACTACCGCAACAGATAATAGCAGCGAAAAATAAACACCCAAAAGACGAGCAAACAAGCGCTAGGATTGACTCTCTTGGGGGACGTTGGATCCCACATGCATAAGGAACTATCGCAGTCCTTAGCAGCCAGGGGACGTTGGATCCCCAGCAGAGTCGCCAGCTGCTGGGGATGACCCCAAACAACTAGGAAAAAAACCTAAGGCGAGACTCGTATAGGGAACTATCACAGTCCCCAGCAGAGTCTCCAGCTGTCGCTACTGCGAAAATCGGCGCCGACTGACAGAAGAGTCGCCACCGTGCGTTATTTATCCCAACGGAGGGAAAGGAAACGCTCGAAGTAAACCTCGCAAAAAGAGGGAAAAGGTATGGTCATCGCAACCAAAACCTGGATTCGGGAGTCGGTTACGCAAGGGGAAGGTATTAGCACCCCTCACGTCCGTCGTACTCGACGGGATCCACGCTTGCTTGGTTTGTCTACAGGATGCAAAACAATCTATCTACGGCTGCTAAATCTAAACGGAAGGGAATTGACTCGATAGAGCGTCGCACTCTATGCCTACGTATTCTCAAGAGAGAAAGTCAGAGTCAACGTAGTTCGGGACTACGGGGAAATTGGCTCGCCAAGACCTCGCGTCTTGTGCCTACGTACTTTCATACTGCATGGAAGATCAGAGCTTACGTAGTTCAGGCTAACTACGGCTAAACAGGGTGTTCTCACACAGCAGTGAGAAATTAAACTGGTTTTAAAGGTTCGGGAACCTATGGGAAAAACTATGGTCTGGTCTCAAAGGCCCTCGGGCAAGAGAAAAGGGTAACATCAGTCGTCAGCGGGAAAGTCTCGATCGCACAGCAGCGAGAGAACAAAAGGTTAGTGGTTAGTGTGCTCGCTAGGATATCGCATCCTATGCCTACATATTCTCGTCTGGTACGAGAAATCAGAGCAGCTGTAGTTCGGCTACTTCAGGACCACAACTCAAATCTCATTTTATTGATATCCTGAAAATTGGTTACAATGATTGAGAACTGAAAAATAACTCCTAAAAATTACTATCCTATGAATCTATCATGAAAAATCAAATGGAAAAGAGTCCCCTAACAAGTGGACTTCAAAAAAACTATCTCTAAAAGTGAAAAAAAGTCCCCTAACAAATGGACTTCTAAAACTATCCCTAAAATAAACTCCATGAAGAAAATACACTCTAAAAAATATTAAATCCACACTAATATTTTTTCCTCTTTTTCATACTTCTATTTTCTTTTTCTTTCTCAATATTCTTTTCTCTTTTCTTTTTCAAAATATTTTTCATATATTTTTTTCTATATTTCTTCACTATTTTTTCAATATTCTTTTCTTTTTCCAATAATATTCTTTTTATTGTATTTTTTTCCAATATTAAAACCTAAACAAATGAATATAAAGGAAAAAAGAAAAAAAGAAATACAAAGGGGAGGGGGTACACATGAATACAGGGGATGTGTTAAGTAATAAAAAAACAAAAAAAACAGAAGCAGCATAGGCCCAGCCCAAAATCTTAACAAACACCCATACGCAGGGGGGGGTGATATTGAAGCGGGGTATGCAGTCAGCAACAGGGCCCAGCCCAACTAACAACAAAAAAACGGAGGTAAGTGGCCAAAAACGGGGGGTGTTTGGACGGACGAAAATCATGGGCCCAACCCAATCCTTCACGGACCATCTCCCTTCTCCCTTCTCAGAAAACCCTAATTTTCCTTGTGTCACTGTTCATCACGCCGTCTCTTGCTTCTCTCCCTCAGATTCTTTCTCATCTCTCTCTCAAACTTTACACAAAAAACTTTCCCTCTCTGTTCAGTCTTGCTCCCCAATGTTCATTGATTCCCAAACTCCACTTTCGCAACCAGACTCATAACAATTTTTCTGAATTTCTTGATGGAGGACCACGATGAAGACGGAGATGCATGTCTCGCTTGCATCAAATGAAGAATGTAACACAAAACCTGGAGATCTGAGTGCGTTCTTGATTAGCGATGGAGATATGGAGAAGATTTACGCAAACATCGATTGGAATCCATTGACGGAAGTTCTTGCTCAGAGGATTCGTTCTCGAGGATGAACAAAATTGCAATCCGTGGAGGTTTCTGGAATTTCGCTTTGAAGTCGATGTTCTTGCTGATGAACGCTATTGATCTTGGAAGGTTCTGGAGGTTGCGAAGATCGCGATGACGATTGTTGATGAACAATCTGGAGATCCGTTGAAGATTGACGAACATGCGCGATGCTCTGATGAAGATCCTGCAATTCGTTGATGAACGCACGGAGATCTGGAAAAATCTATCCTGGATGAAGTTTGTTGAAGGTTAAGAATCTGAAAAAATCTGGAGATTCGCTTGAATGTCATGAACGATTGTTCTGGAAAGCTGAAGAACTCTGATGGAGGGTGAAGTTGATGAAGATCGCTTGAAGATTTTGGATTTTCTGGAGATTTTTGGGGATCTGTTGGATGAACACGCAAGAACGTTGATGAACCTGAAGATTTCTTGAAGGTGTTGATGGCGACGAACGGAGTCGTGACGATCTTGAAGGACCTGTTGGTTTGCGATGAAGGCGTTCTTCGTGTTTCTGGAAATTTTCTGGTGAATCTGATGATGTTAACCGGAGGAGAAAGATGAAGATCAATGAATGTTGGATGAATTTGGACCGGAGAAGATGAATTTCTGGGATTTTAGGGTTTTCCGGCGGGTTGTTAGGGGTGCTAATACCTTCCCCTTGCGTAACCGACTCCCGAATCTAGGTTTTGGTTGCGACGACCATACCTTTCCCGTGTTGTGCGAGGTTTACTCTGAGCGTTTCCTTTCCCTCCCGTGGGATCAATAACGCACGGTGGCGACTCTTCTGTTCAGCCGACGCCGATTTTCGCAGTAGCGACAGCTACATCTGAACGCGTGGATGATTATATACTCGACAAGTGGCACTTTCTGGACTGAAGAATGGCTGAAACGGACCAATGGATCTGGGCCTCCAAAAACTGAACTGGCCCACGAAAATGATATCAATAAACCCAAAAAAAAATCTGAATTAAAAATGATTAAATCCAATTAAAAACTAATCAAAGATTTAAACCTAATTAACTAATTAAAATCTGACTAATTAATTCTAAAACCACAATTAGATCTAAATGACAATTAAACTAATCTAATCCTAATTAAATCTAACAAACTCTAATTAAAAGATTAAAATCCTAATTAATCTCTATTAAACCTAAAAACTATTAACTAAAAAATAAAAACTCTAATCATCTCTATTTAATGAAAACTCTATTAAATTTCTATAGAAAAAAAACTATATTAACTATAAAACTAATATCTATTAATATCTCTAAAAAAACTATTAACCTATATTAAAACTAATAAAAGAAATTAATATCTAACAAAAGATTAAATCTATATTAAAAATAAACTCTATTTATTCTATTATCCAAAAACTATTATATTCTAAAAGAAAATCATTCTAAAATCTATTTAAAACAATTAAAACCTATCAAAAACTCTATAAAATTCTAAAAAATGATTTAAAGCTATTAAAAATATTAAAAAATCTATTTAAATTCTAAAAAATCTATAAAGCCTATTTAAAATCTACAAAAGGCTATTAAATCCTAAAAAAAGGCACATAACCAATATAAAAGAGAGCGCGAGACCAAATCGAAGCAAAACAGTAACCAGATACCAAGAATCTCAAAAATCACTGCAGAAACTGAAAACACCCAGGAAGCGCGCGACTTCTCAAAATAAACTCCGATTATCTAAACCGGTCTGAAACACCTGAAAAGCGACAGCAGGGCTGTAATCCCGATAAAATCACCATGATTGAGGAAATGCGCTATATGCAGTATGCAATTGCGAATGCGAAAATGCGTCGAAGCATAAACCGAAAGTGGCACCGGTTGGTCAAATTTTAGGGTGCAACACTAGGCTCAAAGGGGTTGACAAGGGATTATCTTCCTTATATCTCCGGTGTTTGTGGATTTGAAACAATGCCTGTACATCATCAACATGTTTTCATCCAAAAGCATACAATCGGAAGCTTACGCGTCTTTCAATTTCGTCATCCTCCCCGGATTCCACTTAAACAAGCATTTGAAATAAATGAAAGCAATAGAGTGAACACGAATGGATTATTTCAAAACATGCATATTTATTTCATTATCAATATCAATTGAAAAATAACAAGTTTTACAAACGAAATTTGCATTCTAACAGGAAAGAAATTACAAATACAAAGAAATGACATGATAAAAACAACAGATTGTCAGCTTCCGAGAACCGAGCTTCTTTATCTGAACCACTGGCTAGGGAGATGCAACCTTTGAAGTCTTTAGACTCAATCAGACGAGAGGTCGACATGCACAACCAAATTTCCTTCGGGGAAGGAAATGTACTATTTGTCTATCAATTGTTGAACCTTGGCCTGAAAGGATTTGCAATCCTCAGTTGCGTGTCCTATGGATCCTGCATAATATTCACATTGAGCACTGGGATCATACCCGAGAGGGTATGGTTCTGGCAACGGTTTGAGAGCCTTGGGCTCCACCAACAAATTCTGAATCAGGAATGGCAGAAGCTCACTGTGTGGCATAGGCGCTGGATGAAGAGGAGCATTCCTTCTTTCCAAATTGTTGCGCGACCTATTCTGATCCTGGCGCTGATGATTATTTTGCTGCCGAGGAGCACGAGATTGTTGGCGACGGGCTGACTGTTGAACTGGAGCTGATACGAAATTAGCCTCTTTTTCCTTCCCGACATAAGGCTTCTTGGCATCTTTCAAGGAATCAAGAGCGACTTGAATCTTTCCTATTTTGATACCGCTCTCAACTCTTTCTCCTGCACTTACTAGATCTGAGAAACCTGCAGACATGCAACCGATCAGCTTCTCATAATACAATCCGGGAAGTGTAGCCATGAACATGTCAATCATCTCTCTCTCCTCCAGGGGAAGTTGCACTCTCACCGCTAAGTCTCGCCACCTCTGGGCGTACTCCTTGAAGCTCTCATTGTTCTTCTGTGACAAGCTCTGCAATTGTATCCTTTTTGGTTCCAAATCACTATTATACTGATAGTGACGCACAAAAGCTTCGACCAATTCTCTCCAGCTACGGATGTGAGTTCTCTCAAGCCCCATATACCATTCCAAAGATGCTTTTGTCAGACTATCCTGGAAGCAATGCATCAGCAACTTTTCATCATTCGAGTAAGCGGACATTTTCCTGAAATATGCTCGGATGTGTACTCTAGGACAGGTTGTCCCTTTGTACTTGTCAAACTCTAGTACCTTGAATTTGGGAAGAATCCTGACACCAGGAATTAAACCAAAATCTGACATGTCGAGACCCGGAGAGTTCTGATTTTCAAGAGATTTCATCTTTTCCTCAATCAGTTTGAACCTTCTGTCAGCTTCGGTCGGTAATCCATCCTCCATATTTTTCATGGAAAAGATATCACTCTGGTGATACTCCCAATGAGGGCCAGCAGCCCTATGCCCAGCGCGCACACTTCCGCCAGCAGTGTTACCATTATCATTCACACCACCTCCGCCCGGAGGTACGACAATTGTAGGAATAACCTGTGGACCAGATCCGCTAACAGGAGGAATGACATTAGCTCCTCCGTGCAAGACACCCTCTTCGCCAACTCGTGCCATAAATGTCTGGACCATCGTCTTCAACTGTTCTTGCCCATTGGCTATGTTCTTCATCTGCTCCATGAACTGGGACATGTGAGCTCTGACCCCATGTAATTCAACTTGAACCTGATCCATTGCTTTTGTTGATTCCTTTTAATCAAATATCTGTAGACACTGAGCTGCTCAAACCTGTTACTGAAGAACACCAAGCGGAGATAAGAACACAAGGCCGCCGAGACCAACCTGCAATGCAAATGAGAATGCAAGATGCAAAATGCAAACACGTTATGAAGATGCAGATGAAAATACAGGGGATCAAAGTTGACTTGCTGTAGAGAAGAACTGGCGCTTCGCTTTGGCAAGAACAGTAGCATAATCCTGATAATAGGAACCTTTGATATCGGGAACAAAGATTCACACTGTAGAGAAAACCGGGTAGTCTGAAGGTAAAGGTTTCCTGCATAACCCCAGTCCCACTCACAGGTATGGACCTAATCCACTGATAAAGGTTTGGCATCCTATGCGTTCATCAGTGTCACAGACCTTCAAGAAATGATGATACGTTCACCATTTCTGGTTTGGCATCATCCTCTCCCGAAGAGGCCTCACTTAGCTGAATCACAAATGATCGGTTCCCAGAGTCGACAATCCTCAGATCCAAAATCATTTCCAATCCTAAGGACTAGAAAATAAATCATCAAAGAGAATCTCGTATGAGCGTGAATTTCATGGGAACTTGTGCTTGCTAAGCAAGCAGGTTCACCACTAATCTCCACTACTAATGCTATGTTTGTACTCAATCCTGGGTCTGGCTTATCACTCATAAGAACTTTCCCCCACAACAACACAATAATAATAATAATAATAATAATACTGGAAATAAAGTGCGGGAAAATAAAAAATAAGGTACAACAAGTATGTACAAACCCAAAAAATAAGCAAACAAGCGTTAGGATTGACTCGCATAGGGGATGGGAAACAGTTCCAGCAGAGGGGATGGGAAAATTCCCCAGCAGCTATAAGTCCCCAGCAGAGTCGCCAGTTGTCGCTACTGCGAAAAAAGGTACCGGCAAAGACAGAAGAGTCGCCACCTATTGTTATTTATCCCAAAGGAGGGAAAGGAAACGATCCGGAAAAACCTAGCGAAAAGGGAAAAGACAGGTCATCGCAACCAAATCTCGGGTTCGGGAGTCGGTTACGCAAGGGGAAGGTATTGGCACCCCTCACGTCTGTTGTACTCAATGGGATCCTTGCTTGTTTTGTTTATCTAAAAGGGTTGTTTATCTATCTAACTAAAGGTCTGGTCAAAAGAAAAAGAAAAGGACTCGACAGAGCATCGCTACTCTGGGACTACGTATTCCCTCGTGCAATGGGAAAGTCAAAGTCAACGTAGTTTGGCTAACTACGGGTGAACGGGGAAAGGTTGCTCGCCAAGATGTCGCATCTTGTGCCTACGTACTCTCAACATGTATGAGAGATCAGAGTGAACGTAGTTTGGGATAAAACGGAACACAGGTTTGTTCAAATGTTTTTACCCGAGTAAGGTTAACAGGTAGTTCTAGCAGTTGGTGTATGCAGCTCGCTCATTGGAGACTTAGGCATTACCGTTTGCGGTAGAACTAAGAGTTAACAACACTCATTTATCTAAAAAGATTTTCCTGGTTAAAGAAAGAGAGCCCCAAAGGGAAAAAGGAGTTTGGTGTTTGTTTTTAGTCTTTTATGAGATGTGTTTTTTGAATGAATGTTTGTAATTCATACTGCACTAGAGACTATGACTTAGGAGCGAATGCGTTGCATATCGTCCTAAGGGAGTATGCTAAACACTCTAGGTAATTGAGGAGAAGCCCCCTAATCACCATTTCCTAAGTAGCTTAAGGCTCGTAACGTACAATACTCATTAGCCTTTATTAACTATTTTGATTTTGTTTCAAGATGAGAAGAGATAAGGACTCTACAGGGGGACTATCAAGAACCCTACTGTTGTCATGCAATATGGTCCTAATCTTGAGTTCGAAAGGAAATCTATCCTAATGTTATCAAGCATGGATTAGAACCTAATTTCTATCATCATCATCCTTGAACAAGGATGTGAGAATCCTAAGGGATCATGGCAATGGAAAGGAAATCAACAGCAAAAAAGCAGATGAATAAAGCTATCAAGCAGATAAAATGAGCATGAATGGGATGCAATACAACAGTACAAGCAAAGGGAGAAAGCCTCAACCTTTAATGCAAACAAGCAAACGCAACAGAGAAAAGAAATAACAAAGTAAAGGGAGGAGACCTCAACCTTTAATGCAAACATGAGCTTAAGGAAAAATGCCTACACATGCAATTTTATCCTAATGCATCAAAGTAAACAATTAATCATGAAGAAGAGGGGTAAACAAGATGAGCAACAAGGAAAGCATCAAGTTTAGATGTGTGTCAACATAAGAGTCCATCAAAGGCTCAACCTCTTTATGGAATGCACAGAGTTCTTCCTAAGGAAGACTAGGCTCTCACAAGAGGGATCCTAAGATAATAAGATAGATAGTAAAGAAGGACGAGAAGCACAGTGTGAACCAAGGGAACCTGCTATGTTCAATGTGTATCAACACAAGAATCCACTCAAAGGCTCAACCTCTTTATGAAATGCACAAAGTACTTCCTAAGGAAGACTAGGCTCTCACAAGAGGGATCCTAAGATAATAGGACAGATGAGAAGAGTGAGGTGGAACTTAGTGAAAATCTAGGGTAATAGGTTAATGTGTATCAACACAGGAGTCCTCAAAGGCTCAACCTCTTTATGGAATGCACAGAGTACTTCCTAAGGAAGACTAGGCTCTCACAAGAGGGATCCTAAGATAATAGGACAAAGAATGGTTGATTGATGATGGGAAGCATAGTGAGAACCTAAGGAACTCACTATGACACTCAACCAAATTCATCTTTATTCAGGTATAGTCCTCAAAGGCTCAACCTCTTTATGGAATGCACATAGTACTTCCTAAGGAAGACTAGGCTCTCACAAGAGGAATCCTAAGATTAAGGACAAAGGAATGTGGAAATGGATTGATCAAGGCAAGGCAAAGGGAATCACACAAAGAAGAGAAACCAATCACTGAAAGCTTCTAGGGAACCCTAAAAGTTAAGCTCTAAAGGAAGTCTATCCTAATCAAGCTATGGACATGTTAAGGACTTGAAATTTAATCTACATAGGCTTCAACCTATTTACTATGGGAACATGCAAGGATTGGGTACCTAAGGATTGCAAAAGGATCACCTAAAATGCAAAACTAGGTGAAGGTTCAATGGGGGACACACTAACAACATCCAGAATACAAAATCTATTAAAAATAGTAAGACCAGCCTAAAAAATCTATGAAAAACCCTAGGGAGTCTTCATGATGTTAGGAATCTATGGTTAAATTTGTGGAGCAAAACTCCAAGCCTAGGTATGCTAACAGGGGCCAAAATCCTAATGTGTTCTATGTATAAGGAAAAGGGAAAGGGTGCTAAAGATCTACTTCAAACCCTAATTAAATTATATCTAAAAATCAGAACCAAAATGCCTTGAAATTATCTAAGGTGTCTAGAATCATCACATAAAAAAAACAGAAGTTTATTCTATGCTTTGATAAGGAAATAAAATCCTAGAAGTAAACGTGTACATTTTCTATTTATTAAATGTCTATTAAATGGAAAAATGCACAATTAATTGAAAAATAATTAAAAAATGCAATTAAAAAATATGCAAAATTAAAAGAGATGCCAAACTACCTACATGAAAATTTTCAGGATTTATTGAATTTATTTAGCATTTTTTATGAATTAAAATTGAAATAGGAAAAAGAATATAAAGGAAATAAGAAAGGAAAATGAAATAATAAAACAAATAAATCTGGCCATTACATCAGCATACAAGTCAAGCAACCCAAGGGCCCACATTGTGCCACGCGCGCAGTCAACCTTCAAGTCAAAGCTCAAACCAATCCTGGTCATTGGATCAGGTCAAGGTATGATGAATCAAGGGTTGGGAGGGCGCTTATGAAACGCCACATTTCATTAAAACGACTTCAAATGAGATCACGGCCACACACCCTGCGTACCAGTAAAACGATCCCAAGAACCACATGGCGCCATGTAATCAAATTACAATTAGTGTAAAATAAGACTGAATTAGGACCACACGATGCAGTCAAGGTCAAGCGTTTTAATCAGATCTAAAGGCCATGATTTAAACTGGGGATTTAAACTGGGAAAGGGGGAAATAACCAGACGGTGGCCGGAGGGACTTCCGGTCGTCTTCTCCGGCCACGATGAATAGTGGCACGCATGAAAACTCAAACAAACCTCTAATTTCTTATGCCAAACGATTCGTCTCATCATGTAGGTTAACATCCTACATTCCAAATTCATTTTCACCTTAGGATTCGTCTAAACCGAAAGCCTCAAGAATTCGTGCCATGTTAAAAAATGGTGTAATCAAGCATCTAAACTATCCTAAATCCATCTACAAGCCTTAAGGAGTACAAATCCACATCAATGACATGCAATTACATCAAGAACAGAGAGTACGGATGAAAAATAACTTACCTATTGGAGCACCTCCAATGGGTCTTCAAATGATGCTAAACCTTGCTGAAAGAGTGCATAATTCTTCCTTGAATCCTCCTTGAGCTTCTAGCAATCTTGGTTTGGCTTCAAAGTGGCTGATACTCCAAATTCTATTTTCAACCTTCCTTGAGTTTGTTGTAACTGAATCTAACAGAATTCTTCACCAAACTTCATCCTTCTTCATCTGATCATGATCAACATGTTATATAGAAGTGATATGGAGTGGATTTGAGGCCCAATCATGGCCCACGAGGTCCAATGGAAAATCCAAATTTCTCATTTTGGAGCTTTGTCATTCTCACCAAAATAGAGCTTGAACTCTTGCACACTGCCTCATACCAATTGCTTATGATGCAAGGGACATGAATGGATGAGATTGGCTCCTTGAAAGTGGATCAATGGTTGATTTTGATTATGTTTCTTCAAGGTGAAGTAACATGTAAAATGACATGGTTTCATGGCTCAATTTTCAAATCCATCAATGCCATTGTGTTTGAAATGCAAAATGCACTCAAAATATGCACAAATTTGGGTGAAATTGGTCCACTTTGAATTTATTTGAATTTTTGACTTTTAATGGCCTTTAATGCTTCCTTCATGAAAATTCCTTCATCAAATCTTCAATCCAATCCATATCAATGGTTCCTTGATGTTTGGTTGAGAAATGACCCCATTTTGAGCAACTTTCAAGTTGGAAAGATCTTCATTTCAAATGTACCAGGTGGTGAAATTGACCTATAATCCAAAGTGACCTATAATCAAAGTTTCCCAAAATACCCCTGCCTTGAAAGCTTCATATCTTGATCTTCACAAATCAGATGAAGGACTTCTAGTTCTCTTTGGAAATCTAAGATCATAAGGAATAACATTCATCTTTGGGTCAGGGATAGGTGAGACCTCCTTCTAGGTCAAAAATGGCATGGAAGTTGGTTGACTTTCATGGACCAAAATCACATTCATCTAATGACCTGTAACTTGTCTGCTTCATAACTTGAGTTCTATAAATCAGATGAATGACTTATAGTACTCAAACTAAATCTAGAAAAAAGCCCTATAAGACTCATGTTGGAGTCAAGATGAGATGGGACTTGCATCTTGAGTTATGTGGTCTCGAAGTTAGACACTAAACTAGGGGATTTTACACTATCAAGCTTAGAAACCCTAGCCTAGCAACTTCTCACCCTCTTGAATCTTGATGAATTGATCTTGGAACAATCTTCTAAGTGTCTCAACACAACATTCCATGATCATAGTTTCTTGGAATTGAGTCTTCATCTCCTTCAATTCTTTGACTTTTCAGATGGTGATAAGCTCTTGAACATCTTGAATACAAACTCTTGATTAGGCTTAGACCTTGATAACCTCTTCTTGACGAGCACACCTCCCTTGATCCCCTGTAGATGGATAATGATATGCAAAATGCTAATGCTATGCATGCAATGAAACAAAATCTAGGTGAAGAAAAGGTTGGGCAAATTTTGGGGTGTAACACCTATGCGAGTCAGTCCTAGCACTTGTGTGTTTATCTCTGGGTGTGTATATATGTGTTGTACTTTATTTGCATATGGATTTTACTTTCCAGCATTATATATATCATTGTGTCGTGCTGTTGGGTGGGAATGTTCCATTGTGAGATAAGCCAAAACCCAGGCTTGATTACAACCATAACATTAGAAGCGGAAAGTATTGGTGAACCTGTATGTTTGGCATGCACTAGTTCCCACGAAATATTCGCCCATACGAGATTCTCTTTGATGATTTCCTTTCCAGTATGTTTGAGATAGTTGAGAGGTTGTTGGATCTGAGGATTGTCGACTCTGGGGACTGATCATTTGGGAGTCAGCTAAGTGAGGCTGCTTCATTAGACTACGATGCCAAACCGGAAATGGTGAACGTATCATCGTTTCTCAAAAGTTTGTGACCCTGATGACCGCATAGGATGCCGAACCTTATCAGAAATAGGTCCATACCTGTGAGTGGGTGGGTTATCCAGGAAACTTTGACCTCCAACCTACCCGGTTTTCTCGTCAGTATGAACCTGTGATTTTGATACAGAGGGTCCTTATGATGGTGCTATGTTCTTGCCAAAGCGAAGTGCTGGTTCTTCTCAATCAGCAGCACAGCGGCCTTGATCCCCTGTTGCATTTGCATTTGCATTTTTATCTGCATATTAACATTGACATGTATTTATGTTGCAGGTGTATATTTTCCCTTCGATTCTAGTGATCTTATTTCTCTGCTGACATGGAGCCTAGCCTGAAGAAGACGGTGGTATATAAGTTCCCTACTCCAAACATTGGATCTCTACTCAGTTTGATCTCTGTGGCTGACAGAAAGGTGATGGAGGATTTCAAGCAATCCTATGGGAAGCTTCTGGGTTTTTTCTGCAAGCCTTCAGTGTATGAGTTGGGTGGTCTCCATACTCTGCTGCAGTTTTATGATTCCCAGCTCCGGTGTTTTACTTTTCCAGGTTATGTATTACTGCCTACTCTAGAGGAGTTCTCTGTGCTACTTGGAGTGCCTATCTTGGACCAGATGTCTTTCTATCACACTGATGTTGAGCCTGATCTGGTTAAGCTTGCTGGTTCCCTTCACTTGGATGTTTCTGAGCTACAAGGGAAGTTGGTCAAGAGAAATGGAATGCCTGGATTTCCACTATCTTTTTTGGTTGCTAAAGCTCAACACTTTGCGGAGGAGGGTTGTTGGGTTGTGTTTAATGCCATCCTAGCACTATGCATTTATGGTATCATGTTGTTTCCTAATATTCCGGATTTTGTGGATTTGGATGCCTTTCACATTTTTGCTTCAGGGAATCCTGTACCTACGCTTTTGGGTGACCTCTATCATTATATGCATTACAAGAATGAGAATCGGAGAGAGAAGAACGTGTCTTGTTGCATACCTTTGTTGTACAGGTGGTTTGTGAGTCACCTTCCCAAATTCGGTCCTTTTGTTGATACTGCTGGTACTTCAAAGTGGTTAGAGAGATTGATGGGCTTGACTTCTGAGAATATCATTTGGTTTGATAGAGATCAGTTGGGTACGAAGATTATCTACAGTTGTGGAGGTTTTCCTAACGTCTCGTTGGTTGGAAGGAAAGGATGCATTAACTATAACCCATCCCTTGTAGTGAGGCAATTTGGGTATGCCTTGAGAGAGCCTCCGAGGGAAGAGGAGATACAGGAATCTGTGTATCTCACTGGCTTGTTAGAAAATGATACCTTGGCTAAAGTTGAGAAGGCCTGGAACAAAATTCATCGCAAAGGGAAAACTTCTTTGGAGAAGAGTAACAGTCGAGCTTACGACCCTTATGTGACTTGGATTCAGGAGAGAGTTGAGAGAGTGTTAATGCCTTTTCCACCTCGTGAGCCTTTGTATCCTCTGATGATTGAGGAGCCTACTACTGTTGATATTCAGAGGTATAATCAATTGTGTTCTAAGAAAGAGGAGTTGCGCAAGGCAAATAAAGAGTTGGAGAAAGAGATTATTCAGCTCCGAAGCGAAAAGGTTGAAGCTACTCATTCCTGCAAGAGGCAAACTGAGTTGGTAAACAAGCTAGGTACAGATCTTACCAAATGGATTCGCGCTCGCAAGCGTTTGGGTTTAGATTTGAAGGCTGTCAGTGATGTCCTTACTTCTAAGAAGAAGGAGTTGGATAAATCTTACCTAGAGATTTCCATATTTAATGACCAGTGGAATGCTACCCTCACTAATAACAAAGAGCAGGAGGATGAACTGAAGCAACAGATTACCAAGTTGAAAGCTCAACTCCAAGTAAAGGATGAGAAGATTGCTGCTGAAGCCTCACTCTGACGTGACACTAATTGTAGACTGAACGAAGTGCTTGCAACGTTGGATGATTATAAGTCTAGAGCTGATGTGAAGAGGTGTAAGCTTGAGGAGGCTTTTGGTGAGGGTCCCTTGGAGGATTTTGCTCAGGATCTGCAGACCACTATTAGCCGGAGAGAGCTGCTCATCCGGGGTTTGCTTGTCAGGCCTGACCATCCAGAGACGAAGGAGCTGTTAGAGGATTTCCAGTCTAGTTGTCGTACTTGATTGTATTTTCTTTTCAGTCTGTTGTTATGATGTATATATTGACCATCACCAGACCTGTTGGCTGAGGTCATTGTATTGATGTAGTACTGTGCTCTGTATCTGACTCTTGGCTCTCATTTTATTTATGAGGAGTTTTTCTTATTGCTATTTTGTTAGCTCTCCATTGTCGTGCTGTGCTCGTGGAACTAGAATTGAGGGGGAAATTTCCCTAATGCATATGTACATGTCTGCATATTGCATCATCCTGCATTTTTGCATCGGAGGTGCCCGAAACCGTTAACCTTATTTTCGTGGTTTGTTAGTTTGTTTTAGGATTGAACATCAGACAACTCACCGGTACGCCACTCGGGGAAATCAACATAAGATCATGGAGCAGATGCAAGAACTTCGGGACAGGATGGCTCAATTTATGGATTTGATGCAGGGTGTGGCAAATGGTCAAGAGCAACTGAGGACTCTGGTGCAGCCACTTATTGCAAGAGTTGATGGTAATGGTGTACTTCACGGGGGAGTTGCTTCTAATCCTCCTCGTAATGATGGTGGCACGCCACATGCTAATGTTATTCCTCCAGTAGTGATCCCTCCGGGCGGAGGTAATGTAGGTGGAATCCCTATGCCTGAAATGGCGTATGCTGCTCACGGCAACAATGTTCCTCAGTGGGATGAAGATCAGCAGGAAGATGCATTCTCTATGCGAGATATTGGTTTAGGGTTGCCGTCTGAGGCTGATAAGAGGTTTAAGATGATCGAAGAGAAGATGCGGTGCTTTGAAAACCAGAACTCTATGGGATTGGACATGGCTAATCTGAGGCTGATCACAAACTTGAAAGTACCTTTGAAATTCAAAGTTTCTGATTTCGACAAATATAAAGGCACTACTTGTCCCAGGGTTCATCTGCGTTCCTATTATCGTAAGATGTCTGCCTACTCAGATGATGAAAAGTTGTTGATGCACTTTTTCCAGGACAACCTTTCTGGTCCTTCACTTGAATGGTACATGAGCTTATAACCAGTCAATATCCAATGCTGGAGGGATTTGGGTGAGGCCTTCGTTAAGCACTACCAATATAACATCGACCTTGCGCCGAACAAGGTCCAATTGCAGAATCTATCTCAGAAGAATGGTGAATGCTTCAAATAGTACGCCCAGAGGTGGCGTGAGCTGGCAGCTAGGGTGCAGCCTCCCATTGTAGAAAGGGAGTTAATTGATATGTTTGTGGCCACGCTACCGGGTGTATACTATGAGAAGCTGATTGGTAACATGCCTGGTAGCTATTCTGACCAGATTATTACTAGGGAGAGAGTCGAGAACAACATTAAGCTGGGAAATATTTAAGTTGGCGAAGGGTCCTCAGTAGGAGGAGGAAATAGAAAGGTTTTTGGTAACAAAAAACGAGAAGGAGAAACCAACGCAGTGTCCAGTTCTCAGGGGAGAAATAGGAATCAGCGTCAACAATATCGTCAACAGCAGCAGCAGGTTGCAAGTATCACAATACCTGCGGTACCACAACAGCAACAACAACCACAATAGAATCAGCAGAATTATGCTCCTCGTCGTTTTCAGGATCGGGGCAAGGTGGTAAATAGACAGTTCAACGCGCCTCCGATGTCATATTCTCAATTGCTCCAACACTTGCTACAGTTGCAGCTGATACAGAAGAGAACTCTAGCTCCCTTGACAGGTGCACCACCACCTGGTTACGACGCTAATGCCCGATGTGAATTCCATTCTGGTGCTCTGGGTCACAATATTGACAACTGTAAGGCGTTTAAGCATAAAGTGCAGGATCTCATAGACAGTAAGGCTATAAACTTTTCTCACGATGCGCCCAATGTCGTGCAGAACCCCATGCCTAACCATGGGGCAGCTGGGGTCAGTGCTATCCTTGAAGATGAGAGTTTGAATTTGGTGTCAGATGTTGATGAGTTGAAGACGCCACTGAGCTTTGTAAAGGACAAGTTGTTGAAGGGAGGAGTATTCCCAGGTTGTGATGAAGCTTGTGCTGAATGTTTGAGCCATCCTAAGGGATGTGAAAAGCTGAAAAACCATATTCAAAAGCTGATGAACGGTGGTGTCTTGCAATTTGATAGAGTTGCTGAGAAGAAGACAGAGAAATTAGTGGTTGAAGAGAGGAATGAAGTTGCTACAATCTCGATTCCGTACAAGACTATTACTATTTATTCGCCGCCTAGGCCGCCAACAATCATCATTACCAAAGTTGGTCCGGTACCGTATGAAAGTACCAAAGTTGTCCAAGATATCCCTTTTTTCCTTGTTGTTGTGTTCGGAAGCGCACCAGAATGCTTTGTTGAGAATCCTAAATACAACTTATGTGCCACAGGAGATTTCTGTGAACCAACTCAAGGGGGATGTGGCACATGTCAATGCAAGTAATGGGCTGGGATTCACGAATTTGGATTTGACGCCAAAGGGGAGGAATCACAACTGTGCGTTGCACATATCTATTGAATGTCGAGGGGTCGTTCTGTCACACGTGCTTGTTGATACCGGGTCATCTTTGAATGTACTTCCAAAGAAAGCGCTGATGAAGTTAGATACCTGTGGTATATTGTGTACGCCAAGTGACTTGGTAGTACGAGCTTTTAATGGGACTCGGATGTCCGTGTTCGGGGAGTTGACTTTGCCAATCCAAGTTGGTCTGGAGGTGTTTGATGCAGTATTCTACATCATGGATATTCAGCCAGCTTATAGTTGTCTGCTGGGACGTCCCTGGATACATTCGGCAGGTGCCGTAACCTCCACGCTGCACCAAAATTTGAAGTACATGGTGGGTGGCAGTGTCGTCACTGTTTGTAGGGAAGAAGATATAATGATTAGTCATTTGTCTTCATTCAAGTATGTCGAGGTCGACGATGAAATCTATGAGACTTTATGCCAGGCCTTTGAAACTGTGCAAATCAAGGATAAAGCACCGGTTGTGAGCAAAGCTCCTGAAGTAGCCATGTCATCCTTTAAAGAAGCCCAAGCAGTGGTGAAGGCTGGGGCATCACAAGGTTGGGGCCAAGTGCTGAATATCCCCAACAAGCAAGACAATTCGGTTTGGGATACAACCCATCTTCCTCCTCCCAGAGTGCGCCGCGCTATAAGGGGCCTGTCAAGTTTACCAGCGGTGGGGTAATCTTTAAGCAGATTAATGCCATATCTGATGAAGACGCTGACAACGACTGTGACATGGATGCGTGGATTCGGCCATGCACTTCAGGACAAAGCCTAAACAACTGGTCTGTCGAAGAAATCATCTAAGTGACGACAGAAGAGTAATGATTTGTTTTTCTGATTATTGTATAGCCCCATGTTCTACCCAGAACATAGTGGTATTTGTCTTCAGGGCCTAATTGTTTATGTTTGAACAATCTTTTTATCAATCAATCAAAGGGCGTTTTTCTGTATTCAAATATTGTGATCCTTGTCTTTCCTGTTTTATTTTTTTAACAATAAAATGGCAATGTGGTTTGTTCTTGTTTGCATATCATTTTAAGCATTAAATCATCATCATTGCAGGTTTCACATTGCAGATGAGATCGCTCCAGAGCCGTCTATGACTCGCTTTGACTTTGATAATCCGATATTTCAAATCGAAGAAGACATTGATGAAGATGAGGACTTGCCAGAAGAGCTAGCCAGGCTTTTGAAACAGGAAGAGAAAATCATTCTGCCTCATCAGGAGGAAATTGAGATCGTCAACTTGGGTACCGAGAAGGTCAGAATAGATGTCAGGATAGGGGCTGCGTTGCAGAGTGATATCAAGTAAAGATTGGTTGAAATGCTCCAAGAGCATAGTGATATCTTTGCTTGATCCTACGAAGATATGCCCAGTCTTAACACCGACATTGTGGTTCATCGCTTGCCTTTGCGGGAAGAGTGTCTGCATGTTAAGCAGAAGCTCAGAAAGACCAGACCAGTTATGGCAGTGAAAATCAAAGAAGATGTCCAGAAGTAGTTGGACGCAGGATTTCTCGCCGTAACAACTTACCCTCCGTGGGTCGCTAACATCGTACCTGCACCAAAGAAAGATGGTAAGGTACGGATGTGTGTTGATTATAGATATTTGAATAGAGCGAGCCCGAAGAACGATTTCCCGCTCCTCTACATTGACGTATTGGTTGATAATATTGCACAGTACTCCGTGTTTTCCTTCATGGACGGTTTTTCCGGGTATAATCAGATTAAGATGGTGCCGGAGGATATGGAGAAAACAACATTTATTACAGAGTTGGAGACTTTCTGTTATAAGGTAATGCCTTTTGGGTTGAAAAATGCAGGGGCAACCTACCAGCGGGCAATGGTCACTTTGTTCCATGATATGATTCATCATGAGATTGAGGTCTATGTTGATGACATGATAGCAAAGTCGCAAACAAAGGAGGAACATCTGGTAAACCTTCTGAAGTTGTTCGAGAGGCTAAGGAAATTCAAACTGAGGTTGAATTCTAACAAGTGCACTTTTGGTGTCAGGTCTGGAAAGTTGCTGGGGTTTATTGTCAGTGAAAAAGGAATTGAGGTTGATCCTGCAAAGATAAAAGCTATTCAAGATATGCCAGCGCCAAAAACGGAGAAAGAGGTTCGTGGTTTCTTGGGCAGATTGAACTACATTGCTAGGTTCATATCTCACCTCACAGCCACGTGTGAACCCATGTTCAAATTGCTAAAGAAAGATCAAGCGGTTGTCTGGAACGAAAATTGCCAAAGGGCATTTGATAAAATAAAAGAATATTTGCAGGAGCCTTCAATATTGATACCTCCAATAGCTGGAAGGCCATTGATAATGTATTTAACGGTTCTTGAGAACAGTATGGGTTGTGTTCTCAGTCAGCATGATGAGACTGGAAGAAAAGAGCATGCAATATACTACTTGAGTAAAAAGTTCATAGACTGTGAGTCCAGGTACTCAATGTTGGAGAAAACTTGTTGCGCACTCGCTTGGGCTGCCAAACTCCTGAGAAAGTATATGCTAAATCATACAACCATGCTGATTTCGAAGATGGATTCGATTAAATACGTCTTTGAAAAACAAGCACTTTCGGGGAGAATTGCCAGATGGCAGATGGTTTTGACAGAGTATGATATTCAATATATTTCCCAGAAAGCTATCAAAGGGAGTATTATGTCTGAGTATCTTGCTAAGCAGCCGATTGATGACTATCAACCTATGAAGTTTGAATTTCTCGATGAGGACATCATGTTTCTGAAAATGAAGGATTGTGATGAGCCATTACCCGATGAATGTCTGGAGAAGGGTTCTCAATGGCAGATGATATTTGATGGCGCTATTAACTCCTACGGTAGTGGAATTGGGGCAATTATCACGACACCTCATGGTTCTCATATCCCCTTCACTGCCAGGTTAATGTTTCCTTGCACCAATAATGAAGCCAAGTGCTAAGCGTGTATTATGGGGTTGGAAGAAGCCATTGATCGAGGATCAAGAATCTAGATGTGTATGGCGATTCAGCGCTAGTTGTCAATCAGATCAAGGGAGAATGGGAGACCCGACAGCCTAATCGGATACCTTACATGAACTATGCAAGGAGGTTGTTACCTTTCTTTGACCGGATAGAGTTCCACCATGTGCTGAGAGCAGAGAATCATATGGCGGATGCCTTAGCCACTTTATCTTCGATGTATAAGGTGAATTTCTGGAATGACGCTCCAAGAATAGTCATCTCTTGCCTTGATAGGCCGGCATTCGTATTCGCCATTGAAGAAGCTTCGGACGACAAGCCATGGTATTATGACATCTAGAATTTCCTCAAGAACCAAGAGTATCCGCTCGGGGCGTCGACCCGGGATAAGAAGACTCTGAGGAGGTTAGCTGGGACTTTTTATCTGAACCAGTATGGTGTACTCTACAGGAGGAATTACGACTTGGTGCTTTTAAGGTGTGTGGACGAAAAAGAAGCTAGCTTGCTTATGGAAGAGGTCCACGAAGGTGCCTTTGGTACACATGTCGGCGGGCATGCTATGTCTCGAAAGCTGTTACGAGCAGGGTATTATTGGTTGACTATGGAGTCAAATTGCTTCAAGCATGGAAAGAAGTGCCATAAATTCCAGATTTATACCGATAAGATTCATGTGCTGCCGAGTCCGTTGAACGTCATGGCATCTCCTTGGCCCTTTTCCATGTGGGGCATTAACATGATTGGAAAAATTCAGCCCACCGCATCCAATGGACATAATTTCATCCTAGTAGCTATTAAATACTTCACCAGTGGGTGGAAGCAGCTTCCTATGCTAATGTCACTAAGCAAGTGGTAGCCTGGTTTATCAAGAAGGACATCATTTGTCGTTACGGAGTTCCTAAAAGAATCATTACTGATAATGGTTCGAACTTGAATAATAAGGTGATGAAGGAATTGTGCCAGAATTTCAAAATTGAGCATCACAACTCATCTCCCTATCGTCCGAAGATGAACGGTGTTGTTGAGGCGACCAACAAGAATATCAAGAAGATAGTGCAGAAGATGGATGTAACCTATAAATATTGGCATGAGACGTTGCCCTTTGCTTTGCATGGATATCGTACTTCGGTACGTACCTCAACTGGGGCAACTCCTTTCTCGCTGGTGTATGGTATGGAAGTTGTCCTGCCATTAGAAGTCGAGATTCCTTCTTTGAGAGTCCTGGTTGACATCAAGCTTGATGAAGCAGGCTTTTGACAAGAAGGTGTGCCCTCAAAGCTTTCAGACGGGCGAGTTGGTGTTGAAGAGGATTCTTCCTCCACAAACAGATCACAAGGGCAAATGGACTCCCAACTACGAAAGTCCATACGTTGTGCGAAAGGTTTTCTCAGGAGGAGCCTTGCTGTTATCAACCATGGATGGTGAAGATTTCACATCCTGTGTGAACGCATACGCAGTTAAAAAATACTTTACTTAAAGAGATCTGCTGGAAAGAAAAAGAATATCCAGGCAAAATGGGGCATCCCGGCGAACCATAAAAGAATGGGTTCGGGAAAAAATTAGGGATAAAAAGAAAAAGATGTAAACCCGCAAAGTTGAAAACCTGAAAAGGAGACTTTGGCCAAAATGGGTATCCCGGTGAATTGAAAACCCGAAAGGGCGATTCAGGCAAAAGTTAGGGATTTGAAAAGCAAATGACTGCGGTCTGCATATTGATCTTCAGAGTATAGTGGGCTGAGGGAAGATCTGAGGGCCGTTTATCCGAACCAATCTCTTCAGAGGACGAAGCGTCGGGGAATCATCAAAGTCAGACGAGTCATAGATGGATCAACTCATGGTGTTTGTCTGTGCCACATTGCCGACATTCTGTATATTTATGTGCATTTCTATAATTTTTTGTGTAGCTTCCTCTTTTCAGGGGTTGCATCTGTTGTAAAATCTGCCTATTTACAGGCCAGTTGTCAATAAAACATATATTATTCAGTAATCTGTTTGTCTTGCTTTAATCTTTACTGTTTTGTTTGCGAAAAATGCCCGATGTTTTGATAAAATTGCGCATACATAAACTTGCAGGCTTTGGCCGATGATCATTAAGACTTTTATTTATTTGAACAATGTCACGGATGATAACCGAGATAGTTCCCTTTGTGCAGGATATTTTATCGTTTGTTCTTTTGCAGGGTCGTTACCCTTGAGGCAAATTTCCAGAGGTGTATCCCAGATAGGATCACCGTTCCCCCAACAAGTGGAGGTGGTGCATCTCCATCCCCAGCAAGGGTCTGTTTCTACAGCAAAGGATATGCAGGTTGAATGGGTACCTTCATCCTCAACAGAGTGTCTGTAGGCCCTTTTCCTTAGCAGATTGCTTGTATACACTCTTTCCTCACCAGTTTAGGTTGAATTCTCCAGCAGGGTAGAATCATCCCTAGAGTGTCGAGATTGATATCCCTCGGGCAGGTCAGGTATGTGTCTGTATACACAGCAGGTTGTAAGTACGCACATACTCCTTAGTAAGTCGAGATGAGATTTCTCTCCAAGTAGGGTTGGAACTGTTTTCCCGACAGCGGAGCAAGTTCAAGATTTTGTTTCCCCACAGAGTCTGAGAAGTGGTGATTCATTCCCCAAGCAGAGGTCGAAGAGGTTCCCTCTCATTGTCCAATCCCCATCAGAGGCAACATAATTGTTATTCTTCCTCAGCAAAGAGAGTTTGGGATCGTCTCCCCAGCCAATCTTATTTGGTTATCCCTAGCTAGGCAATCCCCGGTAGGTCGGATTTTTTATCTTTAGCAGAGTAGGTTTGTTCCTGGCAGTGTGTTTTGTACCCTAGAAGGACTTCGGTGTTCTAGGAGGCCGTTCAAGGCTGATTTCTCTGATAATATGACATTAATCTCAGTGGTCGATCGTTATCCTCTGCAGAGTCGCTGATTTCCCCAGTAGGTTAGACTTGTCTACAGCGTCTGGTTGTTTTCCCCCAGTCGGTTCATATTCTTCAGGAGAGTGGTATCTTGGAAGGCTGTTCAGGGCATTTTCTCTCAGTAGGATTTGATTTGATCTCCGGCAGAGTTATTGTATAGCATGTTGTGCTATCTCCCCAGTAGAGTGGATTTGTTCTTCCCAGCCGAGTCGTTTGTTTCCCAGAAGAGTTGTGTTCTGGAAGGCTATTCAAGGTGTTTTCCCTAGTAGAGTCTGAGTTGATTCCCAACAGAGCGGATTTTTGTTCCTGTCAGAGCATTATTATTCAGAGAAGTTCTTCCTCAGAAAGCCATCCAGGGCTTATTTCCCATCATAAGTCCAATCGTAATTGGCATGTTCCCTCTTCGCAGTAGGGTGGCCTTTGTCCCTTCAGCATTTATTCTGCTGATTCGGTTTCGGTGCATTTTGCATTTGTGCATAGCATTCTCAAAAACGCGTAGCATTTCCATTTCGTATGGAGCATTATGCCATATTCCAACATATGCATGTGAAACATAAGCCGGGTTGTTACCTCTTGTTTTTCAGGTGTATTTCCATCAGATGGATGGTTTCCTTTGCTCGTGTGGTATCCAGACCATGGCAGATCATTATGTGATTCTTTGCCCGTATGGTATCCAGACCATGGCAATTTGTGATATTAGTTCTTTATCCCGTACAGGTACCCAGACCTCGGCAAAAGATTAGAGATGGATGCATTCCAATTTATCGGGTGTTTCCCAACAGAGTTGCTTGATTAAGTTTCTCTTCCTTCCCCAGTGAGGTCGTCACCAGAGCTTCTTGGTTAAGCTTCTCTTTTCTCTCCCCGCCAGAGTTGCTTGCTTAAGTTCCTTTTTCCCCAACGGAGTTATTGTATGAGTTTTCGTTAGGATTTATCAACATCGTGTTGAGCCGGCCTTCGGGTTCGATGCTCACTTTTATTTAGCGAATGCCTGCTGGTTAGCAAATATTCTCAACTTCGTGTTGAGCCAGCCTTCGGGTTTGATGCTCGCTTTTATTTAGCGAATGCCTGCTGGTTAGCAGATGTTCTTAACTTCGTGTTGAGCCGGCCTTCGGGTTCGATGCTCGCTTTTATTTAGCGAATGCCTGCTGGTTAGCAGATGTTCTCAACTTCGTGTTGAGCTGACCTTCGGGTTCGATGCCAGTTTTTATTTAGCGAATGCCTGCTGGTTAGCAAATGTTCTCAACTTCGTGTTGAGCCGGCCTTCGATTTCGATGCCTGTTTTTATTTAACAGATGCCTGGCAGCGATGTCAGATGTTTCTCCTCAGCTTCGTGTTGATCCAGCCTTCGGGTTTGATGCCTGTTTTTATTTAATAGATGCCTGGCGGCGATGTTAGACGTTTCCTTCTCAGCTGTATGTTGAGCCGGCCTTCGGGTTCGATGCCTATTGTGTCAATAGAGGCCTGATGGTGATATCAGATGATCTTTCTGACTTAGTATCATTTCCTACACGTTAGCAGATGTTTCCTCTGACTGCATGTCGATGCTTTCTGGTTGGTAATCAGTTAGTTTGTTGTCGTTGCAACTATCAGATTCCGTTATTTCTGGAGATTTTTGTTCCCAATAACAAGTTTGCAGTTCTATTTCTGCGATTGGCAAATTTACAGATTCTTTGGTATTCAATCGTCTTTTACCTTAATTGTTTGAAAGTCGTTCGCTTTTCACCCAGTCAGGTCCAAGTCGCTTGAATAGGGACAACTGTTGTACCCCAAAATTTGCCTAACCTTTTTCTTTACTTGGCTTATGTTTCATTTCATTTCTTTAGCATTTGCATATTGTTGCACCCCAAAATTTGACCAACAATTATTTATTCATTGAGTGTTTGAAAGTTGATACCTTCATCAGAAAGTTCAAGAGATCCTCAGAGGAGTGGGTTGAAACAAAGGGTGTGTGACTCATAGCTTGAGAGTTGTGGGAGCTCCTCAGATGATTCTGAGACTTTGAGAATGAACTAGATGTTTTGAGGAAGCCTGTGAGATGTCTTGATAGCCATCATGAAGCCCAGAGAGGTCATTATGCAAGAGTTCAGAAGATTCACCCATGAATGGTAGAATTAGGGTTTTGACTGGGTCAACCCTAGGATAACTGAAAATTTGGAGAAGGTTGAGACCTAATCCAAGGGCCATGAGATCATGGAATGATGCATAGAGATGTTATAAAGGTGATTCCTAGACCAACTCATCATGATTGAGGAGTTTGAGAAGTTTCAAGTCAGGGTTTCCAAGGATTGTCAGGGAAAAAACCCTAATTTGATCCCTATCTTCCAGGAAGTTTTAGCTCTAGATGTGATTGATATCTCATCTTCCCCACAACATGAATGTTGTAGAGCTTGTTCTTAGCTTTAATTTGAGTGGTGGAAGTCCTTGATAGGAGTTGCAGAGCTCAAGTTATGGTTTTGACAAATTACAGGTCAGCAGAGGTGTGTGAATCTGGGTCCTTGAAAGTCACCCAACTTGCAGACAACTTTTGCCCTAGTAGGATGATTCCTATGATCTCTTGGTCAACATGAATGTTTAAGAGCATCGTCTTAGCTTTAATTTGAGTGGTAGAAGTCCTTGATAGGATTTGTGGAACTCAACTTATGGTTTGAACAAGACAGGGGTATTTTGGTCATTTGTCAGTTATAGGTCATTTTAAGCAAAGGCCATATCTCCTATTTCCAAGCCTCAAATGGAAATACTCAAAACATGAAAGTTGTTCAAAATGTGATTTTAAGTCTAGAAAAGAGGTCATGAATTGTTGTAAAAGCTCATAGCATGGATTTTCATGATTGGTTAAAAATGAACTAAAAATGGCTTATAAGTTTAAAAAGTTGAAATTGAAATTTGGTTTGGGAGATCCACAAATCCAAAATAGGTCATCCAATATATCATTTTGATTGGAAACATCATTTTGAGAACATTGGTTTAAACACAATTTTCATTTGAGGCTTTAAAATGGGACATGCTTTGTAAAATTGAAACTTGCATATTAAGGCACCTTTGCAAAACTCAACATAAGCCAAGGGTAAGCTTGTTTTTCACACATATCTTCTCAATATCTCATATAAAGGTATTTTGACACCAAATTGTAAGGCATAAGGCATGAGATGAGAGAAATTCAATATGTCATCACATGAGATTTCAAGGACTTTCTATATCATTCTAGATGGTCCTAGACTTTTCCAATGATGGTTATAAAAAGAGTGGATCAAAGTGTGATTAAAGGTTGGTGAGAGTTGGAGAATTGAGTGGAGAAAGTGAGAGAAAAGTGAGGTTTTCAAGCATTCTTCAAGAGCAAGCAAAGCCACGAGTTGATTGTTAGAGGCTTCATCCATCCAAGTTTTTGCAAACAGAATCATTTCCACCATTGGAGGATCATCTGGAAGAAGAAGCAAGCATTGAATCGTGCCCTACATCATTCTACCATAACTTCTTGACAGGTTGGTAAATGCATTCATACCTCTTTAATTATGCATAGATAGCTTAGATTCTAGGTGTAGATTTGTTAAGCTAGGATAGGTGATCAAATCCTGAGAATTAGGGGGAATTTCATGGAGTTTCATAGCAGGTGCAAGAATCTTTCATGATTGAGAACAAGCTGGATATTAGATTTCAAGGCACGATTGATAGTTCATTGTGATAAGCATAACGTGTAGAACAAGATTGGGTCATTAAATTTGAGTTTTAGAAGAGATTAATTTCAGAGAAATAAGTGGTACCCAAGCTTTGAAGCTTTCTGTTTGAATGATTCAAAGAGAATTAATGAAAATCACGCGTGCAGTTTTGTTCCTTGTAATCAGTAGATCATTTTCCCTTTTGGAATTTTTGAAAATCATCAAGTGTGGAGAGAGAACGAGCCAGGAGAAGTTCTTGCATGGGAGGAGGAAAACTGAAACCCTAGATGTCCATTGCGGACGATGGCCAGATGTCGTTGGATTGGTCCCAGGAATTTGACCAAATCATCTCATCCGATGGTCCCAGTTGAATGATGAAAGCGGAGGGAATTTTAAAAAGTGAAACGCGTCGTTTTGTTTAGTTAGAAACCATGGGCTCATCAATGAATTGCTATCCGCCACCCCTCGTTAGGCCCATTAGGAAATAACAAGTGATATCCCTGCTATCCTCACCCCCTCACGCGTTTTTGTTTTCTTTTATTTCTGACTGGATAATGGGCTTATCCCCAGATGCTACGCGCACCCCACCATCATAGCCCAATCCCCAAATTGAACTAGCGCGCCCTTCTATCCACACCCTTCCCCTTTATTTTGATTTCTTTTATTTTTTAATTCCATTAATATTTCTGCATTTTTATAAAATTCCTAAAAAATAGAAAATTAAATATTTTTTAATTCTTGTTTTTTCTATAGGTTAGTGAATTTGTCTAGAAAAATATAAATAAATAAAATTTCCATTTTATTTTCTTTTCATATTTTTAGTATATTTTTCATTTTAATAGCTTTTTAATATGTTTAGTTTCATATCCAATTTTGTAGAATTTCTTTTAGGACCTTCCCTTAGTCTTTTTAACTCATTCTTTTTGGTGTGATTAGATATTGAATCATAGTTCCCCATAGGATTTAATTCTTGATTTTTAGATTAAAATTTGATTAGTTTAGTTAGGTTAGCATTAGGGTATCCTAATTAGGGTTTATGCTATGCATATGTAAGGAAATTCATTTTCTTTAGATAGTTTTGTATTGTTTTTTGGGTAGGGGCATATGTGGATGTTATGGGTAGATATTGTAGACCCTTGTGAATAATTGATAGATTTTTCTCCCTTGTTTTAGTATTTTTAGGTATTTTCTGAAGTTGACTGGTGATTTTGTCTGTCCTGTGGTTATCTGTTTGTCTCTGGGGTTTATTTTGGGGAATTTGTTGTGGGGTTTGTGCTTGTTTTGAAGATCTTGTTGAGGAGCATGATGAAGAGAAGATTGTAGATCAAGACTCAGAGACCCAGAGCTTGGATTATTCCCTGTCTGTGAGGTTTGAGATCCTGAAGTTTGAAGGAAGTTCATGGTACTTTCCTGAGGAAGGCACTATGAATGACTTTCATTCTTTCTTCTCACCTCTTTCTCAAGTATCCAATGATGTTGGAGCCAACTTGTGAGTTTAATTTCTCCTGAGGAGGAACGTAAACTGATCACATGTTGTTGAGCCACATGGGATACAATTCCTAAGTGGAAGCCTCCTAGTACTTTCCTGAGGAAAGTCCTATGAGTCTGTTCATTTAGTTCCATTAGTTCATCTAGGATTTCTTAAGTATCCAATGATGTAGGAGCCAACTTGTGAGTTTAATTTCTCCTGAGGAGGAATGTAAACTGATCACATGTTGTTGAGCCACATGGGATACAACTCCTAAGTGGAAGCCTCCTAGTACTTTCCTGAGGAAGGTTCTATGAGTCTGTTCATTTAGTTCCACTAGTTCAGATAGGATTTCCAAAGTATCCAGTGATGTTGGAGCCTGCTTGTGAGTTTAGTTTCTCCTGAGGAGGAATGTAAACTGATCACAGTGGTTGAGCCACATAGGGTATGACTCCTGAGTATACACCTCCTAGTGCTTTCCTGAGGAAGACACTATGGGCCTGCCTACTTAGCTCCCTTTCTTTGGTAAGCTTGTTCTGAAGCTTGAAGACTGGGATTGATTTCCTTTGGTTAGGTTTTGCTTTAGGGCTTTGCTTAGATTTGATTAGGATTTTGTGTTAGGGTTAGGATTAGATAGTAGATGATTCTTTCTCAAGCTTGTGTTTTGTTTGCCTGATGGCACTTCATTTCTTTTATCTGTATATTGCTTGATAGCATGTTGATTATCTTCAGTATGATTACTGTTATTTCATGACTGGCTTGAGGTTGAGACGAGCTTGTGGAGGTTGAAGCCCCACACACATTTCCTCCCTCACTTGCATTGCATGCATTTTACTGTTAAAGCTGATGCTTTTGTCTGTTTTGGTGTATCATTGACATGATCCCTTAGGACTCTCATTTCCTTTGATAAGGATTTGATGATAGACTTTTAGGTTGAAACCTATGCATGACAACATCTAGGAGTTCCCTGTTCAAACCTCAACCATAGGATGAATCCATGGCATGACAACAGTAGGACTTGATAGTCTCCCTCCTAGTTGGGCCTGTTCTCTTCTCATCTCAAAGTAGTTTAAAATACAGTAATCATGAATGATTTCTTTCGTACGTTACGAGCCTTAAGCTATCTGAGGATGGATGTTTAGTATGGTACCCTTTGGGTGACATGCAACGCATTCACTCTCAAGTGCGGTTGAGATCGCAAACACAATAAAAAACACTTCTTTCAGGAGATAACCCGTAGTTTCCCGAACTACGTTTGCTCTGATCTTTCATACCAGATGAAAGTACGTAGGCATAGGATGCGATATCCTAGCGAGCAACCTTCCCCACCTTCACCCGTAGTTAGCCGAACTACGTTGACTCTGATTTCTCATTCTCTGATGAGAATACGTAGGCATAAAGCGTGATGCTTTGCCGAGTCATTTTTCTTTTCTTTTTCAGCCAGCCTTGATAGGTAGATAGATTATAACCAACCCGTCCAAGTAAACAAACAAGCGAGGATCCCGTCGAGTACGACGGACGTGAGGGGTGCTAATACCTTCCCCTTGTGTAACCGACTCCCGAACCCAGACAATGGTTGCGATGACCTTGTCTTACCCTTTTTCGTCAGGTTTTTCCGATCGTTTCCTTTCCTGCTCTGAGGGATAAATAACGAAAGGTGGCGACTCTTCTGTTGTGCCGGCACCTTATTTTCGCGCGAGCGACACATATGCATAGCATTATTCTTTGCAGGGGATCAAGAGAGATGTGCCTACTCAAGAGAAGGTTATCAAGGGTTTCAAGCTCAAGCAAGAGTGGTTACTCAAGTTATCCAATGCTTATACCCATCAAGAAGTGGTCAAAGTTCTCTGAGGAAGAGGATTGACAAGCGTTGCTTACCTCCTACCTTGGGGGTCAACTGAAGATTATCAAGGGTTCACAAGGCCATTTTTATGGACAAGAGGTGTTTGAGAAGCTCTTTAAGTTCTTTTGAAGCCATTGGGGAGTTTATCTAAGTGTTCATTTCACTTGCAAGAGGTTGCAGTCAAAGTTTGTGAACCTAAGGTTTCATCTGCTTAGTGCAAGGTCAATTGTTGGCTTGAAGGAGTTGGAGACTTGGTTCCAAGTCATTGGAGTCATGGGAAGTTATGTTGAGACATCTACAATGTCATTTCAAGTTCAAATCAAGAAGAATCAAGAGTGTGAGAAGTTACTAAATTAGGGTTTCAGAGGATGTTAGTGTAAAATCCCCTTCTTTAGGAGCTAACTTCAAAGGCAATTTACCTCAAGATACAAGTTGAATCCCATTTCCTTATAAACATGAGACTTGTAAGGAATGTTCTAAGATTTCTTTTGAGTACTTGAACTCATCCATTGGGTTTGTGGAACTCAAGTTATGATGCCATCAAGTTAGAGGTCTCAGATGAACATATTTTTCAGTCAACAAAAGTCAACTCACGTCCAAGGCAACTTTGACCTAGAATAATGTTTCTCCTCAACTTTTTATGAACATGAAAGTTATTCCTCATGATCTTAGATTTCCAAAAAGTCTTAGAAGTCCTTCATATCATTTGTGGAACTCAAGTTATGAAGCTTGCAAGGTAGGGGTATTTTGGGAAACTTTGATTATAGGTCATTTTGGTTATGGGTCATTTACATACACTTGTGCACTTCAAATGAAACTTTCAACAACATGAGAGTTGCTCCAAATGACCTCAATTTCATCATGAAACTCAAGATTGGCATGAATTGTGAGTGGTTAGAGACGTTGGTAAAGAAATTTCAAGTAAAAATGAGCTTTAAATCATGAATTCAATTGATCAAGTTTTAGGACTTTTTCATACCATGTTGTGATTCAAAATTGTTCATAATGTCTAAACAAGCAAAATGCACCAAGTTACTTTAGTTTTTGAGGTGAAAATCACGTGGAATTGAAGTTTGCTTCATGAAAAAGTTTCACATCCAAACTTGCTAAATGGATCACAATCAAGCCCAATTCCAATCCACATGTGTAATTCAAAGTCTCAACTGAAGAATAGAGCGAAATTCAAGTGTGTACACAAGCATATTCACGTGTGCATGAGCACATGCCATTTTTGGGCATTTTTGCAAATCAGCCAAACCAAGCCTCATTGGGCCTCCATTTACATCACAAATCCATAATATAAAAGTTCAAAATCAAAATTGAGAGATCAGAAGGTGAAATTGGTGGAGAAAGCATAAAGTTCAGTTTTGGAAACTTGAGAGCCATTTGAAAATCGTGAATCAAGATTTGAGGCATTTCAACTCAAATTGAAGCAATCTTCTTCTTCCTCAAGTGAATTAGAGTGGATCTGCATCTTTTGAAGCAAGCAAGTGAGCTATTGAAGCACTAGCGGAGTGTCTCTGTTAGGTAATATTCAATTCCATATTTCTTTCATGTTAGGAACTGAATCTAGGTCATTGTGGTTGCATCTGAAACCTTACATCTCCTAGGAAATGTTTGCATGCTTAATTATGATGTTTGATGAGATTTTCAGTTGAGGACTTGAATCTTTCTCCGTTCGATTCTCTTTGTTCAAGCATGATTAATGAAAATGAGCACTGGATTTGGATAGTATGTGACTTTAGCTTCAATTTGATATAAAATTTGTTGAGTTTTGGTGAGGTTTAGGAACCTAAACTCCGGCCACCTCATCGGAGAAGATCACCGGAGCTAGGGCTCTGGCGTCTTGTTCAAACTCAGGCCAAGCTGAGTTGTCCATGTTTGACCTGTTGACCATGCTTGATGTGTGGTTAGGATTTTTTCTGACCTGCGTGCGTGGAGATTGACTTGCCAGGTCAATTAATGAAACGAATCGTTTCATTTCGGCTGAATGTTTTGGGCTCTTAATGCTATACGCACCCCCTGTTGGATCCAGCCCAATGGTTTTCCTTTGATTTGTTGATATTTTCACCTTTTGAGTTTATTTGTTTTTATTTTATTTTATTTGTTTTCTGTTTTGATTTTAATCAATTAAATATAGTTCCAATCATTTAAAAATTTCACCAAAAATATTTTCTGACACTTTAATGTGTTATTTAATTTTTGATATTTTTTAATTTCATTTTTCTTTTATTTTTCAATTAAAATGGAATTAAATTATTGGAAGGGTTTTTGAATTGATTTCTCATGTGTATTCATTTGTTCTTGCTTGTTCTTGATAAATATAAGCACCTGTGAATGAGGTTTTTTCCTCATCTTGTTGGTGAGTTGATATGCCTTTGAGGCTGTTTTAGGTCAAGGTTTTACCAACTTTTGGTTGAGTTTTGTGAGCTTTCTTTTGACCCTCGACAACCCTCCTTCAAAATGGTGCACCCTTGTGGATCAACTTCTTTTGTGATGTTTTAAATGGACCTTGGTTGAGTTGTTTTCGCCCCTAATTGCCAACATCTTTATGTGCTTTTGGGATATTATTTGGATTTATTTGAACTATTTTCCTATTTTTGGAGTAGCTTGCAAGTCAAGCTACCCCTAAGGATGGTTCACACATACACTTGACCTAGTTTTGATGGGAAATGAACCTTGTGTATCCCATATGCTCCCAAATCTTTTTTATTCACATTTCTAACATGATGAAGTGGTTGGTTGTTAAATTTTAGGTCTTACACTTGTTTGGTTTTTGTTTTAAGTGGCATTTGTTCAAGGCTTTCCATTTGGTTTCTCATGTTGAAAGTGTTTAGGACCTAGGTCCTTTACCATGCCTTTTGTTGCCATTTGCTTTGGTGTGTTTTCTTCTTTTCTTTGTGCATCCTTTTCTTATGTCCTCACCTCTTTCCTAGGACCCTTGAGTCCCATATAAGATGGTTTGGTCCCTCTTTTAGAGGTACTTTGAATGTGTCTTAAATGGTGATTCATTTTGAGGACTTTTGTGATGTTTCTTTTGCATGATCCTTATGATGTTTTGGTTGAGTCATTGCTTTGCATTGCTTGCTGCCCTCACCTTATCTCCCATCCTCACATTGATCATGTCTTCATCTTTTTTCTTTTTTGTTTGCTTGTTGGTTAGTGGTTGATGTTTGAGTGGTTGCAGGAATTGAAATTTCTCCCACTTCATCCCACTTTTGTGTGAGCTTGTTCAAGCTTCTTTGGTGTGCACTTCTTTCTTGTTTGCATCCTTTTCATGCTTGAGGTTGAGATGTGCTTGTGGAGGCTACTGCCCCACACTTTGTTCCTCCCTTTTTCTTCATGTTTGTTGTGCATTGCATGTTTGCATCTTCTTTTATCTTATGCTCCCTTCTTCTTTCTTCTTTGCCATGTTCCCTTAAGACCTCTAATCTTTCTTTTTCAGGATGGATTATGATAGACATTAGGTTTGAACCATGTATGATAACATTAGGGTAGCTTTCCCTTTTCATCCCAATCATAGGTGTACTTTGCATGAGAATATTTGGTTGTGTTTAGTCTCCCTTGTAGTGTGTCTTTCTCTTCTCACCTTCAAACTTGTTCAAGACACTAAATAATGAATAATGAGTGTTGTACGCTACGAGCCTTAAGCATTTGAGAAATGGTGATTGGGGGGACTCCTCTCAATTGTCTAGAGTGTTTAGTGTATTTCCTTTGGACGATATGTGACGCATTCGCTCCTAAGTCATAGTCTTTAGTGTAACATGAATTACAAGCACAATTCAATTAATTTCTTCTTCATAAAAGCCTAAAAAACAAACATCAAATCTTTTTATCCTTTTCAGGATTAATTAATTGGAAAATAATCTTCATAGGAGTGTTTTGTTAACTCTTGGTTCTACCGCAAACAGGTAACGCCTAAGTCTCCAATGGCCGAGCTGCATACACCTAATTGCTAGAACTAAGTTTTAACCCTACTCAGGGAAAAACACTTGAACTAACATGTGGTCTTATTAGCCCGAACTACGTTTGCTCTGATTTCTAGTACCAGACGAGGATACGTAGGCACAAGACGGCGATGTCTTGGCGAGCAACCTTCCCCACCTTCACCCGTAGGTTTTCGAACTACGTTGACTCTAACTTTTCCATTGCACGAGGGAGTACATAGGCATAGAGCGGCGATGCTCTATCGAGTCTCTTTTCTTTTCTTTTGTCCCTGTGGCCTGTAGCTTAGATAGATTAACACCCTTTTAGGTAAACAACAAGCATGGATCCCGTCGAGTACGACGGACGTGAGGGGTGCTAATAACTTCCCCTTGCGTAACCGACTCCCGAACCCGAGATATGGTTGCAATGACCTGTCTTTTCCCTTTTTCGTAGGTTTTCTATGATTGTTTCCTTTCCCTCTCTTTGGGATAAATAATGAACGATGGAGACTCTTCTGTCTTTGCCGGCCCTTCTTCGTAGCGATGCGACAATAATTAGCAATTCAGTCCAAATAAAGGGTCCAGATCTCAACCAATCCAAGCACAAGTCCAAGATACAAAGCCACATCCAAAACAAAAGTAGTACCGATGCAATAAAAAATGCTTTGACAAAAACAAAAATCAAACATCAAAAGTCAAGCATACAAAAAGGAAAAAAGCACCAAAACAAAATGGTTGTAGGAAAGTGTAAACAAAGAAAAAGAAGTAAGTGAAAATTAAATACCTTATGCTCTCTTATCTTTAGGCTTTTGGATCCAAAGAAAAACCAATATTTTTGTAAGCCTAAACACATTAAAACCTAAAGAAAAAACTTAGTAATATATGACTGATGATATATTTTGTGATAATGCTTAGACGAAATACAAAGTATTACTATAGTATATGCATTGTCTAATTTTTTTTTTAGGGAAAAACTAACCATATTAAAAGACACTCAGTGAGATCACGATTCTGATTTAGACATGTTTTAAAATTTTTACTTTGGTCAAGATAATTGTTCATATGCATGCTATGGTTCATGGATAGTATTGATATTTATTATGAACTTGTATTTAGAAAAACATCATGCCATTAAAATAATTTCAAAACTCTTGACTTGAAGTCAGTCAACTTGTCAAAAGAAACATGCATTCAACAACATTTTTGAATCATATGATAATTTTGGTTGAGGACTAAAAATTATAAGCTAGGGAGATTTGATAAGTACCATATTTACGTTAAATACGTCAGCATTAACTAGCTTATCTATGAAAAGTGAGAAAACACTTGTTCACACTTTTCTTCCATGCATTAATAAAAAACAAGTGAAAGGAACTGGAAAACCATAATTCAACACATATAAAACAGGAAAAGTAAAACCTTGAAGAAGCCAAGCTCACTAGACCCAAAGGGCATGACCAAATTCAAGTACTTCATGGTGAAGTAATAGTTAGCGCGCTATTCGAATAGGTGGTGCGATGGAAAAGAAAAGGCGATGAAGAACACTTGGGAGAGATGTATGCATTGTTTTTTAAGGAAGAGAAGCTGACTAGTTAGAAGATGTAGAGCAAGGTAGGAAGACTAGGCGCATGTACGGTGTGCCTAGCGAGAGCCTAACATTTTTTCCTATAAATAGAAAAAACCAGTTTAGTGCAAAGGGAGTTTAAGAGGATCGAGAAAATACATAACTGGAGTAGATTCACTTTGATCTACAACAGGATAATAAAAGAGGAGGTATGAAGGCAGAAGCACTGCTCAGGTGACAGGTCATATCACACTTCTAAGGTCGGCATCTTGGAGCTACCCACTGTTACGCTAACCATGAGTAAGCGTAGCTAAAATATTTTTGTTAGGTTTAGATGTGGTCATAAAGTTTATGTACTAAATAGGTCATAATGTTCTATGTAGTTCAACACATATTATAATATTGATGAATCTTTAATCTTAGTGCTTATTTTAGTTTTGCAACCTAAAACTTATTTGCAACCTAAAATCATCATAAACACTAATACTTATCTCTACTCTTCCAGGTACAAATTTCTGGCCTATGCCAAAAATTCTCACCATGGTCTGCACTACTGCATAGCATAATCTCATGCATAATTAAGCATACATTACATTTTTCATGTGCATAAAGCATATCTCCCAGTGACTGAGTCATCTCCTCATCATATATTCAGTCAATCCCCAACAGATGACCTCACACAAAGGCATCTTTGCCACATCCCAAAATAATTAAATTCTCAACACATACTCAATTTCAATACACTTCCATCATCAACGGCCAAATTTTCAAGCTACTCTTATATTTAATCCTCTTCTACCTCGAATGCTCGAAAAGTCGTTGCAAATTGTACATTCAGGTCCAAAAGGATTAAATATGGACAATTGTCATACCCCAAAATTTGACCTCCCTCCATCTGACCTTTTTCCCTTTTTCATAAGCATGTGCACTTGCATTCCCAGCATACATATTGGCATTTTCTACTTGTGAATTGATTGCAGGAATATCTGAATTTCCAGAGAGTCTCGAGGCTATGATTAATTGTATCCCAAAAAGTCATCAAAGCATAAATACAGGAAAACAGAAGGATTTCTATGTCTATCTATCCGAGCACAGGGTCATCAAAGCATAAATGGTTACCAGCATTCCTGTAACCGGTTACACCTGTTGTTTTTACTGTTTTCCAATTGATTCTCCACACTGAAGTAACCTCTGCCCTATTCCTTTGGTATACCTCATTCTAACATCTTGTGGAAGGTTTTAGACATATGATCACACCAAAAATATCAGCTACATTTGCTCCATTACCCCACTATCAATAAGGCTCATCGTGCACTCTCATTTTCACTCATTTTGGACCATTTGATCTTTGGAGTTGCATTTGGATTCTCAACCGAGTCAACTAATAACTAACTGAGCTAGACCCTAACTCAGTGAGTTGGGTCTAACTAACTTAAAACCAAATGCCAAACCTCATTTAACTACCTCCATACTAAATTCCAAGGCTCCACTCACTCCAAGCCTATGGTCTATATAAGAAAACCCCTCACATTGATGAAAGGAGCTTGGCCATAATCTTCAATCTCTCATTTTTCTCTGAATTTTCACTCTTCAATCTTTGAAATTGTTGTAGCATTCTCTCTCAATCATCATCTTATTTTTCCTTAAACCTCACAAAAGCTCTTTCCCCATTAAAGCTTAGCAAGCTTTTCATCGAAGCTTGCTATTCTTTGAGATAAGCCTCCATTCATCTCCATTTCATCATTGAATTCTGCAGCAACAACAACATACATTTCGTTTCAAAGCCTTGGAAGCCGATTATTGAAAAAGTCTTAATGCAAGTTTGACTCTGAAGCAATTATCACATTATTCTCGATTTTCTCGTTACGGATTGCTAATGATATCTGGATTTTATGGGTTTCTAAGCATCTCTTCATCACATATTTATCACAACAATTACCAAGGCAAATATTAGCCTTCTAGGTTGGTGAATTTCGCTTAATATACCACTTTCAATTTATTCTGCGTTTTTGCAATTTAGTGTTTAATTGATGTTTTGCTACATGAATAATTGCTTTGCTTGCTTGGTTCTATTAGTTCTTGATTGCTCTGAATTAACATTAATTTTGCATCTACTTCTATGTTATGTTACACTGTGATTACATGCAATAAGTGATTCCGAAAAGTGCTTTTCAAAATTCTATTTTTGCAGGTGTAATCGGTTACTGCTTTTGGTGTAATCGGTTACACCCCTTGCCTGCGCCCTGAGGAGTCATTTTATGCATGGTGGAACCGGTTATACCATTTCCTATAACCGGTTACACCTGACATTTTTTTCCAATTTCTTACTGTTTTGGGATTGTTTTGCATGATCTTCTTGTATACTTTCCCTTGCATTTCTATATTGATGCAAATGCCATTGTTTTAGGCCAGTACCTACTTGAAATAATGCTTGCTTAATTAATTTCACGATTTCACTTGATTATTTTGCAATTTTACTACATGCTTGAAGCACTTTTTACACATTTTTGCTTATGTGTTAACATGTAATGCTTAGAAATGCATGATTTCTTGTTCTTGTTAACGCTTTTCACTTCAACTTGATGCATTAGATTTGTTCTACCTTGAGCAAATTTAATCGTTTTTAACATTATTCCCCACACTTTCTTTAATAATGTTTTAACTTGTTTGAAAGATTATTGGCATTCCCCCGCCCCCCTTTGGCTAATTGATCAAAACCTTGTTTTGATTAGTTAATTGCCCCGCTCTTTTCTTTAGGATCTCCTTAGACTCCTCTTCTTTTTTTATTCTGGCTTGAGGTGGACAATTGAGCAATAGGGCAGTGCGTTGTACAAATCATCAATCCTGTCAATCTCAATTTCCGCACTACACTTTGGGTGCTAGGGAAGGAATGAGGCTAGAGTCTTTCCTACCCTCATTGTAACTATTTCGGGTAGGGGGTGTTTGACCTTGAACCTAGATTAGTCACCTTTATCCCCAGACTGTAGTGTCTCTTGAATCGATCCTTGGTGTAATCACTCATTCCTGCCTGAAGTCTTTTCTCTCCCTTTGGGTTAGTAACCTTCTCTTGGTTCAATCACCTTTCCCTTTGGTTAACCACTACTCGTCAGCTAAAATACCGAGTCCTTTTGGGTTAACACCTTCTCTTGATTCAACATCCTTCCCTTTGGTTAACCACTGCCCGTCAATTAAAATACCAAGTCCCTTTGGGTTAACACCTTCTCTTGGTTAAACACCATTTCTTAGATTAATCACAGCATGTAAGCTAACATACCGGGTCCCTTTTGTTGCACCCTAAAATTTGCTCAACCTATTTCACTTGGTTTATGTTTCAATTACATTAGCATTTGCATATAAAGTCATGTACATAGTCTAATCATCTGCATAGCATAGCATAGCAAATCATCCAACAAGGGACCAAGTACTATTCTCATCACTATGAGAATATCAAGAGGTTATTGTTCAAATTCAGGCCTATCCAAGTCATCAGAAAGAAATTGAAATCTAAGAAGTCAGTGGATCAAGCAGTGGATCTATCTCCTATCTGAGGGTATTTGAAGACCATCAAAGAAGTTGTGAGCTGTGAAATGAGTATGGAAGGTATCTAGGCATCATGGAGGACCTAGAGGGTCATTTTGAAAGTGAGACAAGTCATGGATATGATTACAAGAGTTGCAGTTGAAGACAGTCAACTAGGGTTTCATCTAGGTCAACCCTAGGTCAACCCCAGGTCAAATGATTGATTGAAAGGCATCAAGGTCTATTTGAGAGATGTGGGATTCATCATTTGACATATAGATAAGTATGTGGTGTTTTGCCAAGAAGAAATCAAGAGAAATCAAGAAGAAGAGGAGTTTCTAAATTAGGGTTTCTGTGTAAAATCCCCTGATTTAGGTCAAACTTCCAAGCAAGATAAGTCAAAATGCAAGCTTCAAATCGATCCTTGGCCAACATGAAACTTGTAGAGGATCTCAAGACCTTTAATTTTAGTGGTGGAAGACATCAAGGAGATTTATAGAACTCAAGTTATGGTCCTTCCAAGTTACAGGTCATCTGAGGTATCTGAAATTTTGTCTGTGAAAGTTACTTGTCTTCCAAGCAACTTTTACCCTTCAAGGAGCTTTCAAATGGATTTCTGGTCAACATGAGAGTTGTTCCTCATTGTCTTAGATTTCTATAATGGTATGGTATGCCTTCATATGATTTTTGGAACTCTACTTATGTCCTTGGCAAGCAAAGGGTATTTTGGTCATTTGAGAATTACAGGTCATTTCAAGCATGTGCCTAAAACTCATACAAGGAAGCTTCAAATGAAAACCTTAACAACATCAAACTTGCTCCAAATGACATTTTGAGTCTAGAAAAGTGATCATGAAAGTTTGGAAATGTTCATAGCTCAAGGTTCCAAATTTGGTCATTTAAAAGTGAATTTAATGAATAAAAGTGACCTAAAAATGGGATTTTTCATAACATGGCCAAATGGGATGAAATTATAGGTCATTTTGATTGGAAAAAATGTTTTAAGAACATTGGATAAAGTAGATTTTTGAGTTTGGTTCAAAGTTTGGAAGTTATGCTAGTTGGCTTACAAAGGAAGTAACATATCCAAATCCACAAGGGAATTGTGCACAAGAAGTTTCTACCAAGTTCTAGAAAGGTCTATGAGCATCTATATATTGAGTAGGGTGGATCCATTCAAGGGTTGGTGATTCATTTTGATCAAAACACATAGTTACATCTCATTCTTCAACTTTGCAAATCACATAAGAACTCTATCAAATCTTCATCATTCTCCACAATTCTTGATCCTATCATCATCTACATCCATCATAGATCAAGTTTCTATCAATATCTGGTTGAATTGAAGCAGAATTCGTGTGCTACCAACTTCATCATCCAAAGTTCAAGAAGAATGTGATTGCAAAATCAAGGGCATTTGAGCAGGTGCTATTGCATACAGAACCAAGAATCAAGTCTGTGGAGCAAGTCCAAAGCATTGCAAGCTTTGGATCCAAGGATTTCTGCCTCTGTTTTCAAGATTACACCAGGTTAGTTTTCCTATCGAATTGGCTAGAATTAGTTAGAATAATAGAGAATCTTTAGGTTAGAAATGTTAGGCATAGGTAGAGGATCATTTCCAATGAATTTGAGAGCTTTCCATGGAGTTTAACATTGAGGCACACCAACTGTTTGGGATTAGAACTCTTTGGATATGAAGTGTTGGCACTAGTGCTTTAGCTTAGGTTGATCAGTAATACGAGGTGGTCATTTTGATGGCAAGAAATTGAAGAAAGAAGAAGTTGGAAATTCGAGTGTTCATGGAGAAGAAGCTATCGGGTTTCATTTTTTAGGTTGTTATGGCAAGAAATAATGATGTATTCTTGTTCAGCTTGAGAAGTAGAGCATTTTTGCTTTTTATAGCTCTGAATTTCATGGAGAGATGAGGATGTATGAAGGTGTTGAAATCTGTTTCATGAGCTTCGTGCATGGTTCATTCATGGCTGAAACCCTAGCTTCTCATTGGAGAAGAAGCATGATGACCGTTGGATGGAGTCTTCCTTGTTGACTCAGGCTCAGATCGCGTGGCCAGGATTTGAAGTTGGATTTGGAGGGAAGACTGAACGTGAAACGCGCCGTTTCACTTATGACTCAGACTGGGCTCAAGTTACCATTGCTAACCGCACCCCTAGTTTCAAGGCCCAACATAAATTGAACTAATTTTTTTACTCTTTGCACCGTTTTCTGTTTTTATTTTCTTTTTATGTTTTTCTGATCAACTGGGCCCAGACGCGCTTTGCTATGCGCGCCCCCCAGTCTGGGCCCATCATTCATTTTTAACTGAAATAATTGTTGTTTGCACCCATAACCAATTTAATTCATTTTAATTTCACTCAATTTTTTTTAATTCTTTGGAAAATCATAACAAATTGGAAATTACATATTTTTAAATGGTTGGTTTTGCATCTTTTTCATATTTTTGTTAAGAAAATTGTCATATAATAAAATTAGCATTTCATTTTATTTTTGTATTTTTAGTACATTTTTCTTTTAAATAGGTTTTAATTGATTTTAGGTTTATACATGATATTGTTGATTTTAGTTTAGTTAGATACTTTTATATTTTGGGCCTATTCTTTTTAGAGTATTTCACTTAGAACTATAGCTTGTATATAAGATTTAATTCATGATTTTAGGACTTAATTTTAGATGGTTTGTTTAGGTGTGATTAGGAGAATCAAAACCAGGGTTTAGAGATAACATAGGTGTAGCAAATCATTTCTTTTAGGAGTTGTAGTTTGAATTTTGGGGTATGGGACTATAGGGGTATTATGGGTAGATAATAGATCCCTTAGAAAATATCAGGCTTCCCCTATTCTACTATTACTATTAGTATATTGCTTGTATTTGATTGACTGTGTGGTGTGCCCTCTCTAGGGTTATTATTTGACTGTGTGGGGTATTGGGCTTGTTTGGGGCTTGGGTTTGAGTTGAAGACTTTGCTGATGAAGCCCATTGGAGATCAAAGAGAATGAAGACCAACTTCCAGAGTTGATGAGGAGTATCTCTTGCTGGCAGCTGTTGAAGGTTATAGGATCTAGGAGTTAGGCAGAGCTCTAGAGTAGAAAACTTGGTTCACAAACATGGAAGGTCTTGGTTGCCTCCATCCCTCTCTATGATGCAGAGTCTCTCTAAGACATTCACCCCCTTCCTTTGGAAGGCTTGGTGATAGTGTCTAGGAGATAGAACTCTTGAGAGAAAACCTTCTACCTATTGTTAACAGTCTGTTTGCCACCTTTGGTGGTCAACTAACTGCTTAACATCCTGTTCATCTTGTTGATTGTTGTTCATCTTGGAGATTGGGACTTGAAGAAAAGCCATTGTAGGATTGAAGATGAAGACTGATGCTTGCTTGAAGCTTGTAGATAGTTGATGATGACTTGAAGACAGATGCTGATGAAGACTGTTGTTGGCTGTTTATTTTTGCTGTTTATAATTCTTGATGTATTGATTGAATTTCCCTGACTGTATTGCTTGTTGTTTAACCTGTTAGGTTGAAAGTGAATTCTGTTCACTTTTGCCTATTGTTTTCTAGGTTCGAGGTTGAGTGAGACTCCCTTGCCTCGCTTGTATTGTTGCATCCATGCATTTTACTGCTTTATTGTATATATGCTATTGTTTCTGTGTCCGTCTATCCCTTAGGATCTCTGTTTCTCTCTGCGCAAGAGAGGAGCATGATAGACACTAGGTCTTAACCCATGCATGATAACATTAGGTTAGTTTGATTCCCTTTGCAACCATAGGATAGAGTTCTGTCTCTTCTCATCTTAAAACAAATAGAAAAACACAGTAATATTTCAAACACAATAAAAGACACTTCTTTCGTAAAAGAATGTGAACTCATCAAAACGTCATTTTTGTCCACTTGGACCGGTAATCAGAAAAACCCTTTTTCAGAAGGAATAAAAACGATCAAGACAGACTTGTGTCGTACGTGGCTCGAACTACGTTTGCTCTGATCTTCCGCGCTGTGTGGAAGTACGTAGGCATAGGATGCGATATCCTAGCGAGCAACCTTCCCCTCCTTTCCCGTAGGTAGGCGAACTACGTTGACTCTGATTTCTCGTTCCATACGGGAATACGTAGGCATAAAGTGCGATACTTTGCCGAGTCATTTTATTTTCTTTTTAACCCTAGACCTGTAGAGTAGATAGAATAACAATCCGTACCAGAAAACAAGCGTGGATCCCGTCGAGTACGACGGACGTGAGGGGTGCTAATACCTTCCACTTGCGTAACCGACTCCCGAATCCAGGATTTGGTTGCGATGACCATTCCTTTCCCCGTTTTGCGGTAGGTTTACCTCGAGCGTTTCCTTTCCCTCCTTTGGGATAAATAACGCGCGGTGGCGACTCTTCTGTTCAGCCGGCGCCGATTTTCGCAGTAGCGACAGCTGGCGACTCTGTTGGGGATCCAACGTCCCCTGGCTGCTAAGGACAGCGATAGTTCCTTATGCATTTGGGATCCAACGTCTCTTAAGAGAGTCAATCCTAGCGCTTGTTTTCCCGTCGAGGATTTTGTATGGATTTATATTTCTGTCATTTATTTTCAGCATTATATTATTGTTATTATTGATGTATTGGGGTGTGACGGGTGTTCTATGATTGAGAGATAAGTCGGACCTGGGCTTGAGTGCACCTAGAATTAGAGTGGAAATTAGTGGGCGCGCACGTGCTTTGCATGTCCTAGTGTCCCGCGAAATCCACACTCAGACGAGGTTCTTCTGGTTGGCCTCCTGTCCTGCCCTTTGGGTGGCTCGGGTTGCTGGTTAGTTGGATTGTCGACTCTGGGAACCGATCATTTGGAAGTTGGCTAAGTGAGGCCTCTTCAGGATTTGATGATGCCACTCCTTCTGGGAATCGTATCATCAACCCTGAAAGTCTGTGACGCCGACGACCGCATAGGATGCCATACTTTTGTCAGTTACTAGGACACCTACCTGTGAGAGGGTTTTGGGGTTATTCAGGTAACTAGACCTTCAGATACCGGTTATTTCTTGATCTGAGACCCTGGGTATTTATGGATAGTTATGAGGTCTATCAGAGACCGGTGGGAGTTATGATATGAGGTCTATCAGAGACCAGTTGGAGTTATGATATGAGGTCTATCAGAGACCAATCAGAGTTATGTTATGGGGTTTATCTGAGACCAATGTTGGAGCTTTGTATTGGGTCTATCTGAGACCAGGGTTTGAGGAATTCTGGAGGGTCTATCTGAGACTTTTGATATGGTTCAGGCTTCTCAGCCACGGCATTTGGTCCCTGTTGCATGTTACTTGCATTACATTGTTTGCATAACCATTATCATTGCATCCCATTAACGTGTGTCTGTGCTGCAGGTGCATTTGCATATTCCCTGGTTCTAGTGCCCGGGCTCTTGAGTATTGATCATGGCTGGTTTGAGGATGACAGTTGCCTACAAGCTACCTATCCCTGATATTACTCCCCTCCTGGGTCTGATTTCTCTTGCTGATGAGGATGTCCGTAGAAGCTTCAGACAGAGTTACGGACGGCTGTTGAGATTGGTTCGCAAATCAACTGATGATGAGCTGAATGGGTTGTACACACTGATGCAATTCTATGACCCTGCATTGAGATGTTTCACGTTTGCTAACTTTATTTTGGGGCCCACCATCGAGGAGTATGTAGAGTTTACTGAGCTGCCAGTACAGAATAGGGTTCCCTTTATTCACTCTGCCGCTGAGCCCAAGTTGGAGGACTTGGCTAAGGCCTTGCACATGAATGCTTCTGAGTTATTGATGACTTCTTGGCGTGGGGTTCCAGGTTTCTCTCTCCAGTTTCTGATTGGTAAGGCTCAAGAATACGCCAAGAATGGATGTTGGGTGGTCTTTAAGCTGTTTTGGCTCTATGCATTTATGGGATAATGCTGTTTCCCAATTTCCCGAACTTCATGGACATGGATGCATTTCATTTGTTTGCTGCTGGCAACCCTGTACCCACATTGATCGGGGACTTCTACCATTCGATGCACTACAGAAATGAGAACAGGAGAGGCAAGAACGTCTCTTGTTGCGTGCCTTTGTTGTACATGTGGTTTAAGAGCCATCTTCCCCTGAAGGGACCTTTTGTGGATAGTGCAACTACAGCTGACTGGCCAGAGCGCATGACGAGACTATCTTCTGAAGACATTGAGTGGTTTGACCGAGACTTGTTGGGGTCTGAGCTTATTTTCAGTTGTTCTGGGTATCCTAATGTTCCTTTGATAGGAAGAAAAGGGTGTATCAATTACAACCCATCTCTGTTCGTTCGCCAGTTTGGATATGTGTTGAAGAACCCACCTAAGGAGGAAGAAGTACAGGAATCTCTGTACTTCACCGGTGATTTGAATGGAGAGTTACTAGCCAAGCTTCAGCATGTCTGGATGCGTATTAACAGAAAAGGGAAACCACTGTTGGGGAAGAACGATTGTCAGGCTTATGTACCCTACAAAGTTTGGATCCAAGAGAGAGCAAGACAGTTGATGATGCCATTTTCAGCTGCACCAGTCCCTGTTCATATTCCGGTGGAAGAACCAACCATTGTTACTATGGAGGTCTACGAGCGAGTTGTAAAAGAAAAAGAAGCCTTGACGAAGATCAATGAAGAGTTAGAAAAGGAGTTGGCTCAGATGCGTAGTGAGAAAAACAAGGTTGTGCAGGCTTTCTAACAGCAGATCGAGTTAGTAAACAGGCTAGGTGCTGAGTTGACTGTAGAGAAAAAGAAGCATGAGCGTCTGGGGAAAGAATTCAGAAGCTCCCATGACATGTTGGAGTCCAAAAAGAAAGCACTCGACGCTGCTCACCGGGAAATCTCTTCTTGTAACAAGACGTGGAATGCTACGCTAACCAACAACAAAAAGAGGGAAGACAAATTGAAGCAGCAAATTTCTGAACTCGAAGAGCAGTTGAAGGCTAGCATTAAGAAGCATGAAGAGGAGGTAATGGCCAGATATAGTCTCCAGAATGCATTGAACAAGGCCATCGAAGGCAGGAACGAAGCTGTGTCTCAGAAGCGGAAGCTAGAGGATCGCTTCGGAGAAGGGGCATGGGAGGAAACCGCTGGTGACGTGCGACGCGTTCTCAAGCGAAGAAATCAACTTGTTGAGGGTCTGCTTACCCGACCAAGTCATTCAGAGACTAAGAAGTTACTAGAAGAGTACCAGGCTTATGGGAGTACTTGATCATTTCATGTATTAATGCTTTATTTGCATAGTGCTGACCATCACCAGGATTGTTGGTTGAGGTCATGCCTTCTTATTGTACACTCAGTGATATTGTATTCTTGGCTTAATGGATTTCTCTGCAATATATGAGGTGTTTTCTATGATCGGCTCCGATCACCGTATTGCTAGCACTATCACCGCACTGACACATTTGCACTAGAATCGGGGAATGATATTCCTTAATGCACAGACACATATTGCATTGCATTCCCATTCATATTGCATTACAGGTGATTATTAAGCGGTACCTCATTTCTTGCTCTGTACCAGGTCTTTTCAGGATTGAAGATCAGCGCCCGCACCGATACTCCACTTGTACCAACTACCGAAGAATTATGGATCAAATGCAGAACGAAATGCAAGACATGCGTGAGAAGCTGGCGCTCTTCATGCAGACAATGGAGACCATTGCGAAAGGACAGGAGAATTTGCAAGCTTTGGTGCAGCCTCTGTTGGTAAGGAATGCTGGGCACGGAAATGAGGATCATCAGTCTGTGCGAGTCGACACCATTCACGGGGATGGTACTCCCACACCAGTGGCTCCACCTGTAGTCAACATACCTGCTGTCAATGTGAACAACGGCGCTGCTGCCGGGAACGGTAACGTTGGAATTGGGAACGAGACTGTCGTCAACAACGTTGGGCTCGGAGATGTCAACCTGGGTGATAATCTGGGAGGTAATGGCTTCGGTAATAATGGATTCGGTTTCAACGACCAGGGGTTCGATAATACTGGGAAGTACGGCTTCAACACTCAAGGCTTCGGGCAGGACGGATATGGCATGACTAATCAGGGTTATGGCGGATTCGGAAATGGAAATGGCGCTGGGTTAATGGATTTCGGACCTGCAGGAGTCGCTCCGGGGTACGGCAACAGGGGGCGAGGCCCGGTAATGAATCAGACCAGAGGTGGCCGTAACAACGGATACGATGGATACGGAACTGGGAATGGTAATTGGCAAGAAGACCAGCAAAAGGACGCTTTCTCTGGTGGAGGTTTCGAAGGGCCTATGGATGACTCTCAGAGAATCAGGATGCTCGAGGAGCAGATGAAGGGGGTCGTAAATCAAAGTGTTGTTGGCTTAGATATGTCAACAATGGGTCTGGTGCCTGGCCTGAGGGTACCAATAAAATTCAAAGCTCCCACATTCGACAAATATAAGGGGGACACCTGTCCAAAGGTGCACGTGCGGTCATATTACAGAAGGATGTCCGCGTACTCAAACGATGAGAGGATGCTAATGCATTTCTTTCAAGATAGCTTGTCGGGCCCTTCCCTCGAGTGGTATATGGGATTGGAACCAACACATATAAAGACATGGAAGCAGCTGGCTGAAGCATTTGTGGCTCACTATAAGTACAACAGTGACTTGGCACCCAACCGGGTCCAATTGCAGGGGCTGTCCCAGAAGAAGGGCGAGAGCTTCAAAGAGTATGCGCAGAGATGGTGCGACATGGCTGCTAGGGTTCATCCTCCTTTGGAGGACAAAGAAATGAATGATATGTTCATAGGAACATTCACTGGCATGTTTTATGACAAGTTGTTTCATACCTCTTTGGGCAGTTTCTCAGACTTAATCCTGATGGGAAAGAAGATTGAAAGCAACATTAAACAAGGAAGATTCCAAGCTGAGGAATCCACTTCGGTTGGCAGTAACAGAAGGGCTTTTGGTGGGCGCCGTCAGGGCGATGCAAGCGCGGTGTTTGAGGGCCGAGGCCGGGGCAGAGGTCGAAACCAGTACAATCAGCCGCAGCAGGTGGCAAGTGTTACTATTCCGTTTCAGCAACAACCATTTCAACAACAACAACAGCAACAGCAACCACAACAGGGGGCACATACTGCCCAGCGCAAATTCCAGGGGGGCAAACCAAGGAGGGTGTTTGAAAAGCCTCCTTCAACGTATGCAGAATTGCTACAGACGTTACTAGGTTTGAACTTGGTGGAGAAGAGAACTCTGGCGCCAATAACAGGCACTCCTCCGTACGGTTACGATGCAAGCAGGCATTGTGAATTCCACTCCGGGGCTCCTGGCCACGATGTAGAGGGTTGCCACGCGTTCAAGCATGTGGTGCAGGACCTATTGGATAGTAAGGCTATCAATTTTGGACATGCGGGTCCGAACATAGTGCAAAAGCCCATGCCCAATCATGGGGCAAACGCCATTTTAACTGAGGAGGGTTTGAACTTGATTATGCAGGTTGATGACCTCAAGACACCGTTGTGTGAGATAAAGAGTAGATTATTGCAAGGTGGTGTGTATCCAGGTTGCGACGAGTATTGCTTAGAGTGTTGGACCCAAGCTGGGGGTTGTGATGAATTGAAGAAGGGGATTCAGACCTTAATAGATGGAGGCACATTGCAATTTGACCGAGCAGCAATTGAAGAACCTGCAGGGGTATTAGCAGACAAGTAAAGTGATGTAGCTACTGTGACGATTCCTCGAAAAACGATCACTATAACGGCACCGGCCAAGCGACCGCCGATCACTATCACCAAGGCAGGACCAATCCCTTATGAAAGCACTAAGGCAGTCCCCTGGACCTATGGGTTGGAAGTGTACTGTGATGGGGTGAAAATTAATGTTAATAAACAGCCAGTTGAGACTGTAGACAACATTGTCGGTACCGGAGGTATGACAAGAAGTGGGAGGATCTTCATATCGCCTGAGGTAGAGGCTGAACGACTGGCAAAGGGGAAAGGAAAGATGAATGAAACGGTCCCTGTGCAGGCGAACAGAAAAGAAACGGCGTCGAAGGATGTGGAAGAGTTCATGCGCCTTATTCGTAAGAGCGATTATAAGATTGTGGAGCATCTGCAACAGACTTCGTCAAAGATATCTATACTGTCGTTGCTATTGTGCTCTGAAGCTCACAGAAATGCATTGTTGAAAGTTCTGGATACTTCCTTCGTACCCCAAGATGTTTCCGTGAATCAGCTGGAGGGGGTGTTGGCGCATGTGAATGCAGGCCATAGCTTGGGATTTACAGACTTCGATTTAACCCCGAAGGGGAGAGAGCATAATATGGCGTTGCACGTCTCTGTTGAGTGTAGAGGATCAGTCATGTCTCATGTACTGGTAGACACCGGATCTTCCTTAAACGTGCTGCCCAAGAAAGAGATGATGAAACTAGATGTCAGAGGAATCATGTGTACGCCTAGTGACTTGGTGGTCAGGGCATTCGATGGTACGCGAAGAACAGTCTTTGGATCTATAACATTACCTCTACAGGTGGGGCCGGAGGTTTTCGCGACTGAATTTTATATTATGGACATCCAGCCAGCATACAGCTGCCTTCTCGGACGACCCTGGATCTATGGTGCTGGGGCAGTCACGTCTACCTTGCATCAAAAGCTGAAATACATGGTAGGGGACAGTGTGGTCACTGTATGTGGAGAAGAAGATATATTGGTTAGCCATCTGTCATCATTCAAGTATGTGGAGGTCGATGGCGAGATTCATGAAACACCCTGTCAGGCATTTGAAGGGTTGCGCATCAAAGACAAAGGTCCCGGGCCGAGTAAAGCGTCAGAGGTAGCCGTCTCGTCATATAAGGAAGCTCAAGCTCTAGTAGAGACTGGTGAGACAAAAGCCTGGGGCAAGGTGCTGGATATTCCCGTGAAGATGGACCGATTTGGGTTGGGATATCAACCGTCGTCATCAACACCTGCTGTGGGGGCACCCCGTTTCAGAGGACCAATAATCATCACTGCTAGTGGAGTAAGTCACGAGACCATCAACGCTGCTTCAGAGTCTGACGAAGGAGACAGTGATTGCGACATGGACGCCTGGATTCAGCCGAGTGTGCTAGGATAAGGATTATGCAATTGGTCTATTCAGGAGATTGTTCCTGTGACTCTTAAACAGTAATGCTTTGTTTTTTTAATTGTTGAACAATCTGGTGTCTTGCCCGGGGCATCATGATTTTGCTTAGGGCCGTGCTGTTATGAACATTGCGTGTTTAATCATTAAATAAAAGGCGTTTTTTTCATGTGCAAATATTGCAATCTCTGTTTTTCCTGTTTTGTGTTTTACAATAAAATGGCAACGCGGTTATTCGCTTTATACGCATTTTGAAACATTTAACCATTCCTTTTGCAGGATAACATTTTCAGATGACATCATTGAACCACCTATGACTCGTCTCGACTTTGAGCATCCGGTATTTCAGGCCGAAGAAGAGATTGTTGAAGATGGTGACGTTCCCAAAGAATTGTCTTGGTTGGTGAAGCAAGAAGAACGAGTCATTCTGCCTCATGAGGAGGTCATCGAAATTATTAACCTGGGGTCGGAAGGGGTTGAAAAGAACATCCGTATAGGAGCCGCGCTGCAGAGCGACGTCAGGCGAAGACTGGTTGAAATGCTCAGAGAGTATAGTGATGTGTTCGCTTGGTCGTATGAAGACATGCCGGGGCTTGATACAGATATGGTTGTGCACCGTCTGCCGTTGAAAGAAGAATGCCCGCCGGTCAAGCAGAAGCTTCGCCGAACTAGACCTGATATGGCAGTGAAAATTAAGGAGGAGGTTCAAAAACAGTGGGATGCTGGTTTCCTAGCTGTGACAAAATACCCCTCATGGGTCGCTAACATCGTACCAGTGCCAAAGAAAGACGGTAAAGTGAGAATGTGCGTAGATTACCGTGATTTAAATAAAGCGAGCCCAAAAGATGATTTTCCGCTTCCTCACATCGATGTGCTGGTTGACAACACTGCTCAATTCTCCGTATTCTCCTTCATGGATGGCTTCTCGGGCTATAATCAGATTAAAATGGCGCCAGAAGACATGGAGAAGACTACTTTCATAACGCCTTGGGGAACATTTTGTTATAAGGTGATGCCCTTCGGACTAAAGAATGCGGGGGCAACGTATCAGCGTGCAATGACGACTCTTTTCCATGATATGATGCATAAAGAGATCGAAGTTTATGTCGATGATATGATTGCCAAATCCCAGACGGAGGAAGAGCATTTGGTGAATCTGCTGAAGTTATTCAAAAGGCTTAGGAAGTTCAGGCTGAGACTGAACCCTAACAAGTGCACCTTCGGGGTGAGATCGGGTAAACTGTTGGGGTTTATCGTGAGTGAAAAAGGAATAGAGGTCGATCCTGCTAAAATAAAAGCAATACAAGAGATGCCGACGCCTAGAACAGAGAAAGAGGTGTGCGGGTTTTTAGGGAGGTTGAACTACATCGCTCGGTTCATATCTCACCTGACGGCTACGTGTGAGCCATTATTCAAGTTGTTGAAAAAAGACCAAGCTGTAACGTGGAATGAAAATTGTCAAAAGGCGTTCGATAAAATAAAGCAGTATTTGCAGGAGCCTCCTATTTTGATACCCCCAGTGGCAGGGAGACCTTTGATTATGTATTTGACAGTTCTTGAGGGGAGTATGGGTTGTGTTCTCGGTCAACACGACGAGACAGGAAGAAAAGAGCATGCAATATACTACTTGAGTAAGAAATTTACTGAATGTGAATCTCGATATTCAATGCTTGAAAAAACTTGTTGCGCGCTAGCCTGGGCCGCCAAGAGTTTGAGGCAATACATGCTGAATCACACAACCATGCTCATCTCAAAGATGGATCCTATCAAATATGTATTCGAAAAGCAAGCATTATCGGGGAGAATTGCCCGTTGGCAGATGGTCTTGAATGAATATGACATCCAGTATGTCTCGCAGAAGGCTATAAAGGGGAGTGTACTGTCTGAGTACTTGGCAGAGCAGCCTATTGAAGATTACCAATCGATGAGGTTTGATTTTCCTGACGAGGATATCATGTACCTAAAGATGAAAGATTGCGAAGAGCCGTTGCTAGACGAAGGACCAGAATTGGGTTCCAAATGGAAGTTGATCTTTGACAGAGCTGTAAACGCCTACGGTAGTGAAATAGGGGCAATCATCACTACTCCACACGGGTCGCACATCCCGTTTACCGCTCAATTGACCTTTCCAGTTACCAATAATGAAGCCGAATACGAAGCTTGTATCGTGGGGCTTGAAGAAGCCATTGATTTGCGAATCAAAAATCTGGATGTATACGGAGACTCAGCTTTGGTGGTGAATCAAATAAAAGGAGAATGGGAGACACGTCAGCCTAAGTTGATACCGTACATGAATTATGCGAGGAGATTGTTGCCTTTATTTAACAAGGTTGAATTGCATCATGTACCGCGAGCGGAGAATCAGATGGCTGACGCCCTGACCACTTTGTCTTCCATGTATAAAGTCAACTTCTGGAACGAGGCTCCCAGAATTGTTATCTCCCGACTTGACAGACCTGCCTTCGTATTTGCTATTGACGAAGCATCTGATGATAAACCATGGTATTTTGATATCCTCAATTTCCTGAAGAATAAAGAGTGTCCGGCTGGGGCATCCAGTCACGATCAGAAGACTCTCAGGAGGTTGGCGGGTAATTTCTATCTGAATCCGGACGGTGTCTTATACAGAAGAAATCACGATTTGGTGCTGTTACGTTGCGTAGATGAAAAAGAGGCAAAGCTGCTCATGGAGGAAATACATGAGGGTACCTTTGGTACGCATGCTGGTGGGCATGCTATGACGAGGAAGTTGCTGCGGACAGGTTATTTTTGGCTAACTATGGAAACTGATTGTTTCAAGTTTGCGAGGAAGTGTCACAAGTGCCAAATCTATGCAGATAAGATCCATGTGCCTCCGAGTCCTCTGAATGTGATGTCATCGCCATGGCCATTCTCGATGTGGGGCATCGATATGATTGGAAAGATCGAGCCGACGACTTCTAATGGACACCGGTTCATTCTAGTAGCAATCGATTATTTCACCAAGTGGGTGGAAGCGGCGTCTTATGCAAATGTAACTAAGCAGGTGGTAGCCAGATTCATCAAGAGAGATATCATTTGCAGATATGGAATCCCCGAGCGGATAATCACTGACAACGGTTCAAACCTGAACAACAAAATGATGAAGGAGCTCTGTCAGAATTTTAAGATCGAGCATCACAACTCCTCCCTTTACCGACCCAAGATGAATGGCGCGGTTGAAGCGGCCAATAAGAATATAAAGAAGATCGTTCAGAAGATGGTGTTGACCTATAAGGATTGGCATGAGATGTTACCCTTCGCTTTGCACGGTTATCGTACGACGGTACGCACATCAACCAGGGCAACCCCGTTCTCGTTGGTATATGGAATGGAAGCAGTGCTACCACTGGAAGTTGAGATTCCTTCGCTGAGAGTATTACGAGAGTCCAACTAGACGAGGCAGAGTGGGTGAAGGATAGGTTGAACCAGCTGAGTTTAATGGATGAGAAGAGGCTAGCTTCTCTAGCATACAGTCGTTTGTACCAGAGCCGAATGAAGAAATCATATGATAAGAAGATACATCCTCGGAACTTTCAGACGGGCGACCTTGTGCTGAAAAGGATTCTCCCGCCACAGGCAGATCACAGGGGCAAGTGGACCCCCAACTACGAAGGGCCATACGTTATCAGAAAAGTCTTTTCAGGAGGAGCTTTGTTGTTGTCCACCATGGACGGTGAAGACTTTACGTCGCCTGTGAATTCGGACGCAGTTAAAAAAATACTTTGCTTATAATTGACCCGCTGGACAAAAAAAAAAGAGTCCAGGCAAAAATGGGGCATCCTGGCGAACCAAAAACAGAATGAAAGGTTCGGGCAAAAGTTAGGGATAAAATTGAAAAAAAATGTACACCCGCGAAGTTGAAAACCTACACTGGGCGGCTTCGGTAAAAAAGGGTATCCCGGTGAACTGAAAACCCGTAAAGGGCGGTTCACGCAAAAGTTAGGGATTTGAAAAGCAAATGACTGCGGTCCGAATTTGATACTGCGTTGAGCTTTGGTGCGGGAGAATATACTCGAGGGGTCGATTATCAGATACAATCTCTTCGGAAGTGTGGATACCGGGAAAGCATTAGAGTCAGGCGAGTCATAGGAGGATCAGTTCATGATGGTCGTTTGCATCCCGTTGCCGACATGTGTACAAATTTGATTTGTCATCATATTTATGCTTCTTGTGCATACTGGTATATTTGTTGTGCGTAGCTTCCTCTTTTCAGGAGTTACATCCCGTGTACAAAACTCCGCCCATTTAGGGGCCCTATCAATAAAATATGTTATTCAGTATTTGATGCTGGTTCTTTATTGTTTTGTGCATGATAAACGCATAGGTTTAATGAAACTAGCGTGTGTATAACGTCGCTGGCCCTTGCCAATAATTGCTAAAACGTTGAATTAACTGAAAATAATGTCACTAACGCTAACCTGAATAGATTTGGTTGCGTAGACTTGTCTTGTCTTGTTTGTGGTGTTGCAGGGTTCGTAGCCGTATGAAGAGGACGATCAAAAGATTGCAGTATGGATCAAGACTCGATCCCCACGCAGGTCGTGCTTCCAAGATAACAATGTTCCTTACTGAAGGAGGATCAAATTCCCCAGCTAGTCGTAGCTTATCCAAAGGACATTCTCCATCCAAGTCGTTCATCCTCAGCAGAGTTTGGCAATTCCAAGATTGTAGGATGTATTCAGACGGTGTGGTGTCCCCCAAAAGGATTCCCCTATCTCAAGCAGAGTGGTTTAGCCTCAGAAGATTAATATTTCCAACTTGTGAGTTGTACTCAGGCAGTCTACCCTTCCCAGTAGGGTCATTTACTCTCCCCCAGCGGAGTCAGTGGATTTTCCCCCAAGAGAATCGTTTCGTCCCCAGCGGAGTTCTCTTTCCAGCAAGTGTTTTCTTTCCTCCCAGTGGAACTCGAAGATTAAAACTATCCCCGGCAGAGTTGGTTGGGTGTCCTGGCATTTATTTTGTCGGAATACCGTGTGATACTCGTTCACTCCCCAGCAGAAGTCCAATCCTGATTGACGCATTCAGTTATTCCTCAGCGAAGCGGGCTTCACTTTTCCAGCATTTACTTTGCTGGAATAATTCTGTGGCACCTGGCTACCCCAGCGGAGTTGGCATTGTCTTCCGCATTTATTTTGCTGAAGCGGTTTCTGTATCCCAGCAGTTCGAGTCTGCATTTGCATTGGCATATAGTGTCATACTTGCATCCACCAAATAAAAATGCGTAGCATTTCCATGTCGAATGGATCATTGCGTCATTGTCAAACATATGCATTTTGAAACATAAACTAGGTTGGTTAACCGTTTGTTTTCAAGTATTGTTTCCCATGCAGGTGGAGGGAGCTCTTGCTCAAAAGAATTATTAGACATTCGAGGTCTCGCCGTAAGACGTGTGATGATATGGTTCATCTTACTATTTTCCCCACAGAGTTATTATGTTAAGTTTCTCTTTGTCCCCGAGCAGAGTTATTTGGTTGAATTTCTCTTGTTTTCCCCACCAGAGTTGCTTGTTGAAGTTTCTTTAATCCGGCCAGCGGATTATGTTCTTCAAGTTCGTTGTTACGTCAGCATCACAGGGTTTCATGAACCAGAATTTCAGAGGCTGTCGCCGGTTATCAGAACAGGCGTTCGGTAGTTTGGTTTCCAAATATCCCCAGTAGAGTCCGCCTCAAAGTCGCTTTCACGTCAGCGCTAAAAGGTTTGTGGGTTGGGACCAATGGAGTTAGTTACTGTGGAGATAAGCAGAGTATCTTCCCGTAGGAACAGACGAATGTATTTTCTTACTGGTTGACGGAAGTATTTCCCCGGAGTCGTCAAAATTTTATTGCTTATATTGATAAGAGTTCCTTGCGTTGACGAAATATGAGTCCTGACATGGACAATTTATTCCTCTATTGACGGGATTTCTTCGTGCTGGAGACATGGGAGTCCTGACGTGGACAGATTTATTTCCTCGGGTTGATAAAATGTGCTAGTCCTAACGTGGACAGATTCGATTTCTCCGTATTGATTGAATGTGAAGTCCTGACGTGAAAAAAAATTAATTACTCTTCGTGTTGGTGTCCTGACGTGGACCATTTATTCCCAGTAGATATCTTCCTTCGTAATGGTGGAATGTGTGTCCTGACGTGGACAAGTTTATAGTTCTTCGTGTTGTCAAGATGCGCGAGTCCTGACGTGGACAAGTTTATCTCTCTTCGTGTTGGCGAGGCGTGAGTCCTGACGTGGACAAGTTTTATTTCCTCAGCGGGTCGAAGATGTGAGTCCTAACGTGGACAAACCAAGACGAGATGTGAGTCCTAACGTGGACAAATCAAGACGAGGTGTGATTCCTTACGTGGAAAGATGTATTCCTAACGTGGACGATGTATTCCTAACGTGGAAGGTGTTATTCCTAACGTGGAAAGGATATTCCTAACGTGGAAAGTTTATTCCTAACGTGGACAGTTTATTCCTAACGTGGAAAGTGTATTCCTAACGTGGAAAGTTTATTCCTAACATGGACAGTTTATTCCTAACGTGGAAAGTGTATTCCTAACATGGAAAGTGTATTCCTAACGTGGAAAGTTTATTCCTAACGTGGAAAGTTTATGCCTAACGTGGACGTTTTATTCCTGACGAGATGTGCTAGTCCTAGCGTGGACAATTCATTCCTATGTTGATAGAATCCCCTCGGGCTGATGAAGCACAGACGAGTCATCCCCAGCGAAGTCGCCGAGATTTTCCGTGTTGACGGCAGGTGGAGTCCTGACGTGGACAAGTTTTAGTTGAGATTTTTTTCGTGTTGACGAAACGGGCGTCCTAACATGGACAAAGTTCTATCCTTGCGATAATAAAATCTTTTTCAGGCTGATGAAAATAATCCCCAGCACGGTCGCTAATGGATCAGTTTGTCGCCGTAACAACCAGATCCAGTCAGCAGATGTTGTTATTCAAGCAGTTTGTGCAGTTTATTTCTGCGGTTGGCAAATTTCCGGGTTCTTAGTATTCAACCGTCTCGTACCTCAAATGTTTGAAGGCCGTTCGCGCTTCACCCAGTCGGGTCCAATTCGCTTGAATAGGGGCAGCTGTTGCACCCTAAAACGTTCTCAACCTATTTCACTTGGTTTATGTTTCAATTACATTAGCATTTGCATATAAAGTCATGTACATAGTCTAATCATCTGCATAGCATAGCATAGCAAATCATCCAACAAGGGACCAAGTACTATTCTCATCTCTATGAGCCTATCAAGAGGTTATTGTTCAAATTCAGGCCTATCCAAGTCATCAGAAAGAAATTGAAATCTAAGAAGTCAGTGGATCAAGTAGTGGATCTATCTCCTATCTGAGGGTATTTGAAGACCATCAAAGAAGTTGTGAGCTGTGAACTGAGTATGGAGGGTATCTATACATCATGGAGGACCTAGAGGGTCATTTTGAAAGTGAGACAAGTCATGGATATGATTACAAGAGTTGCAGTTGAAGACAGTCAACTAGGGTTTCATCTGGGTCAACCCTAGGTCAACCCCAGGTCAAATGATTGATTGAAAGGCATCAAGGTCTATTTGAGAGATGTGGGATTCATCATTTGACATGTAGATAAGGATGTGGTGTTGTGCCGAGAAGAAATCAAGAGAAATCAAGAAGAAGAGGAGTTTCTAAATTAGGGTTTCTGTGTAAAATCCCCTGATTTAGGTCAAACTTCCAAGCAAGATACGTCAAAATGAAAGCTTCAAATGGATCCTTCGCCAACATGAAACTTGTAGAGGATCTCAAGACCTTTAATTTGAGTGGTGTAAGACATCAAGGAGATGTATAGAACTCAAGTTATGGTCCTTGCAAGTTACAGGTCATCTGAGGTATCTGAAATTTTGTCTGTGAAAGTTACTTGTCACCCAAGCAACTTTTACCCTTCAAGGAGCTTTCAAATGGATTTCTGGTCAACATGAGAGTTGTTCCTAATTGTCTTAGCTTTCCATAATGGTATGGTATGCCTTCATCTGATTTGTGGAACTCTACTTATGTCCTTGGCAAGCAAAGGGTATTTTGGTCATTTGAGAATTACAGGTCATTTCAAGCATGTGCCTAAAACTCATACAAGGAAGCTTCAAATGAAAAACTTCACAACATCAAACTTGCTCCAAATGACATTTTGAGTCTAGAAAAGTGATCATGAAAGTTTGGAAATGTTCATAGCTCAAGGTTCCAAATTTGGTCATTTAAAAGTGAATTTAATGAATAAAAGTGACCTAAAAATGGGATTTTTCATAACATGGCCAAATGGGATGAAATTATAGGTCATTTTGATTGGAAAAAATGTTTTAAGAACATTGGAAAAAGTAGATTTTTGAGTTTGGTTCAAAGTTTGGAAGTTATGCTAGTTGGCTTACAAAGGAAGTAACATATCCAAATCCACAAGGGAATTGTGCACAAGAAGTTTCTACCAAGTTCTAGAAAGGTCTATGAGCATCTATATATTGAGTAGGGTGGATCCATCCAAGGGTTGGTGATTCATTTTAATCAAAACACATAGTTACATCTCATTCTTCAACTTTGCAAATCACATAAGAACTCTATCAAATCTTCATCATTCTCCACAATTCTTGATCCTATCATCATCTACATCCATCATAGATCAAGTTTCTATCAATATCTGGTTGAATTGAAGCAGAATTCGTGTGCTACCAACTTCATCATCCAAAGTGCAAGAAGATTGTGATTGCAAAATCAAGGGCATTTGAGCAGGTGCTATTGCATACAGAACCAAGAATCAAGTCTGTGGAGCAAGTCCAAAGCATTGCAAGCTTTGGATCCAAGGATTTCTGCCTCTGTTTTCAAGATTACACCAAGTTAGTTTTCCTATCGAATTGGCTAGAATTAGTTAGAATAATAGAGAATCTTTAGGTTAGAAATGTTAGGCATAGGTAGAGGATCATTTCCAATGAATTTGAGAGCTTTCCATGGAGTTTAACATTAAGGCACACCAACTGTTTGGGATTAGAACTCTTTGGATATGAAGTGTTGGCACTAGTGCTTTAGCTTAGGTTGATCAGTAATACGAGGTGGTCATTTTGATGGCAAGAAATTGAAGAAAGAAGAAGTTGGAAATTCGAGTGTTCATGGAGAAGAAGCTATCGGGTTTCATTTTTTAGGTTGTTATAGCAAGAAATAATGATGTATTCTTGTTCAGCTTGAGAAGTAGAGCATTTTTGCTTTTTATAGCTCTGATTTCATGGAGAGATGAGGATGTATGAAGGTGTTGAAATCTGTTTCATGAGCTTCGTGCATGGTTCATTCATGGCTGAAACCCTAGCTTCTCATTGGAGAAGAAGCATGATGACCGTTGGATGGAGTCTTCCTTGTTGATTGAGGCTCAGATCGCGTGGCCAGGATTTGAAGTTGGATTTGGAGGGAAGACTGAACGTGAAACGCGCCGTTTCACTTATGACTCAGACTGGGCTCAAGTTACCATTGCTAACCGCACCCCTAGTTTCTAGGCCCAACATAAATTGAACTAATTTTTTTACTCTTTGCACCGTTTTCTGTTTTTATTTTCTTTTTATGTTTTTCTGATCAACTGGGCCCAGACGCGCTTTGCTATGCGCGCCCCCCAGTCTGGGCCCATCATTCATTTTTAACTGAAATAATTGTTGTTTGCACCCATAACCAATTTAATTCATTTTAATTTCACTCAATTTTTTTTAATTCTTTGGAAAATCATAACAAATTGGAAATTACATATTTTTAAATGGTTGGTTTTGCATCTTTTTCATATTTTTGTTAAGAAAATTGTCATATAATAAAATTAGCATTTCATTTTATTTTTGTATTTTTAGTACATTTTTCTTTTAAATAGGTTTTAATTGATTTTAGGTTTATACATGATATTGTTGATTTTAGTTTAGTTAGATACTTTTATATTTTGGGCCTATTCTTTTTAGAGTATTTCACTTAGAACTTTAGCTTGTATATAAGATTTAATTCATGATTTTAGGACTTAATTTTAGATGGTTTGTTTAGGTGTGATTAGGAGAATCAAAACCAGGGTTTAGAGATAACATAGGTGTAGCAAATCATTTCTTTTAGGAGTTGTAGTTTGAATTTTGGGGTATGGGACTATAGGGGTGATCAGTGCATATTTATGCACATTCTCCTACATTTTTACTTAGGCATTTCTTTATGTTATTTTGCTTATTATTATATTTTATCATGTTTTCTTATTTTATTTTATTTTTGATTTAATTTAATTTTCGCAACTATTTTTCAGCTTTAGCAGTCTGCACGGAAACGATCATAACTGGAGTTCCGGGAATCCGATTGAGGCGTTCTAAATATCGCCGGAAAGCTAAGAGAGAGAGAGCTACAACTTTCGTGTTGGAGTCGAAGTCAGATTCGGAGCTCAAAATTCCAGATTTCCGTTTCAAGTTACAGCATTAGAATTTTATTTTAGTTTTGATGTTTTGGGCCTGGGTTATATTTTTGACCCAGTTGGGTTTTGATCCATTATTTTCGTTTTTAAAGAGAAATCGTGTTACTGTTCACATTACCTACGATTCACGAGAAAAAAACCTTGAAGCTTTTACGAATCCTATGGAGAACTAATCCCTCTGAGTCGGTCTACCGTAATTCAGGTTCCAACACTTGAGATTATTATAATATTATTACTATTTGTTAATTTCGTTCAATAATTTTATGTTCTTGTATGCTTAATTCGATTGCATGATATTATTGATTTAATTTGGTTGATTGTATGGTCCTAGGCATAGACACGTTTACGTTTGCTTAATTCGTTTGTGTGTCTGAACAATCATGTTTGCTTAATTCATGAAGTTTTATCCCGTTTGCTTAATTCGGACATTAGGATCATAAATCTTACAAACATTTTTGCGCTTGCCATTGAGTTTGCATCCAGATAGGAATGACACTTAGAAGATCAATATTATAATAATCAATGATAGTAGGAACCGAATCGGTAGATTGACTTATTTCATAATCAATTTTCTTCATAACAACTTATTTCGAAAATTACTCTTGTTAATTACTCTTCCCTAATCGAACCAAAAACCCCCTTTTTATTTCATTACTGTAATTGGTTAATCACTACAAGAATCCTTGTGAGAACGATATTCCGAGTCACTGTCGCTGTACTGCATTTTTATAAAATTAATCGTTTTTGATCCGCGAGCGACCGCGGATCAAATTGGCGCCGTTGCCGGGGACTCTTGTCGTTATTAATCAATTATAGAGTCATAGGGTTAGTTAGTATCCTCGAGTCTAGACCTTAGTTTCCTCGTGGTTTTGTCCAATTCGCGCCTTATAGTCCAAATCGTAAAAAAAATCTGTTTTTGGAAAAATTGTGTCCGATCGTAAAGCTGTTTTGCCTACGAGAAGCAAAAAAATCGTCCGGTCATTAGTCCATGTATTCCAAAGGAATACCTGGAATCCATCCTCAGAATCGCCAAAAAATCCATTTTTCTATTTTTAATGAATTTTTTACTATTTTCATAGAGTCGAAAAAAATCGAAAAAATTCTCATAATTATATTTTTAAGCCATTAGACCAATTCTGGTGTTAGTTAATTTTTCTGGATTTATTTTGATCGATTTGCTTCTTTGTGTTTGTTTTTTTGACTTTTAGGGACATTGTTGGCATTTTGAGTATTGTCCCTGCATTGCTGTGCATTAGTCCTGGAAACTAGGTCATCTTGTTCTGATATTGTTGCTTTTGATCCTGAAGTAGAGAGAACTTTGCACACATGACGTAGAGCAGTCCAGGCTACCACTAGTTCACCACACATATCTGAGTCTGAACTTGATATCAATATGGCTGATAATAGAACTCTAAGACAATTAGCTGCACCTGATGTGAATTACAACGGTTTGTGTATTGAATATGCTGCTGATGTTGTTCCTTTTGAGTTAAAATCAGGTTTAATCCATTTGTTGCCCAAGTTTAGTGGTCTTGCAGGTGAAGATCCTCACAAACATCTGAAAGAATTTCAAGTGGTGTGTTCTACGCCATTGAAGCCTGAAGGGATCACTGAAGATCATATCAAACTTCGAGCTTTTCCTTTTTCATTGCAGGGTGCAGCAAAGGATTGGATATATTCCCTCGAGCCAAATTCAATTGCAAACTGGAATGCTCTGAAAAAAGTGTTCCTTGAGAGATACTTTCCCGCATCCAGAGCTGCCTCGATAAGAAAAGAGATTTGTGGTATTAGACAGGGTAATGAGTCACTTGCAGAGTATTGGGAGAGATTCAAGCATTTGGTATCTAGCTGTCCTCAGCACCAGATCACCGAGCAACTTCTCATCCAGTACTTTTATGAAGGTTTGTTACCGATGGATAGGAACATTCTTGATGCTGCCAGCGGTGGAGCTCTTGTTGATAAGACTCCAGCTGCTGCCAAGGCTCTAATTGAGAACATGTCACTAAATTCCCAACAGTTCACAACAAGAAATAATTCGGTCCAAGTAAAGGGTGTGAACGAAATTCATGTTTCCTCTCATGTGTCTCACTCCGACAAAGCCTTCGAAAATAGAATGAATGAGCTGAGGGATTTAGTGCAGCAGATGATAGTCGTAGGTAAGGCTCAAGCCACCCAACAACTTCAAACACCACCAAGTTTATGTGGTATTTGTACCTCTTCTGATCATCCTACTGATACATGTCCTATTTTGCAAGACGATAAGCCTACTGAATTACCTCCAGCTTATGCTGCAGCCCTTTACAACCAAAGTAACAACCAGAACCGGTACAACATTCCTGACCTGTCCACTAATAAGTACCACCCGAATTGGAGGAACCATCCCAACCTCCGATATGGAAACCCACAAACCAGCCAACAACCTAACCCACCTCAAGCGGTTGCTGCCCCTGCACCTCCCGGACCTTCTTTAGAGGAACTTGTTAAACAAATGGCCGTCAACAACCTTCAGTTCCAACAAAGAACCGATGCTAGCATCCAGAACTTGAACACGCAGATGGGACAACTTGCTACTCAAATGAATAACATGCAAGCCCAAGGGTCGAACCAACTTCCAGCCCAAACAATTGTCAACCCAAAGGGTCCTAATGCCAATGTGAGTGTCATCGTTTTAAGATCCGGAAAAGTTACAGAACCAGCCCCGGAAAAAAATAAAAAAATCATTGAGGTAACTTCTGAACTTCCTACTTCTGAACCGTCTGTTGAACCTCCTTCTCCTTCTGCTGTTGTGGTCGAAACTGAAAAAATTAAAGAAAAAGAGTATGTACCACCAGTCCCCTTCCCACATAGAGTTCTGAAAAATAAGAGAATTGAGGATGAAAACAAAGAAAGAGAGATATTAGATGTTTTTCGAAAAGTTGCGGTAAACATTCCGTTACTTGATGTGATTAAGCAGGTTCCTAAGTATGCTAAGTTTCTGAAGGATTTGTGCACCAACAAGAGGAGAATGAAGGGAAGTGAGAGAGTCAATTTAGGAAGAAATATTTCTTCCTTTATTCAGCCCGAGCCTTCATCTGAAAAATTTACAGGCGAAGTTTCAGCCCTCCTCACTACTCCGGTCCTGCCACAAAAGTGCAAAGACCCGGGAACTTTTGCTATTCCTTGTACCATCGGGAATAGTAAATTCGATGATTGCATGCTTGATTTAGGAGCGAGCATTAATGTTATGCCTACTTCTGTTTATAATAACCTTTGTCTTGGTCCTTTGCAGCCTACAGGTTTAATCATTCAGTTGGCGAACAGGAGCAACACTCGCCCTGCCGGCATAATCGAAGATGTCCTTGTTCAAGTTAACGATTTGATTTTTCCTGCAGATTTTTACATTCTTGATATGGAAGGAGAAACAAAGTCCAGCAAAGCTCCCATCATTTTAGGAAGACCGTTCATGAAAACGGCAAAAACAAAAATTGATGTTGATGATGGGAGCATGTCCATGGTGTTTGGTGACATCGTCGCAAAATTCAACATTTTTGATGCCATGAAACATCCATTGGAGGAACATTCCGTTTTTCATATTGGACTGATATCTGAGCTGGTTGAGGACACTTGTTCTGAATTATTTTCACTCGATTTTCCGTCTCTTTCTGATTTTGATGATGTTTATTCATGTTCTGATTGTACTGACACTAACCTTTGTGTTGTGTGCGCTGAGATTGATGCTGCCCTGCAGGCTGATATATTTCCTACAGGTGAAGCTATAACCAACGAAGCTATTTTTACAGCTGATGCTCTTGATGTTCCTGCTGCCCCGACCATCCCATCTACCGAGCAGCCCCTGTCCTTAGAGCTAAAAGAGCTCCCTAAGAACCTGAAATATGCTTACTTAGAGAGTAACGAAAAACTCCCTGTTATTATTTCTTCCAACCTTGATTTCGATCAAGAAAACAAGCTTTTGCAGGTTTTGAAGAAGCACAAGAAGGCAATCGGATGGACATTAGCCGACCTTCCAGGAATTAGTCCTTCCATGTGTATGCACAGAATTTTACTCGAGGATGGTGCGAAAACAGTAAGGCAGCCCCAAAGGAGGCTTAATCCCTTGATTCTTGATGTCGTGAAGAAAGAGGTAACCAAACTCTTGCAAGCAGGTATCATTTATCCTATCTCTGACAGTAAATGGGTAAGCCCAGTGCAGGTTGTACCTAAGAAATTCGGACTTACGGTTGTCAAAAATGAAAAGAATGAACTTGTTCCCACTAGAGTGCAGAATAGCTGGAGAGTTTGTATCGATTACAGGAGACTAAACCAAGCTACTAGAAAGGATCACTTTCCTTTACCGTTCATCGACCAAATGCTTGAACGGCTAGCTGGTAAATCACATTACTGTTTACTTGATGGCTTTTCAGGTTACTTTCAGATTCATATTGCACCGGAAGATCAAGAGAAGACCACTTTTACTTGTCCCTTCGGTACTTTTGCGTATAGGCGGATGCCTTTTGGTCTTTGCAATGCTCCTGGCACTTTCCAGCGTTGTATGCTTAGTATTTTCTCTAATTTTATTGAAAATTGCATGGAAGTCTTTATGGACGACTTTACTGTTTATGGTTCTTCTTTTGATGCATGCTTGAGCAGTTTAAGCTTGATTTTAGAAAGATGCATTGAAACCAACCTTGTTTTAAATTATGAAAAATGTCATTTTATGGTTGAGCAGGGAATTGTTCTTGGTCATATAATTTCTGAAAAAGGAATTTCTGTTGACCCTGCTAAGATTGATGTGATTTCTACACTACCTTACCCATCTTGCATTCGCGAGATTCGTTCTTTTCTTGGTCATGCAGGTTTTTACAGGCGTTTCATCAAGGATTTCAGCAAGATAGCTCTTCCGCTGTCAAACTTGTTGAAGAATGACGTCACTTTCCACTTCGATGACAAATGCAAACAGGCGTTTGACTTCTTGAAGAAAGCATTGACCTCCGCTCCCATAATTCAGCCCCCTGACTGGACCCTCCCTTTTGAGCTTATGTGTGACGCTTCGAATTATGCTGTTGGGGCTGTCCTTGCACAAAGAGTTGACAAGGCTGCCCATGTTATTTACTATGCTTCTAGGACTTTAGATTCTGCACAGTCAAATTACACTACCACTGAAAAAGAACTTCTAGCTATTGTTTTTGCTCTTGATAAATTCAGATCTTATTTGCTAGGTTCCAAGGTTGTTGTTTTTACTGACCATGCAGCTTTAAAGTACTTGTTGAAGAAGCCGGATGCAAAACCGAGACTGATTCGATGGATGTTGTTGCTCCAAGAGTTTAATGTAGAGATTAAAGACAAAAGTGGAGCTGAGAACTTAGTGGCTGACCATTTGAGCAGGATAGAGAGAGATGAAGATCTTTTTCCCATTCAGGATGACTTTCCTGATGAGCAGCTTTTAGTTTTACATGGTATTACACCTTGGTTTGCTGATATTGTTAATTATCTTGTTGCTGGTGTTTTTCCTACAGGTGCATCCAGATCACAGATTCATAAACTCAAAAGCGATGCCAAATATTATGTTTGGGATGATCCATATCTGTGGAAGTTTGGTAGTGATCAGGTAATTAGAAGATGTGTTCCCGACTATGAGATTGAATCCATTTTAAAATTTTCTCATGCATCTCAAGTCGGAGGACACTTTGGCCCTCAAAGAACCGCACGAAAAATTCTTGATTCAGGTTTCTATTGGCCAACTATTTTTAAAGATGCTTATGAGACTTACCGCACTTGTAAAGAGTGCCAGATAGCAGGAACAAGCATCACTCGCAAGAGTGAAATGCCTCAACAACCTATGCTTTTCTGTGAGGTATTTGATGTATGGGGAATTGACTTCATGGGTCCCTTTCCTGTATCATTTGGTTTCCTTTACATTTTACTTGCTGTTGATTATGTTTCAAAGTGGGTGGAAGCTATCCCCACTAGGACTAATGATTCTAGAGTTGTTGCAGATTTTGTCCGGTCTAATATTTTTTGCAGGTTTGGAATACCGCGAGCCATCATCAGTGACCAAGGCACTCATTTCTGTAACCGCACCATGGAAGCTTTGCTCCGAAAGTATGGAGTTGTGCATAGAGTCTCTACTGCATATCACCCACAAACTAATGGGCAAGCTGAGATCTCAAACAGGGAGATCAAACAGGTCTTAGAAAAAATGGTGCAACCAAACAGGAAGGATTGGAGCCGTCGTCTAGAAAACGCACTTTGGGCTCAAAGAACAGCTTTCAAGACACCCATTGGGATGTCTCCGTATCGACTTGTTTTTGGTAAGGCATGTCATCTTCCTGTTGAGATAGAACACCGTGCTTATTGGGCAGTGAAAAGTTGTAATTTGGAGATGCAACAAGCAGGTATTGAAAGAAAACTCCAATTACAACAGTTGGAAGAGCTTAGATTAGAGGCTTATGAAAGCTCTAGGATTTATAAAGAAAAAACTAAGCACTTCCATGATAAAATGATTTCTAGGAAAGAGTTTTCTGTGGGCCAACAGGTTTTATTGTTTAATTCCCGCCTTAAGCTTATGGCTGGGAAACTTCGATCCAAATGGATTGGCCCCTTCGTTGTTACTAATGTTTTCCCTCATGGTGCAGTAGAAATTAAAAGTACAGGTACTGACAAAGTCTTCAAGGTCAACGGGCAGCGTCTGAAGTTATTCTATGGAGGTTCGGTGCCTGAAGATGTCGGTATAGAGGAGCTTTCTCTAGAAGCGCCTAATTACACTGCAACTTAATCAGGGAGTTGTTCTTTCCTTCTCTCTACTTTTATCATTATGTCCTTTCATTGAGGGCAATGCTCGTTTTAAGTCTGGGGGAGGGAAACATTTACATTTGTTTTTCTTTATGTTTTGTTTTGTTTTGTTTTCAGTTATAATAAAAATAAAAATAAAAATAAAAAAATAAAAAGTTCTAGGTTTATAGACTGATTTGAGAGTAGTTTGCGGAGACTTGGGAAAAAAATTCGCAAGATCGGTATCGTCTGAACACCGTAAGTCTCCTGCATGTGGAAATTAATTTGAATACTCTCTATGTTTTAGCCTTGAATTTTCATTCTCTGACAGCTCTTGAGTAGTTTATTTCAGCAGTCAGCACCATCTCATGCACACTCTACGCAGGGAAGCCGATGAATATAAGTGAGTGATCAAAAAGAAAAAAAAAAGGGAAAAAGTTGAAAGAAAAAAAAAGAAACACAGAAAAGAAAAGAAAGATAGTTAGTTGGTTCAGCGGTTTCTGGTGCTGAACTTGGTAGGGCGGATTACGGTCCGATCCCCCACAACTACAATTGAGTCAATAAGGGGTTATGCCACGTAAGTACCAGAACCCCAAAATAAAATAAAAAAGAGAGATCAGAGTCACTAACCGGTCGCCTTGCTATGAGTGTGTGGAGATAACGGGCTTAATGTGATTGCGCCTGAATGGAAAAGAGCAAAAAGGAGGAAGAATAAGTTAGGCTTTAGCATAATAACATTATTCGAATTGATTTGTATATTCAGGAGGGTTATGACTGCGCAATTGTGGGTTAGTGTTCCTACGATATCCTTAGTGTTGAAGATTAGTACCTATCGAGGCAAACTTAACCGAAGAAGTCTTGTAGCCTGGAATGAGTTTCCTTTGTTTTATTTGAATTTAATTTTGCTCGGAGTGCAAAAGTTCAAGTCCGGGGGAATTTGATCAGTGCATATTTATGCACATTCTCCTACATTTTTACTTAGGCATTTCTTTATGTTATTTTGCTTATTATTATATTTTATCATGTTTTCTTATTTTATTTTATTTTTGATTTAATTTAATTTTCGCAACTATTTTTCAGCTTTAGCAGTCTGCACGGAAACGATCATAACTGGAGTTCCGGGAATCCGATTGAGGCGTTCTAAATATCGCCGGAAAGCTAAGAGAGAGAGAGCTACAACTTTCGTGTTGGAGTCGAAGTCAGATTCGGAGCTCAAAATTCCAGATTTCCGTTTCAAGTTACAGCATTAGAATTTTATTTTAGTTTTGATGTTTTGGGCCTGGGTTATATTTTTGACCCAGTTGGGTTTTGATCCATTATTTTCGTTTTTAAAGAGAAATCGTGTTACTGTTCACATTACCTACGATTCACGAGAAAAAAACCTTGAAGCTTTTATGAATCCTATGGAGAACTAATCCCTCTGAGTCGGTCTACCGTAATTCAGGTTCCAACACTTAAGATTATTATAATATTATTACTATTTGTTAATTTCGTTCAATAATTTTATGTTCTTGTATGCTTAATTCGATTGCATGATATTATTGATTTAATTTGGTTGATTGTATGGTCCTAGGCATAGACACGTTTACGTTTGCTTAATTCGTTTGTGTGTCTGAACAATCATGTTTGCTTAATTCATGAAGTTTTATCCCGTTTGCTTAATTCGGACATTAGGATCATAAATCTTACAAACATTTTTGCGCTTGCCATTGAGTTTGCATCCAGATAGGAATGACACTTAGAAGATCAATATTATAATAATCAATGATAGTAGGAACCGAATCGGTAGATTGACTTATTTCATAATCAATTTTCTTCATAACAACTTATTTCGAAAATTACTCTTGTTAATTACTCTTCCCTAATCGAACCAAAAACCCCCTTTTTATTTCATTACTGTAATTGGTTAATCACTACAAGAATCCTTGTGAGAACGATATTCCGAGTCACTGTCGCTGTACTGCATTTTTATAAAATTAATCGTTTTTGATCCGCGAGCGACCGGTAATCATTTCTTTTAGGAGTTGTAGTTTGAATTTTGGGGTATGGGACTATAGGGGTATTATGGGTAGATAATAGATCCCTTAGAAAATATCAGGCTTCCCCTATTCTACTATTACTATTAGTATATTGCTTGTATTTGATTGACTGTGTGGTGTGCCCTCTCTAGGGTTATTATTTGACCGTGTGGGGTATTGGGCTTGTTTGGGGCTTGGGTTTGAGTTGAAGACTTTGCTGATGAAGCCCATTGGAGATCAAAGAGAATGAAGACCAACTTCCAGAGTTGATGAGGAGTATCTCTTGCTGGCAGCTGTTGAAGGTTATAGGATCTAGGAGTTAGGCAGAGCTCTAGAGTAGAAAACTTGGTTCACAAACATGGAAGGTCTTGGTTGCCTCCATCCCTCTCTATGATGCAGAGTCTCTCTAAGACATTCACCCCCTTCCTTTGGAAGGCTTGGTGATAGTGTCTAGGAGATAGAACTCTTGAGAGAAAACCTTCTACCTATTGTTAACAGTCTGTTTGCCACCTTTGGTGGTCAACTAACTGCTTAACATCCTGTTCATCTTGTTGATTGTTGTTCATCTTGGAGATTGGGACTTGAAGAAAAGCCATTGTAGGATTGAAGATGAAGACTGATGCTTGCTTGAAGCTTGTAGATAGTTGATGATGACTTGAAGACAGATGCTGATGAAGACTGTTGTTGGCTGTTTATTTTTGCTGTTTATAATTCTTGATGTATTGATTGAATTTCCCTGACTGTATTGCTTGCTGTTTAACCTGTTAGGTTGAAAGTGAATTCTGTTCACTTTTGCCTATTGTTTTCTAGGTTCGAGGTTGAGTGAGACTCCCTTGCCTCGCTTGTATTGTTGCATCCATGCATTTTACTGCTTTATTGTATATATGTTATTGTTTCTGTGTCCGTCTATCCCTTAGGATCTCTGTTTCTCTCTGCGCAAGAGAGGAGCATGATAGACACTAGGTCTTAACCCATGCATGATAACATTAGGTTAGTTTGATTCCTTTTGCAACCATAGGATAGAGTTCTGTCTCTTCTCATCTTAAAACAAATAGAAAAACACAGTAATATTTCAAACACAATAAAAGACACTTCTTTCGTAAAAGAATGTGAACTCATCAAAACATCATTTTTGTCCGCTTGGACCGGTAATCAGAAAAACCCTTTTTCAGAAGGAATAAAAACGATCAAGACAGACTTGTGTCGTACGTGGCCCGAACTACGTTTGCTCTGATCTTCCGCGCTGTGTGGAAGTACGTAGGCATAGGATGCGATATCCTAGCGAGCAACCTTCCCCTCCTTTCCCGTAGGTAGGCGAACTACGTTGACTCTGATTTCTCGTTCCATACGGGAATACGTAGGCATAAAGTGCGATACTTTGCCGAGTCATTTTATTTTCTTTTTAACCCTAGACCTGTAGAGTAGATAGAATAACAATCCGTACCAGAAAACAAGCGTGGATCCCGTCGAGTACGACGGACGTGAGGGGTGCTAATACCTTCCCCTTGCGTAACCGACTCCCGAATCCAGGATTTGGTTGCGATGACCATTCCTTTCCCCGTTTTGCGGTAGGTTTACCTCGAGCGTTTCCTTTCCCTCCTTTGGGATAAATAACGCGCGGTGGCGACTCTTCTGTTCAGCCGGCGCCGATTTTCGCAGTAGCGACACCTTTGGTTTAACACCTTCTCTTGGTTCAACACCCTTTCCTTGGGTTAACCACTGCCTGTCAGTTAAAATACCAAATCCCTTTGGGTTACCATTTTCTCTTAGTTCAATACGTTTTCCTTCAATTCACCACTACCTATCAGTTAACATACTGAGTCCTTTTGGGCTAACACCTTCTCTTGGTTCAACACCCTTTCCTTTGGTTAACCACTGTCTGTTAGTTAAAATGTTGAGTCGTTTTTGGGTAAGCAAACTTCTCTTGGTTTAAACACCCCTTTCTTTGGTTAATCACTGTTTATCAGTTAAAATACTAATTTATGTTGGGTTAATCACCGTTTGGTTAAAATACGCATTTCCTTGGTTAATCACCGTTCTTCGGTTAAAAAATCATTCTTTTTCTATTGGGTAAATCACAGTTTGGTTAAAATACCCATTTCCTTGGTTAATCATCGTTCCTCTATTAAAAGACCATTCTTGTCCCTTTTGGGTTAGAAACCTTCTCTTGGTTCAATCACCCCCTTCTTTGATTAACCGCTGTCTGTCAGTTAAAAGTCCAAATACCAATTTTTCTCCCCTGTGAAGTCGTTCCCTTTTCTTTGGTTAATTACTGCCCTTCAGTTAAGATATTGAACCCCAACAGGTCGAACACCTCCTTTTAGTTAAAATACCCATTTTTCTTGGTTAACCATTGTCTGTCAGTTAAAAGACCAATTTCTCTCTTTCTTTTGGGTTAACACTTCTTTTTGGCTCAATCACCTTGTTCTTTGGTTAACCACTTCCTGTCAGTTAAAAGTCAAATTTCCAATTTTCCTCTCCCCAGTGAAGCCAACACTTTGTTTAACCATTGTCTATCAATCAAAAGACCGATTTCCAATTTTCCTCTCCCTAGTGGAGCCAACACCTTTTTCCTTGGTTAACCACTACCTGTCAGTTAAAAGACCAATTATTTCCCTATAAGACCAAATTCTACTTTTATTTGAGTTAACCACCAAGTCTCGATTAATTCACCCTTGCTCTTATTTCTACTTCCTTATCTCTCTTGGTTTTGACACCACCTATTTACTTTTCTTCCTTAGTTTCATGAACTATGGAGCTTTAATTTCCTCATTGCACTATGAGGATACGTAGGCACAAGATTGTGAAATCTTGGCGAACCACCTTCTCATTTTCTTCTTGGTTCCATGAACTACATAGCTCTGAATTCCTCATTGCACTATGAGGATACGTAGGCACGAGGGCCCCAATCCTTTGTGAGCACTCTCTGTGTCCCTTTTCCTTCCCTCTTTCGCGAGTAGCCTTTAGATAGAACACCCATCCGAGCCTAGAGCAAGCAGAATTGTTTCCATCGAGTACGACAGATGTGTCGGGTGCTAATACCTTCCTCTCGCATAACCGACTCCCTTACCCATTTCTATTCCCATTGGGTTTTATTGATATTTTCCCTTTCCTTTTAGAATAAATAAAGTTTGGCGGTGACTCTGTTGTACCGTCGAGCGTGTGATACACTCAAGTATATTCCCGCTAGCTTCAGCTGGCGACTTTGCTGGGGAGTCATTGCTCTTGCAAGTTGGAGTCTCGCCTAGTTTTGTTTGTTTCCCTGTTTGTTTAGGTGTTTATCTTTACGCTTTACTTACTTTATCTTTATGTTATTTATTGCATTATTTTACTGCTTTAAATATTCATATTTTGTATACTCTGGATATCTGTTGTATTTTCTGCTGTTGTTGGGATGAACTGATGTTAGTTAAGCCCATGCTTGAGTATACACAAAGGGTTAAAGTGGATAGTCTTGTTGACTTATATAGTGTCTTGTTATGTGTATTTGACACGAGACCCACATTCAAACGAGGTTTTCTTGAAAGATATTCTATCATGCATGTCTCATGCAGATGACAAAGTGTTCCCATATAGAAATTACGAATCTGAAGACCATTCATTGGAACTAGTGGAGGCCTCCTTGAGGGGTAATAATTCCAAACCAGAAATGGTGAACGTATTATTACTTCTCGACCTGAGATCCCGAGAAGCTGAGGACCATTAGGAACCCTTATTCAAGACTAGGACACACCTGTGAGGGGGATATTGGACTTTTCTGTAGGAAACTAAGACTCTATTTACTCGCTCGTACATGCTAGACCTTTACACTCACACAAAATTATATATGTAGATCATCCAGATTATTCAAATTGTGTTGAATTCTTGATCCGTGATTGCATATCATTTCATCAAGTCAAGTTAATTTTTGCATATGCATTAAATTTTATTTTTGCATGCATTGCATTCACTCATGCACACATATGCACGCCCGCCATCCAGAAAATCAAAATGCTTACACCGTCCATCTCCAACTTGTAGCAAAGACGACGACTCGACATCGTTATTTCACCAGATTAAGCAAGTCAAAGATCATGGCTAACTATGAACTTGAGAATGTTGCTTACAAGGAAACCCTGGCTCAAATACAGGGAAGAATGGATCTCTTCCAGAATAACATGGATACCGTCACAGAGTTCCTTTGTGATCAAAAGGACGTCGCTGTTATTGCTACTGTTGTTGTAACCACTATTGATGCAATTGTTGTCACTACTATTGCTAGTTCTTCCCTTACTATTATTGAAGCTCCGATCAAGACTGTGATTCAACCTTCTATCAACCAACCAAGCTCTCATCTTGGTCCAAGTAGGCTTGATGCTGCCTATCCATGGGGAATTCCTCCAAGATTTACTCCTCAGATTGTCGATGGTAGTGCTTTTGTACCTTATCTACCATTTGTTATGCCTGTGCCTAATGAGAACTCTGATGCCTTCCCATAGGGCATGCCTACTCAAATTTTGTCTTCTATGGTTAATACTAATGATCACGAAACTCCTCAAGTGCAAGCTCTCCAGATTTTTGTGCCAACTGATGCTGAAACTTCTGATGATGATGAGCCAGTGTACAAAGGCCCTTCTATTCGTGTTCAAATTCCACCTCAACCTACTCAAGCTGTTGTTCAGAATGTTCACTCTAGAATGCCTTATCCTAGGGCATCCTCTGCTGTTGTGGTACCTCCTCCTAGTTATCCTATGGTGTTTATTTGGGTCAAACTTCTGGTCAGATGGTTAATTCTGGGTTGGTGTATCCTTCTCAGTTTACTTCTCCACAGGTGCCTGCTCATACTGCATCTCAGCTTCTAAATCTGCAAAATCCTCTTAGACCTGATGATCAGAACAAGCTTGCAGATTAAAATTTATTGGATGAGAGAATCAAAGTTATTGAAGGTTTTTCCGCCTTTGGCATGGATGCCAAAGACTTGTGCTTGGTTCCAAATGTTGTGCTACTCCGGAAATTCAAGGTGTCTGATTTTCCTAAGTACAAGGGGTTGAGTTTTCCACGAAGCCACATTACAATGTATTGCAGAAAAATGGCGTCTTATATAGACAATGATTATCTGTTTATCCACTATTTCCAGGATAGCATATATGGGGCTTCCCTATATTGGTACATGAGCCTTTAGCAAGGTAAGATCAGAACCTGGAAAGATCTGTCTGAAGCGTTCTTGAAGCAATACAAATACAACTTGGATATGGATCCCACCAGGTTGCAACTACAAAATCAAGGTCAGAAAGTTGGTGAACCGTTCAAATAATACATCCAGATGTGGCGTGAGATAGCTTCACGAGTCTGGCATGCTCTATCTGATATAGAGTTGGTTGACATATTCATGGGCACTCTTCGGGGATTGTACTATTAGAAGATGGTTGATAGCTCATCCTCCAATTTTGCTGATGTTGTGACCATTGGGGAGCGTATTGAGAATGGGCTCAAGACAGGTAAAATTGTTGGCACCGTGAATCAACAATCGGTGGCTAAGAAGCCATAATATGGGTTCTCTGAGGAAACGGAAGGGGAAACAAGTGCTATCATGGCAAGTGTCCACCCTCAATTTCAAGCTCCCATGGCTCCTATGACATATTGCTCATACCTATATGTTGATGCAGCTCAATATCAACAGCCTCCTCAGGCTCAGGATCAGCAAGCCCAAGGCCAGGAACGTCAGAATCAGCGGAAACCCCAGAATAATCTAGAACTAAGGAATGCTCCTCGAGAACCAATTCCTGTAACATATAGTCAAATTCTCCCATATCTGATTCGAAACTCGCTGGTGGTTCCTAAAGCTCTGAAACCCCCACCAGAACCATTCCCACTTAGGTATAATCTCAATGTGCAATGTGGATATCATGATAGGTCGGTTGGGCATTCGACTGAGGACTGCAATGCTTTCAAAGCTACATTCCAACAATTGATTGACAAAAAGAACTTAACAGTTCAAAGCGAGAACTTGTGAGTGAACAGAAATCCCTTGTCCAAGTAGGGGCCAAGGCTGCAAAAGTGTCCCTTAGAACCATTAGCCAAGCTTGAGAGCGTCTCCTCAACACCGGAAATCACTGTCATTCACTCATTTTCATTTGTCATATTTTTGCTTATTAAAGTGTTAGTTGCTTGTAAAACTCGTTAATTTTTTACTGATAATAATAATGACATGAGTATGCATATTTTGAATAAATCCATTCGTGTTCACTCATATTTTATATGTCAATATCACACATTTGATCAAGCAAAATCAAAAAGAAAATGATGAAATCAAAAAAGATACGAGATCATTGTCTGTATGTTTTGAATAAAACCTTACTGATAATGTAAGGCATTTGTTCAAATCCCTAAACACCAGAGGTATAAGGAAGATAATCCTTAGTCAACCCCCTTTAGGCCTTGGAGTAGGAGTTTCTTTTTGTACATAAAGCCCTCAATCTTAACCTGGGGTAGGGTAGTCTTTAGTTAGTTTGACCATGCATTCAATTTTCAAAAGAGGAGTACCCCATTTGAGGATCAAACACACCTTATCCCTCACAAGAGGTCGAAAATAAAAAATCCACAATGGTTATCGCTCACCAACCAAAGGAACGAGGAAGCCATAACGCTTACAAACCTAACGAGCGAATGTCACACAATTTGTTAAAGAAAAGCGGAAAGCATGCTGAGTCAAAAACTAGAAAACAAGTGACTTAGGCAAAAATTAGGGCATCCCGGTAGACTGCAAACTCAAAAATCAGTCTACAGAAAAATTAGGGAAAAAAGAAAATCAAAAGAAAATCCTCAACAAGAACAAAGTCGTGTGACTACTAAAACAAAGGGGAATGACCTCTAATCTGAAAACCTTGTTGGTTCCTTTACCATCACTCTCATCATTCAAAACCCTTTTTGAAAGGTGAATTCTTGTGTCAAACTAGCTGAAGGTAGGACTGGAGAACATCAAGGAGAATGGGTGGGTTAAAATAAATTTTGATCCTTATATGCTTTCTTTCTGAAACCGTGAACCAGGCCATGTTACAATCCTCAAAAGACCTAATTGAAGTATGGTTTATTTCGAAAGCATACTACGGTACGATCATGTAAAAGCTGACTCCTAAAGATTTGCTTCTCATTTGTGTTAGTATTTATATGGCATTCTAAATGGTGATCCGTTCACTATATGTCATCATCTTAGTGAACATGCTAGGATTTCAAAAATGACATATGCATAACATTAAAATTATCATTTTCAAAATGAATATTTTATTTGAGACCAAACACTTGACATCAAGAAAGCTTCCACAATGGGAATTTTAATCACATCAAAGGGAAAAACTTCTGAGAACTCTGTTGAGCAAAAGGGCAAGTCGGTCCAAGATTCAGTCAATCTGGGGCAATCGCGTAGAGATTTGATAAATATCCTAAAGATCAGTTAGCCAGGGGAAAATCACTCAAAGGCTCACTTTGGGGCAGGCCACCTCAAGAGCACAAGAAGTCAACCTCTCCAAGAGACGGTTAATCAGAGGCATACAGTTCTGAGGCACTATGGCAAGTCAAATCAAGATCTTCCTATGATAAAATTGCTTCCTAACTTGTGACTGGAGCAATCCATGCAGATACTCAAGAAACTCGGGCAGGGACAGGCTACGAAGTTACAAGTTCTCTCCATGTTTCAAATCAAGCACAAAGGTGTTAGCAACTGTTAAGCCCGACGAAGGTGTCGGGAACTCATGTCAACATAATCCTCACCCTAACCTTAAATCTTCCACCTCCCGTAACATGAGCACTTAATAGATTCTCAAAAACCCTTGTGTAATTCATTCTCATGCATTGATCATGCCACTTCACTCATGCACATCATTCATCTGGAATAACACGAATCCTTACAAAACAAGAAAATCTAGAGCTCAACCCCCATTAGCACCAATAAAGCCCAGTCTTTTTTGGTATACCTCTAAACCCAACCTTACTTGGTCCCTAAAGCCTAATCATACTTGACATCTTAAAATCCAGTTCCCGTCTGGTGGTCAGTTCCCGTCTGGCTTATTCAAAACCTGGGTCTCGTCTAGTAGTCAGTCCTTGTCTGGCCATTTCCTTACAAAATCCAGTTCCCGTATGGTAGTCAGTTTTCGTCTGGCCAATCTTTGAAAACCAGTTCTCGTCTGACCAATCTTCAAAAACCAGTTCCCGTCTGGTAGTCAGTCCTCATTTGGCCATTTCTTTACAAAATCCAATTCTCGTCTGATAGTCAGTTCTTGTTTGACATGCCTTTACAAAATCCAGTTCTTGTCTGGTAGTCAGTTCTCGTCTGATTTATCTATAAAATCCAGTTCTCGTCTGGTAGTCAGTTTCCATTTGACCAAAACATTTCAAAGCCCAGTTCATGTCTAGTGAAGCATTTCCAAACGCAATTCTTGTCTGGTAGTCAATTCTCGTCTAACAAAAAAGTCTCTTACCTTGGTGGAACCCCACGAGAATATCTCAGTCACCACCACCTGCCACAGCTCCTCAGCAGAGGCCAAATAAAAATCATCATAAACATTGATACTTATCTCTTCTCATCCAGGTACAAAGTTTCTGGCCCATCCCAAAATTGTTCACTCTAGTCCGCACTGTTGCATATCATAATCTCAGGCATCATTAAGCATACATTGCATTTTTCACGTGCATCAAGCATATCTCCTAGTGACTGATTCATCTCCCCATCAGATATCCAGCCAATCCCCAACAAATGACCTCACACAAAGGCGTCTTTGCCATATCCTAAAATAATCAAATTCTCAACACATACTCACTTTCAATACACTTCCATCATCAATGGACAAATTTTCGAGCTACTATTATATTTAATCCTCTTCTACCTCGAATACTCGAAAAGCTGTTGCAATTTGTACATTCAGGTCCAAGAGGATTAAATAGGGGAAGCTGTCATACTTCAAGATTTGGCCTCCATCCATCTGACCTTTTTCCCTTTTGCATAAGCATGTGCACTTGCATTCCCAGCATACGCATTGGTATATTTTACCTATGAATTGATTGCAGGAATATCCAAATCTTCAAAGAGTCTCAAGGCTATGATTGATTGTATCCCAAAAAGTCATCAAAGCACTAATGCAGGAAAAACAGAAGGATTTCTATGTCTATCTATCTGAGCACAGGGTCGAAGCACAAAACCATGGCCAAAGCACCTCATTCCAAGCCAAAAAAGAGGATTTTTTTTCATGTGGTAACCGATTACCCAGATTCCTGTAACCAGTTACACCCTCTTTAACAGCCCAAGGAAGGTGCATTTTGCACTGGTAACCAGTTACCAGAATTCCTGTAACTAGTTGTCGCACCTCAAAAAATGATATTTTACGACCTTCGCGATGGACACGGAAAACACAAAGTCGCCAACAAATTTTATTCATCCCAAGAGGGAAAGGAAAATATCGATAAAACCTTAAGGGAAAAAACATGATCATTGCAACTATATTTTGGGTTCGGGAGTCAGTTATGTGACAGAAAGGTGTTAGCACCCCCTCACGGTCGTTGTACTCAATGGGAACCTCTTAACTTAATTCGTCATAAGGTTAGCTAAGGTTATTTGTTTTCTTCTAAGGGAATAATGCCAAAGGTATGAGAAAAGGGTTTCTAAAGAGAAATTGGTGGTTTTTTATTAGGGTGCTCACCATGAATTGAGGCCCTTGTGCCTACATATCTTTGCTTGAACAAGTGAAGAATCAGAGCGTCCGTAGTTCAGACTATGGTGGGTTGGTGTTTTTTTATGGGCGATCTTAACGTACGCGTTCTAGTAGTTAGGTGTTTAGTCGTTCGCTCGTGGAGTCTTATGCATTATCTGTTTGCGGTAGAACGGACGCAACATGTCCTTTTAAGAAAGAATTTTGATCGCACGGAGGCGAGAAATTGATTTAATGTGTTAATTGTTTATGTGGATGACAATTATTTGAATGCTTAAGAAAGACTCCTCGGGCACAAATAATCGGGAGAGAGAATCGAAGATTCTACTCTCTCTCTTTTTCAACCTTAGTTATGAAAGGATTTTGATATAGTTTAAGTATTTTAAGCGGATGACGATTACTTGAATGCTTAAGAAAGACTCATCAGACACAAGTAATCGGAAGAGTGAATCGAAGACTCGACTCTCTCTCTTTTTCATCTAATTGATTGAGAAAATAGTTTGGATTTATTTTATTGCAAACGTTTGATGTGAAGCGGATCATTAATATTTTAGAGAAGATAATTATTCGAGTGTGAAGAAGACTCATCACGCTTAAAAAATCAAAGAGAGAACTCGAAGATACCAGTCCAACTGCCCTTTCATCTTTTATTGAAAGAAAGCTTTTCATAGTTATTAAGTGTTTTATTTTGATTTGAAAAATACTCGATGTGAATCGAGGTTTGAGTTTACGTGCGAAATGATTAAGGATTTGAACTAAATGGGATGGAGGGCCTAATTGACTAGGGTAAGGTCGACGGTGACGCAGGAAGCAGTCGACTTACAAGAATTGAGGTAGGGTTTGATATATGGATCAAGTATACTTTAGGGTTTTGGAATTAAACTATCGTACAAGACAAAATATAAATAAACAAGTAAAGGAAAGGAATCGAATTGAGTTTTAATCGTGTGCACTAGCAAAGTGGGCTAGTCTTCTAAACGACCAACTAGAAATAATTGATCGAATAGGTCTCACTGTAAGGAATCCCAGGAGAAAACTTTGAATATTGTGTATGATGCTCAAAAGGTTGATGGTGATGCTTAAAAGCAATCGAATTACAGGGTGAAAAATGGCTCGACGTTGGATCAAGAATTATTTTTTCAAAAATGGTTTGAACAAAGTAAGCAAAAAAAAATCAATATGACATTAGGAGCACAAGACATGAGAAAGGATATAGTCAAGATAAACGGTTAGGGATCACACACTAAATCACATAAAAATTATACACTAAAATTATTAATTAAACTAAATATGAATACTTAGTGTTTCAATTAATTAATATTAAGTAAATATATTTAATAAAAATAATAAATTAAATTCTTTATCATTTTATGAATATTAAGAAAATAAATATATAAAAAATATATAAAAGAGCAATTAGAGAAGAGATAGCAAGAAAATAATAAATAAAAAAGGGAATAAGGCCAAATGGGTTGGTACACAAGAGAAAAAAAAAAGGAGCCTTTAGAAAAAAACCTTAAGCTCAAAATCATCAAGGTTCAAGCGCTGGAGGTTTTATGTGAGGGCCAATCAACACACGTTAACTCTCATGGACAGATCTGAGTCGTTGGATTTACACTGTCAAATGTTGACATCATTCAAGGGGCTGATGTTTGAGGGCACACAGTATGGACCTAGAAGTCGCATGTAAGGGAGTAAAGCTACACCCAAGATGCCACTCAAGATGACGGTGGCAAGTGTCACTGTCTTTTCCAACCAACTCAAACAAGAAAAAAGAAATAAAGGACCAGGTCATGATGGAAAAATGACCGTTGCAAGGATGAAAAATAATAATCATCAAATGCAACTCTTAGCGTCTCAAACACTCTTTCATCTCTTAAAAACCACCAGCTGGAAAATGCAAGATGCTCACCGAAGAAGACGAGCCGCGACAGAAACCGCTGTCATCTCTGACGAGGGTATCCTAAATCGCCTCAACTCAAACACCAACCTCCACCTAAATAACGCCCTGAACCTAAATCCGTGATTGATTTCACCAAAATCCTTACCATACGGTCAAATCGAGCCTCCCATTTCTCAAACCCTAACCTCAAAATTTAGCAAAAATGTGGCAAAAAGAAAGGGAGTGAAGCAAAACATTTAGGCCAATCAAGGAATCATAGAGAAAATATATTGAAACGAAGTGATTCACCCTTTAAAACTCAAAACGCAGGTACGCGCTTCCTCTCAGTTCCTCTTTCTTCTTCTTCTTTCATAGTCGTTTAGGGTTTGTAGTGTGTAGAAAAAACTTAGAGTTCTCTCTCTGAAATGAAACTTTATTTATGTTGAAAACATTAGGGTTAGCAGACATACTTGTTAAATTTTGAAATCCTTTGCATTACTAAGGTTTAGGCTTTGTCTTCTATAATTTGTCCTGTTCCTGTTTTTGTGTTAAGTCTGCGTACTATGGTTGCTTACTGCTGCTCTTGTTTTGCCATTTTTATCAATCTGAACATGTATGGTCCCTATTGAACTTGTTATGTTTCTCTGATTTTGAATAAACTTATGGGTGTGATGTATGCTGAAAACTCTTGTATGAAAATGAATATGTATGCTATGTAAATTCTGAATTGGTTTTATGGTTTGCGATGAATGAATAATGATTATGGCATGGAATTTAGAATGGAACTGTGTACTATGAATTTGTATGAACTTGATTGAAATTTAAATTGGTTTGGTTGTTGGTGACATGAATTTGCTTACTTAGGACATGAATAGAATTTGATAGTTTTTTGTATGACTTGAAACTTGAGTTTGACATAATGAATTATGAGTAAGTCTTGCTCTTTGCTTTGGATTTGTTTTGAAAACAAGGGTTGGAATTGATCATGAAAAGTAACCACCATGTTTGAAATCTCTGCTGCAACACATGTTTTTTAGCTTGATATTCGTAGGATGATGAAAGTTAACATGGCTTGGCAAAAGCTGGTCATGAGGTGAATATAAAATATTACTAGTTGCTATCATTTGTTATGCAACTTCCTACTTAAGTGTAATGACCTTGAAAATGTTTCCTTTTGTTGCAGTGACTTGTTTAAAGGAATTGGTTCCAAATTTGGTCAAAATTATCCTAGCATTTGGGGATTTTTGCTCATCAAGGGATTACAACTATGTGTAGCACCCCAAAATTTGACCTTTCATTTTGATCGTAACTGCCTTATGTTTCTGCATTTTGCATTTTTGCATATCATGGCATTGGCTCTTGAGACATGGGATCAAGGTGTTTCTATGACTCAAGGTTTTATTTTATTGTAAGTTTTTAAGCAGCAAGCATCAGGGGCTTCACTAGTTATTTTGTTCGGCAATCGGATACTAGGTTTTATATTTTTTGCAGGTTATTTTAAGTGCACGAGACAATTCATAGGTTATTTCAGGCATTTTCACAGATACAATATTAAAAGACAAGTTTCAGAGGCTTAACGTGGCTCAGAACGGGTGGCAACAGATGATTATGCAAGATTCCCTCCCAAAGGTGCCAAAATTTAAAATTTCCTTGTGTTAATCGATTAACACATTTGCACTAGCAAATGGTTAATCAATTAACCAAGGCGCAATTTTCCCAAATATTTGAATTTTCAGCACTGCAGAATTTTAACCAATTTCTACCACTTGATTTCACATGTGCATCATTGGGAGGATCTATAATTGATTTATTTTCACCATTTCCCTCCAAATTTCAAACACTCCATTCCTAATTCCACTCCTAATTTTCATTCCTCACACTAATCCACATTCCAAACATCATTTCAATTCCTAACCTAGGGATTATTTAACCAAATTCACTTCAAACCTCAGATTTCACACTCATTCACTCTTAATTTTAGAATTTGCTCTCAATTCTCTCTCACTTTTTCATTCTCAATATTCATCTTCAACCTTTCACCAAAGCTCCATATCTATAGATTCACAAATTGTGCATTACAGTTTGTAAATTCTTGAGCTAAACATCTATCACTTCATCATTCTTGTTTCAATTCTGCATTTGAAGCTTGTTCGGATCTAGATTCAAATTTTTGGAAGCCATTCTTGAAGGAGCTTTGAAGCAAGTTCATCATATTGCTTGGATCATGAGGTTTCTTGCTAGGATCTTGGATTTCTTGTGTTAGATCTGTCCATTTTCGGTTGCAACACTTACCAAAGCAAATCTCAACTTTGTAGGATGGTAAATTTTAGATCTATCTTTGATTTAACTTAATTTCAACTTATGCAATGTAGATCCTTAGTTTTGGTTGCATTTTGATCCATTTGCTTGTTTTTTATTGTTGATGATCATGATTTGTTGATGCAATTGATGTTTACTTATTGTAATTCAATGTAATTTTCGTGCATAACTGTTTGGTTGATCATTGGGTTAATCATTGGGATGATTGCATAATTTTAGATCTATCGTGCTGAAAAGTGCTTTTAAACCATGATTTTCTACTACTGCATCATTCTTAATCGATTAACCAGTTACAGTACAAAACTAGTTAATCGATTAACTAGTGTACTTTTCACATTTTTTGGCGTCTTAAAGAGGGTTAATCGATTAACTAGATTTGCACTACAAATGGTTAATCGATTAACACTGATGCAGAATGTAATTTTTGTGCATTTTCAAGTGTGCTTTGATTCTTTTCCACTTTTAATCTTCATGGATTGATATGATGCATATATGTGGACTGTTTTTGATATGTTTCATTGTTCTTGATGGCATGCTCTTGATTCTTCGACGCGCGACTGTCGCAACTGCAAAAAGGGCCGGCGGAAACAAACAGAAGAGTCGTCATTGAACGTTATTTATCCCAAAGAGATGGAAAGGAAACGATTGAAGAAAACCTAAAAGAACGGAAAAGACAAGGTCCTCGCAACCAAATCTTGGGTTCGGGAGTCGGTAACGCAAGGGGAAGATATTAGCACCCCTCACGTCCATTCTACTCAACGGGATCCATGCTTATGGTCTAATCTATGGGTGAAAGTTATCTAAAAGCTACTGCTAAACGAGGGTGAAGAGAAAGGACAGACTCGATAGGACATCGCCGCCCTATGCCTACGTATTCCCTCGTGCAATGGGAAAGTCAGAGTCGACGTAGTTTGAGAAACTACGGGTGATGGGGGGAGGTTGCTCGCCAAGACATCGCGTCTTGTGCCTACGTATCCTCATCTGGTATGAGAAATTAGAGCAAACGTAGTTCGGGAAACTACAGAACAAGGTTGGTTAGGTGTTTTTGCGAGTAACGTTAAGCTTCCATTCCAGCAGTTAGGGGCGATGCCTATTTGCGGTAGAACGGAAAAGTAACGTACTCTTTTTGAAAGTGAGGTTTGAAACAATCCCGAAGGATGAAAAGGTTTAAAAAACAGGTTGGTCTCGATTGCGCTGAGGGCAAGAGAAAGGGGAAGTTAGTTGTTACTGTGCTCGTCAAGGATAGAGATCCTTGTGCCTACGTATCCTCATTAGGGAAGATTATCGACTTCGATAAGTCGACGCTCATAAATTGAAAGACTTCATAGATCGCGGAAAGTAAAATGAAATAAAAAATAATAAGAAATGAGGAGAGAAAGAAGGTGGTGGTCTCGGGCAAACCTCCATCTATCAATAATTTGACTGATGATGGTTTTAAGGGTCTCGTCATCAACCGAAAAGAAAGATAAAATAAAGAATGAATAAAAATCAAAAATAAAATAAAAAACTTGGTCTCGGATTTGTCGTTTCCATCAATAATTTGACATATAACAACTTAGAGGTCTCTTCATCGACCAAAAAGAAAGATAAAAATGAATAAAAATCGAAAATGAAAAGTTGTAAAGAAAATGGGTTTCAGACTTGTTGTTACTCGTCAATAATTTGACAAACTACAACTCAAAGGTCTCTTCATTGACCGAAAAAAGATAAAAATGAAATAAAATCAAAAAATGAGAAGTTGTAAAGAAAGTTGATCTCAGACTTGTTGTTATTCGTCAATAATTTGACAAATTACAACTAGGAGGTTTCTTCATCGACCCAAACGAAGTAATTATGAAAATAAAAACTCCAAGATAAAAAACACAAAGATTTAAGTTTAGAAAGATATTTAAAAACTCTAAAAAAGCTAAAATTAGAAAAAATAGAAATCTAAAAATTAACTTAAAAATATATTAACAATCCTTAAAGAAAAAACTAATTTATAAAACTATTATAATAACTCTAGAAGTTAATTTATAAACTAATATATCAATAAATCTTAAGAAAAACTAATCTAAACTAATTTATAACAAAATATGTTTTTTTATTAAAAATAAAAATGGCGTCTGTATATACAAGAAAAAGGTGAAAATAAAAAGGGGAATCACTTGGGCTTGAAGCCCATCATCCCCTAAACAAAAAAAAACGCACGCCACAAAGACAATAAGAAGAGAAGAGGGATTGTTTGTTGTTTGGGTCATAAATCCCAACAACAACACTCTTCAATACTCTCTGAATAAAAACAAAACCCATAGGATAGCATGCTTCTCTCGTCACACCGTACTTCCCTTTCCACAAAACCTAACAAGTAAAAAAAACGGCCATGGCATTGCAAGAAAATCACCCGATTCATCACCTTCTTCCAAGCTTGTCTCAACTCCAATCCTTCACCATTTCAAACCCATTTCGGATTCACTTTCAATTTTTCCCAGTTTGATTCCCTTTTTCAATGCCTCATCTTCCTCTCTTTCTACTTTGGTATCTTTTTAGTTTTCTGGGTTTGGTTGAGGAATGGATTTGCGTGAAGAAAACTTGAACAGAGGTTTATTCACGACTTGGGCTTGTTGTTGGGAAGAAGAAAGGTGCAGAAGAGGATTTTCCGGCGGGAGAGGTGATGTTATGGGTTTTGTTTGGGGTCAGAAGGAAGAAGAGAGAAAAGATTTTGCGGATGGGTAAGGGTTTGGGGGTTAATGGAAGTTCTTGAAGAAGAGGATTCAGAGAAGAAAGGGGTATTGAAGATGTTGAAGGGAGGATTGGTGAAGGGTAGTCGTGGAAGGTGAAGGGTAGTGCGGCTAGGTTTTCTGGATGTGCTGGAGAAGAGGGGCGGCTAGGTATAGGGTTTGTCAAGGTTGAAGAAAATGAACAGTAGAGGGGGCTTTTATGTTGCAGCCACGTGTTGCTGTTTTTTTTTTCCCATTTTTTTTGTTTTTTTTCTTTAATTAATTGTTGTATTATCTCTGCTTTAATTAAAAAGATAATTAATTCTAATAAACTAACTCTTAATCCTAACTAAACCTAATCTAATCATATAACTAATTCTAACTCTAACAAATTCTAATATAATTAATCAATCTAAATTAATATAAATAATTCTAAATTAAATAATTAATCTAATGTAAAACTCTAATTTCTAATCTAATCTTAACTAACATAATTCTATTTAAAAATCTAATTACATTCTAAACCAAATAAATTTTATTCTAGATTAAAAATCTAATTAAGTTCTAATTAAGAAAATCTAACCTAATTTCTAATCTAATTGGAAAAATCTAACCTAATTTCTAAATTAATCTAAATGAAAATTCTAAGTCTTAATCTATTTTCTAAACAAAAATTCTAATTCTAAAACTATTTATAAACTATTTCTAAAAATCTAATTTAACTCTAGTAAAAATCTATTCTAATAATTCTATTTAAAATCCTAAATTCTAAATTCATTTGATTCTAAATTAAAATTCTATATTAAATAAAAATCTAAGTAAATTCTAAACAAATAAAATAAACCTAAATAAATATTAACTATTATAAACATGAAATTATAAAATAAAAACAAATCACAAAACGCCACGCGATAAAAAAAAAGGGGTCGAACACCGAAATGCAACAAAATTATCACCACTGACTAAACCACCAGGAAGAGTACAACCTTTCACCCGATTTCGACATAGAACTTATCATTTGAACATGTTTAAACTGTAAAATGCGACAGTATGCGAGAAATGATCAAACTAAATGATACGCAGATGAATGCGAAGCAAAAGCTAGTCAAAGTTAAAAAAAGTGAGGGCAAATTTTGGGGTGCAACAACGAATTTTGATTTTCCATTGATGAACATTTGCGGTTGTTGTTTTGCATTATTAATGTGATGATCATGTTGCATACTCATTTGTATCATGTCTATTTTTTATCATTGATATTCATCTTGTTGGATTTATGTTGCATACTCGTTGTTTGCTTTTGTTTTTGTATCTTGCATGATCGTTTGAATTGATTAATCGATGTGGAACGCATATTGTTCTTGTTGAGCGTTGATTGTAAAATCCTGTAAAGTACTTGTGCTTAGGTTGTCATACATGTTCATTTATGGTCATTGTTTGCTTGATGTGTTGCTTTATGATTGGTGCATATTTGTTGTCTGGCCTTTTACACCTGCTGTTCTGGATTCTCACATGTTGTTAAATGTGCACATATTCTGGATGCTGCTTTTTACACATGTTATATGCTGAAACCTGTGCTGTTAAAAGCTATTTTTCTTGAGTGCCAGATTTTATTATTGTTTTATCTAGGAAGCGTTGTTGTAGCTGCTATTTTTTCCTTGTGTGTTGTTTTTGGTTTTTATTGCATGCTTCCTTAGGGCCTCCTAGTCCAACTTAATTTTTAATTAAGCTTGGAGTAGGATAGACATTAGGAGTTTAATGCATACATGATAACATTAGGTTATTCCCTTTTAACCTCAACCTCAGTTCCATCTTTTACATGCTAACATTAGGATACAAGTTCCATTTGCATCCCCACATTAGGGCCATTTTGCATGACAACATTAGGACCAGGTTTCCTTTTTAGACCTCTCGTCCATATTTTTCTCTTCTTATCTCAAAACAACTTCAAAATACTTAATAAATATGATGAACATTGTGCACCATGAGTCTTAAGTATATGAGAAATGATGAGTGAAGGGTCTCTCCTTGTTTGTCTAGAGTGTTTAGCGTATGTCCCGTCTGGGGGAGATCATGCGGCGCATTCGTTCCTATATCATAGACGTTAGTGCAATGTGAATCTCAAAACCAATCAATTCACCTCTCAAAAACTCACAAACAAATGCAAATATTTTATCCTTCGAGATCGTTTATCAAACCTTTTTTCAGAAAGAGTACGTTATTTTTCCGTTCTACCGCAAACAGACATCGATCCTAACTGTTGGAATGAGAGCTTAATGTTGCTCATAAAAAACACTAAGCAACCTGTGGTTAGCCGAACTACGGATGCTATGATTTCTCATGCCAGATGAGGATATGTAGGCACAAGACAATGATATCTTGGCGAGCAGACTTTCCCCCTTCACCCGTAGTTTTCTGAACTACGTTGACTCTGACTTTCCCATTGCACGAGGGAATACGTAGGCATAGGGCGGCGATATCCTATCGAGTCTCTTTCTTTTTTTTATTTTTTTTCTCCGTTCTCATTTTCGTTTAGCAATAGGCTTTAGATAACACACCATTTGATTACACAACAAGCGTGAATCTCGTTGAGTACAACAGATGTGAGGGGGTGATAATACCTTCCTCTCGCATAACTGACTCCCGAACCCAAGATTTGGTTGCGATGACCTTGTCTTCTCCCTTTCTTCAGGTTTTCTTCGATCATTTCCTTTCCCTACATCGGGATAAATATCGTTAGGTGACTACTCTTTTATTTTTCCACCATGTGTTTTTCGCAGTTGCGACACTATATAAGCAAGAGAATCCATATTGTATGTTCTGCCAACAAATTCAATGTGGTAACCTGCTATTTAATTTTTCTAATCCTGCCATGAATTTGTGAAGTTAAGCTGAGATTTCATTAGTTACTTAGATGTTAGACAACTAAGTTAGTAATGAATTATTGTTATGTTTCATGTTCAACTGGTCACAGGCTGCTAGGCTATGTGTGATGCCATCACGATATGCTTATATTGTGATGTTGATGTGATGATAAATGCAACTGATGTCTACTATTAACTGATGTGATTTACAATGTTCTGCAGGTTATATGCATAATCATGTAGTTCGCTGTAAATCATCAAAGCGTTCTTCAAAATTTTGCTACGAAACTGAACATGACCAGTGCGTGAATTGATGTGGTAAACTGGCCTATGAAGAAATCGGAGGGCATCAAATTCAAAGACTATCTAGAGAAAAACATAAAATAGGGTTTAAGGTTATAATGTTTTGTGAAAGTTTTGGCTTTTGAATGTATTTGGATACACTTTTTTGGATTGAATGTGCATATAATGATTTGGGACAGATTTGGAAATAGACTTGCAATTTGAGTTGAAGAATTTATTGGAATTTAGACTTTAATCCTGAACCTTGGTTGATATTTGAATTAGAATTGCAACATGATATTAAAACTTGAACTTTTGGTTTTGTAGTGAAATTTGAAATGAAAATTGAAAATTGGAATGAATTGGGATTTGAAATTTGGTATATGGAATGAAACTAGCTTGTAACTTGATAGATCTTAAGAAAACTTGGAGATTTTGAATCACAACTTGAACTCCTTGAAATTGAGTGTGAATTGAATGTGGTTTTGGAGTATGTTATTTTTTATTTGATTATTAAGAAGAAACCTTAGATAAACTTTTCAATTTTACATGCTAGCATCTTGAACAGATTGATTACCCTTTTTAGGCATCTTAAAATCAACCCATTGGTCACTTAAATGAGTCCTATTTAATCTTCAATTCAAATTTAAATCAACCTTTATGACGAACAAATAAATAATCATGATACCTTGCTTCATTGACTTATACTTGAAATTTAACCCACGAACAAGTCTTGTCTTAACAAAGGCTTTCCGTAATGGATGATCCCACACCAATACACTACTTTTGAAGAGTTTTATTTGAGAATGATGAATATTGGAGCATGGAGGAATACTTGGCATGATATCCCAAGGCGACCTGGTAGCTTGGTGAACTTTTAACAAAGAAGATGTCTATGATGTTATGATCAAAAATCTTAATTCTCCCATTGAGTTAAATAATGGCCAAATGAATCATATTTGAGAACAAACCCTTAAGCATCAAGTTACTCATATTGTCAAAATATTTGTAAGTGCTTTTGATTAGTTGTATTTTATGGCAAAGCATTAATGTATGAGTAAATGTCATAACTGATGTTAGGACATACATGAAGAGTGTTATGCAAGGAAAGCTATGAGTAAGTAAAGCTGAATGTCATGACACTGATTGTATGACATCAGTCGTGTAGAGTTTGTTTTTCTGGTATTCAGAATGAGGAAGCTCAGGCTAGACTTCAGGAAACTTTATAGAAGCTCAAGCTGGAAGTCAAGAAACAATTGAGAAGCCCTGGAGAAATTAAATATACCTGACCTAAGTGGTAAGTGCAGCTTTTTGAAGAGAGGTTTGGGTAAACCTAATTGCTGCACCAAGGCCCAAAGCAGGTCTGCTATTATAAATAGCAGAAGGATCATTCCAACTAATTGACACAGAGGAGAGAGCATCTACTGAGAGATCATAAAGTGTGTGTGAGTGAAGAACTGTTTTCTTCACGTGAGTCTAGGAGTCTTAGGATTCCTTGTGTGCCAAGTAATTGTATGCTATAGAATTGTTGTGGTTATTATGTCTGAACATGTGTGTTCATTGAAGTCACTCAAAGCTTTTAAGCAAGAGTGTGTGTCCCTTGATCAAAGTTGTGAAACACGATCAAGGTGTGTGGTTGAAGTGTATCTTCATAACTTCTCTGTAATTGTGTATTAATATCACTATGGTGTGATTGAGGGGGGGGTGAGTGGGTATACTCAGGTCTAGAGTGTCTCTAGGTTGAAGTGTCATTGGGTAGGTTTTAAGTGAGGAGTGCAAACTGGGATTGTTTGGCTCTGAATTAATTCTACTGATAGTGAATTTCCTCCCTGGCTTGGTAGCCCCTAGATGTAAGTGTTGTTGACACTGAATTGGGTAAACAATTATTGTGTTATTTACTGCCTTCCTTTACAGTTTTTTTAATTATTCCAATAGTTTGTGTTACAGTGGATGTTATAACATCCATGATAACATCCATCGCATGCTTGCCAGAATTTCAATTGGTATCAGAGCAGGCACCCTGCCTGTTATTTCTGGGTGAGATCTAGGGAAGATAAATTCTGGTACTATGGATAAAGACATAGGATTCACAAATAGACCTCCAATTTTGGATGGCTCTAATTATGAGTATTTGAAACCTAGGATGATTTCTTCCTTAAAGTCTTTAGATAGAAAGGCATGGAGAGCTGCAAACTCTGGCTGGGAACATCATGTGAAGACTGGCAAGGATGGAGTATCTGTGTTAATTCCTGAAGAGGAATGGAACAAAGAGCAAGAGGCCTTAGCTCTTGGGAACTCTAAAGCATTGAATGCATTATTCAATGAAATAGACAAAAGCATCTTCAGACTGGCACACCATTGTGAACTGGCTAAGGAGGTCTGGGACACTCTCAGAACAACTCATGAGGGAACCTCAAAAGTGAAGATGTCTAGACTTCAAATGCTAACCACAAAATTTGAAAGTCTAAGGATGAAAGAGGATGAGACCATTCATGAGTTTTACATGAACATTCTTGAACTTGCAAACACCTCAGGAGCCTTGAGAGAAAAGATGCCTGAAGAGAAACTTGTGAGGAAGATTCTCAGGTCCTTACCTAGAAGGTTTGCAATGAAGGTCACTGCCATTGAAGAAGCCCAAGACATATGCCACATGAAGGTGGATGAACTCATTAGTTCTCTCCAAACCTTTGAGATGGGATTGTGTGATCAGGTTGTGGAGAAAAAGAACAAAAGCATAGCTCTTGTTTCAAACACTACAGATGACTCAGAAGAAGAAGATGGTGAAAATGAGGAGAACTTGTTAGAGGCCATAGCTTTGCTTGGAAGATAATTTAATAAATTGATCAAAAGGATAGACCACAAGTCTAAACCTTATGCCAAGAACATGCCTTCTGACATCAGCAGAAGGGATAAGTCTGAAGAAACATCTAGCTAAAGCAAAGGAGTTCAATGCCATGAATGTGAGGGATATGGACACATTAGAAAGGAATTTCCCACATACCTTAAAAAGAAGGTAAAAGGCCTAAATGTCACCTGGTCTGATGGAGACTCTAAGAGTGGATCAGAAGAAGAGTCTGCCAAACATGTCATTGTTCTGAACAGTGTGTGCATGTCTGATGATGATTCCAGCAAAGAAGAGGTAACCTTCGATGAACTGGTTGCCTCATATAAACAACTGCGCATGAGAAGTGCTGAGGTATGCCAACTAGGGGAAAAGCAAAAGAAAATCATTAAGGAGTTGGAGGATGAGAAAAAGGAGCATCTGGCAACTATAGACTCTCTCAAAAATGAGGTCATCCTGTTGGAATCAAAAATGGATCAAATGTCAAAATCCATACGAATGCTCAACCTTGGAACTGACACTCTAGAAAAGTTCTACAGAGTGGTCAGAAGGCAGGCGACGTTTCTGGACTAGGATTTATTGGTTAACAAAAGCCTAGCTTGGGGTTCAAGAAGCCAAAGCCAAAATTTCAGAGGACTAACCTGATGCCACGACCAATGTCACAACATCAGGGTCACAGAAGTACACACCAGAACCGGAGGAACTTTCAAAGGAAAATGTGTTACTACTGTGGAAGGTTAGGTCATATACAAGTCGTCTGCTATTGGCTACATGGATTTCCCAGTCACACTCATCAAGGAAAATCTAAAAAGGGTGCTCATAGCAAGAAAAAGCATCATGCCAAACCCAAGAAGGAAGTCCCTAACAAGGAAAATGTGGCTCTAGTAGCTCACACTTCTCTAAGGATGCCTACCAAAAGGGAGTGGTATTTTGATAGTGGTTGCTCTAGACACATGACTGGAATAGAGAATAGTTTGGTAAACATAAAACCTCATTCCTCAAGTCATGTAACATTTGGTGATGGAGCTAGAGGAGAAATCAAAGGTGCTGGAAAACTAGATAGCCCTGGTGTTCCAAGACTGGATGATGTCTTGTTGGTTAAAGGACTGATTGTTAATCTCATCAGTATCAGTCAGCTCTGTGACCAAGGCTTCAGTGTAAAATTCACTAAAGGTGAATGTGTTGTCATCAATAAAGAAGGTAAGGAAGTTATGAGGGGATCTAGAGCCAAGAACAACTGCTATCTATGAGAGCCTAGGAGTAACCTCAATGTCCTGGTCAAAAAGGAAGAAAAGGATCAAGTATGGCTGGAGAAAGGAAGACAAGTTCTAAAAATAGAAAGGACCATGTCCAAAATAGTAGCAAGAGGAACTTCAAAGTCTACTTCAGATAGTAGGAAAGGTTGTGGTAAATGTCGTGTGGACAGGCAAGCCAAGAAGGGATACCCAAAGAATGGTCATCAGGGAAATCTAGATAGGTTATATTGGAACCTGATGGAGTCCATGGAAGCTACTCAACATACTGAGAGCAATGTCACTCAGAATGTCATAAAATCGTTTTGTAACATGAACTGCTATCCTAGTCAGCCAGAGAAAACTGTGAAAAATTCTTACTGGCATCACCTTGGGAAAGAATGTGAGGAACCAAGAGACTCAGGAGCATGCAATGATCACAAAGGTACAAAAGGCATCAATGATACTCAATTTGAAAAATCTCTAAGGAAGTTGAGGTCCTCTGTTAATGATGAATTATAGCAATTAAAAGTAATAGGAAATTACCTTTTGAAATTTGATCATTTACTGTTCAATCAGAAAGGTAAGTTGCCTCCTATTGGGCAATCATACCTCTCTACTACATATACGATACACCCCTTCTATCTTTGGTACCCTCACAAACTGTTCATTTTCCATTCATCCTTCAACAAGCGCAAAAAATCCTCTTTCTCACAATCAAAGTCACAAAAAATGTCTCAACATCCAACAGATATTCCTTCCAAGAAGATGCCAACCTGCTCTGACACAGATTCCGCTGCTAACCCTAAAGAGGTTCTTGAGATAGCTCCTCTGAGAATTCTAACACCAGAAGGATTGATGGTGAAGAAACCACGAACCTCACATAGACCTAAAGAACTTGTAACAGGTCAGGCTCCTCACTCTTCAACTCATGATCCTGATGAGGAGATCAATAAGGAAGAAGCTAGGCAAATACACTCCGCCATTGCCAACTTGGTAACAAGGGTTCTGATTGAGCCAAATGAGGTGCCTAGGATAGCCATTCCACCTAACACTGAGAGTTCTGCTCCAAATTTGGATAATCAAGAAAATGTCACTCACGATGTTGAAACATTGGAAGCTACTTCACAAGAGGGCAATAACAAGGGTCAAGGTTCTGAGAATATGAATGGTGACCAGAATGATTATGTGACTGACACTGTAGATCCTAAGGAGTACTCTGATGATGATTTGATAATCAAGAGCAATCCTGGTATAGCCAAAAGGCTCATGACTAGGAAAGGGAAGAAACAAGTCATGCAAAGTAACCCCAAAAAAAAGAAAGTAGACAAGAATGCCCCTGTTGGGCCTGCTAAAGCATGGAGCAAGGTGGTTCCGAAGAAGAGGAAGGCCTAATCCAGCACTGAAACTGATTCTATTTCAGATGATGATGATGATGTATCTGAAATTCCATCAAAGAAGAAACCAACCACTAGCAAGCTCGCTGCTAGTGTCCCTGAGGTTCCTATTGACAACATTTCATTTCATTATCCCTCATGTGTAAATAGATGGAAGTATGTTTTTTAAAAGAGGCTAGCATTGGAGAGGGAGCTGGGACAAAATGCTCTTGAGAGTAAAGAAATCATGAATCTCATTCATGATGCAGGATTGATGAAAACAGTTAGTCAATTCTCACAATGCTATGAGTTACTTATCAAAGAATTCATCGTTAATCTTTCAGAGGAATGTGCTGACAGGAAATCTAAAGAGTTTGGCAAGGTGTATGTACGAGGGAAGTGTGTTACTTTTTCTTCAACAACAATCAACAAATATCTGGGTAGGTCAGATAGAGCTCACCCTGATGTAATTGTCTCTGAAAACAAAATATATCAAGTGATAACAGGCAATCAGGTAAAAAGTTGGCCATCAAAGGGAAAGCTAGTTGCCAGCAAACTGAGTGTCAAGTATGCTATGTTACACAAGATTGGTGCTGTAAATTGGGTGCCCACAAACCATAAGTCTACTGTGGCAACTATTCTTGGAAAGATCATATATGTTATTGGGACCAAGGCCAAATTTGACCTTGGGACATATATATTTGATCAGAATATGAAGCATGCAGGCAGCTATAGCATCAAAGGCCCCATTGCATTCCCTTCACTCATCTGTGGCATCATTTTGAAATAGTATCCAAACATTCTCAAGAAAAGTGATGCTGCAAGCAAAAGAGAAAGTCCCTTATCCTTCCATCCCAAGTTGTTTCAAGGAACTCGTGTTCCTGACATTGTTGTAACATCAGCAGAGACATCCAAGTCTAAATCAAGAAAAGCTGAAGTGATTGCCATGCTAAAGGAAACTTGTCATGAGCTGGATGCTAGGAAGAAAAATCTTGAAGGATAGGCAAAATGATGGGTCAGAAGAGAATGATAGCCAGACAGTTGATTTAGAAAAAGATGTTGCCAGCTCAGAGGAACACTCTGGTCAAAGAGAGGACAGTGATAAAGATGGCTCCCCTGATGCTGAGGAGACTAGTGATGAAGAATCTGAGAAGGTTAGTTTCAGTTCTGCCTCTGAGGAGAAAGAATGACATGTGCTGATGAAATGTTGTGGAGCTCAAGCTGATGTTTACTGAGCTGCTTTTGTGTGTTGCTGGTTTGAAATTTTTTGGGTCTGAGTTTTTTTTTGTTAGACTTATTTGACAGCAAGTATATTCTTTGTAATGCTCTTCATGAGCAGTGGTCGTTTGTAATGACCCCCAAACATATCTGAAGTTACACATTATGGTCTATACTATGTTATTAGGTTGATCTTAATTTGTGCCTAAAAAAGGGAGAGATGTTAGGTAGCTGCAGGTTAGAATTTTGTTAGCATGGTGATTCTCACAGGTGGAAGACTTGGCTGTTGACTGTGCTGAGTAGGTATAATTAGCTGCGTTGATATATGCAGGATGCTGATCTTGTTGTGTGATCCTAATAGTATTAGGAGCGTTTGTATGGTATGTAGGTGTGTTGCTGCTAATGTGCAGGTTATGCAGTAAACATGGTTGCAGTTGTATGACTTCCTAGTAGGAGTAGGAATGTTAGAACTACTTGTGTATGTTTGCTGAAGCTGCTAACCTGTGTGATCCTAGAAGGTGTTTAGGAGTTGTGTGTGTATATGCATTATGTTAACAGATTATGAGTGTTGTGCATCTCTCTAGAGGGAGTAGCACAGGATAGTCCACAGAAAGGTGAGACATCTGAAGTCTAGGCTAACAGGTGATAGTGTTATGTTGTGGAAATAGTGTACTTCAGCATGTTGTCCTGAATGTCATGACATGCAAAACAGGTTAGATGTTTGTGACTGCAGGGTGTCTGCAGGTTCTGTACAACTGGTGTGACATGCAGGGGGAGTAACGTCTGATATGTTACTCAACAAATTGTGACATCTGTAGTGTTGACTAACAGATGGTATTGTGAACAGGTTGATCTTGAGAGCTAACAGTGTAAGTGTGTGTAGACAACACTGATTGTGTAGCCTTCCTGCATGGTAGGTTAAGACTTCTACTGCTTGTAAACTCTGATATTTTAACAAGGTGTTTTAGTAAATGTCATAACTGATGTTAGGACATACATGAAGAGTGTTATGCAAGGAAAGCTATGAGTAAGTAAAGCTGAATGTCATACTGAATGTCATGACACTGATTGTATGACATCAGTCGCGCAGAGTTTGTTTTTCTAGTATTCAGAATGAGGAAGCTCAAGATAGACTTCAGGAAACTTTATAGAAGATCAAGCTGGAAGTTAGGAAACAATTGAGAAGCCCTGGCGAAATTAAATATACCTGACCTAAGTGGTAAGTGCAGCTTTTTGAAGAGAGGTTTGGGTAAACCTAGTTGCTGCACCAAGGCCCAAAGCAGGTCTGCTATTATAAATAGCAGAAGGATCATTCCAACTAATTGACACAGAGGAGAGAGCATCTACTGAGAGATCATAAAGTGTGTGTGAGTGAAGAACCGTGTTCTTCACGTGAGTCTAGGAGTCTTAGGATTCCTTGTGTGCCAAGCAATTGTATGCTATAGAATTGTTGTGGTTATTGTGTCTGAACATGTGTGTTCATTGAAGTCACTCAAAACTTTTAAGCAAGAGTGTGTGTCCCTTGATCAAAGATGTGAAGCACGATCAAGGTGTGTGGTTGAAGTGTATCTTCATAACTTCTCTGTAGTTGTGTATTATAATCACTATGGTGTGATTGAGGGGGGGTGAGTAGGTATACTCAGGTCTAGAGTGTCTCTAGGTTGAAGTGTCATTGGGTAGGTTTTAAGTGAGGAGTGCAAACTGGGATTGTTTGACTCTAAATTAATTCTACTGATAGTGAATTTCCTCCCATGCTTGGTAGCCCCCAGATGTAAGTGTTGTTGATACTGATCTGGGTAAACAATTAATGTGTTATTTATTGCCTTCCTTTACAATTTTTTTAATTATTTCAATAGCCTGTATTACAGTGGATGTTATAACATCCGTGATAACATCCATCGCGTGCTTGCCAGAATTTCAATATTGAACCCTAGTCATTTGATGGTTTTCCATGATGCTTGCATGCAAGATGCCCCATCACCATAGGTTACCAGCAGGTGCAATCCCTCATTTCCCTAGCTTAATCAAGACTAGGTCAAACCTCCTTCTGGGTTGTAGATGGAGAACCAATTAAGTCAATCCTAAATACTTGATTAGAAGCCACAAACTTTCCTTGAGACCTCTTCTTCATCATCTATACTTGGTATGCACCATGGCATGATAAATGTATGACATGTAGGACTAAGGTGAAAATGAGGGTATGACACCGCTTACATCTGTTATTTTTGTTGTTTTCTAGTTGCTTCTCCACACTACATCAACCTCTTTCCTATTCCTTTGGTATACCTCATTCTAGCATCTTGTATAAGGTTCTAGACATGTGATCACACCAAAAATATCAACTACATTTGCTCCACTACCTCCTTATCAATAAGGCTCATCATGCACCCTTATTTTCACTCATTTTGGACCATTTGATCTTTGGAGTTGCATTTGGATTCTCAACCAAGTCAACTAATAACTAACTGAGTTAGACCCTAACTCAGTGAGTTGGGTCTAACTAAACCCAAACCAAATGCCAAACCTCATTCAACTACCTCCATACCAAATTCCAATCCTCCACTCACTCTAAGCCTATGGTCTACATACAAAAACCCCTCACATTAATGAAGGGAGCTTGGCCATAATCTTTATTCTCTCAATATATTCTTGGTTTTATCATTACGGATTGCTAAAGATCTCTAGATTTTCTAGTTTTTTGAGCTTCTCTTCATCACATATTGATCACAACAATTACCAAGGCAAATCTCAGCCTTGTAGATTGGTGAATTTTGATTAATTTACTGCTTTTGATCGATTTCATGTTGTTGCAATGTAGTACTTAATTTATGCTTTTCTACATGAGTAATTGCTTTACATGCTTGGTTCTATTTGTTCTTGATTGTTCTGAATCAACATGAATTTTGCATCTACTTCTATATTGTGTTACACTGTGATTACATGCAATAAGTGATTTCGAAAAGTACTTTTCGAAATTATGTTTTTGGTATTTTTGCAGGTGTAACTGGTTATTACATTTAGTGTAACAGGTTACACCCCTTGTCTATATACCCTGAGGAGCCACTTTATGCATGGTGTAATCGATTACACCATTTCCTATAACCGGTTACACCTGAGATTTTTTGCCAATTAATTGTTGTTTTAGGACTGTTTTGCATGATCTTCTTGTATACTTTCCCTTGCATTTCTTTATTGATGCCAACTCTATTGTTTTAGGCTAGTACCTACTTGCAATAATTCTTGCTTAATTAATTGCATGATTTTATTTGATTATTTGGCAATTTTACTACATGCTTGAAGCACTTTTGCACATTTTTCTTATGTGTTAACATGTAATGCTTAGAAATGCACGATTTCTTGTTCTAGTTAATGCTTTAAACTTCAAATGGATGCATTATGTTTGTTCTACCTTAATCAAATTTAATCTTTTTTAACATTATTCCTCACACTTGCTCTAATAATCTTTTAATTCGTTTGAAAGATTATTGGCATTTCCTCCCCTTTGGTTAATTAATCAAAACTTTGTTTTGATTAGTTAATTGCCTCGCTCTTTTCTTTAGGATCTCCTTAGTTAATTACTCATTCCTGCCCCAATTCTTTTATCTCCCTTTGGGTTAACAACCTTCACTTGGTTCAATCACCCTTCACTTTGGTTAACCACTGCTCGTCAGTTAAAATACCGAGATCCTTTGGGTTAACACCTTCTTTTGGTTCAACACCATTCTCTTCAGTTAACCACTGTCCGTCAGTTAAAATACTGAGTCCCTTTAGGTTAACACATTCCCTTGGTTCAACACCCTTTCTTCGGTTAACCACTGCCTGTCAGATAATATACCGGGTCCCTTTGGGTTAACACCTTCTCTTTGTTCAACACCATTTTCTTTGTTTAACCATTATCTGTCAGTTAAAATGTCGTGTCTCTTTGGGTTAACACCTTCTCTTGGGTCAACACACTTTCCTTCGGTTAACCGTTGTCTGTCAGTTAAAATACCAAGTCCCTTTGGGTTAACACCTTCTCTTGGTTCAAAACCCTTTTCTCCAGTTAACCACTGCCTGTCAGTTAACATACCGTGTCCCTTTGGGTAAATAACTTCTCTTGGTTCAACACCATTTTCTTTGGCTAACCATTATTTGTCAGTTAAAATACCGAGTCCCTTTGGGTTAACACCTTCTCTTAGTTCAACAACCTTTCCTTTGGTTAACCACTGCCTTCCAGTTAAAATATCGAGTCCTTTTTGGGTTAGCAACCTTCTCTTGGTTCAAACACCCTTTTCTTCGGTTGATCACGGTTTATCAGATAAAATACCAATTTATGTTGGGTTAATCACCGTTTGGTTAAAACACATATTTCCTTTGTTAATCACCGCACCTCAGTTAAAAGACCATTTTTTCTATTGGGTTAATCACCATTTTGTTAAAACACCCACTTCCTTGGTTAATCACCATTCCTCGGTTAAAAGACCATTCTTTTCCCTTTTGGGCTAGCAACCTTCTCCTGGTTTAATCACACCCTTCTTTGGTTAACCACTTCCTGTCAGTTAAAAGACCAAAACCAATTTTCCTCCCCAGTGGAGCTATTCCCTTTTCTTTAGTTAATCACGGCCTGTCAGTTAAGATATTGAATCCCCATCGAGTAAAACACCTCATTTTTGTTAAAATACCCACTTTCCTTGGTTAACCACTGTCTGTCAGTTAAAACACCAATGTCCCTCTTTCTTTTGGGTTAACACCTCCTTTTGGTTCAATCACTCTGTTCTTCGGTTAACCACTTCCTGTCAGTTAAAAAACCGATTTTCAATTTTCCTCTCCCTCGTGGAGCCAGCACCCTGTTCTTCGGTTAACCATTGTCTGTTAGTTAAAAGATTGATTTTCAATTTTCTTCTCCCTAGTGGAGCCAACACCTTTTTCCATGGTTAACCATTGTCTGTCAGTTAAAAGACCAATTTTTCTTTTCCCCGGAAGACCAACTTCTCCTTTTCTTTGGGTTAACCACTGAGTCTCGGTTAATACACCTTGCTCTTATCTCTACTTGCTTATCTCTCTTTGTTTTGACACCACTTCCTTATTTATTTCTCTTGGTTTTGACACCATTTCCTTCTCTCTCTTGGTTTTGACACATCTCTTTAATTTTATTCCTTAGTTCCATGAACTACGGAGCTCTGATTTCCTCATTGCAGTATGGGGATACGTAGGCACAAGATTGTGAAATCTTGGCGAGCCACCTTCTCATTTTCTTTTTGGTTCCATGAACTACAGAGCTATGAATTCCTCATTGCACTATGAGGATACGTAGGCACGAGGGCCCCAATCCTTCGTGAGCACTCTCTTTGTCCCTTTTCCTTCCCTCTTTCGTGAGTATCCTTTAGATAGAACACTCATCTGAGCCTAGAAATAGCATAATTTTTTCCGACGAGTACGACAGATATGTGGGGTGTCAATACCTTCCTCTCGCATAACCGACTCCCTTACCCGTTTCTCTTCCCCTTGGGTTTTATCGATATTTTCCCTTTCCTTTTGAAAAATAAAGTTCGGTGGCGACTCTGTTGTATCGCTGAGTGTGAGATATGCTCAAGTATATTTCCACTAGCTTCACATCTTTTTTATATAAAGAACTAAAAACTCATCCATTTGGTTAGCCAAAATAATTTGTATTGATGGGTAAAAATTAATGCACTATTTTATAGGATTAACCAAAGTTTTCTAATTGTTTCAACTTTACAATAACATTCTACCTTTTTTATCAAGAGCTCTTGATAAAGCTTCCCTCATTTAAGGTAACACCAACACATTGTGGTATGTCATTTTATACAGATCATTAAATATGGAGAGTTGGTTAAATAATGAGATAGATATGTCCACCATAGATGTATCTACTCAACCTACTATGAGGTTAGCTGATCATGGATCAAAGATGTTGAGTTCCTCGTCAACAAAAAATCTTTCTATGATCATAACATTTGATACACCATCATTGATCATTCTTTGATCAAAGACTTTAACCCACTGTATATTCAAGATTGTACTCTTTTGTTTTCACAAATTTATTTAATATGGTCTATGTCTTCCTAAGAGCTGCAAAGTAACCCTGAAAAAATTACTAGGGTTTCTCCTTTTATATCATAATTTTCTTGGGTCCAGTTGTGTTAGTTGCTCTAGAAGGTCTAGGATTACTATCGTTAAACCTTTTCAATTTATCATAACAAAAATATTCTAAATGTCCTATCCTGTTACTATGTGAACATTTATAAATAGGAAAATTTGATTTCTTCCTTTTTTATCCTTTACTAGGTGCTCTATCGTTCTTAAAACATATTCCAAATTTATTGTAGGAAGGCCTCTGTAAGGATTATCTTTCCCCTTAGTAAACTTACTTAGGGTTTCATACATATCTATCACTTGCCTTTTCAATAAGACGCAATTCTCACATGTTTCTATTGAGTTTCTAATACTAGCCATTTCTAAGTTAAGCATTTTATTACTTTCTTCAAGAAACTCTAGATACTCTTTAAGGTTTAAGTTTCATTTCTTAATCTTATCATTTTCTTCAACTAACTTAGAACTTATTTTAAACAAATTCTCTTAAGATGGAATTGTTAACTCATAGTCATCTTCCTCATAAGATACCTTCAAGCAGGTTTCATCTTCTTCGCTAGAAGAGGATTATTCTATGGTATTATCTGAGGTTGACTCTTCTTAATTTGTGGAGGTTTTGTTTGCTCTTTCGAAGATTCCACTGAAGGATGCTTCTTCTCCACATCCTTTCATGGATGAAGTTCCTTGATTTGGTGTTGAAACCTCCAAGGATCATTCAACTACTTAATATGTTCTTTCTAAGGAAACCATGGCATTTGTTTGATAGGTGTTTAATGAAAATGATTCTTCAATTATCGAGCTTATGTTGTCATATTTAAGCAATTGAACTAGCTCATTCAAATTTTCTATGATTTCATTCTTCTTTGATTTTCGTGAAATTCATGAACACTTCCGTCTCTTGATTTAAGGATTAAATTTGATTTCTAATTCTTAACTCTTAGATATTTGTTACTTACAAATGTTTCAATATGGTTTCTACATTTTTAAACTTGGGACAAGATGTATGAATACAACATTTGACTTACTTGCCTGTATGTTCATTTCCTCTCGTTAGTTACTTGTAAAAACTTCATATATTATTTCAAGATTATCCCACATTTCATTGGAGGTTTTACAATTATAAATATAGAGGAGTTTACTATCATCTAAAGACATTACTATAAAATTCCTGGTTTTGAAATCAATTTCGAATTTTCTCTTTTCCTATGCAGTCCAAAGGAAATCAAGTTTATTTACTACTTCTCCATTTATTTAGTGAGTAGGATAAATGGACCATTGATTAGAGTTTCCCTTAATTCAATATCAATACTTTGAAAAAAAAAATTAATCTAGCTTTCCTTAGATCAAACCTCGCACCATTAAACAATGGAGGTGTGTTTAGGAAAGATTTCTTGTTATAAAATGTGTTGGAAATCATATTCATCATGAGATGATTAATCTTTGAAAAGGAGTTAGGTTTTGATGCCACACTTATTGAACACGTGACTCCACACTCAAGAGAAGGTGAATTATGGATTTCAGAAAAATAATGGTTTGAAAACTTTTCAATAACATTTTCATAGTTTAAAAATATTTTAAAGATATATTTAGAAATCATAGCGCAAAGTAAATATGCAGGAAATAAAGAGTTAAGGGTAAGAAAAATTACACAAGGAACTATAGAGGTTCGATCTAAAAGTAGGCTTAATCCTCTCCCCAAGATTTGATCATGAAAGTATCTAGTAATGCTTAAGAGCTTTTAGTAGGTTAAACTCTCTAACCCCCTTATAAAAGGAAAAATTAAGTTTCATTATAACTTCCAACCAAACAACTAACAATAGAGAGAAATGGTTAATCTTCCTTCCAAGTAGAAACTTGAAAAGAGAGGTGGTTAGTCTTATTTCCAAATAATAAATTAAAGCGACTAGTCTACTTTCGAAACAATAACTTAAAGAAATTAGTCTCCAAACTAAACTGAGATTTTCTATGAACTTATCTCGAACTAAGATGAGCTTTTAACTGATATCTTGATGCTCGCCTTTCAATAGTTTACCGTTCTAAGAAAAAGGATTTTCAAATTTTGTTTCATAAATTGTCACGATTTTTAGTAGCAAAGCTTATAAATTCTAAGGTGTTTAGTTAACAAAGTATATCAAAATTAGTTTTCATTTACCCTAACTTATACGTATTCTTTCAATCTTGCCTATGAAGCCGGATCCAATTAATATCATCGCGTATTCTCTTAATACCGTCTATCTCTAGAGAGACATCATGAGAAATATTGTATTCATCTCTACACGATCTCTCCATATAACAACCAATATAGTAAGCTTTAAGTTTAATACAAAGAAAATGTCAACCATAGACTGATCTCTCCAATCTATAAATCGGTAGATGAATATTTTAGGTCAAGTTCTATAAAATCTATGTCTAGAGTTTTACCAAACAATAATGGGTCATTAAGAACAAAAATATCCATCATATATTAATCATCACTTGTTCACATGCAAGGCCAATCAAAAGAAATACATAAAGCTAAGGTAAACTACCTCTACCTTTGATACAAAGGAAATTAGCTATCCATAACCATGTTAGCTTGCTTTATAAGTCTTGAGAGAAGATGAATAAGCATTCATGTCGAAGAATTGAACTCGAATGCAAATCTAGCTTCTATTTGCAAAATCTCACTTTTTGGTGAAGAAATGATGGATCTATGTAAGCAATGGGTTATGATCCCCAAAAAGTGTGAAAAGTACTTATATAGTACAACTAAAGTCTGCCTAGTTCACCCAGTGAAGTCTACTTGATAGCACCTGAACTGCAACTGAATAGTTAAACCACGCATGCAAAATATCTGAACTCGCCTAGCAAATCATTCTTCACCCTGTGAGCTACTTCGCTACAAGTTCACACATTGAACTTATGGCCCTTTACTTACTGACATCCAAGGTTTCCTCCATGTTGGAACCTCGCTGAAACTTCACACAGCGAACACTCGCTACAAGTTCGCCCAGTGAACTTATAGTCTTTTTCTTTCTTCCTCTAATCTGAGAGGGTTCGCTGGAGCTTCCCTGCTACTTCGCCCAGCGAATATTCGATTGTTGCTCGTTGTTGTTCACCCGACGAACATGCTGAATCTTTACATTTTCTTTGGCTTCCTTGTCAATTTACTTGTGTCTTATTTCTTTGATAGATTATGCCTAAATCCTGCATAATAAGACACAAATCAAATAAATCAAAGGTATTTGCACATACTTGAAGAATAACATTGAAACATGGAATAAATCCAACAAAACATAACAAATGAGATGTAAAATGTCAAATATAATGGATCAATTTAAAGCATGTTTGGCATTCAACAAATTCTCCTAAACTAGATATTTGCTTGTCCTCAACCAAAGTATGATTCTCATCGAAAACAAGAGGATTTGCTCAAGCAGTTAATTCCACCAAGAATGGATTTATGGCTCAAATTGAACAACAAATACACACAAGCAATGTTTACCACTTCCTAGAATCGAACAATGCAAAAAGATTTAGTTCTTAAACAATTATCATGAAATGCTTCAAAAAACAACTAAATTTTCATGCTTGAATCACTCTAACACTCCTCTTCAAATAAGAATGAAGAAATTAAAGTGTTTGCAACCACGGGAAAATTTCACTCACCTAACAAATAGTGCAAATGAAAATTCAATTCATACATTCATCTAATCAATCAAAATGAAATCATGGAAGCAAGAAGATCATTAAGGTCTTTAAAGGTTGTAGCTTGGTTAGGTTCACAACAAAGGGACATATCTAAGGCCGTGTATTCAAAGTTGTCAATGTAAAAGAAACATTCACTATACAAGGTTGTGTACATACTATAACTTCATCCAACACTTTCTTTTCTTAATTGGTAACCCTTCCAAACTTCCTTTATGCATATTATTCATTATTTATTTTTTTCTTTCAAACAAGCATGATTTTTATTTTTATTTCTCACATTCATATTCACAATTTTCTTTTTTAATACTTGTTTGAATTTTTTCAAAATTTTGAGTGACCTGTAAGAACAAGATTTGGTTCTACATATGGCCTTTAAGTTTTGATGACAACTGCACATGTTATCTAAAAAAACAATTTTGTATGATATAGTTTTTGTCTAGTGTGTGGTTGTTGTCAATATAATTCTGACTCTAATAAGAAGACGTGTGACATCATTAGACTCTGATTATGAACACTCTAGAAGAATATATATATATATATATATATATATATATATATATATATATATATATATATATATATATATATATATATATATATATATATATATATATATATATATATATATATATATATATATATATATATATATATATATATATATATATATATATATATATATATATATATATATATATATATATATATATATATAAGATAAAGTCAAGATTCAGAAATACTTCTAATGCAACGGTTCTAAGGAACGTTAGTAACGAGGTTTCTGATTGATACTTTATAAGTAAGCCTAGAAGGCTTTACAAGAAATGCACTTTCTATTGTTACAGCTCTGAAGATTCTGAAGACATGGTTCTGGTGAGTAAAGCTCTGAAGATTCTGAAAACATCATTTATACAGATCAAGTTCTGAAGGCTTTTTGAAGACAAGGTTCTGATTGAACGAAGTGCTGAAGACTCTGAAGACAAGAGTATGCTTAATAAAATCCTAAGACTCTAAAGATGAAGTTTTGATAGAACAAGTTCTAAAGACTCTGAAGATAATGCTTCTAAGAAACCAAGTTCTGAAGATTCTTATGACTAGGTTCTGCTGAACGAAGATCCGAGATTCTGAAGATTGTGGTTCTAAAGATTACACAAAGAATAACGCTTCTACAACACGCTTCATCAAGTTAATATGTAAAGCCTATGAAGATGCTAGAAGATTGAATATAAGAATGTTTTGAGCTGAATATAATAGTACTAAAACTTTGTGACCTCTACCTCGAAAAGATGGCACAAGAGTAGTTTTTTGTATAGTGATGTTGACCATTCCTTCATATGAACGTCGGGATATTGCTGTTGGAATATGTTTCCAAAAATGTCCCACAACAAATTTATTCTCTCAAGCTCTATAAATTTAAGATCAAGAAGCTTGAAGAAGAGAGCTGGTTTGGCTGAATAGATTGCTAATTGCCAATAGCTGATTGCTGATGATAGCACGCTATGCAAATCCAACGTACTGAAGAAAATGCTACAAGCTGAAGCCTAAGTGAAGAATGCTCAATGAAGAAAAAGTTGAAGCAAACTGCTAAAATGAGTATAACGATGCAACATGTTAAACCATGTATAACTAGTCAAGCGGAACATCAATAAGTGAAGTATAGTAACTTAGTTGATCTTGATGGTTAAACTGGAAGATCCATTATATGCTCAAGAAAGAAGTTCATCAAAAAGAAGCTTAAAGCTCATGAAAAGAAGTTGTAGTTCTCATCAAGAAAGATTTTAAGCAATACATAACTAATGTAATATAATCTCTCAGAGATTCATTCTTTAGATAGTTTTTTGTACTAGAAAGCAAGGAGTTGTTGCTTATATCTTGCTTAGAAACACTTAGGTATTCATGTACTTTATATATGTAATCAGCTTGTAAGAAGCATATTAGTGCACAAGAAAATCCTTGTAAAAGATGTTGTTCCTTGAGCGGTCAAGTGAATACCAGAATGCTTGAGATGACTAAGCGTGTTTCTAACAACTTAGTGAATGATGTTCCTTGAGCGGTCGAGTGAATACCAGAAGGCTTGAGAGGGCCAGGTCGTTTCTAATGGCTTGGAGATTTATTCCTTGAGAGGTAAGTGAAAGTTAGGATTCTCAAGAAGGCAATGAAAGGTTTCTATTGTGGTTGTAATCGTTGATGATTATTAGATTAAGTCTTTGTGATAAGGAAAAATCACCTTGGTGGGTGGACTGGAGTAACTTCGTTAACAATGAACCAGGATAAAAATAATTGTGTTATTTATTTTTATTGTCATTGTTAGATTTATCTTTCTAATTCCGCAAAAGGGGACAAAATGTGAAACTCAACTAAAACCCCCTTTCTTGTATTTCTCAACCTTTATAACCTACCACTTTTCTTTTTACTCTCCCCAACTTGGTTTCAACCAAACTCAAGTGAATGCTCCTTACTTTTTATGGCAAGGAAGACAATTTAGAAAAAAATTCAAAGGTTTAAGAAATTTTTTTAAAATCCCACAAAATTCAATGATGAGCTATCTTTCAACTTATGTACAAATACTAAGTTCATCACTAAACTTGGATCTAAACTATTAAGGAGAAAAGGGGTTAGAAAATTCTCTCTACTCACGGGCAAGTCACTTTTTTAGGATATGGTTGGGCTCAATATCAACAAATTCCTTGATCATATCTAATGCTTCCACAAAATCAAAATAATTACAAGATTAAACATGAATCAAATGTATTAAACAAAGCTTATCTGTCATCCTATGCATATAGTAAACAATGGATGTCTCTCACAATTTGTGGCTTTTGGAACCTAAGTGAGACAAGCATTCAAACACAGTTTCAAAATGAAACAAGGATATAATTGCACAAAGAAAAAAATCTTAAACATTCTAGCATCCTAGAAAGAGGTAACCATGTACCTTACTTGGATTCATGGTATTCAAATACTATCATCACCATCCAAACTTGGGAGAATCTTCATTAGATACTTTTAGCAAATAGAAACCAATCTAGAAGTTCCCACATTCAATCACCAAACTCGAAAACATTAAATTCAAAATAAGCTACCAACAATCATAAAAACTAGAGACTACTATAACTTCCCTCTCCTTTTCAAAAAGGCTTGCCCTCAGGTCAAGTACAGAAAAGGCAATGTACAAGAACTAAACAAAACATCATAAGAATGTTGTAGGATAAACTCACCAACCGTCCAAAATCTTCCATTTTCGCCTAGCGAACAATGCCTCACCCCACGAAGTTATTCTCCCCAAGTTCGCACAGCAAACTGAGGGCGAACATGACAGTAATTCAAAATTTTGGTTTTCTTCCATTTTTGGTTTATCACAACACTTTTTCACAATACAAAAACTAACCAATGTATTAAAAAACAGTAATGCTTATAATGTTGGGGTGCCTCCCAACAGGCGCTTTGTTTAACGTTGTTTGAGCTCGACGGTCAAAAGTGACTCAAGGATCGCCAAAAGAAATTGTTCTCGCATCCATAACAACTTCACCATCAAGGTACATTTTCAACCTTTTCCCATTAACTGTCCAACTTTCTTTCGATGAAGGGTCTTCAATCACGATTGCTCTATAGTGTTTGATTTCCCTAATTTGAAACGGACCAGACCATTTTGACTTATACTTGTCCGGAAACAATTTTAATCTAGAATTAAACGGTAAGACCAATTGCCCTTCATGAAATTCCTTCCTCACAATCTTCTTGTCATGATATTTTTTCACCTTTTCCTTGTAAAGTTTGTTGGATTCATAAGCTTAAAGTAGCAATTTATCTAATTCATGAAGTTTTATTTTCCTTTTTTCACCACTTAAAGTGGGATCAAAGTTCAAGAATTTTAAAGCCCAAAAAGCCTTATGCTCCAACTCTACCGAAAAATGACAAGTTTTTCCATAGATCATCTTAAACGGTGTGAGACCTATCAGAGACTTAAATGCGGTATAATAAGTGATCACACTAAAATTCACCGTATTTCTGACTCCGATTTCGCATGCATTCTTAGCTTTTATTGTTGTTTTGCTTTGTTATTGCTTTATTTTCTTATGTTTTCAGGTTTTTATAATAATCGGAGCTGGAATCGGGAAAAGGAGCGAAAAAGGAGTGAAAACGGACGAAAACCTAGAAATTCAGCATTTTGCACTTACGGCATCCACTGTGGCGGGCGCCATGGGGTTAGCCATGACGTGGCCACGTCTCAAGACCACTCCTCAACCTCCAAGACCCACGATCCCCACTCCATCATCCCCTGTAGGGACCGTGGCGGGCGCCATAGGCCTGTGGCGGGCGCCACAAGGCAAAAATCTATAACCTCCACTTTTTAGTGGAGGGGCGTCCCGGTCATTTCGCGCTTTCAGTTTCTCCTATAAATAGGACCTTAGATTTTCGTTTTTATTCATCCAGAATTAGAATTCTCTAGGCATATATCAGTTATAAAGCAGTTGCCATTCCACATCGGGGTGCCTCTGCAATCGAGTGATCGAGTCTGTAATCTGTCTGTGGTTCGAGTTTTGGAGCACTCTGGAGGAAGTTAATCCTGCCGCCATTTTAATTCCAGTTCGTATTTTATTTTTCCGCATTGCTTTACTTTTATTTATTTTCTCGCACTTTACTTTGTTTACTTCCCGCACTCGCACATTTACGTTGTTTATTTCCCGCACTCGCACATTTACGTTGTTTATTTCCCGCACTCGCACATTTACGTTGTTTATTTCCCGCACTCGCACATTTACGTTGTTTATTTCCCGCACTCGCACATTTACTTTGTTTACTTCCCGCACTCGCTTTAAATTACTTATATGAAAAACTATAAAAAGAATATTTACTTTATCATGTCTAACTAATCCCATAAAGGTTAGAATGTAAGGATCGTAATTAAACCAGTAATCAGTATAATTGTTCGTGGAAACACCTAAGGGCTATTTTATCTTTCAATTCAAGTAATTGTTTTTAACTATTTCAAAAACAGCCAAAAGCGCTTTGTATAGTTCATTAGGAGTTTTTAGATTAAAAAGAAAAGAGATTTTAAAACGATTTTCGGACGCGTTATGAGATTTAGAGTCTGGTTCATAAGAACCTCTTTTTGCTAAGAAGTCCAGGTTAAAATACTTTTCAACTTTGTTAAGAAACTATATTTCTTAAAAATAGGTTTACTACTCTAACGCAGTACGCACCTTTTTATCCGTGACAATAGGAGGGGTTGATTAGAGAGTACAACTCGGTTCTGAATACGCGAAAGCGACAGTTCCTGTTAAATTAGTTCTTTTCAAAGGAGAAAACATTGCCCATAAGTAGTTCCATTAACAAGTACTGGATTATCATTGATTACGTGAATTACATTCGAGCCTGTCTTTTATTTATTATTTAAAATTATAATTTTATTTACCATTGCACCCTTACTAAAACCCTTAAAAATAGTTGCCTTAGATAAGCACCATAACGACAGGTACGATAGATTGACACTTGGTCTCTGTGGATTCGATAATCTTTTATATTACTTTGACGTGATTCGTACACTTGCGAAAAACACGCCATCAAGTTTTTGGCGCCGTTGCCGGGGACCAATATCGTCAAATTTCATTACCCTGTAGTTATACCGTTTAGACTAAGGTTGTTACCCACCGGTCAATGCGAAAGACTCGCAGTGCCGGAAGTTTAGTAGACCCTCTAGCTGAACCTGAACGTTACGCTCGCGCACGTTTATTTTTCCATAGGAATAGGAGAGCTATGGCCGAAGATCAAAACCGGAGACCTCTTAAGGACTTCGCCCAACCATCAAACGAGGAACCTAGTTCCAGTATAGTAAACCCCGCTATCCCAGCCAATAATTTTGAACTTAAACCATCCCTGCTGCAATTAGTGCAACAGAGACAATTCGCAGGTCTCGCTACTGATAACCCGAACCAACATTTAAAAAACTTTCTTCAATTAGCAGACACCTTTAAAACCAATGGAGCTTCTCCTGAGGCAATACGCTTAAGATTATTTCCCTTTTCCCTCAGAGATAAAGCTCTATCATGGTTAGATTCCCTTCCACCCAATTCAATAACAACTTGGGATGACCTTAGAAAAGTTTTCCTTGCTAGATATTTTCCCCCAAGTAAGACCGCTCTTCTTCGAAACCTAATAACTAGATTTACCCAACACCAAGGAGAGTCGTTGTTCGAAGCCTGGGAAAGATATAAAGAACTATTAAGAGCATGCCCACACCATGGCCTAGAGAATTGGCTAATCATCCAAACCTTCTATAATGGACTTCTTTATAACACTAAAATGACCATCGACGCTGCCGCTGGTGGCGCACTGATGAACAAACCTTACCCTGAAGCTAGTGCCCTTATCGAGGATATGGCCCAAAACCATCAATCATGGGGAGTAGAACGAGCGACAGTGGAAAATAAGGAAGCCCAAGGAGGAATACATGAGCTAAGCTCTATAGACATGATGCAGGCTAAAATGGACGCGTTGGCCCTTAGAGTCGAACATATGTGTACAACTCCGAATACTGTTGCCGCAGTTTCGCCGAATTGTGAGATATGTGGAACGCAAGGACACCAATCCGCCGAATGCAATCTGTTGAATGAAACCAACACTGAGCAAGTGAACTATACCCAAGGGAACCCATTTTCAAACACATATAACCCTGGATGGAGGAATCACCCAAACTTCTCCTACAAAAATAATAACCCTATCCAAAATACCGCACCTCCGAGACAACAAGGTTACCAAGCCCCTAGAACAAATCAACCTATGCAACCTGTACCACCTAGCCCGAGCTTTGAGGAAGTTGTAAAAGATTTTATCGTTGCTCAAAAACAACAAAACAAAGAGTTCATGAACCATAACGTCCATGTTAACGAACTAATTACCAAGTTAGGAACCAAGGTTGATCAAATTATTACTCATAATAAGATGCTTGAAACCCAGATCTCTCAGGTAGCGTTAAACCAAGCCCCACAGACTACACCTGGAGGACAGTTCCCTGGACAACCTCAACAAAACCCGAAAGGGCAAGCTAATGCCATTACTCTACGAAGTGGAACCGCTTATAAGGAACCTTTAAACCCTAGATTAAGTGAGCCCGAAACTTCAGAGAGGAATGAGGAAAAGGAACCAGAGAAGCCTGAAACCCCGGAAAGTCAAGAAAAAGGAGAAGAACCTAAAAATAAAACCTATGTACCGCCACCGCCATACAAACCACCAATACCTTACCCTCAAAGATTAAAGAAAACTCAAATCGATAATCAATATCAAAAATTCGTTAAGGTTATAGAAAAACTTCACGTAGAAATCCCCTTTACAGAAGCCATCACCCAAATACCTTCTTATGCTAAGTTTCTCAAAGACATACTTACAAATAAACGTAGACTCGAAGATCCGAAACCCGTGGAATGTAATTCTATTTCCGAAAATAGGTTAGCGAAGAAAGATAAAGATCCCGGAAATTTTTCCATTCCTTGTGTTTTGGGGAATCATGTCATCGAAAAAGCTTTTCTAGACTTAGGAGCTAGTGTGAGCTTAATGCCTTTAGCAGTTTGTGAGAGATTAAACTTAGGAGAATTACAACCTACTAAGATGTCACTTCAATTAGCCGATAGATCCGTTAAATACCCTATAGGCATACTTAAAGACGTCCCTGTTAGGATAGGTCAGCTGTTTATACCTACTGATTTTGTTGTCATGGACATTAAAGAAGATGACGACATACCAATCCTCCTAGGTAGACCGTTCTTATCGACTGCTGGAGCCGTAATAGATGTTAAAAAGGGAAAACTAACTTTTGAGGTAGGTGGCCAGAAGATAGAATTTATATTGTCAAAATTTCTTATGGCACCTGTGATAGGAGATTCTTGTTATGCCTTAGATATCATCGAAGAATGTATTAGGGAATTAGAACAAGAAACTGAATCTATAAAATTGCCATCAACCCTTATTTTGGAAGATGACAATTATAAAACACCCTACATTGATGATAACCTTCACGAATGTTTATCTCTTACCCCAGATCCTATGCCTTGCCCTATAAAACCGACCGTAAAACTTAAGGAACTGCCTAAAAACCTGAGATATGAATTTCTTGATGAAGATATGAACCGTCCAGTTATAGTCAGTGCTACCTTAAACCAAGAAGAAACCGATCAATTATTAGAAGTTTTACGTAGGTACCCCTCAGCCTTAGGATATAAGATCTCTGATCTAAAAGGAATAAGCCCATCCGTATGCATGCATCGGATTTTGCTTGAAGAAGATTCAAAACCTTCTAGAGAACACCAACGTAGAATAAATCCTATAATGAGTACTGTAGTTAAGACTGAAGTTCTTAAGTTACTAGAGGCAGGTATAATATATCAGATCTCAGACAGTAAATGGGTGAGTCCTGTGCATGTAGTACCTAAAAAGGGAGGCATCACAGTCGTGCAAAACGAGAAGGGCGAACCTGTAGCAAAAAGAACTGATGGAGGTTGGCGTATGTGCATAGATTATAGAAAATTAAATAAAGCAACTAGGAAGGACCATTTCCCATTACCATTCATAGACCAAATGTTGGAGCGCCTAGCCAGACACTCTTACTTTTGTTATTTAGATGGATATTCAGGATTCTTCCAAATACCTATTCACCCCGAAGATCAAGAAAAAACTACCTTTACATGCCCAGTTGGAACCTTTGCCTATAGAAGAATGCCTTTTGGACTTTGTAATGCTCCTGCAACTTTCCAACGCTGCATGATGTCTATCTTTGCTGATTATTTGGATGGAATTATGGAAGTATTTATGGACGATTTCTCAGTTTGTGGGTCAGATTTCAAAAATTGTCTTGTCAACCTTGAGAAAATCCTGGAGAGATGTGTGGAGGTAAACCTTGTGCTAAATTGGGAAAAATGTCATTTCATGGTCACCGAAGGGATTGTTTTAGGACATATAGTTTCCGAAAAAGGTATAGAGGTAGATAAAGCAAAAATAGAAGTCATAGAGAATCTAAAACCGCCGAAGACTATCAGGGAGATAAGAAGTTTTCTTGGACATGCCGGATTTTACCGACGTTTTATCAAGGATTTCTCCAAAATAACAAAGCCCTTAACTGGTCTTTTAATGAAAGATGCTGAGTTCATCTTCGATGAAAAATGTACTGAAGCATTTAATCTTCTGAAGCAAGCTCTGATTTCAGCACCTATAATGAAACCCCCTGATTGGTCGGAACCGTTTGAGATAATGTGTGACGCCAGTGATTATGCTGTTGGAGCCGTTCTAGGTCAGAGAAAAGATAAGAAGTTACATGTGATTTATTATGCCAGTAGAACCCTAGACGCTGCACAGCTCAACTACGCAACAACCGAAAAAGAGCTCCTAGCTGTAGTTTTTGCAATAGACAAATTTAGATCTTATCTAGTAGGAGCCAAGATTATAGTTTACACCGACCATGCTGCCATTCGTTACTTACTAAGCAAAAAGGATGCCAAGCCTAGGTTACTTCGATGGATTCTATTATTACAAGAGTTTGATTTGGATATCCGTGACAAGAAAGGCACTGATAATGTGGTAGCTGATCACCTATCTAGGCTAGAATACCTGAAACCTGATCCAGTACCCATAAATGACGATTTTGCCTACGATAGACTGATAGCCCAACTAGAAACCATTGAAGATGATAACCCAGACCCTCATGAGCAATTTCATAAATCCTTAGCTATAAGCAATGTACCTTGGTATGCAGATTTTGTTAATTACCTAGCCGCTGACATCATACCCCCTGATCTAAACTACCACCAGAAGAAGAAGTTCTATAGTGATGTGAGAAACTTCTATTGGGACGATCCATTTCTTTTCAAGAGAGGTAAAGATGGCATTTTCCGCCGTTGTGTTCCAGAAGAAGAGGTAAATAATATAATTGAGCATTGTCACTCTGCACCCTATGGTGGACATGCAAGCACATCTAAGACCTACGCCAAGATTCTTCAAGCTGGCCTATTCTGGCCTACTATGTGGCGTGATGTCCATGCTTTCATTGTCAAGTGTGACAGATGCCAACGCACAGGAAATATTTCAAGACGTAATGAAATGCCGTTAAGAAATATCCAAGAAGTAGAACTCTTCGACGTATGGGGTATAGACTTTATGGGACCGTTCCCACCATCTTTTGGAAATCAGTACATATTAGTAGCTGTTGACTACGTGTCTAAATGGATTGAAGCTATCGCCGCACCCACAAACGACACCAGAGTAGTCATCAAATTATTCAAGAATTATATATTTCCCAGGTTTGGAACACCCCGTTTAGTCATAAGTGATGGAGGATCACACTTCATATCGAGAATATTTGATAAACTTTTAAGCAAGTATGGAGTTAAGCATAGAGTAGCAACACCATACCACCCACAGACCAATGGACAAGTGGAAGTATCTAATAGGGAGATAAAACAAATCCTCGAGAAGACTGTCTCTATATCTAGAAAAGATTGGTCGCAGAAACTTCAAGAAGCATTATGGGCCTATAGAACCGCTTTCAAAACTCCTATAGGAACAACCCCTTATCAACTGGTCTATGGAAAATCATGTCACTTACCATTTGAGTTGGAGCATAAGGCCTATTGGGCCATCAAAACTTTGAATTTGGATTACTTGACAGCTGGTGAGAAACGTATCCTTGATATCCACAAATTAGAAGAGCTCAGACAATCTGCCTACGAAAATGCCATCATATACAAAGAAAGAACAAAAGCTTGGCATGACAAAAGAATCATAAGAAGAGACTTCAAAATAGGCGATCCTGTTCTCCTGTTCGATTCTAGGTTACGACTATTTCCAGGTAAACTCCGTTCGAGATCGACTGGCCCTTTCGAAGTATCTAAGATCCTGAGATCTGGTGCTATTGAAATCAAGAACCAAACATGTAAACCGTTCATAGTCAATGGACAGAGGTTGAAGCCCTACGAAGGAGGTGACATTCCAACAACATACACCTGTCATACTCTGAGTGATCCACCATATCCTTCCAATGATGTTTAAATATCGGTCGTCGAGCTAATGACGTTAAACAAGCGCTGCATGGGAGGCAACCCATGGTTTTTCTTATTTTTGTACTTTTTATTTTTACTTTATTTTAATTTGTTATTATGTCAGGACTCACGGTTGAATGTTTTATGTGCTTTCAGGACTTGTTTGCTAACCTTGTACAGAATGCAGAACCCTGATGACATGCACGTGGCCTTTAGAGATGATGCACAGAGAGAGCGTTACTATGTTCACATGAGACGCCCTATGGCTCCTACCAGGTACCCTGACCATGTCTGCATGGATGCCTTGGGGATAGAGCCAAGCGTCAGATTTTTATGCCATCAACTCCAGTGGGACCAGTTTGACGACAGGAACGACACTTATAGGAACTTGACTCTTGAGTTCCTCAGCTCGTTTCATCATGACCCTTGGGCTGGACCCGATGGACTCGCTGTTTTCAGGTTGTTCGGGATTGACTACTCATTCTCTCACAAAGGGTTTGGTGATTTACTAGGTTTCCAGACTACTCCTGATGCTATTCCAGAGACTCCGATGGGGTATTTTATGAGCAGAGAAGTGGAAAAGTTTTGGACTAAAATATCAGGCGGAGGGAGCCAAGATCCTTCTACCCAGTTTTCTCAGGTAATCCACAACCCTGCATTGAGGTACTTCCAGATGATTCTAGCACATTCTTTCCTAGGTTTTCCAGATACAGAGACACTGCTAAGTGAAGAGGAGATTTTCCTGCTGTTTTGTGCGACTCAGTCTCGCCCTGTTGCTTGTGGCAACTTTCTACTGAAGGGCCTTGCTAGTGTTGCCAGATCATCAGTAGGAATCATCCATGTCGGTGGGATTGTTACACAGATTGCTACTGCATTGGGTTTGTCTCGCAAGCTATTGCACCTCAGGACCTTCTGCCGCTACACCACCCTGGATATTGATTTTTGTCTTGATAGAGGACTGATGAGGAGGGCTTCTTTTGAGCCCAACATGTTTAGATTGCTGATCGACGGTGAAGCGATACACTACTTTACATTACCAGATCCGCTGATGACCAGTGTCCATGATCCTGCCAATTGGAGTTATGCTCTAGAGGGTTATGGAGAGACTGTCGAAGAGCCGAAATCGCCTCCCGCCGCTGAGTACACTCCTACACCTCTTACTCCCCGAATCACTGTTATGTCTAACAATATGTCTCTGCAGCCACCTGACCTACAAACACAGATTTATGAGCTCCGCAAGGAGACTGCCCTGCTCAAGCAGGAAGTGGCAGACTTAGAGTTACAGATGCAGGTTTCTGATCTCACTCATGCCTCAGAGACCGATGCTCTACATCAGGCGATCGACGAGCTTCAGAGGGAGATAGCTGAGATTCGTGGATCAAGCCAGGATAAGAAACCTACCACATGACTCATTCCACCCTGACAGCACTACCCTAGTATTTAACTTACTTTTATTTATCGCATTTCCAGACATATTTTACTTTATTGCAGCTTTTACATTTTCATGCACTTTGAATTCCTTATATATATATATACATATTATGCACTAATTTTTATTTTTCTTTTTCTTTTTTGATTTTTAATCATCTTATTTTTATCGTGTAAAGAAAAAATATATAAGACAAAAATATGCAAGCCAATGCCTTGAAAAGAAGAAGAAAACGCTATTCAGACCCCCCGGAAGACAAAGGTGCAAGGAAGGCCCAAAAGGAGGATCCAAAACCACAAGGCCCAGGAATTGGCCTTGTGGCGGGCGCCATAGGCCCTGTGGCGGGCGCCACACCGTATCATCATCAAATACGGGATTCAATCCCCATTTCCACCATTTTCATCCCTTTCTTCACCAAAAACCCATTTTTCCAACCTTCCAAATCCTCCTTGAACCCCATTAAAGCTCCCCCATTTCCAAAATACCCTCCATCCATAAAACATATCCAACATCCATTTCCATTTTCATCCATCAAAAACCAAAAAAATCAAAACTTTATCATTCCCCTCATAAACCACTTTTCTACCATTTTCACTACCTAAGGAGCTTTTCAACAATGGAGTTCAACGGATTTATTCTTCGTGATGGAAGACCGGGCGAAAGGCAACGGAAAATTATTCAGAGGCTTCAAAGTCGAGAAATCCTCTCGACTAGGTACGTCGACGATAACTGTCTGTATGCTTTGGGTATTTATCATAGTGTTTTTAATTTATTAGAATTTCTAGGCTTGCATAATATTTTCATTAATCAGGAACCTACCTATGAGAGGCTGACAACTGAGTTTTTGAGTTCTTTGATATACACTGTCAGTCCTGACACTGCTAGCACTGTCGGTACTGTTATTTTTAGACTGTTTGGAATTGAATATGAATTCAGTACCAATGAGCTAGCAGATTTGTTAGGAATCCCTCATAGGGAAGGTTCGATTTGTGAGGCACCTTTGGATGCTGAATGGTCGGCCGAGGTATTTACCTTCTGGCTAAGGCTTTCAAGTACTTCAATTAATTCTTTTGAAGGGATACTTGCGTCGACCATTCACAACCCGGCCATAAGAGTTTTTAGACTTCTTTTGGCATGTACTATTTTTGGCCGGGAAAGTCCAAACAAGGTTAATGCTCGTGAACTCCTATTTTTGCAAGGATGCCTCACTAGAACCCACATCAATCCGGTCCCGTTTATGCTTGCCCACATGACTTTATTTACTAATAAAACAGGACCGATTGTTTTTGGAGGGCTTGTTACGTCTATTGCTCGGGCTCTTGGCCTGAATGATGAGATAGATACACTTGAACCACTACCTCCTCACACAATTAATTTAAAATTTCTGAAAGACATGAAATTGTGCCGAACAAGGAGAGAAGGTGGTTATGAGTTGATGGTTCATGGGGTAGCTATCCCATCTGTTGCTTTACCATGCAGTAGACGTACTGATGTACGTGATGAAAGGAACTGGACCTATGATCTTAATGCTCCACGTGTTTTGGGTCCACTTCCTCCTAATATTCCCGATGGGGAGGCACATGACACTGATGATGAGTATGATCGGAGAGAGCAGTCTCCCATCCCTCACATGTCCCCCCATCGTCCTTCACAGTCACACACTGCACCATCTTCCTCTAACCCTGTTGCAGGTACTGCTCCTGGATTCTTTGTCACCGAGGAGATGTGGCGTGATATGACAGCTAGAGAAGAAAGGCGTGATGGCCTTCTCTCTACTATTTCACAGCAGCTGACGGACAATATGAGCTTCATGCAACAATCGCGATTGGTTTCGGATCGTTCCTATAGCAACGTTTGCCGTACCTTGAACGCTATTTCATTAGAGCAGAACCGTCAGAGAGAGTTCAACAGCCGACACTACCAGCTTGTAGAGGCTACTCAGGGTTCCATCTTGGGTAACCTTCGAGAGGTCCGGAGTGCTCAGGCTGCTTTATCAGCACGACTCGACCGGAGGGACCAGCATCGTAGTAGATCCCGTCGTTCCAGACCATCACATCAGGACGGCGAAGGCACCAGTGCCCCTCCTCAGTAGTCTTTTTCCAGGTTACCCCCCTTATCTTATTTCGAAACATTGGGGACAATGTTCGATTTAAGTGTGGGAGGGGATTTTATTGCTTTCTGTTATTTCCCTTTTTTTAGTTAATTTCCTTTCAGTTATTTCCCTTTTCAGTAATTTATTTTTCTTAGATAATGCATGAGTCTGACGAGTCACCAGTATAGTGTCTTTTTAGTTCATCTTCATTTTTTCCCATTTCCTTAGCCTTACCAGAAAATTTTTAAAAAGAAAACAATGTTGTTTCACATGTTTTTTGGGCTTTGAGACAGGTTTAGATTAGGATGTGGTGACTTAGGTCAACTTTTTGAAACATCAGAACCATTTTAGCACCATAGACCTCTTGAATATAGGAATCACTCCTAAACCCCACCACCATGGCCTTTACTATCATTCAAAAAATTGTCCTAAGTAGTTTATTTTAGCAGTCAGCTCCGGCCTAAGCATACTCTACGTAGGGGGCCGATGAATATAAGTGAATGATCCAGTGCTAATAAAAAAGAAAAAAAGGCAAACTCTGGTATAGGTGACCCTCACAAAGTCATTTAAACCGAAAAAAGAGAAGAAAAAAATTTTGCCACAAAAAGAAAAAAAAATTGCAAGTCACCTATTGTTAGTTGGTTCAGAGGTATCTGGCACTGAACTTGGTAGGGCGGATTACGATCCGATCCCCCGCAGCTACATTTAGGCGAAATAAAAACAGGTTTACACATGCTTATGTGCCAGAAACCTTATGTTATGGATCAGAATCACTAACCGGTCACTCTACTATGAAGCATGTACGGATAACGGGCTTAATGTGATTGCGCCTGAATGAAAAGGACACAAAAAGATGAGAAGATAGGCCTAGGTATCGTGGGATGACATGGAGTGGTTAATATAGGATTGAAGTTTGTGCTTGTGTTACTATGGTACCCTTGGTTCGCTTAGTTAGTATCTGTCACTGCATCCTGACTTGAACTTAGAATCCTTTTAGCCCAAAGACAAGTGTTGACACCATATTTTCTTAAGCTTTAATGTTTGCTTGAGGACAAGCAAAGGTTTAAGTGTGGGAGAATTTGATCACACTAAAATTCACCGTATTTCTGACTCCGATTTCGCATGCATTCTTAGCTTTTATTGTTGTTTTGCTTTGTTATTGCTTTATTTTCTTATGTTTTCAAGTTTTTATAATAATCGGAGCTGGAATCGGGAAAAGGAGCGAAAAAGGAGTGAAAACGGACGAAAACCTAGAAATTCAGCATTTTGCACTTACGGCATCCACTGTGGCGGGCGCCATGGGGTTAGCCATGACGTGGCCACGTCTCAAGACCACTCCTCAACCTCCAAGACCCACGATCCCCACTCCATCATCCCCTGTAGGGACCGTGGCGGGCGCCATAGGCCTGTGGCGGGCGCCACAAGGCAAAAATCTATAACCTCCACTTTTTAGTGGAGGGGCGTCCCGGTCATTTCGCGCTCTCAGTTTCTCCTATAAATAGGACCTTAGATTTTCGTTTTTCTTCATCCAGAATTAGAATTCTCTAGGCATATATCAGTTATAAAGCAGTTGCCATTCCACATCGGGGTGCCTCTGCAATCGAGTGATCGAGTCTGTAATCTGTCTGTGGTTCGAGTTTTGGAGCACTCTGGAGGAAGTTAATCCTGCCGCCATTTTAATTCCAGTTCGTATTTTATTTTTCCGCATTGCTTTACTTTTATTTATTTTCTCGCACTTTACTTTGTTTACTTCCCGCACTCGCACATTTACGTTGTTTATTTCCCGCACTCGCACATTTACGTTGTTTATTTCCCGCACTCGCACATTTACGTTGTTTATTTCCCGCACTCGCACATTTACTTTGTTTACTTCCCGCACTCGCTTTAAATTACTTATATGAAAAACTATAAAAAGAATATTTACTTTATCATGTCTAACTAATCCCATAAAGGTTAGAATGTAAGGATCGTAATTAAACCAGTAATCAGTATAATTGTTCGTGGAAACACCTAAGGGCTATTTTATCTTTCAATTCAAGTAATTGTTTTTAACTATTTCAAAAACAGCCAAAAGCGCTTTGTATAGTTCATTAGGAGTTTTTAGATTAAAAAGAAAAGAGATTTTAAAACGATTTTCGGACGCGTTATGAGATTTAGAGTCTGGTTCATAAGAACCTCTTTTTGCTAAGAAGTCCAGGTTAAAATACTTTTCAACTTTGTTAAGAAACTATATTTCTTAAAAATAGGTTTACTACTCTAACGCAGTACGCACCTTTTTATCCGTGACAATAGGAGGGGTTGATTAGAGAGTACAACTCGGTTCTGAATACGCGAAAGCGACAGTTCCTGTTAAATTAGTTCTTTTCAAAGGAGAAAACATTGCCCATAAGTAGTTCCATTAACAAGTACTGGATTATCATTGATTACGTGAATTACATTCGAGCCTGTCTTTTATTTATTATTTAAAATTATAATTTTATTTACCATTGCACCCTTACTAAAACCCTTAAAAATAGTTGCCTTAGATAAGCACCATAACGACAGGTACGATAGATTGACACTTGGTCTCTGTGGATTCGATAATCTTTTATATTACTTTGACGTGATTCGTACACTTGCGAAAAACACGCCATCAATAAGCCCACTAAGTTGCATGAAGCTTGTGTGCCCAATCCTTCCTAGAACACAGTTTTCTCAAGAATTTTCTTGATCTCACGATTTGATACTTCAGCCTGCCCATTAGCCTGAGGATGATATGGTGGTATCACTTTGTGTTTCATGCCATAGTGCTCTAAGGATTTTTCTAAAACAACATCGCAAAAGTAGGATCCGCCATCACTTATCAACACTCTAGGAGTACCAAAACGCGAAGAAAAAATTCTTCAAGAATTTTATCACGGTTTTATAATCTTCTTTAGCACAGGCTATCGCTTCCACCCACTTGAACACATAATCCACAATAATAAGAATGTATTCAAAGAAAATGAAGGTGGAAATGGACAAGCAAAATCAATTTTCCAACAGCCAAATACTTCCACCTCCAACATACTTTGTAACGATATCTCATTCCGTTTTGTAATTCCCCCTCTTCATTAGCAATTGTCACAACTTTGAGCATGAACATGAACATCTTTAAACAAAGAAGGCCAATAAAAGCCCGATTGAAGGACTTCTGTTGTCCTTCTTAATCCCTTAAAATGACCAGCATAACGTGAGTTGTGACAATGCCAAATAATACTCTTTGACTCATCAATCGTAACACACCTTCTCAAAAGGTTATCAACCCCAAGTTTGAACAAATAAGGCTCATCCCATGCAAAATACTTGGCATCAAACAATTTTTTTTCTTTGATTCCAAGTTAGGCCTACCGGTATCACTCTGGCGGCTTTGTGATTTGCAATATCGGCAAACCAAGGTCAAACTTGAATCATAAACAACTTCTCATCCAAAAATTCTTCCTTAACTTCAAATTCATTTTTAGTTACTTCCATATTCATAAGACGAGATAAGTGATCTGCCACCAAATTCTTGAATCCCTTCTTGTTGCAAATTTCAAGATCAAATTCTTACAACAAAAGGACCCATCTAATAAGCCTTTGCTTAGAATCCGGTTTGGTCAGCAAATACTTAATCGTCGCATGGTCCGTGTAAACAACCACTTTAGACCCAATGAGGTAAGACCAAAAATTTTCCAATGCATACACTATCGCAAGAAGCTCTTTTTTTGAGATGGCATAATTTATTTAAGCTTCGTTCAAAACTTTGCTCGTATAGTGTATCGCATCAAAAAATTTCGTTCTTCGTTGACCAAGTACCGCACCAACGACATAATCACTAGCATCACACATGAGTTTAAAATTAAGTTTTCAATTGGGAGGCATGATTATGGGTACGGTAGTCAAACTCTCTTTTAAAAAATTAAAAGCAAGCATGCAAGAGTCATCAAATTCAAAAGAATTATCTTTGTTAAGTAAATTGCTCAAGGGCTCTGCAATCTTTGTGAAGTCTTTGATGAACCTACTATAAAATCTCGCATGACCGAGAAAGCTTCTAATTCCTTTCACATTCAAGGGTGTTAGAAACATCTTTATAACCTCCACTTTAGCTTGGCCAACTTCAAGGCCCTTTGAGGAAACTTTGTGATCAAGCATAATTGCTTTCGTAACCATGAAGTTGCACTTCTCCCAAATAAGCATAAGATTAGTTTTCACACACCTTTCCAACACAACATCCAGATTTTTCAAACAAAGATCGAATGACGGTCCAAAAACCAAAAAGTCATCCATGAAAACCTCAATGGATTTTTCAATCAAGTAAGAAAATATTGCTTCCATGAACAGCTGATACATAGTTGGCGCATTACACAACCCGAAAGGCATCCTCCTATAAGCAAAGACCCCAGACGAACATATAAAAGCAGTTTTTATATGATCATCTAGGTTAACAATAATTTGGTTGTAACCCGAATAACCATAAAAAAAACAATAGAATTCCTGACCAGAAAGCCTCTCAACCATTTGGTCCATGAAAGGTAAGGGAAAGTGATCTTACCTCATGGCTTTGTTTAGCCTACGGTAATCGACACACATTCTCCAACCGGTCACAATTCTTGTTAGTACTAATTCATTCTTTTCATTCTGAATCATCGTCATCCCACCTTTCTTCGGTACCACTTGCACCGGACTAACACAAGGACTATCAGAAATAAGATAAATCATTCTGGTCTCAAGCATATTCACCACTTATTTTATGGTAGGATTTAACGATGTTGAGGTTGAGCTATCGACTTAAAGTCATCCTCCATTAAGATCATGTGCATGCAATAGAACAAGCTTATTCCTTTTAAATCGGAAAGATTCCAACCCATAGCATTTTGATTCTTTTTCAAGACCACAATCAATTTTTCTTCCTCTTCCATGGTTAGTTCATTGCTTATGATCACCGGTTTGTGCCCCCCGGCATCAAGAAACACATACTTTAAATTAGGGGCAAAATTGTCAACTCAATTTTGGTCTCCTTAACCTTTCCTTTTTTTAAATATTAATCAAGTTCTTCCAAGGGAGGAACTTCTTCTAATGCTTCAAGTTCTCGCAAACACTTTTCAATCTCATTTTCTTCACTCTCATTGAGACTGAGCAAAGCATGAGTAAGAACTTTTTCTATAGGAGTAACAACATGAACTTCCCTTTTCACCTCTTCAATTACTTCCTCCATTGCATCAAGACAGAGACAAACATTCTTTTCTTTTGAATGCTTCATGGCTTTAAAGAGATTAAAGAAAAACATTTCATCTTGAACTCACACTTTCATAAGGCCATCATCCATATCAATGGCCATTATTGTTGTTTTCATGAAAGGTCTTCCAAGAATTAGAGGAGCATTATCATCTTCGTCCATGTCTATCACCACAAAGTCGATGGAAAACAAAAACTTATCAACTTTCACAAATACATATTCAGCTACACCGTAAGGACGAATAGTCGATTTATCAGCTAATTGCAAATTCATTCTAGTAGCCCTCAACTCCATGTGTCCCAATCTTTTAAAAATTGACAACGGTGTCAAATATATGTTAGAGCCCAAATCAATTAAACCATACGAACATAGATATTATTGATGGTAACCGGTAAAGTAACTCTTCCCGGGTCACTTTGTTTCCTAGGAAGAGTCCTTTGAATAATTGCACTACAACTAGTATCAACAACTACGGTTTCTTGGTCTGTATACCATTTATTCTTGGTGATGATATCCTTCATAAATTTCGTGTAAGTAGCCATTTTCTCCAATGCCTCGGCAAATGGAAGATTAATTTGCAATTAGTTAAAAATATCCATAAATCGAGCATATTTCCTTGCGTTATCCCTTTTTGTGAGGATAAGGTAAATGTTGAATAGGTATACTCACTTGTTCCTTCCCCTTCCTATCATTATTATTTTTATCTTTTCTTTGTTTCTTGTCAACTAAATCATCCTACAAATTTTCTTCAACTTCCTCCACAATTTCATCCTCATTTTCAACTAACTCATAATCACCATGTTTTTTCAACTACAACCTCCATCTCCACTTCCTTCTAACCAATTCTCAAATCAATTTTCCTGCCACTCCTAGTAAGGATGGCTTTTCACGCCGCATTAGGATCCAAATGAGGCTTAGCCAGAAGGGCTTCTTTTTGTTGATCGGCCAATTGTTTAGATAATTGACCAATTTGTGCCTCAAGATTCCTAATAGAGGAATCAATGCTCTTTTGGTTGGATATTGATAGTTGCATAAATTCATTAAGAGTTTCCTTTATATTTGAGCTTCCACCTTGGTTTTGTGGAGGTTGTTATAATTTTGATACGATTGGCGGTTAGAAGAAATAAGTTCTTGCCTCCATCCTTGTTGGTAACCTTGGCTATTACCTCTCGATTGGTAGCCTTTGTTATTGCTTTGATATGGTGGTCTTATTTGATAGCCTTGATTTTGGTTTCCCGCATAGTTGGCTTCTTTAATGATCGGTAGACAATAGCCGATAGAATGATCACCTTTGCAGAATTCACAACTCGTAATTTGTTAAGCTTTGTTGGAAACTTATTGCATCTCTTTGATTTGTTGTGGAAGTTTTTACATTTTCTTTGTCAATAACTCCACTTGTTGCGAGGGTAATTATTTTGAGTAAGAATAGCATCATTTGTTCCCAACTCGATAATTCCCGATTTTCTTTGTGAAGTACCACGATTGTGTTGACCTTGATGATCATTTAGTGTCATCTATCAATGATAGTAACTGCATCAACCACACTCTTTGAAGTTAGAGAACCACCCGCCATAGCATCCAAAAGAGTTTTATGAATGGGTTGAAGTTCGTTGCGGAATATGTGCACTTGAGTCAAATCATCAAAACCTTTGCCCTTTCATTTTCTCAGCATAGATTTGAATCTCTCCTAAACTTTGTTGAGAGAATTGCTTCCTCCTTACTCAAATACTGAAATCGAAGTCTTGGCTTCCATAAATCTAGATTGAGGGAAGAATCGTTCAAGAAACTTCTCCTCCAAAATGTTCCAATCCGTCATCACAAGAGTAGATTGGTCAAGATACCACTCCTTCACCTTCCGAATTAAGGAATGCGGGAATAGTCTCTTGAACAAATATTCCTCTTCGACTTCCGGAGCTACGGTTGCACATGCCATCTCATAAAACTCTGTGAGATGAGTAAACGGTTCCTCGTGGTCTATCCCCATAAAGGGATTTTCATAAAAAAAGAGCTAGCATTCTCGCCTTCATCTCAGAATGCCTTCTGTTGTTGGTAGTCTGTGCGAACTGAGCATTGTGTCTTGGACTGTTAACACATGGGATTGAAGCAGGAGGTGATGGTTGTGGTGGATCAGCCATGTTTGGCGTGACAATGGGTGTAGATGAAGAAGTTTCTCTGTGCTCTCGTCTTTCTTTGACAAGTTGGCTTCTCCGCCTAGTTTTACTATTGAGCTTCCGAGCAGTTTTTTCAATCTCAGGATCGAAAAGAAGTTGGTCCGCATGTACACTCCCTCGCATAGACAAAATATGCACACTTAACCAAACAAATTAAACAACACAAGAAAAATAAACAGAGGTAAGAGATCACAATACAAAGATTTTAAAATCAATAAACTATTGCAATGCTTGCAATATCACAACAATCCCCGAAAACAACGCCATTTTGTTCGAGTTATAGGTTAAAAAATGTGTTTTTCTTATCGTCTCCACGGGGATTGTCTGATATATTGATTCTTGCCTTTCAATAGTTTACCCTTCCAACAAAAAGGGTTTTCAAATTTTGTTTTATAATTGTCACGATTTTTAGTAGCAAAGCTTATAAATTCTAAAGTGTTTGATTAACAAAGTATATCAACAGTAGTTTTCATTTATCCTAACTTATACGTATTCTTTCAATCTTGCATGTAAAGTCGGATCTGATTAATATCATCGTGTATTCTCTCAATACCGTCTATATCTAGAGTGGCATCGTGAGAAACACCATATTCATTGCTACACCTCTCCATATAACAACCAATATAGTAAGTTTTAAGTTCAATACAAAGCAAATGTCAACCATAGACCGATCTCTCCAATCTATAAATCGGTAGATGAATATTTTAGGTCAAGTTCCATAAAATTTATGTCTAGTGTTTTACAAAACAAGAATGGATCATTAAGAAAAATATATTTATCATATATTAATCATCACTTGTTCACATACAAGGTCAATCAAAAGAAATACATAAAGCTAAGGTAGACTGCCTCTACCTTTGGTACAAAGAATATTAGCTATCCATAATCAAGGTAGCTTGCTTTACAAGTCTTGAGAGAAGATGAATGAGCATCCACGTTGAAGAATTGAACTCGGATGCGAATCTAGCTTCTATTTGCAAAATCTCACTTTTTGGTGAAAAAATGCTGAAGAAATGAGTTTCTATGTGAAAAATCGGTTATGATCCCCAAAGAGTGTGAAAAGCACTTATATAGTACAACTAAAGTCTGCCTAGTTTGCTCAGCGAACACTTTCTTTCCCAGTGAGGTATACTTTATGACACCTGAAATGCCACTGAACAGTTAAACTACCATTAGAAAATATCTGATCTCGCCTAGCGAACCATTAATATTTGTCTTGTGAGCTACTTCGCTACAAGTTTGCACAACGAACTTATGGCCCTTTACTTACTGCCATCCAAGGTTTCCTCCTCGCTTGGACCTCGCTGAAACTTCGCACAACGAATACTCACTACAAGTTTGTCCGATGAACTTATAGTCCTTTTTTCTGCCTCTAATCTGAGAGGGTTCGTTGGGGCTTCGTTGTTACTTCGTCTAGCGAATATTTGCTAGCTGCTCGTTGTCGTTCGCCTAGTGAACATGCTGAATCTTCACATTTTCTTTGGCTTCCTTATCAATTTTCTTGTGTCTTATTTCTTTGATAGATTATGCCTAAATCATGTATAATAACACAAAATTCAAAGCAACCAAAGGTATTTGCACATACTTGAAGAATAACATTGAAACATGGAATAAATCCAACGAAACATAACAAATGTGATGAATAATTCCAAATATAATGGATCAATTTAAAGCATATTCGGCATTCAACAAGAATCTTGTCAATGGGTTGCGAATTATGGAAGGAGTTGAAAGGCCACTTAAGTTATAATGTGACAACAAATCAATCGTCCTGTATTCCAACAATAATATGAGCTCGACCAAGTCAAAACATATTGACATCAAGTTCCTAGTTGTTAAGGAAAAGGTACAAAGTGGACAAATTTCCGTAGAACACTTGGGGACAAACTCCATGATAACAGATCCTCTTACAAAAGATCTTCCATCCAAGGTCTTTCCTGAGCACACTGCCCGCATGTGTGTTTTACCGTTAGATGAGTCTTTGGTTTAGTGGGAGTTAGTTGATTATGAATCTTATGTTTTGTGTTTGGTATTATGTATGCATACTATGATTTTGGATATTTTCTAATTAATAAAGTTTGATATTCAGTAATTTACATTTTGTAAAATAAAGTTATTGAATGATCTCACTAAAGTAAAGTATGATCAGTTGAAAATCGACATATACAGACCAAGTTCATGTGATTTTCATTATGCACATTTCATAATGGATCTATGTCATTTAGTTGTGTCACTATTGATGATCATTAATGGGTTTAGTTTTTATTGATATAACAAAAATCACCTTGGTTCTGAAAAGTGACATGATTAATGGACAAGATAATTTGGATATGCTTGAAGTATGTAATGACAAATTTTGAGCTCATAAAGTCTAATACACATGTAAAGTTACATAGGTGACCAGTGAGAGATTGTTAGAATTTTGGATCACAAATGTAACATTTAAGGTGTTAGTGTCATTACTTTAATAAGTCAAGACTTAAAGGGGTTTAATTAATATAATGTTAAGTTTGTGACACAAAACATAAATATCATAAAAGATCAGGTTATTGTGAAGATATAATAAGTCAATATCTAATTTGACGAGGGGTCAAATTATAATATTGAAAACTAAAAAATAATTCTAGAAATATTTAAATGGGGTATAGTCTTTGTTTGTAGAGAAAATCCAGGTACCGTTTTTATTCTTTGATTGAATTCTAATATGAATTTAAGAGATACAAATTAATGGTGTATCTGTTGTGGTAAAAAAAAAAAAAGAGTTTTGGCATCCAATACTTTTGAGAGAGGATATGTATTTTGATCAAACACTTCACATTAGTATTCTTATTATCATCAGGTATGAAGTCTTTGTTCCACGAGAATAATCTCATTATACTCTATTACTTTCTTCTTGAATTCGTAAAGAAAATTAGTAGAATCTTTTCCAAAAAGAGTCTTCTCAATTTAGTCCCTGGAGACTAAGTCTTCTTAAATTTGTCACAAATTTGTCACGCATGTCGTTAGCAAGTAACTGTGTATCACAAGTTTACAATAATAAAACTCTATCAAAAAGTTAAATACTGTTCCATTCTCAACTTAGATTAAACACATGAGACAAAAAGATAGTGTAAATATCATTAAAGCCAATTTGTCTCATCATCACATTCAACTTAAGAGACAGAAATCTTCTTAAGTGCATGAATCAACCTTTTCCGTCCCACCACACACTAATCTTGTAAACTACAAATGAAGCTAAAGTAATGATTACATATAAAATTAATATAAAGGTATACTAAGATGTGATAAGCATAAAATAATATAATTAAATCAACTTGATTAGTGGTACACAATTTAAATATAACGGTTGTTAAAAAGTAGCTTAAAGTTTAATCTATTAATTTTAAAAAGAAGGCTATTAATTTCTTAATAAAAATGTATTTCTTTTCAGAAAAAAGAAAAATAGGCCTAATGTTAAAAGTGTGAAGTATGAAAGTATTGAAGTGATGATGCGTTGAAAGCCAATTTCTGCCTGTAATTAATTTTCTGTTTTTAGTAACTATGTTTTAAAAAGTAGTTAGGAAGTTGCTATTTTGGGAAACTAGTTGGTAAAAATTTGTTTAGTTAGTTACAATTTGTTGAAGCAGTTTTGTAGCTTATTTGGTGAGCTATATAAGACTGATACATGTACCATTTCAAGCTAAACTCAATAATAATTTTTAAAGCTTTATTTTCTATTTTCTTTTTCTTTTTTTTATGATAAACTCAATATTTTAGTATGGTATCATAATCTCTCTGATCTATTTGTATTTTCATCTTCTTCTCTGATTCTTTTCTATTTCATTTCTATGAATGCCTCCTCATGTAGTTCTCATTGATCCACAATTGAATCAAAGCAATACAAAATATGTTCATCCATTCATTAGTCAAAATTACACTAATTCTTGAAGGCTTAAAATATCATGCATAGACCCGATCCACGTGTCGTATTCTTGGTGGCGAAATGAACCTTGAATTTGTAAATGGATCTAAATCAGTTCCTAATGATTCTTTTGATCCTTCATTTCGCGCTGAGAATAGATGCAACATGTTAATCCATTTGTAGTTACTCAATTCGATTTTTGAATAAATTACACAATTCATTGTGTTCATGAAAAATGTAATTGATATTTGAAATTATTTGAAAGAAATATTTCCTCAAGGTGGTCTCTTTTGTGTTTCAGAATTACAACAAATTCTTAAACAAGATTCCAAGATTGTCAGTGAATTGTATTCTACTTTGAAAGTTTTCTGGGAAGAATTTGATATTTACCTAGTTGTACTATTCTAATTGGTTGCTCATGTGAAGCTATGAGACAAGCAAGGAAAACTCATGATTTATTGTATACTATTAGATTTCTTACTAGTTTAAAAGATAATTTTGCTGCAGTTAGTTCACAAATTTTACTCATGAATCCATTGCCAACTATGACCACGATTTTCTCAATGGTTCTCAACATGAAAGACACGAAAATTTTGCTTCTATTCATGATTCACAAGAATTGATCAATATTGTGGGATTCAACTAATTCAATTCTAAGTCAGGTAATTCGAATTTCGGCCTAACATTTCAAAGTCCAAGACTCACACTCATTATGGTAGGACTGACCCCAAAAAATTGAGGTCTTCTATAGAAAACATGGTTTTCCACCTTATTTTCGTAAAAGTTCAATGGCTAGCAATGATGCCACACATGATGATGATGACGATAATGATGGTGTGTCGATTCTAAAATTAAATTCTAATAGTTGTTCTTCTCCAATTACTCAAAATTAATTTGGGAAGCTAGTGAATCTTCTTCAGAACTCATCTCTTAGTTAAACTTTAACCCTTTTAGTTTAAAATTAGGTTGGCTCTTCTTCATTCACAAGTCCTGCACCTATGAATGACAAAGGTGATTTTCAATCTTTTGTTTACAAATGTTATACTTTAGACTCTTGGGTCATAAATTTAGGAGTCAGTCATCATATTTGTTCCTCAACGAACTAATTTTTTTTGAAAGATTACAAAGGATAGTCGGTTACCATGTTTGAGTAACCGGTTACTCTGTTCAATTTTTCAGAAAAACAGTTTTGAAAAAGAGGCAGAAGTTCATATAAATGTTTTAAAAAGGTTTTAACATGAAATTCAAGAAAGAGAGATGAAGTTGAATACTTGTTTAAGGTATATAATAGCTTAAACGTTGTACCTCCATTTGTGTATAACTTATCTCCATTCTTGATCAAGCTTTGACATAATGATATGAAATTGAGTTGCTTCAAACTTGATTTACTCGATAGCCTTTAAACCATCCTTGCATGTTGTGGAGTGTGTCGTCATCAAAATCTCTTGAGAAACTTTGTCTTCATAGTCTCCTCTTTTTTGATGATGACAACCTCTGCTTGAAAGTTCATTTTCCACCGGCTTTTCTAACAAATGCGCTATTGCTCCCCCTCAGATAATGCTCCCCCTTAATCATTGATTTAAGAGAGTCTTTGATATTTTTCTGCAAAATTTGTTAGAAAGCAAGAACAATAATACACATATGTGTTTCTTCTCCCCCTTTGTCAACAACAAAAAGGATGGGAAAAGCAACACACAAAAATGGACAAACTAAACATAAACATGTAAAACAACATAATACGAAACAAAAATACATCACAAACATTAAACAAGACTTTGTTACGAAACACACTTAATTTAAACAGAACAAAACATTGTACTTGTTTACAACACACAGACATAAAGACATAATCATAAAACATAAGTTTTAGAACATAGAACATAAATAGAAAATTAATCATTCACTTTCAAACATAGCATCCTCTTCATCATCTTCTTCTTCATCTTCATCTTCATTTCCATCTTCATCTCCCTTTTCTTCTTCTTCTTTCCGAATAGCTGCAAGTTGCTGCAAAGCTATGGATTTTGAACATTTTTCTCATTAAAGACATACCTTTCCGATGTTCCCTAATGTGAAGATCCACCTTGTTATCAAGGGCTACAATCCTTTTGTATATGAGTTCATTTGAGTAACCCTCTTCAGGAGTTGGAACAGTAGAAGAAGAAGAAGTATCATCCTTGTACACATACCGTTTTTCATTATTTTGAATAATTCATGTGTTCTTGGTAGTTGTTGAGGCGTTAATTTCATTGACCTTTGAAGTCATCATTTTCTGTGGTTCCCGTTGAAGCCGAATAGAACTTGACTCCAAAATGATAGAAATAACTCGTCTGTAAGGAAGTCCTCTAGTTAAAGTTATGAGGTGTCCCATATGTTGCATGATAACATACGCCCAATTCACCTTCAAGTTTGATTTTATGGCAAACAATAGTTGCATCTCCATATCACTCACCTGAGAGTGATTAGAGTGCTTTGGAACCAATATATATATATATATATATATATGCAAGAATTTAGTGAAGCATCCGGTCACTAACAGTGAGATTCTTGGCCAGCTTAACCACACGAGAATGTTCAGGGTTCTAGCTACTCATTAGCTATTCATGTGTAATCCGGGAAATATCGATATAATAGTTCATGCTTGAAATTTTTTCCAAGGTTCCTCTTCTAATTGAAAACCAGTTTTGATATTAGCCCTTTCATAAGGAATCCCTAAACATTTTCCCAATTCTTCTATAGTCATAGTAATTGATTCACCCTTAACAGTGGATTGTAGGGCAACATCTCCAAAATCATCGTATCCAACCACAAGAGTAGAGTAAAATTCCTTCACTAAATCTGGATAAACCAGTCCAATGTTGCTAACAAGTTTATCTACACCTTGAGTTTTCAGTAGTTTCGGAAAGTTAAAATTATGAGCAGGGAAGGAAATCAAACTCACATATTTTATCGGCATAAGAGGTTGGTTCCGAATGTTGAAGTTAAGCTTCCTCGCCTTGACAGTTTATTGTTCTTCTGCTTATGTGGGTTCTGAGCTTTCTCCCAATTTCTTTTTCCCTTTATCTTGCAATTTTGGATCCATTGATGATTTCTGAAGCTTTCTAGGGTTTATGACAGAGAAGAGTGAAATTCAGATTTGGGTGAGTAGAGAAAATGTTGGTGAGGTATTTAAGGAGTAGAGTGAGTTAATGGATTTTTAAGAGCTTTGACTCAACCTTGAATGACAAGGAGAGAAGATTGAAGAGTGAAGTGAATAAGTAGAATAGGTAAGAATGCCTTTAAGTGAATGAATAAGTGCTTATGGAAGTGGGAAAGAAAGAAAATAAGCTATTTAAGTGACTTTTACAATTTTGGTTTTTCTTTTAAAAAATTGGAAAACATTCAGTAGTAACCGGTTACCAAGAATGGGTAATCGGTTACCCTATCACAAAAGCCTACAGAATTGAAAACGAAACAGGGGTAATTGGTTACTCACTTTAGGTAACCGGTTACCATATGCAAAAAAACAGCAACTCATTTTCTCTTAACCACCATGAGACTTCCAAAAAGTTTTATTTTAACAAGTTATTATAAAGTATAATGCACATATTGAAAAGTCAAGCAAGTTAAAATAAATGGATTTACCTCATGTAAAAATGTAAAAAGTGAAAATTGTCAATTTTGAATATAAAGCATATAGTAAAGAGTACCTTAACATTATTTTAGGAAAAATAATGAATTAATATTGAAGATTTACACATCACCTTCGTCTAGGATTCCAAGTTCCCTTCAGATCTTGTAAAACGCTTCGCTTGGAAGAGGTTTCGTGAATATGTCCACTAGTTGATTATGAGTATCTACGAAGGTAACTTCAACGTCCTTTTGTAAAACATGATCTCATAGGAAGTGATGTCGGATATCAATATGTTTTGTCCTTGAATGCATGACAGGACTTTTCATAATGTTGATCGCACTTGTATTGTCACACCTTAGAGGAACGCATCCGAGATTTAATCCATAATCATGTAATTGTTTTTTGAGCCATAGAATCTGAGCACAACAACTTCTTGCCGCAATGTATTCTGTTTCAGCCGTGCTAAAGGCAACACGCGTTTGCTTCTTATAGGACCAAGAAACTAATGCATTTCCAAGAATATGACATGTTTCACTCGTGCTCTTGCGATCTATCTTACAACCTGCATAATCCATGTCACAATAACCTACTAAGTTACAGATACTACCTTTCAGATACCATAATCCAATATTAGTTGTTCCTTTGAAATACTTCATGATCCTCTTTACAGCAGTGAGATGTGATTCCTTTGGATTTGCTTGAAACCGCGCACATAAACACACACTGAACATAATGTCAGGACGACTTGTCATCAAATATAATAGAGAACCAATCATACCTCGATACTTTGTGATATCAACTGAAATTCCCGATTTGTCTTGATCAACATAAGTTTCGAATCCCATTGGAGTAGACATCGCTTTACAACTATCCATGTCGAATCTCTTCAACAGCTCTTTGCAATACTTGGCTTGGTTGATGAAGATGCCATCCTTCATTTGCTTTATTTGTAATCCAAGGAAATAATTCATTTTTCCCATCATAGACATCTCGAACTCTCCTTGCATCATCAACGAGAATTCCTCACATAGATCTTTGTTAGTTGATCCAAATATGATGTCATAAACGTAGACTTGAACTAATAAAGTGTTGTCCTTGATTTGCTTGATAAAAAAGGTCTTATCAACTTTACCCTTTTCAAATCCCTTTGCGTATAAAAAGTTGCTGAGTCGATCATACCAAGCCCTTGGTGTCTGCTTTAAGCCATAAAGAGTTTTTCTCTACTTAAAGACATGTGATGGATTATTGAAGTCCTCAAAGCAAGGGGGTTTCTTAACGTAGACTTCTTCATTGATGTAGCCGTTTAGGAATACGCTCTTAATATCCATCTGGTACAACTGAAAATTCAATGAACACGCATAAGCAAGTACTAAACGAATAAATTCTAACCTTGCAATCGGAGCGAAAGTTTCTTCAAAATCAATTCCTTCCTCTTGATTATACCCTTGGGCCACCAATCTTGCCTTATTCTGAACAATTATCCCATTCTCACCAAGTTTGTTTTTAAACACTCATCTGGTACTTATGATGTGTTTATCACTTGGCCTAGGAACAAATTCCCAAACTTGATTCCTTTCGAATTGGTTTAACTCCTCTTGCATAGCAATGATCCATTGGTCATCTCCTAAGGCTTCATCAACTTTGGAAGATTCAATTTGAGATACGAACGCCATATTCAAGCATGCATCCTTGAGGTTAAGTCTAGTTGTAACGCCTTGACTAATATCACCAATAAATTTATCAATCAGTGTCGCATCGCTGTGAAGAGGGGCCGGAAAGGACAGAAGAGTCGCCACCGTTTGTTATTTATCCCAAAGAGAGGGAAAGGAAACGATCAGAGAAAACCTACGAAAAGGGAATAAGACAGGTCATTGCAACCAAATCTCAGGGTTCGGGAGTCAGTTACGCAAGGGGAAGGTATGAGCACCCCTCACGTCCATCGTACTCGACGGGATCCATGCTTTTGTATATTCTATGGGTGAAAAACAAACTATCTACGACTGCTAATGCTAAACGGAAGGAACTGAAAAGAACAGAAAGAACTGACGCGATAGAGCATCGCTGCTCTATGCCTACGTATTCCCTGTGCAATGGGAAAGTCAGAGTCAACGTAGTTCGGGAAACTACGGGAGGAATTGCTCGCCAAGACGTCGCGTCTTGTGCCTACGTATTCTCATCTGGTATGAGAAATCATAGCAAAATGTAGTTCCGACAACTACAGGTAAACGAGGTGTTCTCGATCACAAGAGGGTGAGAGAAAAGGTAGACGATACTAGCGCACGCATTTTAGCAGTTAGGTGTATTGCTGCTCGGCCATTGGAGACTTAGGCGTTACCTGTTTGCGGTAGAACGGACATAGTATGTCATTGGTTAAAGGTACGGGGAACCTAAAGGGAAGAGGGAAAAGTTCTCGCTAGGATTATCGTAATCCTATGCCTACGTACTCTCAACAGATATGAGAGATCAGAGCAGCCGTAGTTCGGCTAACTACGGAGAAAAGGGAAAGGGTGCTCTCCAAGACATCGTCGTCTTGTGTCTACATATTCTCATCTGGTATGAGAAATCAGAGCAGCTGTAGTTCAGCCAACTATGGAAAACGGTCTCGATCGCACAGAGGCGAAAGAAAAGGGAGTCTCGATTGCATGGGGGCAAGAGAAGGGATCTCAATCTCCAGGATGCGAGAGAAAGGAGTCTCGGTCGCACGGGGGCGAGAGAAAAAGAGTTTCGATTGCACGGGAGCGAGAGAAAAGAGGAAGCGGGTCTAACACGCCTAGACGAGAAGGAACTCGGGACACACACGCTAGAACCTAAGACGTAGAAGAGAATGTGTCACATATTGCCCAAAGGGCATACGCTAAACACTCTAGACGAATGAGAAGAGGTCCCTCACTCATCATTTCCCACGTATATATTGCTTAGAACTCACAACGCTCGGCGGTTGATTAAAAGACTTGAATTAGAAAGATGTTACCGAACAGAGTGGTTCCGTTGACCCTTGACATTATGCGCAAGCTCCATTCCAATCTTCTCCTCTTTTGATCCTTGATGATGCTTCAGATTGGGGCCAATGTGACGCTAAACCGTCATAGCTCGACTTATAAGGGAATTCAAACTTTAAGAGGCCGCGTATTGATTTCGTGCTATGGACAAGATAGAGAAACGATATTGAGGATCGTTCTCCAATTGAATCGTGTCACACGAACCAAAAACAGTGGGATCTCGTCTTGCGGACTTCATCGATCACCAAAAGTCAAAATAAAATTGAGAGATGAAGAGAAATGAGGAGAGAAAGAAGTGGTCTCGGATCCAACATTATTCATCAATAATTTGACTAGTAATGAATTACGGAAATGTCGTCATCGACCAAAACGTATGAAATGACATAAAGTCAAAAATGAGAAAGAGGAGAGAAAGTCGGTCTCGGATCCTTCATTTCTCATCAATAATTTGACGGAGAATCGAAGGAAATCTCTTCATCGACCTAAAAGGCAAAAAATGCCCAATAACAAATGCGAAATAGAATTCAACTTCAAAAAGAAAAAGGTCTAATATAAATAATTCTAAAAAAATATAATATAAAAATGTTAAAAGAAATTAAATATAAAAATAGTGCTTAGACAATAATATATATAATATACTCTAAAGAAAAAGTTAGAATTGAAATTAATATACAAACTATAATATAAAACTAATATATAAACCAAAGAAAATAATATATAATATATAACTAATATAAAAATAATATATACAAAATATAGTAACAGTCAGTTAACTGTTTATAAAACAAAATATTTACAAAAAATATATATAAAAAGAGTTTATAAAAAACATTACGTAAAAGAAATAAAAGTAAAAGGAAACAGGGGAGGGGGTTCAAATGGAAACGAAGGGGGTGAGCCACACGGTCCGTATGGGCTTAATAAACCAGCCCAAAATGCAAACCAAAACAAATTGAATATCAGAAAAAATAAAAGAAAACGAAGACGCAACGTCTTCTCCTTCGCCACATCCACTCTTTCCATATTTTTTTCAGCTCAACCGTAACCTCTCTCCATTTCTGTTCTGTTCGAACCTCTTCCACTCCAAAATCTCTCTCTGTTTCGATTCTCGTTTTGCAATCTCTCTCGATCTCTCCACTGTTTTTTTGTTTCAAAATCAAATCCCAGACTCACACTTTCCGTTTCACCTGTGTTGGATTTCCCTCTTTCTCACTTTCCTCTGTTTCTGGGTTCTTTGGATATGGGTTTTGAAGAACGGGTTGTGGGAAGTTGTTTTTGATTGAGGGGTTTTATGAGGGAAAGAGAGTGAGAAGATTATTGTCCGTTTTGGGGTTTCGAAGAAAAAGAAACGGTGGAAGTTTAAACGTGTGATGGAGGATGGATATTTTTCTGGGGTTACGGTTTGTTCGTTTGGTTGATTCCGGCTTCGGTGATGGGTCGTCTGGAAGTGAAGAAATGGGTTGTTCGAAGATTATTTCTGGGCGTCTTCTGGGTTAATGAAGAAATAAATTTCAGGAATAGGTTTGGAAAGCGTTGGAAGGTTTGTTTTGATTTCTGTTTAGATGAAATGATTAATGGTGAGTTTCGCTCGATGTCAGAGGAAGAAGACTGAGTTTGAGATTTGTTTGAAGGTTTGATCTGGGTTGCGATTGGAGTGATTTATGGGTTTCGTAGATGAAGATCTGGGAATGAGTTTTCTGGTTGGTTCGAAAGCTTGAGTTTGAAGGATGGAGAAGTGGATGTCGAGTTGGTAGTGGAAAACGAACGGTTTTTCGTCGGAGGTTGAAAGGTGGATCAAGATGGTTCTGAGAATGGTGGAGTAAGAGTTTCGAGTTGTTATTCTGGGTTAACGTGTTTGGAGGTAGTTGTTTGTGGTCGCTGATGGTTAAAGTTTCTAGGTAGTTGAATGAAGAAGAGGAATATTCAGTTTGTCGAAGATGATGTGTGAGAGTTTGAGCTTCGATGGAATTTTTGGAAGAGGTTTGGAAGTGAAGAAGAAGATTGAAGGTGTTATTTCTTGGTTTGTTTCTATTTGTGAGTTGGAGGAATAAGTTGGAGTAAAAATGGCGGAAGGGAGGTTGTGTTGGTTTCGCCGGAAAGAAGAAGGAGAGTTTGGTTTCGATGATAAAGATGAAGTGATTTAGAAGTTGAAGTTTGAAGGTGAAAATTGTAAGGTTTTAGAGAGGAAAATAATGGTAGAGAAGATGATGAAGTGTTGATGAAGATGGTAGGGTTGAAGATGGTGACTGGTTTCTGGTGTGATTCGAAGTTGGCGGCTAGGGTTGATGTCTCTAGTAAGAAGAAAGTGAATAGTAGCTTTATACCACTAGTGTGCGACATGTGTACTGGTTATGATGGTGATTAATGACTGATGATGCTGATTAGTTATGACTAATGTTGACTTAATAAACAAAAACCTAATTAATCTACACAACTAATAATTCTGACTAAAGTTCTACACATTAATTATCTAAAATTCTAATAAGCTGATCTAAATTAACTCTAAATAATTACATCTTAATTAAATAAAAAAACTAATCTGAATAAATAAATCAAATAAAATTAAATAATTCTAATAATAATGATAATCTAATTAATAATTAAAACTAATCATCTAATAAAGTTCAAAAACTAAATAATATCTAATAATTGAAAATGAAATAATTAATTAATAAACCTATTAAAAAAAATCTATATAAAAACTATCTTCTATTTAAAAATATTCTAAAGATTAATTAAAATCTATCAAAATTCTAACAAAAAAACTATTAAAATCTAAGACTATTTCTACACTAGAAAACATAAGTATAAATAATAAAAGAAAAAACTATTTAAATATTCTAATAAAAACAATATTAAATCCTATTTAAAATAAAAATCTAAATTTAAATTTTATGCTAAAAATAAATTAAACTATGCTAAAAATTAATAAAATAAAATCTAGAAAATTATTAATAATAAAAAAAAAAAGTAAAAAGTAAAATAAAGCAGTAAATAAAAACAGAAAGATCGGGCGAACACCGAAATGTCACCGAAAATACCAGCACGGACTGGACCAACAGAAAGAGAACAAACTCCATTCGATTCCAAAATAAATCTCCTTATTCGAACTAGTTTGAACCGCTTGAAACGTGAGAAAAGAGGTTGTAATCCCGATAATCCACTCCGACCGACAAAATGCACAGTATGCGATAAATGATATACAAATGCAAATGAAACGAAACACAAGCCAAATTGCGAGAAACAGTTGGTCAAATTTTGGGGTACAACATTCGGGTGATCTCTATGTGATCTCCATTCCTTAGGTAGATCATCGTCTTTTGACTTTTGTTGAATCAGTTCTTCTTGATGCTTAGGTTGATTATTTGATTGAGAAGTACCTTCTTTAGGAATATCTACAATATCATCATCATCATCACACAAAACAACTTCCTCCTTGGAGGGGTTAGATTCATCAAATTCAACATGCATAGATTCTTCAATAGTTAAAGTTCTTTTATTATAAATTCTAAAAGCCTTACTAGAGAGAGAGTAGCCTAAAAACATGCCTACGTCATATTTCTCGTCAAACTTACCGAGATTGTCTTTGTCATTGTTCATGACAAAACACTTACATCCAAAGATATGAAGGTAAACAATGTTTGGTTTTCTCCCTTTGAAAAGTTCATAAGGAGTCTTTTTAAGAATAGGTCTAATACTAACACGATTACTTACAAAGCATGTCGTACTAACCGCATCCGCCCAAAAATATTTTGGAAGATTCGAGTCGCTAAGCATTGTCCTTGCAAGTTCCACCAATGATTTATTCTTCCTTTCTACAACACCATTTTGTTAGGGAGTTCTTGGTGCCGAGAAGTTGTGAGAGATTCCATATTCTTCGTAAAATTCTTCAAAAGAAGCATTTTGGAATTCTCCACCATGGTTGCTTCTTATGGAGGCAATTGTTAATGACTTCTCAATCTGTATTTGTTTTGCAGACTTCTTGAATGCTTTGAAAGCATCACTTTTCTGCACTAAAAAGTAAGTCCAACAAAATCTAGAAAAATCATCAATAATAACCAAAGCATAAACATTACCTCCGAAGCTCTTTGTTGTTGATGGACCAAACAAGTCCATGTGAAACAATTGTAGTGGCCTTGTAATGGACACCATATTCTTTGGCTTGAAAGTTGAATTGGTTTGTTTCCCTTTTTGACATGTGTCACATAACTTATCCTTGATGAATTTCATCTTAGGAAAACCAACAACTAGATCATGTTTAACCAACTTGTTCAAATGTTCCATGTGTATATGAGCAAATTTTTTATGCCATAACCATGAATCATTATTGTTCGCCATGAGACATTTAACCCTCAAATACAAATTGTCAAGAGAAATCATAAATATATTATTGATCCTTTTACCTTTTAGCTTTACCTCTTTAGTGACTTCGTCTTCTATCAAGCATTCATATTTTGTGAACTTGATTTTGAATCCTTTGTCACATAATTGGCTTATGCTAATTAAGTTGTGCTTTAGTCCTTCGACATAAAGAACATCTTCAATAGATGAGAAAGATGGTGCTCCAACTTTGCCTACGCCAAGAATCCTTTCTTTGTTATTGTCACCATAGGTAACATAACCCTTGGCCTTAAGCTTTCAATTTGAAAATTTATTGAGGTCACCGGTCATATGCTTCGAACAACCACTATCAAGATACAAAAGATTTGAAGTGGTTTTCAAGAAAACCTACAAAACAAGTTATTTCTTTTTAGGTACCCAATTTGCTTTGGGTCCTTCATAATTAGTGCCCTTCTTAACCCACACATAATGCCCGCTTGCTATACTGAAGTTTCTAGCATAGCATGCATTAGGTGTATGGCCAATGATACCACAATAGAAACAAGTAGGTACAAAATTACTTTTATATCTAGGAATGAAAGATTTATTTTTCGTAACCATTTTCTTTTATGATGACGATGCACAATTTTAGGCTTGCTCACTTTCTCTTTAGAAGTTTGGTCACTAGCCTTAACAAATATTTTTTTTGTTAGAACATGGCTTAGAAAATTTTGAATACCCAAATCCGCTTTTATCGTTTGAGTATCTTTGTTGGCTAAGGACCCCTTCTAAACAAATTTTTCCTTTTTCGTATCTTTCAAGAACTTTTTTAAGTTGAACAATTTGGAATGAAAGTGACTCACAATTTTTTCATACAAATTTTTGTTTTTCTTCACTATCAACCTTTTATTTTTCATTCTTTTCATCTTTTTTCATTGTATTCACTTTTCTTCTAAAGATGATATTTGTTTCTTTTGTGAAGATATGATTTTACAAAAAAACTTTGCATTCATTTAATAGTTCGTTTATAGCCTCTTAAGCATCGTTATCATGAAGTGAAAAAGAAGTACTAACCTCATCATTTTCACCGTCAGAGTGATGAGAAGCCATCAATGCCAAATTTGCACTTTCTTCACTTTCTGATTCGGATGATGAACTAATGTCATTGTCCTCCCATGCAACATAAGCCTTCTTGTTCTTTGTCTCCTTTTTGCCTTTGAATCCATTCTTCTTTAAAAGTCTTGGACAATACGGTTTAGTGTGACCTTGCTTCCCACATTCATAACACGTAACATCCTGATTTGATGTGGAAGTCTCCCTTTTCTTGAAGTGTTTCTTCCTCTTTGCATAGTTGACGGGTTTGTCACTTTTGTTGAAGAGTTTTCCAAGTCTCTTAACTAGTGTCGCTACGCGAAAAATGACACAGATTCGCCACCGGATTTTATTTATCCCAAGGAGGGAAAGGGAAATAGCGATAAAACCTTTGGGAAAGGAGCATGGTCGTTGCAACCAAGTCTTAGGGTTCGGGAGTCGGTTATGCGAGGGGAAGGTATTAGCACCCCCTCGCATCCATCGTACTCAATGGGAACCTCCTAGGTTGTTTAGCGTGAATGGGTATTTTATTCTAAAAGTTTACTTGTTTAAAGGAAGAGGGATTTGTGTTTATTAGAGTGCTCGCCAAGGATTGGGGCCCCTGTGCCTACGTATATTCACTTGTATGAAGTGAAGAATCAGAGCATTCGTAGTTCATGGGACTACGGTGGAAAACAGGATTTTAGGTGGACGATGCTATCGTGCGCTTTCTAGCAGTTAGGTGTATTGCGGCTCTCTCTTGGAGTCTTATGCGTTACCTGTTTGCGGTAGAACGGACGTAACATCTCCTTGGGTAAAGGGTATGGATGATTAAAGATGGGAAAGAAATAAAATGTGTGCTCGCTAGGATCATCGCAATCCTATGCCTACGTATTCTCAACATGTGTGAGAAATCAGAGCAGCCGTAGTTCGGCCACTTAAGAAATAATTGTGTATTGGTTGATTTTATACCTTGAAAAAGGGGTTTTGGATTGACGCCCTAAGGCAAAAGAAAAAGGTGATTTGGTCGGGTGGGCTAATAGCAGGATTCCCCAACACTCGTCTTGAACTCGAAAGAGCTTGCTTGATAAGCTTAAAGACATGGAAAGAGCTTGCCCCAGTTTTAGTTCAGCTTGCCCCAGTCTGAGGGTCTTTGGAGGATTTTCCTTTGAAACACGGAGAGGAATTGCCCCAGTTTTAGTTCAACTTGCCCCAGTCTGAAAGGGTCTCTGGAGAATTTCTCCTAAAAAGAGAGATTGGAGGTAGCTCGTCATGAGATGACCTCGAGATGGCCTGCCTCAGAATCTTGCGTGATGAAGAGGTTAGTCCTTGATTAACCGACTCTTGGAGTGATGGGCCTCGATGACCTCTTGAAGTGGCTTGCCCCCAGAATGAGCATTGAAGCGATTCGGCCCGCGTTGATTGAGCATTGGAAGGACTTTTCTTTTAATCAAAGAACCTTCGAATGACCTGCCCCTAGTTGGTAGAGTCTTGTGATGATTCTCTTCTGATCAACTAATTTTTGCATGACTCGTCCCCTAATCACATGATGCTTGGGGGCTTGCTTTAGACTAGCCTATTTCAACATCATTGGATGCCAATGCCCCTGATCCAAAGGACCACAAGGTGCTTTTGGTTCCGGTCAATTTTGATGAACGGTCAAATCCTCTTTGATTACTCTTTGTTAGCCTTTCCTTGATGTCAAGTACCGACTTGCAATTTAAATTGTTTATTCACAAATGGTAATTTTAATGCAATTCTCATGCAAAGTTTAAAGATCATTTTATTAGGAATTATGTGGAAGTGTGTGACGAATGGACCATTAATCCAAACATAGTGTAGATTTATTGGTGTGTGAAAAATATAGCAAGAATATGACACCAATACTGAAGATTAGCAAATATGTGGGGAGTCAGCTTACGCAACCTTACTGTAGCATGCTTTCAGAATAAACCCTGCTTCAATTAGGTCTTTTTAAGGGTTATAACATGGTCTGGTTCACGGTTATAGAAACAAAGGATATAAGGCTCAAAGTATTATTTGTCCCCACCCTTTCTTCATGATGATCTCCAGTCCTATGTTCAGCTAATTCCACACGTGCTTATCTTGACAGTGTAAGTTTGACAGTTCAAGGTGCGTTCGACGTGGCAGTCACCTTATTTGGTTTTGATGGATGTCAGTGACCCTTTTTGATTTGAGTAATCACTAAATCTTATTTTGTTTTTGTTGAGGGTTTGAGGACCTCTTTTGATCTTGTTTTTTTGATCCCTAACTTTTGCCTAAGTTGCCTCTTTAGGTGTTCAACTTAGCGGGCTTTTCTTTTAACATATATATTTTTTTTAAAGGCTTGTGACTGCCAAGTCGTTGGTCGTTGAAGAACAAATGCCATAACAAGGATTTCATCTTGCGACTCAACGTGCAATCAGATTAACTGAACACTACCCATGCCCCAGGTTTATCATAAGGGTTTAAATTCGAAGGAAACTCCTACTTCTAGGCTTAAAGTGGTTGACTAGGGACTAACTCCTTATATCTCCGGTGTTTAGGGGATTTGAAACAATGCCTGTACGTCATGAGCAGGATTTTATCTGAAAGCATACAACTGCAATTATGGGTATTTCGTTTTCGTCATCCTCCCTCCAATCTTTGCTAAAATTTGCAAAAGAAAGTGGATGAGAGGTGTATATGGATGTATTTTTTTGTTTTTTTATATAAGTAAAGAAAAGATGAGCGAATGCGACATGATTAATTCAAAAAGCATGATTACTTCATTAATATTACCATTCAAAATAATACAATGTTTAAAAACAAGTAGCAAATGACGGGAAATAAATTACAAATGCTTAGAAAAGACAAGATATAAAAATTGCCGGTATTGGGTACTAGGCTTTTTCTTTCTTGACTCGCGGTTAGGCTAGCCTTCTTGCTCATCGGAGCCACTATGATAACCTTTTCCATGCCCACGTTCAAAATTTTCTTCCATGCCAGAAACTGATGAACCTGCCCAATCAGATGAAAGGTTGACGTTAATTTGAAGGCCATGAGGCGTAAATGAAATCAATATGGACTCAATCAACCCTTGTACTTGGTACTTCAAACTTTTACAATCCTCAATCGTGTGCCCAGGCGCTCCAGAGTGGAATACACACCTGGCATTTGCATCATAGCCTAGAGGAGGAGGTGTTGGAGGAAGACCAAGTTCTCTTAGCTGGACCAAAGAGTTACTGAGCAATAAAGGGAGGAGTCGACTGTACGACATAGAAATTGGGTCAAAGTGTTTCTCTGGCCTCCTTGGTCTGTTCGGGCCTCGTTGGGCAGAGCTTCGACGCTGATTTCGATATGGATTCTTACTTTGCGGTTGATTCCTTGGACTTAATTGAGGATTAAGTAATGGTTGTTGATAAGTACGCTTCATAGGTCCAAGTGGTAGGTCATGCTCACGAGGCATCTCTTGACTTGAGGGGGACTTAAGTACTTCCATAGGATCAAGCATTTTTGCGGTAACAACTGGTGCGGGGTCACTTTCCTTCCTCATCAGTGTTTGCAAGATCTCCATAATCAAGTTCACCTGAGTTTTCAGTTGCTTGACCTCCTCTTTTAACAATTCTTGACCTTTCTGAAGCTCTCCCATAGTAATCTGAGACATGTTGCCAGTTTTTAGCGGGTGTCGGAAAATCAGCCAATTAGTTAGAAACAAAAGGTGGTATGAGGTTCTCGGGAAATGATATGCAGAATGCAGATGCAATGCACATGAAATGGATTGAATGCATTAGGATGCAATGTACTTAATATGATTTTAGCACACGGGATCAAAGGTACGGGTCAAGGATAAAAGTTAATTGATCGTAACACAAGGTTCTCACCAGGTGTGATCTAAGGTTCAATTGGGATCCCAAAGTCATGGATTCACATGACTGTTCATCATACATGACATGAATATGTCGGAGGATGACTCCATCATATGAACCTCTTTTGGGTGAGGTCCTCGTATCGACCCACATGAGAAGAACTTCTCGGGGACCTATACTACGAGATACATCGACATTGAGTTCTAGACAAGGATTTCAGAGTCATGGACTTTCTTGACTGTTTCTTACGTATGTCAGTCATTGCCAGGCAACAAACCATCAAGAAAGTCTCTTCTGAATGAGGTCTTCGTATCGATCCTCACGAGAAGAGCTTCTCGAGGACCCATACTACGTGACCATCAATCTTAGTTGGCCAATGGTTTAAGGTTCTAAAAGTTCCTTAGAGTAATGGATTCTTGAGAGAACGCTGATCAAACACGCCAAGAGCTTGACGGTTCTCATCACTCTCAAAAGAATCTAATCTAAGCAAGGTTCTCATATCGACTATCATGAGATGAGCATCTCAGAAGCCCATACTACTCAACCTCTCCTATCTCAACTTTAACACTCTAGACTCGGGTATAGAGTCTTTCCCTTAAGTTTGCCGCTCAAGTATCCAATCCATACCACGATGAATGAAACCAAATAAGGTGAGATACAATTGATTAAATAAGGTAAAGTGATAAACAAACAAATAAAAGGAAAGGACCTAAACACGCGAAAAAACAAACTAGGTTAGGTTTGACTCGCTTAGGGAAGAGTCCCCAGCAGAGTCGCCAGCTGTCGCTACGCAAAAAATGACACAGAGTCGCCACCGAATTTTATTTATCCCAAGGAGGGAAAGGGAAATAGCGATAAAACCTTTGGGAAATGAGCATGGTCGTCGCAACCAAGTCTTAGGGTTCGGGAGTCGGTTATGCGAGGGGAAGGTATTAGCACCCCTCACATCCATCGTACTCAATGGGAACCTCCTAGGTTGTTTAGCGTGAATGGGTGTTTTATTCTAAAAGTTTGCTTGTTTAAAGGAAGAGGGATTTGTGTTTATTAGAGTGCTCGCCAAGGATTGGGGCCCCTGTGCCTACGTATATTCACTTGTATGAAGTGAAGAATCAGCGCATTCGTAGTTCATGGGACTACGGTGGAAAACGGGATGTTGGGTGGACGATGCTATCGTGCGCATTCTAGCAGTTAGGTGTATTGCGGCTCGCTCTTGGAGTCTTATGCGTTACCTGTTTGCGGTAGAACGAACGTAACATGTCCTTGGGTAAAGGGTATGGATGATTAAAGATGGGAAAGAAATAAAATGTGTGCTCGCTAGGATTATCGCAATCCTATGCCTACGTATTCTCAACATGTGTGAGAAATCAGAGCAGCCGTAGTTCGGCCACTTAAGAAATAATTGTGTATTGGTTGATTTTATACCTTGAAAAAGGGTTTTTGGATTAACGCCCTAAGGCAAAAGAAGTTTGATGAGTTGATGTTGTTTTTAGGTTTTTGAAGAGAAATGGTTCTTGACTAGGATTACACAAAAGGACTTTGGATAGAGATGAATGTCTCGAATAACCAAGTCGAGCGCCTTGTATTCAAAACATTCAGAACGAGTGTAGGAGGATTCCATTCTCATTCCTTCTCCACCACTTTAAATTTCATGGTGCATAATTCTAATCGTATATTTTATTGTATTTTGGATTTTTATGAGAAAAGAGAACCACTTGACGTTGGATCAAGGTTTATTGTTTGTAAAGATGTTTGAAGTGATGCGATCAAGGTCGATGGCGATGCGCAAGACAATCGACTTACAAGGTTAAAAATGGCTCGATAAAATCGAGAGTTTGTTTTTAAAAATGGTTTTTGGAATCAAAAGTCAACAAGGATAATAGCAATATTCACACTAAAATCATACAAACATATGGGGTTAGTCGACTAAAAAAAATCGAGACATGAAAAAAAAAACGGCGAACTCCTTGAAAAAAAATTTTTTAAGGTAAAAAATAGCAAAAAACATAAACAAACTGATCAGTTCGCGCCGCGAACTGAGAAAAGTGAACATTCTGATTTTTGCATGTTCGCGCCGCGAACTGGGAAAGTTTTCATTCTGATTTTGGCATGTTCGCGCCGCGACCTGAATCGAAAAATGTAATATTTGCTGTTTTTTTGCTGTCTTTTATGGTTTTCTTTCCTTTCTATTGGTTCTCAAAAATGGTTTCTTGGTCCCCTTAGAACCTTACATGATATACTCAGTGCAACAACACATAAAAGGAAGTAAAATGAATATAAAAGCAAAAAGTAAAGAGAGAAAGGTTTGAAATGGATACCCAAGAGCTTTCTATCTTTCTTGCAAGTCCTCCACTGATTTTTGTTGAATGTGCTCTCCACTCTTCACTCTATGTTGTGAAGGTTCTACTTCTCAATGGTCCTCTATGGGTTTCTCTGGAACTCTCTTGATTCTTGCTGGTTTTCTTTCTCACCCTTTTTTCTGGTTTTTGTTTAGGGTTTCTTGCTCTCTTTCTATCTTTTCTGGTTTTTTTGCAATGTGTTGTAGTGTTGAATGTGTAAAGAGTGAATGTGTAAGGAGTGAATGTGTCAAGAGTCCTTGACTTTGTTTACAGCCCCTTCCCTTCTTATCTCTCCACTCTAGGGTTTTCTCTTCTCCCCACATATCAGATTTTTTTTCATGGGGTAATGTCTCTTACCACCTTTCCTCATGTCACTCTCTCTCTTTCCATTTCCATGTATATGGCTATGCTGTATTTTTCTGCACTATTTTTCCATGCTGTTTTTTTCTACAGCCCTTTACATTGCCCTCAATCCTTTCACCTCTTTGTTGGCTTATGCTTGGACTACCCTCTTGGTCAATGTTAACCTTTGGACAGAATTTTGAAATTCTGATTTTTAGATGCATTGTCACATGCTATTCCCTTGGTCTTGTGACATGTGTATTTTGTGACATGAGGCAACTTGTTACTTCTTGCATGGGGCTGTTTTGGATTACCTTCATATTGCCCATGAATAAGCATGCATAATCTTGATCTTGAAACATTCCAATGTTGAGTTAGCTCTTAAATATTTTCTTTGGATGTTTGCAAGCATAATGTTGGACATGTAAACTTGTTGGGGAATGAAAGGTACCATAGCATGAAATTAATTAGAGACTTGAATGAATATTAGAAATAGATCAATTTCTAAACATTACTTAAAGTTATAAATTTTGTAACAAATGGCATTCTTGCAATGTCATGAAATTTCTCTTTGTAATATTCTTGCCTCCAATCTTGAATTCATGATGGGTTCCCTAACACCATTAAACTTGAAATGAATGAAGTCTTGAATTATGGACTTGTGATCTTGACTCATGCTTTGTAAATTTGAACTCCACTTGATCAAGAATTTGAAACAAAGTTGGATGAAGCAATCTTGAATTAGGCCTTGCATTTCATGTTCATTAAAAATATATCTTGAATATCCCAATATTTTCCAAGTAACTTCTTCTTGAAGTAATCTAGATGAGTAAACCCTCCAATTTAGATCAAACCTTAGATAATGAACCTTTTCTTCCATGTAGCCCAAGATAGACAATCTATCTCATTTGAAAAATGGAAAATAACAAACTGATCCAGTCCATACCTTGTGAACCCTCCATGCTCGATATGCAATAGAATGATGTATGATATGGTGAATGTAGGGTATAAAGGCTAAAGGTGAAAATGAGGGTGTGACAACTAGTAGCATAAAATTTTCATCTTCCTCTGATGCATCATTGTCTTGTCCTTCTTTTGAGTCTACTTTTAGAGCAATGCCTTTAGACTTTTTCTCTTAATGTTCATGTTTCTCAAGACGTCCAAGTTCTAACTCGTGCTCTTGAAATTTTCCAAAAAGCGATGTGGAAGTCATTGTTGAGAGAATCTTCTTCTCCGAAATTACTGTAACTTTGGGTTGTCATTCTCTTATTAAAGATCTTAACACTTTCATATTTAATTCATCATTGGAGAATGTTTTACCTAATACAATCAAATGATTGGTCAAGTGAACAAATCTTTTCTAGCGAGCAATAATGGATTCTCTAGGAAGCATACGAAACATCTCATATTCTTGACTTAGTGTGTTCAGCCTTGATCTTTTAACCTTGGCGGTTCCTTCGTGAGTCTCCATCAAAATATCTCAGATTTACTTAGCCGATTTGCATTGTAAAGTTCGGAAGAATTCATCCATGCTTAAAGCACTTTGCAAAATATTGATATCCTTCTTCTCATTTAGGATTTTCTTTTTATCATAATTGTCCCATGCACTTTGAATTTTTGGAGTACCGACGCCATTTACAACACTAGTTGGTACATGAGGGCCAGTTTCAACAGTTTCCCATATGCCTTATCCTTGTGCCTCTAGATGTGACTTCATGCGAATTTTCCAGAAGTCGAAAATTCACCAGAGAATAAAGGAGGTTTATTACTGCTACCGCCATCTTTGAACACCAGATTTGCACTAGTGAAAGTCATCTGGGTCTTTTAGGAACAGGTTACCTATAACCTTCTATGATACTAATTGTAAGTGTCAAATGCACTTAAGAGGGGGGTGAATTAGGTACTTAAAATTTTTCGGTCTTTGATGTAGGATCCTTGTTTTACTTTCCTAATATTTACTAAGTGAATGCGGTAAATGCAGAAAGTAAAGAGACACGGCGATATATCCTAGTTCCCCTCACAGTCCAAGAGTACTCTAGTCCCTTTTCAACACGAGAGAGATTTTTCAATAATTGTTAGATCCTAAGGCAAAACTTCTTCCTAGTCTTTCTATACATATTCTAAACAATCAAACCACCAAGAACAAACTCTTGGATTTTTCAACTAAGTCCAATGAGAACAATCCTCTCAATATGGACCTCTTGCTTCCAACAATCTTGGACAGCAAGGTAACAACCTTACAAACTTAATTCCAACAATCCTGGAACACTAAGTATGTAATCAAAGAGTAAATGAATAAAATTTGTTTTGAGTAGTTTTGCAATTGTCTTCAAAATATCAATCTTTCGATCGATCTTCTTCTTGATATTCCAACTCTTATATATCTTAACAAGTGTTCAAGAGGTAAATGAGTAAAACTATGATGAATTTATGAAAGTTGAAGTATGAAAGTTTCACTCTTGAAAAATCAGAATTTTAACACTTGTGAAAATTTGAGAATGAGAAATGAAAAATATATTTGAAACTTTAGCAAGAAGGTTGGGTTTAAAATCTGAGTGTTAGAGGTATATATATATGCCTCAAAACACCTTTTCAGAAGAGGCATAATGGCCAAGAGATGCCATGATTCAAGAAGAAGAATGAAAACAATTTTATGCCAAAAGATGCAACTTTCTGGCCTATAGCGCCAGTGGTAATCGGTTACGATAAGTGGGTAATCGGTTACCAGCCTCAACGAACTAAAAAAATTTAAAAGATTACAAAGGGTAATCGATTACCAGGTTTGAGTAATCGGTTACTCTGTTCAATTTTTTAGAAAAATAGTTTTGAAAAAGAGGCAGAAGTGCATAGAAATGTTTTAAAAAGGTTTTAACATGAAATTCAAGAAAGAGAGATGAAGTTGAATACTTTTTTAAGGTATATAGTAGCTTAAACGTTTGTACCTCCCTTTGTGTAGAACTTGTCTCCATTTTTTATCAAGCTTTGACATAATGATATGAAATTGAGTTACTTCAAACTTGATTTACTCGATAGCCTTTTAACCATCCTTGCATGTTGTGGAGTGTGTCGTCATCAAAAACGCTTGAGAAGCTTTGTCTTCACATACATGTGTTCTCTACATACCAGATTTTTCTATCAATTTAAGTTTTGAATTAATTTCATTCAGGAACAATAATCTATGAAGATTATTGGTTTGAATGAGAAGTTTGAAAACTTGTATCATCTAATTCTTAAGAACAAGTATGGAGATGCCTCTAGCATAAACAATTCTTATTTTTGTACATTGAAAAAGAATGCCATGTGGAATTTAGACGAGGCCACTTATTCCATACTAGAATGCAATCTTTACACACTATTTTCTCTCTCTTTATTATTGTTAATTAAAAGGTTGTATGTGATGTATGCCATTTTGTTAAGCACAAGAAACTTCTTTATAATTCTAGTTTTAATAAATCCAAACATCCATTTGATCTTGTTCATTTTGATGTTTGGGGAACCCTTGAATTAAGTTATATCATGGTCATTCATATTTTTTAATAGTTGTAGATGATTTTAGTAGATATACTTGGATTTTTTTTAATGAAAATCAAAGCTGAAACTTGGGAAAATGTTCTCAATTTTATTAAAATGGTGGAAGTGCAACATAATTCTACTGTTAAAGTCATAAGAAGTGACAATGGTCCTAAGTTTATCATGGCAAATTTTTATTCTTCTAAAGGCATTTTACACCAAACCAGTTATGTTGAGTCTCCTCAACAAAATGGGAGGGTGGAAAAAAAAACACCAACATATTTTAAACATAGAAAGAGCTCTGATTTTTCAAGCTAACACTTCTAAAATGTTTTGGTCTTATGTTGTCAATCGTGCAGTTTTCATTATGAACATAGTTCTCAACCGTATTTTAAAAAACAAATCGCCTCATTACCTTTTGTTTAATGAAGAACCTTATTTTCATATTTTAAATATTTTTGTAACTTTAGCATATTCATCAACACTTCATTCTCATAGAACCAAACTTTATCATAGGAGTAGGTAATGTATTTTCTTGGGCTTTAAGCAACGTGTCAAAGGAGCAGTCCTTTTAGACATTAAAATCAAAAGAAAATTCCTATCAAGGAATGTTGTCCACCATGAACATATTTTTCCATACAAACAAAATTAACATTACCTCACATCATAAAATTCAGAAATTTCAACAACTTGGAACCTCTAAGATATTGGATGGCATAAATATTTTAAGGAAAACACAACTTGAACCATCACAATTTTCCCAAGTTGAACCCTCAAACATGGAGTCCACGAAATATAACTTTCATTTCCTGAGAACACACACCTTATTAACAATGTTCATTGATCAGTGTATTTTAATATTGTTGTAAATGTGTCTTAAAATCTTTGTTGATGAAGAGAAATAAAACATATATTGGAAATTGCATTTACCACGAAAATCGAAAGTTTTAGAAAATCGAGAAAAAAAATTGGTCGGTGAATAGTGTCATCCGTACGATGAATAGTGTTATCTGTACTGATGAATAGTGGCGTCTATATGGTGAACATTGTTGTCCGTATGGTGAATAGTGTTTTTAGGATTTTTTTGATTCGGTCCATGGATCCATGTGATTTTGTATTTAATTATTGGGTATTTGCTATTATAAATATGTATCTCTTATATGTTTAGTGTGTGACAATATTAGAGTTTTCACCAACAAGGGAGACCAAGGGTTTAAAGGTATAGCATAGGGTTTCAGCTATGCACAAAGAAAACCTTGGATTACACCATGGGTTTGAGTGATTCATATATTGAGAGTTGGAGAGGTAGGAAAACACTTGGGTAGAAAATAGGGTTGTTCTTGGGCGCCTTTAGGGTTGTTCTTGGGAACCTGAAGGCGAAGACTATTTTCTTGTAACTCATTTTTAATCTCTTGTAACAACTTTATGAGTATAGTGAATTGGAGAGCTTCTCTCTCTCCCAGAGTAGATCGTTTGATCGAACTGGGTAAACAAACCTTCGATTTTTTTTCTTGCCTTATTCTGTTATATCATCTGTGTACGAATTATTATTACTAAAGACCATTTATTTTGGTTGCTATTCTTCTTTTCCTCACAAATTGATATTGAATTTTGTCGTAATTCACAACAAGATTCACAACAAATACACTAATATTATAATTTGTGTTAAGGGATTTTTATGACTTGTTGTTTCTATTTTACTATTTTTAGTGTGTTTCATAAGTTTAGTTTATTTCTATTTTATTTTAATTCTACTACTTATTTTTTGAATAAACAGTTATTTACACCTTCTTGTTGTGTAGGTCATAAATTGAGGTACAAGATGCGGTTTGACACATTCTAATATGCGTTGGAAAGCTGAGAAGATAAGCTACAAATTTTGTGTTGAAATCAAAAGCTAATTTGGAGTGCAGAAGGGTCGAATAATTCATTTTAGTTCATGACTTTAAAAAAATAATTAGTTTTGATCCGGTTTTTATGTTTTTTGGGTCGGATGCTATCAAGGCCCGATTTCTATTGTAATATTTAAAATAAACTGTAGTGCAACTGCTGTTGAATTGTAATTTTTTGTGTCGAAGCAGGTTGCTCGACAGAGACAAGGAAATTGTTAAATAGCCTAGTGTGTGTGTCGAAACACCTATTTGTCGAAGTGTCGAGGAGCTAGCCTCGACATTAATTTTGTATTAAACCTAATTTTATAGTATTAACAGAATAAGGTATTTTGGGATTTTTGATTTTGGGCTTTGCTTAAGGAGGAAGCAAGCTAAATCTATAAATAGGGAGTAACCCTATTATTGTAAAGAGATTCACTTGAATAAAATTGTATTTTTCAGAGTAGAGAGTTACTCTGCAGAAATTCATTTTCTTCCTTATTTTGTGAAAACCTTAAACTTCTTGTTCATCCCTATTCAATTTTCTTTTCTTGTTTTCATCACAATTGTGCAACGATACAATCTTGCAATCAAGGTTGATTAATTCACTCGAGTGAAGAGTGAAGAACGAGAGGGAATTTGACCGGCATGATTGAATCTTGTTCATCAAGATTGATTCGAAATTACTCAAATTCTTGGGTTTAATTCCAACATTTGGTATCTAGGGCACTGGTTGAGTGATTCGTGGGAAGCAAAACACGATGGCAATGGAGATGAATCATCTGAATGGAAATTTTCCGACGAGTCTCCGAATTCTGAAGAATCAGAATTATGAGAATTGGTGTAAACAGATGAAAGTGGTTTTTTGTTATCAAGATTGTTGGGATCTTGTGAATGAAGGAGTAACACCACTTGCAGAAAATGTGTCAGATCAAGAAAAGGCTGCATACAAAGAATTGAAGAAGAAAGATTATAAAACTTTCTTTATAATTCATCAATATGTTGATCCAGACAATTTCGAAAAGGTCAGTGGTGTGGAATTAGCGAAAGAAGCATGGGAAATCTTGGAGAAATCGTTTGGAGGCACAGAGAAGGTGAAAGAGGTGAGGTTATAAACTCAAAAAAGAACGTATGAATTGCTTCAATTGGAAGACAATGAAAGCATAACAGATTTTTTCACTAGGGTTACAAAACTGGCGAATCAAATTAGGGTATGTGGAGAAGTGTTGACATCAAGATGAGTTGTTGCAAAAATATTGAGGTCATTGGCTCCAAGGTTCGACCACGTGGTAGTATCCGTAGAAGAATCGAAGGATTTATCAAGATTGAAAAATGAATAACTTTAAGGGACACTTGAGTCTCATGAACAAATGATGGTTGAAAGAGCTGCAGGAAAGTCGAAGAGTGATATGGCTCTGTAGACGCAATCAACAAAAGAAAAGAAGGGCAGAGGAAGTTGGAAAGGTAGAGGAGGCTATGATAATTCAACTCTTCGAAATCAGAAAGAAGGAAGTTGGTCGAATCATAGAAAGTCCTCACGCTAAATCAATCAAAGAGGTGGTGCAGCAGGTAGAGGAAGAGGTGGTGGTTGAAAATCTAACAAAAGTCACATTCAGTGTTTCAATTGTCATAAGTATGGTCAATACTTTAGTGATTGTCCAAAAAAACAAAAGAACCAATATAATGATGCAAAGTTGGAAAATCATGAAGAAGAATAGATGTTATTGTTGGTCATACCAAGAGATGAAGAAAGATTCCAGGATCAATGATACTTTGACTCAGGATGCTCATCACACTTGAGTGGCAGGAAGGATTGGTTTGTTAACATAAAACTCTCAATGAAGAACACACTGAAATTTGCAAATGACAATACTCTAACATCTGAAGGTAATGGTCATGTTTTGATTATGAGGAAAGATGGCAAGAGGTTAGTAATTTCCAATGTATTGTACATACTAAGCATGAAGCTTAATTTGCTCAGCATAGGGAAGTTGGTCGAAAATAATTAAAAAGTTTCAATTGAAGACAAGATGATGAGAGTTCTCGATTCAAGAAGAAGGTTTATCTTGAAGGCTCTCATGTCTCAAAATAGAACCTTCAGAATTGAACTTTATGTGATGGAGTACAAGTACCTTGCAACTGCAGCTAGCAGGGATGAATGGATATGGCACTACAGACTTGACCATCTCAACTTCAAATACATCAGAGATCTAAAGAGAAGAAATATGGTTTCAGGGTTACTAGAAATTTACATTCCAAACGAAATGTGTGAAGAATGTGTTCAGGAAAAGCCACACAATAACAACTTCAACAATGATGCAGGAAGTAGTTCGAAGACAGTTCTTGAAATCATATACTCTGATGTGTGTGGACCTATCCAGGTGGATTCAATTGGAGGTAACAAATACTTTGTCATATTCATAGATGATTTTAGTCTAAATGTGTAAACTTAACTCATCAAGAAGAAAAGTGATGTGATCGAGATGTTTTCCAAGTTTAAATCTATGAATATGTAGAATGGAACTGTAGAAAAAGAAGGGATTATGCATAAGGTGGTGCCACCGTACACTTCACAGCAGAATGGAATTTTAGAAAGGAAGAATAGAACCATCATGAATATGGTGAGAAGTATGTTGAAAGGCAAACATTTACCTAAAGAATTATGGGGAGAAGTTGTGTCGACTGCAACATAGATACTAAATAGATGACCGACGAAGAAGCTAGAAGGAATTACGCCAAAAGAATGTTGGTCTGGTGTCAAGCCTAGCCTGATTCATCTGAAGGTATTTGTATCTATAGCACATAGACATGTGCCATATCAGTTGAGGATAAATCTTGACGAAAATCGAGTCAAATGATCCTAATAGAATATCATTCAACCGAAGGATACAAGTTGTTCGACCCACTGAACAAGCAAGTAGTGATAATCAGGGACGTGATCATAGATGAGCTTGAGGAATGGGATTGGATTGAAAATATCAAGAAAGATTCAGTAAGAATCTTATGTGAAGAACCGACAAGTGAAGTCAAAAGAGTAGTTCGAAAGGAAGAAGTAAGAGGTCAAACAAGCACAAGCAGACCTCAAAGAATGAGACAAATGCCTGCAAGGATGCAATAATATGAGATTACATAAAATGATGTGGTTGATGATGAAGTTGAGATGTTACATTATGCTTTCTATGCATATTTAAAACCAGTCAATGCAGTTGAGGCATTAAAGGATTAATGGGTGAAAGTAATGAATGAGGAACTGAAGTCCATCGAATTCAACAACACTCTGTCACTTGTTGAATTGCCTCAATATAAGAAGGAAATTGATGTAAAGTGGTCATACAAGAGGAATTTGAATCCTAAAGGAGAAGTAACTCGGCACAAGGCAAGACTTGTGGCAAAAGGATTTTCAGAAAGAAGGAATCGACTTTGACGAAGTTTTTGCACATGTCGCTAGGATCGAAACAATCAGGTTGATTATTGGTCTTGCAAATATGAACAACTAGCACATATGTCAGATGGATGTGAAATGTGCATTCTTGAATGGCCCCTAGGATGAAGAAGTTTATGTTGCACAACCAACTGGGTTTGTAAAACAAGGTGAAGAAAGCAAGGTATACAGACTACATAAAGCCATGTATGGACTTAAGTAAGCTCTAAGAGCTTGGAATAAGAAGATAGATAACTTTCTAAAGGAGAAGGAATTTGTAAAGTGTACAACTGAGCATGTAAGAAGAAGCAATGGTGAATTACTTATACTATGTGTCTATGTCGATGACCTGTTAATAACAGGAAGTTATAAGAAGGAGATCGAAGATTTCAAACATGACTTAAATGAGGAGTTTGAAATAGTAGACTTGGAAAACCTCTCATATTTCCTTGGCATCAAATTCTACAAGAGTGGTAGAGGTTTGATGATGCACCAAATAAGATATGTTGGCGAAATGATCAAGAGATTTGAGATGCAAGATTGCAACCAAACTTCGACTCTAGCTGAGCCCAGAATGCAATTGTCGAAAGACACAAATGAAGATGGCGTTGATCCAATGCAATACTGAAGACTCATTGGATCACTTTCACACCTTTTTCACACAAGGCCTCATCTAGCATATAATGTAGGTATCGTAAGTAGATTCATGCAAAAGCCAAAGGTATCACACCTAGCAACAACGAAGAGGATACTAAGGTATCTGAAAGGAACTATCAACTATGGCATTTTGTACTTTGTATATGATGAAAGAAAAGAATACGAGTTAGGGGGATACACCGACTCAAGTTGGTGTGGTGATGCTGAGGATAGAAAATCCACATCTGACTATGTGTTTATGGTAGGCGGTGCATCAATTACTTAGAGTTTAAGAAAAGAACCATTAGTGGCATTTTTGTCGTGTGAAGCAGAGTACATAACTGCATCTCTCTATGCATGTCAAGAAACATGGATAGTGAATCTGGTCGAAGAGGTTACAGGAAAGAATCATGGAGTAATTATCATTAAGATCGACAACATGTCTATTATCAATCTGGCGAAGAATCTGATATCAAATGGACGAAGCAAACACATCGAAATGAGGTTCCATTATCTTCGAGAGCAGACGGCAGAAGCGAAGTTGAACTTGGAACACTGCAGAACTAAGAATCAGATTGCATATATCATGATGAAGGGAGTACAGGTCGAAGTGTTCAAAAATTTAAGGTTTATGATGAATATATATAGCTTAGACATAATGAATTATGTGGTGTGTTGAATTGTAATTCCTTGTGTCAAAGCAGGTTGCTTGACAGGGACAAGGAAATTGTCGAATAGTCTAGTGTGTGTATGTGTGTCGATATACCTAGTTATCGAAGTGTCGAGGAGGTAACCTCGACATGGATTTTGTCTTAAACCTAATTTTGCAGTGTTAATAGAATTAGGTATTTTGGGATTTTTGATTTTGGACCTTGCTTAGGGAGCAAGCAAGCTAAATCTATAAATAGAGAGTAACCTTATTATTGTAAATATATTAACTTGAATAAAATTGCAGTTTTGAGAGCAGAGAGATACTCTGCAGAAATTCCTCTTCTTCCTTATTTTTGGAAAATCTTAAACTTATTCTTCTTCCAAATTCAAATTTATTTTCTTGTTTTCATCACCATTGTGTAGCGATACAATCTTGCAACCAATGTTGGTTGATTCACTCGAGTGAAGAGTGAAGAAAGAGAGGGAATTCGATCGACGTGACTTGTTCATAAAGATTAATTCAGAATTACTCAAATTCTTGGGTTTAATTCCAACAACGGCTAGGTTATTCTGATTTTTCACAAAAAATAAAGAGTTTTGTACGATTCACATGGAAAACTAATCATCTTGGCTGATCTGTTGTATTCATGTTCCAGAACTTTGAGATTATGATGATTTTGCAATTTGATTTCTTTTTTCCTTTCAGTTTTATCTATATTGAATCTCGTTTGCTTAGTTCTAACTCTTATAGAGTAGAATTGATTTGTTTTAATTGATTTAGGTTTCTTACTGCAACCGCAGTTTGCGTGGCTTTTGCGTCTTTTTCGCGCTATCTTTAACCGAATACTTAATTCAGCAAATAGTAACATAAGTCAGATAATACTAATTACACTTGTTTGATCGATATTGTAGTAAAAAAGGAAATAGAACCCGCTTAAGGATTTGGAATTGTAGTAATCGATGATAAGTAGGAATAGAATCGGTAGATTAGTTTATTAATCATAATTGCAATCAAATTCGTTTAATTGTTTATCATCTCTTAATCGAAAATCAAAACCCACTTTTTGTTTTAGTCGATTGGTTAAATATACTCAAGAGTCCTTCCGATACAACTCGAGTTTCGCTTCTATTTACTACATTTATTAAATTCGTTTTTGACCTGTGTGTGACAGCGAATCATTCATTCTAATATTGGCTAAGAAACCAGCCTTCAATAAGATATTATTCCACAAAGATCAATTGGGAACTGACATTCTCCAGTTCATTTCAGAACAAAACTCTTGAGTATATTTCAAACTCTATTTTTGAAGAGTACGATTATGGTGCAACAAAAGAATGAAGTATTGGCTAAGAAACCAGCCTTCAATAATATTGAAAAATAATGATTAGGTATTCAAGAGTACGGCCATCATACTTCAAACTACTCAGAACAAACAACCATCATTTTTAGGTACTCTTTATCTAACTTCTTCTTTTCATTCTTTCAAAAAATTCTCTTCTTTTCACAAAGCGTTAAGTATTTTATCAAGATTCAAAGTCCAAAACCTATAAAGAGGCTTGTAGGGATGAGAATTGAAAAAGAGCTATGAAATCTAAATTGGAGGCACAAAGCAACAATGATACATAGAATTTGGATCAACTAGTTATAAATTGGTCTGGCTTTTCTACATTTTAAGAGATTTACACATCACATGCTACAAACCACCTATTTTGTATTATGACAATCAAAGTGCACGACACATGACATCAAATCATATATGAAAGGACAAAACACATTAAAATTGATTCTCGTCTAATAAGAGAGAAAGTTCAACCTGGCACGTTGAAGTTGTTATCCATATATTCCCAAGAAGAGCTGGCTAATTTCCTTACAAAACATTTGCTACAAGTAAATTTAATAGTTTCACTATGAAGCTTGACATATTAGATATATATCATATTTAAGATTGAGGGAGAGTGTTGAATGAGTAAAGTATGAAAGAATTGAAGCCACTATGTGTTCAAAGACAATTTCTGTTTGTAACCAATTTTTTTTCATAACTAAGTTTTATAAAGTAGATAGGAAGTTACTATTTTAAAAAACTAGTTGGTTAGAGTTTGTTTGGTGAGTTACAATTTATTGAAGCAGTTTTATAGCTTATTTGATGAGCTATATAAGACTGGTGTATGGTATATAAAGAATGGCGTATGTACTATTTCAAGCTAAGTTCAATGACAACAATTTTTATTCTATCTTTCCTTTTCAGTAGGAACTCAATGTTCTAACACTTAAAATAGTTTGTTCTTTGTTTTTTTAATCCAATAAGCAGCCCTTTGATAAAATATACCTCTACAGCTCTTGGATTAGATTTGGGGGTTAGAGGGATAAATTTGGTTTCAAAAGTTCTACATAAAGTGACTATATATTTAGTTTATATAATGTGAACAATTTATTTTCAAAAATAATAATTTCTACAAGTTTTTTTATACCTTCACGATATTTGATTAATCACGTTCAGAAAGTTTAATTAATTCAATTGAACAAATGTTAATTGAATTTATATTAAAAATTGACTAATTTATAAAATTAAAATAATCACAATTTTAACTAGAAATTGTATTAACCCCATTTTATATTTAATTTTTTCAAACAATAAAATAAAATTTTATTAATTTTGAAATAATTCAAGAATTTTATACATTGGACTCATAACATGGGTCGTCATTATCATTAAGTCTAATTCTGTTTGAAAATTTCTAATCTCACTCTATATTGGACAAACACCTTATGAAAATACAACAATGTCTTTCAGATTTCAGATATGTATCTCTAGATGTATCTTTTGCATTATTGAATTACGCATTAAATGAGTGTCATCCCATTTTTAAAAAAATTGACTTGGAGATGCATCTTTAAACATATCAATTCAGTTTATTGTTCATTGAACATTTTAGTGGAGTTTCCAAAAATGCATGTCTAGAGTTTTGAACCGGCAATTTGAAAACATGTCACCTTTGCTTGTCAGTTACCTTTGGTAAAAGCATTTCCAAAAATATCAAATGTCATTTTAATAAAAAGTCACCTGCATGATTATACATCATACCCATCTTTTTCTAAAAACTTTTTCAAACACTCTTCCATTCTCAGTCAAGATTTCCACCCCAAAACTTCACTCTTTTGTTTCATCACATCAAAAGGAGGAAAAGAAGTTGGGATTCAAGGTAAAAACCATTTATTTTAGTCCTTAATGCTCACATTAATCTTGCCTTTTAGCTGTAAAAACTTACGTCGAATCCATAAATCTATTTTCGGAGTCTGTCTGTTTTCATTTTTCAGCTGTCTGTTTTCAGTTTTAGCCGTTTTCAACTATTTTATGTTATTGTTTTCATTAGGTATGGTACACCCCGATGTTTTCTCTAAACATATCGTGTCTCCGGATGCCAAATGTGTTGTTGTGAAGGAGATAGATGTTGACATCCATTTTAAAAATGAACAAGAGTTTGAATTTCATGAACACATGCTTCAATAGATTTTTACAGAGGCATCCAAATTGGGGTTTGGTGTTGTTATTGGAAAGTTAGATAATGATTTGTATATAAAAGGTGCATTTGTGACAACGACATACGAAAGAAGTGGAAAGTATAAAACTCCTCTCTGGAATTTGAAATGAGATGACACATGTTTAAGAAAATGTGAGTGTCTCTTTAAGTTGCATGGTTATTTGTTAGTAAATAAAAAAATGGATATTTAATGTCATATATGATTTACATAACCATGACTTGTGCGAAAAGTTAGTAAGTCATCTAATTGCATGTCGCCTCATGTCGAAAGAGAAGGAATGTGTTTCAGACATTACATTGAATTTGGTACAAGCAAAAAACATACTTGCAATTTTGAAACTTAAATGACCTGGAAATATCATAAATATCAGGCAAGTCTACAATATTCGACACAAAAATAAAAAAGGCGTTGAAGGGGGATAGAACTAAAATGCAACAACTCTTGTTCCTTGCATTAGTGGACTAACACCAGAAGATAAATGGATGTGCTTCCTTGAAATGGGTAATCCTATAGCAAGTGCGTATGATAAAGTGTGCATTGATCTTACAAGATACAGTTTCTCGGAAACATTTTTCCACTGCGCACTACCCCATCCAAAATCAAAATGATTATATTATGCGTGTTGAGTGGATTTCAAATTTGCGGCAATTTGTTCAAGTTTATTTAAAATCGAGATGTCTTATACCAGTTAAATAACCGGAGTGGACAACTCATTCAACAACAAAAATCGAGACTTGGCCGAACCATTTTGTGGAAAGGCTGCAATAGTTCACCAAATTGAGCGAGATTGAAAGAGAATCAAATAAACAAAAGTCAAAGGAGATACCACCCATAGATATAGATTTAACCGACGACAAATGTTTCAGTTCATTTTAGTTTTTATTTTAAAATGTGTTGTATGTAATCTTGTATTAATAATAATGATGTCTAATATATACATTTTTGAATATTTCAATACATTTTTTCAGTTTTCCAAAAAATTATGCATTCAATACAAGTTATGTTTATGTCTGATTTTGTTTAGTGTGGTTCTGGAAATACATCTCCAGAATAATAAAACAGGGTGGTATAGGAGATGCATCTCTAGAACATTCCCTGGTACAAGATAGAATTCCAGTGGTCCATATTTGTATACAATTACTATATGTATGGGATCTTATCTCATGTTTCATACCAAAACGCATTACACAAGAATGAACATCAATTGACATGTCTCATATGTCTACTTCAACGACGCGAAGGCCTCAATTGAATTTAAGTTCAATGAGTACACTCCTCTTGGTGAGATACATAATGCATAATCTCCTACCTTATGGAGACAATAAAAGAATTGTGAAGCTCGAATACTGTTCACCGTCAATTCACAATGAAGGAAAGATTGAGTTCATCAATTTTGAGCTAAAGACGGGTACAAATTTAAAGGCTATGTGGAATACTTTCTTTGCTTAGAAATAAAAGTTCTGATTGAGGTGGATACGATGATTTCGAGATCGATCGAAGATATTATAAAGATGTTAAAACGTCCACCTGTATGTCAAAATGTAATATTTGATTTATGTTAACATCACCTATGTGATGTTGATTTCATACTATTAATGCTAATTTTATTTTATCAAACTACAACTTTTTGGTTTTCTGTATGCTTTCTGCTTCAGTATGCTACGGATATACAACTTTGTCAGGTTTACGGAGATGCATTTTTGGAAATAAAATAGACAAAAATCTGAAGTCTGATTCAAATTAAGCATTGGTTGTATGTGTTTGGGGGTACATCCAGAGATGCATCTCTAAAATCAGAACATATTATTGTATTTTCACGAGGTGTGCTAGTGATCCATAGGTTTCATTAAGAAATTCCCTTGTGTTTTTATTACAAATAGCATTTTTATCCATTTGATGAGTCTGTCCATTATTGTCTCTATTGATATGATCCAAATCAAAAAGTCTTGTAGGGCTTCATGAATGTTTGTTATCAAACTACCTAAGCAAGGCCTATCTATTTTCTCATTATTGTCGCCCACCTTCTCTCAGACCCTATCTAGAAACCACTCACAGTCAAAGAGGACTTGAATGTTAGTGAGTTTCATGGCTTTTTCTACCTTCATGGCATTTTTATATTTAATTGAACAAGTGTCATTCTGGTGTAAAAAAAGAGATATAGATATATTATTATTGCGCTTATTTAGATGGCATACTTAGTAATCACAAGTTATGATAATAAAATCAAATTATTATTTTTCTATACATTCATAATTTATTAAATATGTAACGATATGTCTATATTGGTCTCTGTTTACCCACCATACATAGAAGCTCAGTTAATATTCAGAACAAATATAGCAGTTAATGACAATAAAGACGTGTTTGACTTATTAA